>QPKB01000001.1:30473628-30630912 GCA_003546025.1 Camphora micrantha | reverse complement strand
CTGTCCTTTAGAAGTATCTTTCTACGGTTGAAAGTAAATGATAATTCCATCTAACATTTGGATTTTTAAGTGCCTCCATGACACTACTCTTCATTCTCGTTTTTTATGTTGTATTTTTTATTTCATTTTGAGAACAAAAGATTTAAAAGTTCAAGATAAATAAGGGTCTTTATAGATCTTTTTTCTTTCAAAGAGTGATTATCAAGACATTTCAAATAGTGAAAAGGGCTTGCGGGCGGGCCAGGCCAGGCCTAGATGGGTAGGGCATGTTTTACCCATTCTCAATCCCATTTTGGCCGGGCTTTAAAATGATTGTCTAAGCCTAGCCCGCCGTGCCCAAATTTTTTTAAAAGCCCTTTATTTTAGGGCCTGGGTCGGGCCAGATGGGTGATTCTATATGCACCCCAATAATGTGCGCCCCCCCCCCCCCCCCCCCCGCCGGTTATAAACAGTGATTTTTCAATCACTGTTCATAAGGTGGGGGTGGGTGTGCTCAGCATAAGGGGAGGGTGCATATAGAATCACCCGGGCCGGATACCTATTTTAACGGGCTCAAATGACATGCCTATTAGTGACTTCATTTTTTAAATCTATGATGTGGGCCTCATGTTATACAAAATAAAGTTATGTTCTCTTATTCTTTTTGTTTTTGAATTACAGAGGTCTGAAAGATTATGAGCCTTGGGGTACGTTGATAGAGGAGATTTTGGATGCAAACGGGTGCTTGTTTCAAATGGAGATTTGTTCAAGAGATGGTTTGTAGAGGTCGTGGAATAGGAATTAATGGATTTAATAGAACGTTTTTTTATTGTATCATTTTTTTACCTGGGTTATTGCCAACAACTAACTTACTGTTGTACAACTTTTGAATAAAATTGCATTTTCATCGAGATCAATATTGTCTTTTACAAAAAAATGAAATAAAAAATTCTAGGGAAATTTTCAAATATGGCGTTAAGTTTTTGCCTTATTTCAAAAAAGGACACAAGTTTTGAAACTTTTCAAATTAGTCCCTAAGCTTTCCGGTAAATTTTCAATTAAGGACATCCGGCCATTCAAATGTATTTTCTAGTGACTTTTTCCCTCAATATTTTGAAAATACTCAAATTACCCTTTATTTAAAGCCATGACATGGTTTCAGCACCCACTACATGCAGTTAATCATTGTAGGAATATTGGGTGTTCTTGATCACCGTGAGGACACCAGCGAGGGAAATGAGGAGAATGTAGAGGAAGTGAAGGAGAGTTTTATTACAATGAAGGGTAATTTGGGTATTTAAAAAAAATAGGAAAAAAGTTGCCGAAAAGTAACTTCAAATAGATGGATGTCCTTAATTGAAAACTTCCTGAAAAATCAAGGGACTAATTTGAAAAGTTTTGAAACTTGTGTCCTTTTTTGAAATAAGGGCCGAAACTTAAGGACTTTTTTGAAATTCTCCCAAAATAATATTGTTTTCAACTGGTTGTTTGTTTGATTTTGATATGATATAGAATCTAAGCCATATGGCCCATTTCTAATTAAGGGAGACCAATCATTTTGTAAGATTCATGTTTCCGGTTCTAGTGATGGCATCCGGTGGCGGACTTTCTTCAAGAGGGGGCAAGTGATGGTCGACTAGGAATGGCGGAGCCAAGGCATTTTTTCTAGAGGGGATCAATAACAATTTTTTATATTTGGTGATTTCTTCACTTATAATTTTAAAATAAATATATTTATTCTTTGCATAGTTTTTTACTAATATTTTGAGAAAAACCCCTCAACTTGGAAAATAATTCAATAGTTTTAAAATTCTTAATTTCTCAAAATTTTGAGGATAATTAAAATAGAAAAAATAATATTGCTCATTGTAATGAATCCAAATCACTTAGAATAATCATTTACTCTTTGCTTTAGGACCAAAATTTGTATTTCACTTTGATCAAAGAAGATCCCAAATCGAATTGATCGAATGTAAATCAATCCACCCATAATTAATCAATAAATTAAGTTCTGTTGATTGATTACTTGTAATCATTTAATGGGTCACGACGCATATGGTAGACATGGATGGTAAAAAAAAAACTCATTGATTGACGCATATGGTAGACATGGATAATAAAAGAACTCATTGATTGGTTACTTGTGATTGTTTGATGGGCCATAATGCCCCTGGGAGGCATGGATGGTTGAGAGCACACCATTGATAACTAATGCCATAAAAACGTGAAGATTCATTGTGTAACATCCATGATGCTTATAATAAACAACCTCTTTTTAAGTGGACATTTTTCCAAATTTTGCTCCAATAGTAGTTGGTCCCACCATAAGATCAGTACACATTATTTTAAATATTTGCTCAAATATGGTGGGACCAACTCTTGTTTGAGTCCAATGGATAGATAGGTGCTCAAATCCAACTACTTGTAGACTTCTAAAAAAGCCAAGAGGATAAATATCTCTAAATATTTGCTCAAATATAGTGGGACCAACTCTTATTTGAGTCCAATGGATAGCTAGGTGCTCAAACCCAACTACTTGTAGACTTCTAAAAAAGCCAAGAGGATAAATATCTCTTCCAAGATTTACATTAATTTGGAGAGAAAGGGGGAAGGGAAGAAGGATTTACTTTAACTAAATCCTTAAAACTCTCTTTAAATCTTGCAGAAGGATTTACTTGTCTTTTAGTAGCTAGCAAAAGACAAATTTAACATGGAGGCTTTTCAAATTCTATCCTTTTATAAAAGAGAAAAAGTAAATGAGGAGGGGCACATTGGTAAGAAATTAACATATTTGTTAAACCAATCCCACGTATTATAGTGATCAAAAGAAGTTGAGGAGGGGCAGTTGACGTCCCTCTTGACCCCCTCCCTCCGCCACTGTTGGCATCTCTTTCACTTGGATCTCATTTTTATTTTGGGTGAATCCGTGGCATATTCCTCATGCTAGCACTTCGCTCAAATACTATGGTCATCTATGATCTAAACCAACCAATAGAAAGTATCTTCCATCCAAGGTATTGAACTCATGTTTTGGATATAGAACCCAACGTATCTATCATCACTGAAGAATTTAATCATAAGGTCCTTATACATCACTTACAGGATCACCACCAATATTGATCATAAAACTTTTTTTGGTCATTATATCAACAGAAATCGGCACTTTACTATTTTTGGATTGAAACTTGAAACACCAAACGTTTCAAATTAGAAACTCTATCAACTGTAATCCACATTTCATTAGGCACAAGTACTCAATGCATATCCATATGTATTTGATCATCATTTCATATTGAGGTATTAACAGAACAATTGCTTCAGTAGCTGTTTGTTGCATGCACTTAGGAAATGTGTCCTGGTCTCAAAACTTGACGTCAAACCATGGTGCACTGACGAGAAATTGTGACATTTGTGATCTTATCCCATTGAAGGGCCAACAGGAAATAATTATAAACAACCCAGGCTATTGCTTCAAAGTGGTTACTTTCTTTTTCTTCTCTAAATTGGCCTATTGGCCAGGGAAGACTAAAGAGACCTACCCAACCAGGGATCGATCCTAGTGGGATTTGTAGGAGTGGGTGTGCTATCCACAGTGGCACCTTTGTGATTCCCAAAGTGGGTCAATTTATTGTGTGGTTAGATGCATAAATTAGCAGGGGTCTGTAATTAACCCGGTGAAGTTGAATTTGAATAGATGGTTTCACTTGAGATATAACAATAACAACCCAATGCTTCCTGATAATAAATTGATAACAAATCAATATTACAAACTACTTCTCTGAATATCCTGTTCCAAATCAATTCTGATTACAAATTGATAGCAATGTAATGCTTGCAAATTCATTGCACTTTCCTTAGCATCATCCAGTTTAGCATCACCTGGATCTTTAGCATCATTAGATTTTAACATTTCATTGATATGTGAGAAAACGTTTATTGACAGCGCCGAGCGCAAAAAGAAAAACAAATTCTATTTATGCACGTGGGTATAGTTAAGCAAGGCTAACGCGCAGTTGCTGCCGCACTGAACCTAGCCGTAGTGCATTTTTAGTAATACTTGAAACTTGAAACTGATGGATGAAATGGAACCTGCCACAAACATTGAGTAGATTAACCACAACACTATCAAACAGCCCGACAAACTTTTTCAACATTAACAATGCAATGACATTCAGCAATAAGTACGTTCAACATTCACACATGAAATCATTCACACTTCAACATCCAACAGTACAATGTCTGAAACAGTCACTCAAATCATGCCATCACAACATTTCCCTTCTTAAACAACCACTCAAAGCACACCATGTCAACACCACTAGCATTGCTTAACCTGCACATATAAAAACATCATAAAAACAATATTGAAAGAAAACTACGAGTGAAGAAAATACCACTACTATATAAATTTTTCAACACAAGAAAAGGGTCAGACATTGGATGGTTGGGGTAGTACAATATGCATTGTTTCCCAAAACACTATGAAGAAAAAATAAAAAAAAAAAACTTCAAAACCCAAAACCCCAAAATCCATAATTTCGAACCCATCATCGTAGATCCCCGGAAACCCCTAAATTGAAAGCCCTAATCCTAAAACCCTAGAATATTCTGAAATGCCAAAAATAAAAAACCAAAGGAAAAATAACATAGCAATGGATGTGGCCAAGAGATAGAGAGAATGGGATGAGCCTGAATTTAAGGCTAGTGAATAGCTATAGGCTAGTGAAAGGAGCAAACCCTCAAAATCCTACCCTAAATCCTCAAATCCCCACCACAAACCCTAAAATTCCAAACTCATGTTGGGGCTTTGATACTACTTGTTGAAGGAGAAGGAAGAGAGAAAAGACGAACACACACAAAAACACTAACCCTGTATTATTGCGTTCTTACTAAATCTCATTACATCTACCAATATATACAGAAAATAAAAAACAAACCTGCTAAATAGCGTCATCGGCCCAACTCCTCTAGTGTGTGCGTTGAGTCAGCAATGACTTCAACACTCCCCATCACTGCTGACTCTCACATCATTACGCCAAGTTTCCATCGGAATTTGTGAAAAATCTTCCATATTCGCAGTGCTGTTGGCAGAAAATTATGAAAACAAGTTTGAAGTAAGTCACAAGATTCTATCATAGGAAATAAGAGAAATATTGCATTGATTTCTCCATTTATATTACATGGGTTCACATTTCAAGACTCGTGGATGCAGGTTTTTTACTAAATTCACTTTACCCTCCATCTAGCCTCAGATGGTTTCAAACTAAACAAAAATTGAAAAAAAAAAAAAAAAGGGAAAATGGGAACAATAGAAACAAAAGACTGCGAAAACTAACTCTGTGAGCCCTTGTCCGAGAGCACTCTGTTTGCTTAGACATGGCTCTCTGCGTATCTAATTTCTTCATCTCCTCTTCTATTTTCTCTCCCAAGCCTCTACAGTCATGGGTTTAGGATGGCCTTACTAATTATTGATGGATAGAAATTGGTTTTGACTGACAGTAATCTTTGAAAATCATTGCTCGTTAATCAAGGACTGCATTTGTGCAATCCAAGGGAGTTATTGGTTTATGTGCCGGTGGGTGTTCAAGGTTGAGTCATTATGGGCCATACCAGTATAGAGAACTAGAATGAAGCCATGAAAGGACTTGTACAACCGAGTGTCAAACAGAGACACCCTTACTCCTTTGAGTGAGAAAGACAAACGAGAAAGACTGAGCAGTCATAAGTTTTGGTTGAAAGGGCTAGTAAGGCTATGTATATTCAGTCCCTCCCTCTGGAGGAACATTTCCAGAGGTTGGATACTGAATTTGAGAGGATAAGAATGGGTGTTGCAAAACTTTGAGATAGAATCTGACCTTCTTGAAGAGAACTGAAGAAGGGAGGAATTCTCCTTGAAAATCCTAAGTACGGGGGGGCTTCAGTGTGTTGTAAGGGAATTGGAGAGAATGGAGAGACTGTGGATGGGTCTGGACAGGCTGAATGGTTGACCAGGGATCTTATTTATAGAGTAGGAGAGCAATTGTAGCAGTTATAGGGAGTTATAATTCAAAAATGGGTGCTAACACCTTACTGTGAATCCATGTCCAAGAGACAGTGTTTCTGTCGGACATGGAGTCCAAATCCATGGGAAGTGGGTCCAAATGACATCGAACTGTTCCGAAATCTTGGGAAATCCCTCTTGGGATGGCTTTTAAACTCTGAAGAAGGCCTCATCACCATTTGACTTCTAGAAATGAGCTTTGGTCTCCATGTATGAATGCACCCTTACATTGAATTTGGATTTTGGTCCCAAATGATATCCAATGGTTTTGAAATTGTAGGAAACCTTCGTGAAACATGTTATTGATAATCAAGAAAGATCTCACCTTGGTTTGACTTCCAGAAGTGGTCTAAGGTGGGTCCCAATAGGCCATGTCTGAGAGCCATTCGGACCTGGTGTGTCAGTATATGAGAAACATGCTCAAATGACCTCCAATTGCATTCAAATCTTAGGGAAACACCGTTGAGACTTGTTCTAGGATTTTTAGATGGGATTTGTATGAATAGAGCCTATGAAAATTGTTTAGAGTGGATTTCAGCCCTCCATGTCTATATAGTTTTGACTTGGGTTGACTTTAGTTGCTCTTTGCTTGAATCTAAGCCCAAATGGTTTTGACTTGACTTGAAACCTTGAATCATGTCTTCTGAGCTTGTGTTTGACCTTTTGAATCATCCCTTGACCTTCAAAAGTTGATAGCATGTAGAAAACCAGTCTATATCTGAGGAATAGGGTTTGGGGTCCCTTAGGTAAGATCCCTGGCCAAATGACCCTGAATTGCTATGAAATTTTGGAGAACACCTTGAATGTATATTCCTTGACCTTGGAGTGGAACTCACCTTGGTCTTAGTCTTTGAGCTAGTTATTGGAGTCTATGTTGAGAACTCATTGATGTTTATGTTTGAGCGTCTTAAAACTCTCAGATATAGAGTTGATTCTCAGTGTTGAGTTTCTACTGACTTCTGAAGCTTCTGTTAGGCTTCATTTAGCCGGATGAGGCATTATTGGCCCTATATCTGTGGTGCAAACCTTTATACTTGCCTTTGTCTAATTTTGACATGTTGGGGTGCATATGTGTTTTTTTGCATGCTAACAGGTGCTAGCTCCTCCTGGTCCTCGAAACCATGTGGTTGCTTCAAATAGATCCCCACGTCAACTTCCCTATGCTGAAAAGCATTATTGACTTTCATCTGCTGAATCTTCTACCCTTACTAGTTGCAATGCCAACCTGCACATGTACAATGTTAATATTTTCCATCGGACCATAGGTCACGTTAAGATCAAGCTTGTACTGCTGGTTGAATCCCTTTGATTCTAACCAGACCGACTTTCTTGGTTGTCAACCCACATGCACCTAACTTCTTCACACTATCAGGACATAGAGCCATCTCCCATGTCTCATCCCCAATCAAGGTTGCAATCTTCGCCCCCCTTGCGTCTTGCCATTCCTCAATCTTTTGTATGACCAGTTCCTCATCTTCATGAGTCTTTGAAAAGTTGCAAGAAATAACTTCTGAAACTGTTTCAACAACCATCTCTTGTGGGCTCTATTCAATCCCAAGATCAATCATCCTCCACTTCGTTCGATTCCTTCTCCTTGAAATGATCTATCACATGGTCTTCAAACCCATGGAAATCTAGCGCCTCTTGAGACTTGATCAAATCCCCGATTGATCAACTTCCTCAACCATCGATTCCTCTTCTTTGATCTGATCTTGAACTTGGTTTTCAAGCTCCAAAGAATCTGAAGATTGCACATCATCAGTAACATAGATTATTGATGTTAGTGCATACTCACAAATCTTGACGGATGTAGCGAAATTTGCCTTTGGGTGCCCACCATCCTTCGCAATGGTTGCCCATGCTCATTGGCTTCCCTTTGCCTCGAGTCCTCCATAGTTGAATTTCCCTCAGCGATAACCATCATCACTTTGTCGTCCTTCGCAATGTGTCCCGGTTTACCACATTAGTAACACACCTTATATATCCTCGATCGGTCTCAACTTCTTGGCAAACAAACACGCGCAAAGACGTCCCAATATGGTTCCTTTGGAGTATTCACCTCCACCATCATCATGGTTTCAGTCATAATCCAAATTAAAAAAACATTGGTTGACCACATTAAACAGCATCATCATCATCATTAGAGTCATAGATAAAAAAAAATATATTGATGATGAAAATAAATATGCTATGGTTATGTGATAACTAAAACCATGATATTTACTCATATGAATAAAGAAGATGATTGGCCATCCGAAATCTTATGTAATCAACATAAAGTGGCCTACCACACAATGAAAATTGTGTTAAATAAACGATCACAAATTTTATCATATCACAACCAAAGAGTTAAGCTCTAAATAAACAGATATGATACCTTTATTATGCATGGCCAATAAGAAAAGAAATCCTTGAAAGTCTCATCTATATGTAAGATTTGTGATTTTATGGCACCAAACAACCAGTCAATCAAATAAAAATGCATTGTCTAACATACAGTGAGAAAAATTCACACCACAATAAGAAATTATCATAGCATGGTTATAACAGGCCCAATACTTTCACCTAGCATATCTAAAAAGCACATATGTGATACAAACATGCTAAAGTAATGCAAAATAAACAAACATCCAAGCAACACCATGGACCTCCTTTTTTCTATTGAAGGCAAAAATATTGCATAACAATATAGTCATATGTGCCAAACAAGTTAGGCCCAACTATACACTACCTACCAGCACCCTAAGGAATACTGTAGCATGAAAGTGGTCAACAACAAAATTATGTGTATGGGGGTGCCAATAGAGAAAGGACCAACTCTATAAAAGAATTTTTTTTTTATTTTAAATATCCATTCAATCTAATGTTCTAAGGACTCAAAAAGAAAAAAAACAAACTTTAAGAAAAAATGGCAGGTCTCTAACATAATGTACGATTCAGATCATGCAAAGATTTCTCACAAGAGCGCATAAAAATGACGTGATTAGATATGTTAAGATCTCTCAAAATCAACGAGGATCTAACATCTCAAATTCCTCACCCTAAAATTTTGGGTATTCTAAGCATGATCGATTGTTCACAGAATTTATATAAGAGGGATTTCAGGTTACCTCTAATTGTTCTCTACTTCAAGTCAAGAACCCTCATTCTGACTTAAAGGTCTAAGCCTATTAATAGACTAACATGGTAAGTTGAGGGATCTCTTATAAATGTCTCTTTTGTCCTCAATATATTCGATGTGGGATGTGAGCTATATATAAAAGAAGTTAAGTTTCCAAATAAAAAATGGGTTCTTAGAATGGTTCTTCTCGATGGGATTTTCAATACATTTTCTATATGAAAAATGAATGAATTTGAAAAGTGCTTTCTAAGAAGATAAAATCCAAACCTTGGATTTCTTATTTTTGAAAATTTCCAATAATCCCCGCAATTTCCAAAAAACTTCAAATAAAAAGTTCTCTCTATTTGGATCTCAGACCATCTTAACAAAACTAGTCTTTTCCCTCCCATTCTCTTTAAGCAGAGATTATGCCTAATCTCTTCCATTCTCTACAATGAAGAAACACACTAGCAGCCTTCTTCCTTCTTCATCTTCTCAAGTTTAGAACCCAGCCAAAAGAGGTCGTTTCAGTGATCCCTAGCGCTAATCTCCTTCCATTCGTCATGGTCATTCTCTAGGTGTCATTTTGGTAAGCATCTCTCAACCTATCTTTTCCAAATTTCTTCTTCCTCGTTAATAATGGTTGAGTTGGTGATGCAATTCATTTCTTTCTTCTTCGTAGAGCTTTAGGAGCGAAGGAGAGCTCGTGGATAGGAAAGGATTTTGAGTTAGAGCTTGCTTTTGGAGTTTTCCCCAATTCTTATCTTCATCTTCTTCATCAAGGCAAGAATTCAAACAATGTTTAATCTATGTATATATGTTTGTTCATTGATTTCATGATGTTATTGTTAGATTACCATAAATCCAAGCTTGTTAAGATTATGGATCTGGATTTCATGTTAGGGCTAGCTAGATTAATTGTAATGAGACCTAAAGTGTCGTGGAAATGGGTTTAATGGGTTGTAAGCTGAATGTAAATGGATTGTGGGAGAGCAGTAGGCTCATTTCTGTGCAGGTTATAGCCTTTGGAAAGGCTTAGAGAAAGTGAAAAATGATTTGGAAGCATTGAGAGCCAAAAACCATCAGAATATAAGTTTTTTGTGTCTATTCGTCACTGGTTCGGTCAACGTTCGGTCAACCGAACCCAAGTTCGGTTCCAATTTCATTACGCAAGAATTTTCCTGGACACAGCTCAGCTAACTGAAAAATGAAGTTCGTTTAACCGAACTCAATGTTGAGTTCGGTTCCAAAACTAGTAAGCGAAATAATTCCCTAACACAAAGTCGGTTAACTGAACCCTGACCGAGGCGTGGCTGAGTTTAGATGGAAGGCGGAGTTCGATTCCGAATGCTCATTAGATGAACTCGGTTAACCAAGGGTTGACCGACATTGCCCAAAATTCCCTATTTGTAGATAAACTAGTACCCTAGTTTTCGAACTTAGCTTTGGGACCCACAAGCTTTCTAACATGTGACTTTAAGTGGGGATTAGAATCGAAGCATGTGGCTTGGTATGCTTCGATGGTTGTCTAAGTGTCTTTATATTGTGCATGGCTTAACTGAATGTGTAAGGAACTGAGCCAACTAATGCTCAGCATGATGGCACATCAAGGATACTTCTTACGAAGCATTGTTGACTTACTTCCCTATGCACTTCGTAATTAGTTCATGCTCAGTACATGGATGACAACACCGACCTAGGTTTAGATAGTTCTTTCTTGATTTATTAATTGTATACGTTGATCTTGTCTCCTTGCACACTCTCTTGGTATAAAATAATTAATTATGAAAACTAACTTCTATAAAATTAGGATGTGACCAGACTTAGAGTGTACCTTAGGACCCGTGTATCTTGCACTTGATAAACATGTGTAGCTAGGATATGAGGGACTATTCAGTGGTTTGGGCTTGTCTTTTCATTTTGGCTCGAACGGGATAGTCCCTTTGCTCGTGTCGTGTATCTTGACTAGCTCGACCTGCCTGTCTTGGTTTCTTCATATCAACACCACATAACTACTAATATCCAATCATAGTAGGATCCAACGTGGGGAGGATTGCATGTTATGGCCAGCTGTAGTTTGGGGGTTTTATAGATGGGCCGGTTACTTGGACATCTGGATGGGTAGTTGGCTTGGACTGCGTCCATGGCGCTGAATAGCTGGGACCGGGCTTGGACCATGCTGCTATTCTTAGGACTGGGAGCTTGGATCCTGGAGTCGGACTTTGGTATCAGTGATCTGGATAGGATTGCAACTGGTACCTCGGGAGATGTCTTTGACACCCTCGGAGTTTCCCTCTTGATTCTTGCATTCTTGTGGATGGTGTTTATTGTTAGATGGTGTCAGGATTTTTCATTATTGATTCCTGTTTTATTTTCATGCTATATGCTTAGTTCCTTTGTAAAGCCCCAATTCCATACTGAGTTTACCGCCAAGGTACCCGAATTTGTCGCGCTACTTCCCAAAAAAATCCGAGAATTTCCAAGATCATTGATGAGTTCATAAAAAATACACTTTCATAGCATTATTTTATGAGTTTTCAAAGATAAAGGAACTCAAAACGCTATTTGTAGTATAAAAATCATAAATTTCCTCCTCATCATGCTTTGCTCATATCTTTCCATTATAAATGACCATTTGTATGCATTTTTATGAGTTCCAATGGCTTCCATACAAAATATGTTCGAAAATACTCTCAGTTATGTTAATTTCTCTTTGTAGGTGTTAATTGAAGATTAATTTGAAGATTAAAGTTAAGATTCAAGAGTTAAAAGAGAGTAAGGATAAGTTTGAAAGGCAATTGGATAAAAAAATGACAAAGTTAGGCCAATAATAAGAATAAAAATAAAAGACTTGGGTTGGTATTTTAACTATATCTTCTTACTCGGGTGTCCGATTGAGGTGATCTCAAAACGTTGGAAAGCTTGTTCTAAGATCTACAAATCATATTTCAGAACATTTTTCTCAATTCGAACGTTTTGGGGTCAAAATCGCACATCAATATGAGAACTGTTTTCTAACATGGGAATCACATTCATATGTTTATATTTTCATTTTTGTGAAGTCCCACATTGGAAAGAAACCAAAAGAGAGCAAGGCAAATGTTTCTATATAAGGAAGGGAGCTCGAGGCATTCAATACATAAGCAAGGAGAGCATCCTCCTTTTTACTTAATGCTTTCTTTTAGAAAGAAATCATGCATTTGATTGGATCTTCGAGAAGAAGCTAGGTTAATGTTATTCCTTTTGCTTATGCTCTTAATTCCCTTTGTTTATGTTTGTTAAATTATATGGTCTCAATCTAATGGATGATGGTATAAATTGATTTATTTCTTTATTTATCAATATATTCATGCTTTCCATTCATGAGATGAATGATGTTTTATTACTTTTTGCACATAACCAATACGAATGACATAATGGTTCATGAGATGAACCGGAGCCCACGAGTATATTAGATGTGATACATGTGTATGGATAGGATCCACATACAGGAGACATGTCACAAATCCTATATTTAAATTGATTTACAACCGGTGATGAGATTGGGCATTTCATCCGATAAGGTTGCAGCATTGTTATCACTATGAGATGGTGTGATTTGTCTCAATCATTAGAGTGTAAGACTCTGTATCATTGTGCTGGTACATTAGATGTATTGAAGGACCATAAGAAGCAACTTATGCAACACTATCTTTACTTTAAGGTCTAAGCTCATAATTCCCTAGCAATAGACTCTTAATCCTGAGACATAAATGAACTCAAATTTCTATCTATTCGTTTGCTTTGAGTCACAAATGAGTGAGGCCAACTGTAGGTCAACACCTCAGTTTCTTGGGTACGTGGTAGTAGGACTGTGAGAACATTCAATAGTCAAGATGGTAATTTATCTTCATTATCCCCTTGTGCCAATTAATGGGTTTATCATTGGTAAGTGCGCACCCATCTCAATTAAGAGTTAATTGGATGGCACTAATGATCACTATTATTAATTGGGTCTCAAGAATAATAAGATATGGATTAAAATTGGTGGACAGGTCCATTTGATCCATGGATATAGATGGAGGGGCCTACTTGTGGTCATAGGGAAGTTTAGGGTCTTCTTGTAATTTATTCCTAAGACCTGAGTGCAATTGCATTTATATAGTGGAGTTATTTGCAATTAACTGTGGGCCTGGATTGCACATGAGATATGGGGTCAGGGTGTCCCAATTGGGCCAACTTTCTATGGAATCCCTAGTAATCCCCATGCTAGCCCAATTATTAGATCATTACTAATTCAAGTTGAACTCTATAAGAAAAGGAAATAAAAAGTTACTATTTCTATTGAAAGTGAGACTTCTAATAGTGGTAATAGTAAAAGGAGAAGGTTACTAATTATTATGGAAGTGGGACTTCTAATAATTATTTGTAAGAGGAGATGCATTAGTGTTATAAATAGAGGAGCCACCCCTTGGATGTCCACACCTTGATACTCTTGCCCATAACCCCATTGTGCAAGTGTTGCATACGCCCCTCTCTCCTCTCCCTCTTCTAGTTTCTCTTTCGGTTTCCTTAGAGCTTCTAGTTGATTTCTCTTGGAGATCCTACCCTTCTCTTTGAGAAAAGAGATCTGATATGGGTTATAGCATGAAAGACAATTAGGTTTTGGAGATTCTAATTTGTTAGAAAGAAAGAGTTTTTCATCCAACAAGTTATCAACTTCTCCATTAGAGCACAACCAAGCTCCAAAGACATAATCTACTTTCCTGTATATTGTGGATTTATTGTGGTTGCATGGTGGCGTTATATTCTATCTTAGAGATAGTTTTCTATTGATCATGATTGAAGAGATCGAGGACTTGGATCCTGGATGTGGTTTATGGCCTTATAGGTACTTGATTCCCGAGTCAAGTGGGTCAAAAGTTTTTGAAACCTATCCACGAGGCCCACCTACTTCCAAAACTTAACATGTTAGAATAGATTTGTCTTCATTGCAATGTGCTACCTTCCATGCTTATTTTCTATTTTAGCATTCTTTCTACTTTCTATGCTTAGGTTTGATAAATCATGCTTAGGAGTTAATATCTTTTGATGGTTTATGCTTACTTTTGATAGATAGTCATTAGGAATCTTTTCTTTTATGAAGGGAAGAAAGTCTTGGCTATTAGATTGCTAATTTCTATCTTAGAGCTTTAAAGTTATATTTTCCAAATCTAAGCATTGATTTGTCATTAGATTTGAGTATTTATTTGGAAAAAGATAAGTGCATTAGTGTTGGATTAGTGTCACTTAGTGGATTCTAGATGGTTCAATCTATCCATTAATATTGCTTGTTGCTTATTTTACTACTTTAGTTTGATTCTATTCACATTCCCACATACTTATTCACTTATTTTAATTCTCACACTCCATTTCTCTATTCAGACCATTAATTCCACCTTTGATTTTACACTACTTTAGAACATTTTTTTTTTTTAGCTCCATCTACTCAATTTCTATCTTGTTCTCCTTATTACTTAGTTTTCATGGATGCTTTTAGTTTCTTTTTATCTTAATCTTTCACTTATTTTCACACACTCATTCACTTGATCTATCTAACATTGCTCCATTATTCTTGTATTAACCATGTCATTTTGCTTTTGTTATTAACTTGTTACTAATCTTGTTTTTGGTTTGTTCTCACTTGAGTTTTTCTATTTTTACTAACATCTCTTTGTTATCTAGTTTCTTATTTTCTTTTAGTTTGCATTTTTTAAACTTCCATTGTTATTATCTTGTTTTGTGTTTCCATTGTTTTTATTATCTCCATTTGCATTTGTTAGTTATATTTGAGTTGATACTCATTTTCATTGATCATTGTTATTTTCCTTGTAATGATCCTCGTGGGAACGATATTCGGACTTCTATAGTCTATATTACTTGAGACAACCGTATACTTACGGGATTCACATCAATCATAGTCCCCAGTGAGGTCCAATTTAAATCTTTTTAACAATATAATAATTAATGGTTAAATGCGGAAGCTTAAAGAAGTACAGCGGAAGCAATAATAGTGGCGGAGCCAGGATTTTTGTTTGGGTGGGGCATTATTTTTATTTAACTTTGCTAGACTTTTTTCACATTAACAATACCAAAATAGAAAATATATTTTATTTAACTAGGCACAAACTTTTTTCCATGCTCAGATATTCTACCCAGTTAAAGTGTCTTCCTAATACCCAATTGAAGTGTCTTCCTACTACCCAATTCATCATCATCAAAATAGCCTAAGATAACATTTCCTTTAATCATAGGTGTTTGGATGTCTTGAAACGGTGATTTGGGTGAGCACCCGATTATCTAATTTGGATTTCCAAAAAGGGTTTTATTTGGATCTAGAAAATTTGGTTGCCTGTACTTTTCTTAACTGTAAAAATAATTCCCTATAGTTGGTTGTGGGTTCATGGCAAAGAAGAAAAATTATCAGTTAAATGTAATTCAAGTTATCCAAACATATGAGCCCTAATGTCTGATTTATGTATGAGTTGAGAATTAAAGTGTGCCTAATGGTGATTTGGTCATCTTCGGGCCTATAGATATTCTCTGATTTGGTGATTTAGGGCTTAAGGTTTGAATTAGGATTTGGTGATTGAAATTATGATTTGGAGATTAAGGATTCAAATTTAGGTATAAATTGATTAAACTATACTAGATCTAAGGAGGGAGGCAGATTGCTTTATTTAGAGTTATTTGGTGAAAGAAAGAGACTAACCATGAGAGGACCGGCGACGAAGAGCTCAATTAGCTCGAAGAGGATCTCAGACTTTCTGTAAAAGGAAGATGTCGAGAGAGAACGGTGTGAAAAGGATCTAGTACTCTTCCCGGGAAGATGTCAAAAAAAAGAGAGGCGTTTTCAATAAGGTTTTGTAATGTGGGGCGATAACAAGGTTTTGATGTGGGGCAACTATTTATTACATACATATGGGACAGATTGAAGCCCATTCAGATCTATAACATTTTTAAAATTGACCAGGGGCGGGCCTATGACATAATATCATATGTCAAATGTAACAGGGGACAAATTTGATCTAAATATCAAAGTATAGAGTTAAGTACAAATCAACTGTATAATCCACCCTGTTTCAGTACAAATGACACTCAAAACCCAAAAAAGGAATAACACTCATGACCCTGGTGTTGTCTCTCCAACCTCCGGATTGACCTTCTGATCGGCCGGTCCCCATCCGTACTCTTCCACTATAGGCGCCTCGACGAACACGTTGCCCTCTGGGTCGAGAATAATACCTAAGCATCAAATGATGGGTCAGATCCATGGATCTGGCAAGACACAATATACAAGTAACATAGGACGTATGCATCAAAAGGAATCAAGACGATGATAATATCAAAAGATAAGCAAAGGGACAAATGCTAGGCAGTTGAGTAAGAATATAACAGATAGAACCAATATGAAAGTAAAGCATCTAATCTAACCAACCATCAATGTGGCACATTCACATGAGTCCACCGTATGATATTATGCCACGGCCCTCTCATACTGTAAACCAATCACGGCTGGGAAATAAAGTAACAAGCAAGGGATGACGAGCCCCATTGATAATAATAACAATATCAACACTCTCACACTCAGTAGACCGAAATCGGAATCCCAACGGCCGTCTAACCATAGCTCATCATATAGCTCCAATCTATAAGTTTAGCTTCACCAAGGATGATCGGTCCAATGGCTAAGTTTATAACAACTGAGTGAATGATAGTGCCGACTCAAGAAAACAAGTAAAGGTATGTGTCTGTTTAGGATTACCTTGCGCAAGCAAGTTCCCATCGTGGCCATAAAAGGTCCAAGGTACATGTCCAATCCATAATACATCCAAGTCCATATCCATCATCAAATCCATTGCCATGACCCACCTTGTCACGGTCTTAGTCTAAAACAGTCCAAGTACGACATCTATGTTTAGTCCAATAGTATTTAGTCCAATTCTATTCATAAATGGGTCACAAAACCACAATAACAATCATCTTTGTTCTAAGGTATCACATCCAACCATTCTTGGGCCACATGATGGCCCGCCTAGCCACAGACACGGGTCAATGATCACCAATCAATAATTTTAGGTCACCACTAGGAGATTCTAATTTCAGGTCTTCCAATTTCCATTTAATTAACATGTATTAAGCAATGAGTAATAACAAGAGTGAACATCAATGAATCAAGAATAAAATGTCCCAAAAACCAATCACTGAAAAATAGCAAAGATCCAACCTAGGTAATGGTCCCCTTTTCAAATCCAGGTCTATGTCAATCAACTCAATTCCTAAATGGAGTTTTAGATGCCAAGGATAGTGTGTTTGGTGCTCCTGAAGTTACGGGCTTCTTTAACAACATTTAAGGATCGAATCGAAATCCAAATACTACACTAGACCCTACTTTGGTGGTCCCTATGAGTTAAGGTTGAGCCAAACCATTGACTCATGCTTGGCAAATCAATAAAAGTTCATTTGGATGGTCAATGGGCCCCACAACAGATAACATTGCAAAATTACACAATTCTAGAAATTTCGGTCTGTAGTGTACCCGGTTGACATCCTGCAAGGCCGGTCGACCTGGGTAATCCCGACTCCTCTGGTGAACATCTTTCCTAGTGTATCCTGCCGACATCCAGTGAGGCCGGTTGACCGTGTACATTGGGATTCTCTGGAGTCTGAGTTGCTTCCCAGACATTCTACGTAGTGTATCTGGCCGACATCCTGGCCAAGGCAGTCAACCAGGTATACTGAAATTCAGTGTCTGAGATACATTTCAGTTCCTAGTTATTTATCTGATTTTCTTGTGTATCCGGTCGACATCCTCAGGGGCTGGTCGACTGGGTACACACGAGAACCTAAATTCCAGAATTTTGCAACTTCTCCAATTCCAATCAACTTCTAACAAAACTCCATCCAATCTCATCCATCCATCATGGAAACATACACAAACATAAAAAACACTCCAACCATCACGAATCCATCACCAATTGGGCCATTGATCTTCCAAATGAGAGATTTCATCCATCAATGGAAAAAAATTCATGAAAACAAGCTCAAAAGGCAAATCTAAGCAATCAAACATCCAATCGAACTGAATTTACAGAATCAAATGAAAAGAAACATTCACTCCATGTTAAATAAGTATATTGTACTTGCTTATACTCCAAATGGAATGAAAATGGCTAGCAATAAAGAGAATCCAAGCTCTAAGATAGAAATCCAAGAGTCTAAGGTCACCAATCTCTTTATCAACCCCAAAATACAGACTAGAGAAACTGTAGAACCTAATCCTTAGACCCACATGCAATAAGGAATGGGAATTCTAGAGAGAGAAAGGAAAATACATGGAAATTGTGCTAAGGAAAAAGGTTTACCTTGAATTGTAGAGAAAGGAGACACCTAGGACATGAGAGAATTCCTTATGAGAGATAACATCAGCAACTTGTAGTGATATCCTTTTTCTTCTAGCTGGGAACCTTAGTCCATGTTTGGCATCTCTATTTCAAGCCTCTATTTCTCTAAATGTCTAAATCAGACAGAGGTTTGAACAATTAGAGCGTTTGGCACAAGATTCTAGACTCTGTCCAGTTTAGACATTTAGAGGCAAATCCTCTAAAATCCAAATGCTCCAAAAGTGGGCAGATGAGAGTATAGAGCTTTTGAGTCTTAAAATATAGAGGCGAGGTCTTTAAAATATTCTCATGCGTTACCAAACGCGTTTATTAATTCTATTCTAGCCTCTTTTAACTATGGATCTTTTTTTAATGGCTCTATTTTAGATGGATCTATAAAAAAAAGAGTAGAGATACCAAACAAGCCCTTAGATCTAGGGTTTTTAGAGAAAGAAAGGGCGGGAATTTTTGGAGGAAAATGAGAGAATTGGAGGGAAAATGAGAGAGATGAGAGAAAGAGAGGGAGGGATCATTGGAATGGCTGGGGGAGAGTTTCATTTATAGCTTTTGTGATGGAAAGGAAACGTCCAAAGTGCCCTTCCTTGGTTAATTGAAATTTTGGATTAGTACATGGGCTTTTGGGTCATTTTAGGTTGGATTAGAATATTCTCATGTGAAAACCCCTCCTATTAATTCTATTTACTAGCAAGGGCCTCTAACTAACTAACAAACTCCTGAAAGTTCAATAAACACCCTATAGAACCTATAAAATACAAAATGGAACTAATTCCTAAAAGATAGGCTAAAATATTAGGAAAATACTATACTACCCTTACTAATCACTACTAAGTATTATAATTAGCTAACATATATTATATTAACATAAATCAAACAAAAGTGAGGTTCCACAAGGGGTAGGGCCTCACATCCATTACCATGTATTCATATGATTTATACTTGTCCTTACTCTATTTTGATATATGACATGCATTGCTATTATATATTGTTTATCCCTTGCTCAACATGTCGTTGACTCTTGTTACTTGGTGTGTAGACACTATAGCCGAGTACTATGGGGAGCAGGCATGTGAGGAGATCCTAGAGAATTTACAACCGGCAGAGGAGGAGCGATAGTGGTATGCCGATGATGTAGAGTAGCGTCATCTTACCCGGCATAAGAGAGACACATGGGACTTCTTCTAGATCGTTTATTTCGTTTATCAGTGTGGATTGAACTTTTATTATCATTGATTCTTTTGGATTTCCAAATGGTCTAGGACATGGGATGATCATCAATGAGACTCAATTAATGATGGAAAACTAATAATTACAATCACACAATCCAATATTGGTAATGAATATGAGACACACCTAATTTTTGTAGTATGCGACCCACCTAATGTCGGTAATCATAGTGGAAGTCACCTAATGCAATATTTATATGAACAACCTAATATTAATAATCAACAAGGGAACTATGTAATTATGACAAGGCTATAGGACCCACATAAAATTTATAAACTTGGAAGGGCCCATGATAAGTCCACAAAATTGAGTCAAAAAGCCATCATTTCATGTGCATTTGTGAACTTGATTAGGATAAATTGCATCATAATGTCGTGATTTCATGCATCTAAGTATAAATGTGGACTTTTAGTAAAAATTGGTTAAAAACCATTAATCTTGCATGAATTTGTGAAGTTGATAGTTTGCATCACCCCTCGGTCCCACCAATTAGATTCTAAGCACTGTGGCCCCATTGCATCCACTGCATTAATTCATTTTTCATTAAGTAGGGCCCATGCATTTCATGCATTACATCTTTAATTAATTCATTGCTAGTAATTTAGTTGTCTTATTGTGTAGGAATTGTCACAACAATGGGGGCCCACATGAAAGAGAGAAATTGGAAGGGAAAGAAAAGAAGAAAAAAGAAAGAAGGGAACCACACCTCTAGGCATGTTTCCCTATGTATGCCCAGTAAGTTACTGCATAATTCTCTCTCTTTTCAAGTTTCCAAGTGTACCAAGATTCCTTCCTCTCTCCTATCAAGATTTAAATTCCAAACCAAGGAAGTGTTGTTCTAGAAGAAATCTTTGGTAGAGTTTGGGTTGGAAAGTTTTATCCCAAAGAAGATTTGTAAAAAGTCAACAAAGAGATAAAATTCCAGGAAGATAAGAGAATCAAGTTAAAAAAAGGGCGTAAAAATTTTGTGAGAAAAAAATATCCCAGAGGGATATGGACATTCAACAATGGGGCCCATTTCACCTTGGATATCTACATCATCCCTCCCTCTTTCTCTCCCTCTACTCAATCCACACCATTGGCTCCTCTCTTCACTGCAAAAAAAAAAAAAAAAAAAAAAAAAAAAAAACTAATGGGGCCCATTACTGGAAGACCCACAAAACAAGAAGAGACCGAGATTGGCAAGAAGATTAGTTTAAATTTCAAAAGGAAATTGCTTTGCTTATAAGTCAAACTAAGATAGAGTTCCATTTTGGGAAGAGTTTCAATCCAAAGAGAAGAAAAAAGACTATAAATAGAGCCCTAGGGGGGTATGTCCAAGCCATGTTGTCTCTAGGCTAGAATGTCCACTCCCCTCTCCCCCCCTTTTAGATCTAAGTTTCTTCTAGTTCTAGGTTCTCCACTTTATCATTTTTTGTAAAAAGAAGGTAACTTTGGGCCTTATCCAAGCAACACGTAGATCTAGGCGGAGCAGAAGCTTTATACTAAAGACATGTTATCAATAAAAAAATCAGATTTTCTTTTTCGTAATGGTCTTAGATTTGCGATCGAGGCAAATGAAGAAGTTAAGTATTCCTAACCCTTTCTTTATGTTAATGCTTGTTTGATTGAGTTACTACTGTTCTAATTTAACGTTTTAATAGTCTTGTCTTCTTACCGGTCAGTACCTTTCATATTGTATTTTGATGTGAATTTTTAATTCAATTTTTTAATACTGCAAGAGCAAAGCTGTCCTTTTGAGACGGTAGTAAGTACATGTCGAATCCCACTAGGAGCACTACTAAGTTAAAATTTAAAATCTGATTTTTTTATAATAAAAATAAAAATAAATCAAGATTTGAATGAGAGATAAAGCTACTATGTAAGATGAACAGATAACAATAATGATAAAGGTAGATCATAGCAACAAAGAGTCCATTAATGAATTTCAATTCTCAATCCACATACTTTAATTTAGTCTTTTGTCTTGCAAATGACTTAGATCAGAAACCACTAAATGTTTCTGATCCGAAAGATATTTTTCTTTTAAAATTCAATTCTTAAACAGAAGAACCCAAGATCTCCATCACCTCATAAAAATTACTTTAAGCGTCAGTCAACAAATTAAGCGTAAAATATCAAAGGTATAAAAACCTAAGTATATTTTATCCAAAAAATTAACTGATCAAAAAGAAATTTATTTAAAATATAAAGCGGAGGTTTGCCTGCGGCGTGAAGGTAGATCTATTATTATATTAAACTTGCATCATAGGGACATAAAAATTAAATTAAAGACATAGAACGAAAATAAAATCACTTAATTTCACTTTGTGCTCCGATCCAAAAGAATCTACTCCTCCATTGCAAAAGATATGATTTTAATTGAGAACTTCATGGCCATTACAATTTTCTCTCACACTCTTCTAACCTAGTTCTGAAATAGGGCTCCAGAATACCCACATATTTTTTTTTCCTTTTTTTAGAGAGAGAAAAGAAGTTGTGAAGAGAGGGCTGGACGTGAGATACCCATTGAGGCTATGTGATGTCCAATATATAGAATTCTTACCACGTTGATCTCCATGCCATAATAAATGCAAGTGTGAATTACTTCATTGTTTGGATAGAAGTCTTGCTAAATCAAGCTCTTTCAATGGCCACCAAGACATTCTCCTTTTATCATGGTCATGCTTTGACTTCCTTGCATTTTTAGTATACTTTCCAAGCATAGGTGGTTAGATCCAACGTGTCTTCTTTCTTTGTCTCTTGGCTTGCTAATATTTTGTAACTTCTTTTCTTAGATTCCAAATTAAAGTGAGATTCTTAACAACTTGTGGAGAGATTTTAGCTGCTTCTTTTCTTTTTTTTTTTTAGCAAGACTTCCTAAATTTGATCTCCTTTTCATCTTGCAACTTCACATACCTTGGGCCCACTTCTAGTTTTGAAAAATTCTAAATTTGAGATTCAGATTTAATCATTCAAATTGAAACACATGATGGGCCCCACATGGGCATGCAAATCTTGAAATATCCCTGTATGGACGTGTATTGCTTGTTTGGAAACTTTCTTGGATTTTTTTTCTTTCTTTCTTTGCTTCTTTGCATTTCTTAGCCATCAAGAGATCTTGGATTTACTTCCTTGGAATTTTCTCCTTTTTATTTCTCAACAATTGTCCTCTATCTGCGGGCCCCAACATTTGAATTTTTTTCCTTCACATGAGAGTGGGCCCGCATGGGCATGAAATCTTAAGGTGGCATGGCTTAGACGTCCTCTACGAATTCCTTCTCTTCTTTTCTTTTTAAGGTGGGTCCCAATTAACTGAAGATTCCCTACAAGAATAAAAGGAATAATTCAGCCATAATATGTATAAAATTCATAAATGTCATGCATGGGACCCGAATGAGATCATGCACATGAATGCACCAAACTGGATGATTTTCCATGAACTAATTAATGATGCAAGAATCAAAAAGCTAATTTGTGTGAGACTAAGATGATGTAAACCCATGATTTCATAAAATTCATGAAAGATTGATGATTTTAAATGATTTTGACTAAAATTCCAACTTTGATGCTCAAATGCATGGAATTATAAAATTCTATGAAATTGAGTGCAAATTACCCTAATTAAGTCCACAAAGTAACATAAAATGATGAATGAGAACTATAATTCTGTGGACTTATCGTATTTCTTAATGCTAGAGTAGGCTTTTGATTATCCATGCTTATTTTTGATAGATCATGCTTAGGGTTTTATTCTTTTTTATGGTCTATGCTTAGATTTGATGGGTAATGCTTAGGTAACTTTAGTGATTTTATAAAGGGAAGGAGGTTTTGGGTATTTGATGAATTTTGTAGAAAAGTATATTTCTTTTGAGAAATTAGTTTTTACAATTTTATTATCCAGATTTGGGTGCCTTTGTTGGATCCAGATTTGAAGTAGAAAACTGATTAAACAATTATTTTTAATAAGGAAGTGGTTTTGGATTGCTTGATTGATTCCTATACCTTGATTGATTTCATTATCATTGATTTTGTTACCTCATTACTTTAGTTAATTTTCTGCATTTTTTAATTACTTGTGATATCATTTTCCTTAACTTGGAAGTTTTCTTCTTGAGTCGCTCTCTATGGGTTCGACCCGTTCTTGTCATTGTCTATTCGTAGACACCCGTGTACTTGCGGTAATTTTTATGATTGATTGAGATCACATCAGCTCATCTAATAGAAAGTCATAGTGGGACTCCTATAAAAATCATCAATGTTAAAAGTTATAGTGGGCTACCATGGTAGTATTTTCTTAAGAACTTCCACTATTATGTTTGCAAAAACTCTGGTAGTTCTATTAACAAAAGATTATTTTATACAACATATACTTGAGTATTTTAATATGAACGTTTTTATAAGAAAGTGAGATATTGTAGGATACCTCCTAAGTTATATAAACAATTAATTTTAGGTGTGTAGATTTATTCTAAACTAGAATATAATATAGCAAAATGTTTACAAATACATTAGTAATGTCGGTTGCCTCAGTCGTCCCTATATATACAGTCGTCCCTATATATAATATGCCAGCTCCCCGACTCCCAGTCAGCACTTCCGATACTATTGGTAAAATGTTGAGAGTTGAGACAACTTTGGTGGGAACGATTCTAATGAGAAAGAGAAAGTTCACACTACTAAGAGGAAAGATATTGCAACTTGTAGAGGATAGGGGTTGGGAAATTTGGGACATGCGGCTAAACAACCTAGCTCTCCCTGCTAAGACACTGTGGAGATGTCTTAATTGTGGACATCTGTTACATACAAGGGTCCTTATGAAGGCCAAGTATTGAATGCTTTATGTGTGGGGAAGTTCCTAAACATCCCAAGATTATGTTTAACTACAGTACAATTCTAGTTATCAGTCCGGTTGAGCGCATTCCGGCTACAGCGCTAGCACGCTAGCCGGGACCAGTGTTGTGACCTCAGTCTGGCTGAGTGCATTCCGGCTACAGCGCCAGCACGCTAGCCGGGACCAGTGTTGTGACCTCAGTCTGGCTGAGTGCATTCCGGCTACAGCGCCAGCACGCTAGCCGGGACCAGCGCTTCAGCCCCCAGACGCGCATTTCGGCTGCAGCTAAGAGGACTGCCAGCCGAGACGCATGTTGACAAATATCTCCTGCCTCCGAGCACATGTCGATGGGACAGATGTCATCCCAGCCGTCCAAGGTCACCATCAGGCCTCTGACAAAGCAGCATCCAGCGGCTGTAACCCCATCAGGGGACGCCCAAGAAGGGATCCGATGGGACCTTTGCTACTAATAAGTCCAGACAAGATTAGGCCCAATGTGACTGGCATTTAATGCAATATGGGCTGATCAGACTGGCATTTAATGCTTTGTGGGCTGTGATGGACCCTCATTAATTATAATGTGGGCTGTGATGGACCTTCATTTATTATTTTGTGGGCTGATGACCTCAGCAGCCAGATCATCAAGCCCATGATAAACTATCTAAAAGCACTCTTATATAAGCAGAGATAGAATCTAAACCAGGTACGCATAAGATAATTTACATGCACTCTGCTTCTCTTCTTCTCCATCCTTAACTTAGTCCTAGCACTAACTAAGGCATCAGAGAGCCCTGTGCTGCGGATAAGTCCTATGAGGCACCCTCTAATCTTGTGGGTTACATTAATTGCACCTACACTCTACTATATCCCTTTGGGAAGCAAATTATAAAAGGAAGGATGCTCTTGGTTTTGGAAGGGTCTGGTGGAGGCGATCAAATTTATAATTGAGAATGTTGGATGGATCCTTGAAAATGGAGAAAACTATTTTAATTTGGAGAGACTAAGGGCATTAGGAAACTGAGGTTCATTGTGACCGATCCTGATCTGAAAAATTAATGAACATGTGGGACCAAGATAAAAAAATGGACGGTTGATGTTATTAGGATCACTTTTAGTGAATCAGTTGATGTGAATGATATTCTAAAAATATTTGTCCTTGGAATGCAAATGGAGGATAAAAGATTTTGGATTTACAAAAAAAAAAAAAAAAAACGGGGAGCTTTCAACCAGCTATGTGTATAAGGTTTTGGTCAATGCTGATTGCACCCCTCCTACTAGTTTTGATTCGAGGGCTTTTTGGAGATTCGCCTTCCTCAGAGTGGTTCTATTTGGATGAAATATGTAAAGAATGCTATTCTGATACTTAAGCGCTTCGTTTCTCCAATGTTCTCAGCGACTGGCAATGGTGTGGGGCGGCGCTGCAATTGGCTCCGATCGCCTTCTCTGACCAGTGTCTGCTGCAGGAACTCTGGCAGCGACGAGTTCCTCCAAGTCCGGGTTCTGCAACTCAAGCACAGACCCTGCCTGTCGGCCCAACTCGATCAACACTTAGAACTTAGCCTTCTTTTAGAGTCTAATACTCTGTATCAGATTTTCTCCTCCGACTCCGATCTCTGTAACCAGAATCGAAGACACAAAGCCCTTGTTTGATCAGGCTTTTGCAATCGAAACAGTCGTGGCCCACCCAATCTCATCTATCTTGCGGTCCATCGAGTACTACAACAAATTATTTTGTATTTTGACAATACCCTATGTAGATTCAACTGCCTCTCTTTTTCCTCTCTACAATCCACGGTCCATCTCTACACGTTTGAGCACAGTTTACTCAACTATGTCTTCTCAACCAAAGGAACCAAAGGACCCCCACATGCCACAATGATCTGATTGAGGACAAATGTTTTGAGAAATTTTATATTTTGATGAGGAGAAATCACTTTGAAGTGGATGCTCAATATCACTGAGAAGTTGTTCTCCATGGTCTTTTGTAAATGTAAAATCAAGCATATGTGGGAAATGATCTCTTCTTGATGTCATAGTTCTGCCCCCTTAATCAAACCCAGTTTCATATAACTATTTAAAAAAAATAAAATTGCTAGACCCAAGAAAATGGTGATGGCTTTGTTGTTTGATCATTATTGTTTGCATTTAAATCCGCGATGACTTTGTTTTAGTATATATTATAATCTTCAGCAATTGCCAAACGAGTTGTTTGAAATCTGTTGAATTCTTCAAAAAAAATGCCAAACAGCAACAGCGTTGCAATATTATCATATTGTACTATTATATTCTACCATATTTAATTCTTTTATTATTTAAATCTGAAAATATTTTATTCTGCATATATCCAAAGGGGCTCTAAGTATGCCTTAAATTTTTGCATATTGGATCTGACATGATGGTCCAACAAATCCATGTGCAATAAAATTTAATACATACATGCCTACCTATCATTAAAACCATAGCGAGCTTGATCTCTATATCTTTCATCAGTTTGTAGGGCCCACTATTAAAGCAAAAGGGCCTTTATTATTTTTCTTATTAGTTTAATAATACGTGGGGCCCTTTGAAGGTAAATGGTCAAATGTAAACATGATTTTGAGAGGACTGAAGGAAGTTGGGTATGATATCCTATGTTTTAGAGAAAATAGTAAGGAAAGGGATAAGCTTTTTGAAATTTGAAAATCCAATAACTTTAGAAAATTTGTATCTCTACACTGTTTTGAGTGCCACGTGTCACTCCCTCACAAAGAGGGCCGATTTCATTATATATATATATATATATATATATATAATGACATGTGTTTGGTTCATTTGGATGGACTAAAGGTGGGCCCCACAAGCATGAGCTTACGAGATTTTATCATAAACTTGAGCTTAGGAGAACTTGCTCATATATATATATATATATATATATATATATATATATAATAACTAGCAACAAAGGCCCGGGCTTAAATAAAAATATATTAAAATTTAGATATGGGTGTGTTTTTTTATGTTATTTTTTTTTTTATTGCAATTAGGATAGGAAGAGTATTAAGATAGCTAGTTCGAGAGAATCTAGAGATTTTTTAATTTTAATTGATTCTATATGAAAGAGATATATATTAGAAAAAGGGATAAAATCTAGAAAAATTTAAATTTTAACCGATTCATATGGAAGATAAGAGATACATATAAGCCTATATGTCAAATCACAGCTAGAAAATCCATTGTCTTGAATTCATTGTGGGGAAAAGGTTCTCTTCAATCAAATTTAAACCTTACCAATGTTTTCTTGGCATTAGGATTTTAAAAGATCAAGGGAACCACTATTAAAATCTTAATGTTCCATGAAGCAATATTGCTATAAATTTAGTGTGGGACCAAGTTTTGCTTAAATCAGACTTAAGCCCACAAGTGTATTTTTTGCAAATGGGATTTTATAAGAGGGGCCTCACTAATGTGTTTTCTGCATGTAAGATCTTATAAGAGGGATTCATTCATAAGTTTCAATGTTACTATGAAAGTAATATTAGGAATCCATTAGTAGGCCCTTTATAAAATCTATAATATTCTAAAATTATAATATTTCCTTAAAATTAATCATCAACCTAAGTTTCATTCAAGGAACACCACTTGATTGTATTAAAGGTCCCACTCATCAATGTCTAAATAATATGAAAAGATTTTAGGAGAGTATTAAAATATAATATTTTTTAAAATATAATTAAGAAAAAGTAAATATAAAATAAAAATATATTATATATAGTTCTTAAAATCTATCTTATTTATCAAAATTTAAAGAATAAAAAAATGAAGTAAAAATCACTGAACGAAGCTAAAGAGGAAAGAGAAGTACATTTCTAAACATAGAGTGATTTGATATATCATAAACTTTAACTTCTCCAAATGCATTTTTGGAAATTCATCTTAAATTGAAATTAAAAATTAACCCATGTAATTCAAAGATACTCAGGCAACTATTTTATAGTTAGGACACCGGGCCCGGGCTTAAGAATGCTATGGTGGCCAGTGGTAATCCGGGCCCAATAATTAGGCCATAATTATAATGTGAATATTGTTGCCCCTTAATGAGTCCCGTGCAGCTATTGTTGCCCCAACATTATAACTTTGAAATTTAGATCTATAGTTTCCAAGTTTATAGTTGGAAGCAATTATAGGGCAAATCAGGGCATAGCATTCTTAAGCCTGGACCCACTGTTTTAGATTGAACGGGCCACTATTTTATTGTATAAGCTATTTTTATGGTCCATGCCACTTATATCTATATATGGTATGTGCCACTATTGAGTGGCCACTAGATGATTTTATGGTAATGTTGGGGGATATTTGAATATAGAAAGATTTTGAATTTTAAAGAGTATGATAAGAACTTAGGAGATAATAGGAAACGTGTATAATAAGTAATGAATATGAGAGATTGTAGGGGAGAGTTTAAAACTTATCACAATCCAATTATGTGAGATAAAAATGAGATTTGACTAAGATGATTTAGAAGGAAGGATGTAAGAGAAATCTAAGCGAATTCGAAATGATTTTAAGAATTAGAGAGATTAAAGGATGAGCTTTATTATTGTGATGCCACGTGGCTTCCGTGAGAGCACTGACGTGGCTTCATGAGGTTGAGGAGGGATGATGTGGCACACCCCAAGGCACACCTCCCCAATTACTTTAATATATACTAGTGCAAAATTAAAAAATCATTAAAATTTCTAATTAGAAATATTTCTAAATATTTCAATAAATTATAAATAAATATTAATATATAATTCATAATAAAGATGAAAAATCATTAGAGAAATTTTAGGTAGCTGATAATATTTAGGAAAATATCAAGTAAATAGTAAAGATCTTAGGACCTTAATTTGATTATATTTATGCTTAGCCATTAATTGAGTGTCATTTCAAAATTAAATGTGGATTTTGGAATTAATTGGCTTGCACAATGGGCCCCATAGATTAATTAATCATACCAAATATCTAAAGAAAAATAAGGAAATGAATGTCCATAATGAGCCCCTCAGATTAATCTTATTGAATATTGAAAGAAAAATAAGGAAAAAAAAGTTGCAGAATACAGTCTATGAAAGTGGGCCCCGCTCTGATATCAAAAAAGCTCTTCGTGTGTTGGTATAAAAAAAAAAATTGCCCTCGTAAATTGTAAGTTTGAAAATAAAGAAGACTTGAAAATTTATTTGGTTAAGTTAGTAACTATAAATATATTAAGTGTGGATTTTGAAATTAATTGGTTTCTACAATGGTCTCCACGGATTAACCATACTAAATACTGAAAGAAAAAAAAAGGAAAAAAAGTAGCAAAATACTGTCTACGAAAGTGCCCCAAATTTTTACAACTTAGATCCGACATGAGAGTCCCACAAATTGATATGCAACAACATTTAATACATGGGGCCCTTTGAAGGTAACTAAAGAAAAGTTATTATTGTATACTATGTTTTAGGGAAGGGTTAAATATTTTAAGATCTTATTTTGTAAAAAAATTAGAGAATAGTGATTTGTTGAGATTAGATGAGACGGGCGATTTCGGAATGTGGCATTGTAAAAACTCTGAGGATGCATCACGTGTCTCTCCCCTACCAATTTACAAGTCTATTATACACCACGTATAGCTCCCCTGCAAATTCATCTACTGCTTTAATATATATAATAATATGTAGGATTTTTGCATGTGTCCCAAAAAATGAATATGTTAGTTCTTTCCCTCGTGAAGAGCTCCTATGATTTTGGCGAGGGTAAATGTCGGTTTGTGTTTCTCTCTTAAGTTCTTTTGCTTAAGCGTTTGCTCAATTTTTCTTTGTAGTTCTTTTAATGAAAGTCCCTTTTGTACCAACATAAAAGGGTCCAAATTGGTGCTCATGCTCTGCATGAGTCTATGCTAAAATGGCCATAAATGGGCCATCAAAATAATCTTATATTGAAATTAAATGATCCATATATCTATAAATGGAATGGGTCAGAAGCCATATGTTGTAAATCAAATGGGCCTGCAAACTATATGTTGCAAATTAAAACTGTAAATTCAAAATCCGTCAAACAAGGCATAAATGGACCGGAAAAATAACATTTATAAATCAAAATCTAATGAGCTTACAACATAGATATAAATCATCTGGAAACTGATATAATCATGTTGGAAAATGGATAAAGCACCCATGATTTTTGGTCAAGTTTGAGCCAAAATAAAAGTCGGCCTCACTTATCTTTTTAGGTGGGACTACATGGGAATCTGATCTATTCCATGAGTAGATTAAGAACATGTATTGGGTTGCTCTGATCCCTTGAGGAGTGAATGAGAAATTGCCTCCTAACACCACTACTTGAACATGGTAAACATGGAAACACAAGGAATTGGTAAACTTGCATCCCACATTGCTTGGGAACTAAAGATTCTTGGGATATAAATATGTTTGCCTTTGTAGTAAAGATTGAGCCCCAAGGGGCATCCCACTTTTGTGCTAGACTAAGGTGGGCGCACCACCATAAGCGCGAGTCGGGCCTGGCTCGGCCTATTACCCATTTATATTTTTGGAGAAATTTTAATTAATAAAATTTCTTTTTCCAAATGGGGTGTGTCCTAAGTCCAGAAGGGTGTGTCCATTGTGTCCATCCGCATCTGAAAAGGTGTGTCCAACCAAGAGGTGTGTCCGAAGAGTTCTGTTTGTTCACTTGAACAGTCATTGTACTGAACAGATGCAACCCCATGAAGAGTCCTGAAGTAGGCTATTTAAACCCGGCACGTCCATGCCTTTTTGTTCATTCATTCTATGCAACTGCATTGCATTTGTTTCATCAATCGGAGTTTAGAGAGAGTCTGTCGCAGTTCTGGTTCGCCGGTCACATAGTCTGTAGTGTTGCTACAGTGTGAACTTGATCATTGAATCTTGGGAGACAAACATCATTGAAGCACGTAAGCACCATTGCAGGGACGAAATTTGTCTTAAGGATATAGTGTCGCGACCTCGGACTGGTTTAGTGCCAAAGGGCGCTCCTAATTCGAGATCGGATCTAAGGTGGGGTGTGTGTGTGTCTATATATTTGTTTGATACGTACGCGGATTAAGAAGGAATACAACATCAGTGTACATGATTTCCCACAGGTTTCTGCGGTGAGGATGTCACGCTTACTAGCAAATCATAATCGGAGTGAGGAAGCACGTAGCAAACCTAATCTAGAAAGTCATTCCATGATTGTAAGACCCCGACCCGAGTGATTAGCACTAATTAAGTCCTATGTTAGCTCTAAGTGAGATTAGTGGATTTTATTTAGGTTTGGGATTAGAATAGCTTTTAGATAGCTTTGGGGAGTTTTGAGAGCCTTATTGATTTAATAAGACTCTTGGAAGGTCTTTTTGTGACTTTGCGTAAGTGTGGGGGGATTATCCGTGATTCCGAAAATTCATATTTTAACTCCGTTTGATTGATCTCGTTAGCCTCTACAACTTTCATGTGGACTCCGTCCCCGTTCGAGACTTGAAACCCGACTTTTCTAACTTCGAGAGCAAAATAGTCTATTTACACAAAATCTGAACACAAATTTCGATATCTCCAAAACCCTTGAAATATCTACTTTTTGGTAATTAGATTTTTCGGCGACCATTTTTTCCTTCTTTGTCGAACTCATCCGAGGCTCGAAAAACCATGCTTTTAGCCCAACAAGCTTTGCCAGTGGCATGACCTATCTCCACCAACTATATAAAGAAAACCCACCTTTACTTTACCATTGCTAGCTCCCAAAACATTATGGAAGAGTGGCTCCTGCCCACTCCTACCCACTCTAGGGTTTCTTCTTGTCTCTTCTTGCTTCTTCTTGCTTTCTCCATCTCCAATCCACTCCAACATTGCTTTAATGGGAAAATGAACTCCATCATCTTCTTCCCCATCTTGAAGGCTCTCCATTGATACCATTTGTAGAGGAAACCACCCATTCCAAGGTTCATTTTGAGTAAGCTCTTGCCATTTGAAGGTCTTCCCAGTAAGCTATCTTTTCCATCTTTTAGATTTGTGTTCTCCTAGCCCTAGAGAGTCTGCATCTCCATTATTGGGAGGTCTCTCCTTCTTGTTCTTTGTTTTGACCATTTAGGGTTCTAAATGAGTTTTTCTTGGGGGTTTATGGTATACTTGTAGGTTGGCTTTGAGAGAGGTGTTAGGAGCTTGTTTTGCTATTTTGGAAGCTAAGGCAAGTGGATGAATGGATGTCTTGAAATGTTAGCATGTTTTATGAGAAATGTGGTTTTCCATTACTTGCTTTTGGTGATTTCACATTGCTTTATTTATGCTTCTTCCCAGGATTTCCATTGATTTCGAAATATGCATATTGATAAGTCTCTCTCCTTCTTGTTTAATCTCTTGGAAATGTATACATTTTATTTTGTTAAATCTTGCTTTATGTGTACATATGGATTCCATGGATGATTGGGTTTCTAGTGGTGAATGAGGATGGGAATGATTTGGATTTGATTAATCTCGTGAGGTGTTTGAGGGAGGAGAAATGGGTGTTGAGAAGGCAAAGGAGGCCCTTATTTTTGTAGAAGAGTAGAGGCACATTAGAGGGCTTAAAAAGGGAAGAAGGAACTGCACAAACAACATAGAATCCGTGTACCTGATGTAGTTTGCTCGCGCGAACCACATCCAGTAGTTGGTTGGCTTGAGCCAACCCTCCCAGGGACTGGTCCGCTCGAGCGAACCCCACCCAGAGAGCACTTGGCTCGAGCGCACCTCTGGTCTGCTCGAGCCATCTGTGTTGCTGGCTTGGGTCAATGCAGGGAGATTGAGAATGATGTTTAAATGCTTGGGGGAGGTCTGTTTGGAGCCCAAATGTGGTGGTGAGGCCTAGGAGACAATGTACGGAGTTTGATTGAGAAACAAACCCCATCACAGAAATTTATTGAGGATTTTTGACTTGCCAATGTGTATAGCGGGCTTGGAATGTCTCAGATCCTCTGGAGTACCAAGCCAAAAACAAAACCGACATACAAGACCCTTATACACATTGATTTAAATCTTGAAGCCTCAATGTATGATCTGAGATTATATGGAAATCCATTATGTTTTATTTTACTCGAACTGCATATGTACTCTTCTGTTTTCACGTGTCATTGCTAGTTCTGCTTCAGAAAATACTGAATTATGCAAATTGAGCATCCTGCAGCCCGTGTATTCCCGACCCGATATTAATATGAAATATGTGCTTGTGAGCACCCTGTTTAGCCTATTTAGGTGCTATATATATGTTTTGATTTTCTTCGTGTGGCCTATGTGTTGGCACCATTAAGCTTGGACAACCTTGTCGGCTTAATCAACCGACTTGGGGGTCATTCTATATTTCCTGCCAGCTACAGTTTAGGTCCTGCCCTATCCTGCTACCTGGTTCTGCGGCCGTGGTCTTGTCTAGCTAGATGTATATATATAAATATATATATATTTAGTTGGCTCTCGTCACTTTGTGTGCCAGAGACCAACATTTCTAGTGTGCTCTCATCACATTAGTGATGGAAGATTTAGCTTCGTGTGGTTGCCATCTTGCTAATTTCTTATTCATTGGTACCTTTGCATGTTTTATATTGCACATGTTTTTTTGGATAAATGATGCACCTTATTTTACGAAAATTATTGTCCAAGCAAGTTTTAATTGTTTTCCTAAGGTAACTTTTAAATTATAATATTATTTATATCTTTTCACCCACCTATCAGACCATCGTGTCTGACCTACTCTTTTGGTACTCATGTCCAGATTTCCTCATCCTCGAGGAGGAGCCGTAAATGGCAGGCTAACGATGTCGTTTAGACATTTGGTCAAGTCTTGAGATACGAAACATCTTTTGAGATAGTGACTAACACATTTTGGGATTCTTTTGGTTGTATTGGCCTTTATTGGCATTTATTTTTGGGGAATGATTAACTAACTCATATTTTGTATAAACATTAACTTTACATTTGGGAAATGTCATATGATTGTTGCTCACTTTGACGTCATGTTATATATATGTGTGTTATCAGTCTTGTTTTGTGGAATGAATGAACAAACTCGATTTGCTACATGCTTCCGCATCCTGATTGTGACTGTATTGTGTGTGTGTGATATTTTCACCTCAGAAACCAGTGGGAAATTACGTACATGGATGCTGTATCTTTCCTTAATCCGTGTACATGCCAAAAGAAAATAATAAATGCACACAATGGAAAACAAATGGCTCGTCGACCCCAGATGAGGAGCGCCCTTTGTTCGCTAACCCGGTCCGGGGTCGTGATAATGATAATAAGACGGATAACACAATTATATATAATATGACGTCAAAGTGAGCAGTGTTCATGTAGCATTCCAAAGCATAAAGTTAGGTATTTATACAAAAGGTGATCTTAACTAGACATTCCCAAAAAAATAAAGGCCAACAAAGGGCAGTACATCCAAAATCCCAAAATGTGAATATCACCCTCCCAAAAGATATTTCACAGCTCATAGCATGACCCAATGTCTAGACGACATCGTTAGCTTGCCATTCTTCTACACATTGCGGCTCTCCGGCCGCATCCTTTGGCTCCTCTGGGGCAATGAGATCTCAACCTGAGTACCAAAATAGTGGGTCAGACACGACAGTCTGGCAAGTGGGTGAAGAGATATAAGCAACATAATAATTTACAAGTTGACTTGGAAAACATTTAAAACTTGTTTAAACAATAATTGTTGTGAAATACGATGCATACGTTACCCAAAAACACATGATTGATACAAAACATGAGTAGGTACCAGTGAACAGGAAACTGACAAGATGACAACCACACTAAAATAAATCCTCCATCACTACAGTGATGCGAGCACACTAAGGTATAGGTCTCGGACACACGAAGTGACAAGATCAAAACAGATAAATATAATACTGCCAATGAACTTGGCTATCACACTAAGTACCGACCGTGGAATTGGATAATATAACACACTAAAGAAACCCAGACTGCAGTTGGCTAAGAGTCATTAAGGACCCTAAGTCGGTGGATCAAGCTGACAAGATTCCCCAAGCTTAGTGGTGCTGACACATAGGTCACATGATGAAAGCAAAGCATAATTAGGTGTATAACACCAAAACAACCTAAGTTGGAAGCTGACACACACATGTAACTCACTAATATCTTGTCATAAGTACACAAGGCCAACTGAATGTTCAAACTGCATGTTACAGTAGTTTTGAAGTAAAACTAGTAACGACGCACAAGAATAAAGAGAAATCATGTAATTCAAGTAAAAATGGGCTTTCATTATGTATGTCGAACCATACATTGAGGCTTCAAGACTTAGTTCAGTGAATATAAGGATCTCTTATGTCAATTTTTATTTTTGGTTTGGTACTTCAGAAGATCAAAGATATTCCAAGCATCCTATACACATTGCTAAATAAAAAAGTCCTCCGTATATCTCCATGATAGGGTTTCTTTTCCATTCTAGCTCCATACATCACTTCATAGGTCTAACCATAGGGATAGGGCTCAAAACAAACATTTCCCACCATTTCGACACCCTTCCCAAAGCCTTAGAACAGACCCAGGCCAGAAAGTGGGTTGGCTCGAGCGAACCTGCAGGGGTTGGCTTGAGCCAACTAGTCTCTAGGAGGGTTGGCTCGAGTGAACCCAAGGTTGGCTCGAGCCAACTTTGCCAAGACCCTATTGCAGTGCTGTTGGGGCTTCTTTTCTCCCCTTCTTTCAAGACCCTTTGACCCACATCTTTTTTAACATAGAGTGGGCCTCCTTTCCTTCTCAAAACCAAACTTCCTCCTCCTTCAATCACTCCACATTATCACAAAAAAATTCATCTTATTCCCAACCTTATTCACCACAAGAAAACCAATCATACATGACTCCATATGAAACATAAAACAACCTTTAGCAAGATAGAATGTATTAGTTCCAAGAGACTACACTAAGGAGGAAACCTCAACAAACTTGCATTTATGAAGTCAATTGAAACTTTAACAAGGAATTAAGAAGTATTTAACCATGAAATCACCATGAACAAAGTTGTAAAAACTAGGAAATTTCACAAAGATTACTAGCATTCAATTTAACCAATTTATCCACTTGCCTTGGTCTCAAGTGGGACTAAATAACCCTTCAAACTTACTTCCAAGTCCAAAACCTATAAGCTACACAAAACCCCCAAAATACACCCATTGAGAACCCTAAATAGTCAATATAGTGAGAAAGAATGAGAGAGCTTGAAATAAAAGAGGAGAAGACTCTTAAGGGTTAGTAAAACACCATTCCAGGAGATGGGGATAATTGCTTACTTTGAAGAGCTTCAAATGGGCAAAGCATGCTCAAAAGGAACCCAAATGTGGTTGGACTTCTCTTCAAATAGCATCAACGGAGAGCAATCATGGTGGGGAAGAAGAAGATGAGGTCTTTTTCTCCATTTGGGCAAGATTTGGAGTGGATTGGAAGGGAGAAGCAAGAAGGAGAAGGGGAAAGTTAGCCCTGGCTTAGTTGGAGCCAATCTCCTACAACAAACATGAGAAGAAGGGGAAAGGAGAAATGAGCTCTCCTTATATAATTAGTGGATGTGGGTCCCACAACTAACAAGGCTTATCGAGCTTAAAATAGGCTTTCGGGCCTCAGATGGGTTCGACAAAGAAGAGAAAGGCGCGTGTCATAAAATCTAGTTTCCGAGAAGTACATATTTCGTGGGATTTGGAGACATAAAAAATTGTGTCCAGATTTTGTGTTAAAAGACTATTTTGCCCTTGAAGTTGAAAAAGGCTGGGTTTCGGGGTCTCAAACGGGGACGGAGTGAACACGAAAGTTGTAGAGGCCAACAAGATCTATCAATCAGAGCTAAAACACGAATTTCTCGAAATCATGGATAAACCCCCGCACTTACGCAAAGTCGCTAAAAGGACCTTCAAAGAGTCCCATTAAGTCAAAAAAGGCTCTCAAAACTCCCCAAAGCTATATAAAAGTTATTCTAATTCCAAACCTAAAACAAAATCCACTAATCCCACTTAGAGCTAACACACGACTTAAATAGTGCTAATCGCGGTAGCTCGAGTCAGGGTCTTACACATAGTGTCAAACACTAGCCTTGATCACCTCATTTATGCAGATTTCCGGATTACTTAGTGTCAACAGCTTTCTTTGTTTTTCTGCTTTCATATTGTAAGTTGATTTATAATTTCATAATTTATATTTTGTTGGTAGTGTACTGTTTTATTTCTCCAACCAGTCTTTATAATACTTAACTAAATCCGTATGTACTCATGCTAACACTTTCTTCATAGTGTTAGATCATTTGAGTATTGCTAGAAAGATTTTTATTTTATCACAATGGAAAGGCTCTTGTGAACCAAGCAGTCTTTAAGACGTCTCAATATTTACAAGTGAAAGTAGAAGAAAACGACCGCTTTCCATGTAACCCGTCTCTTTCGGAATCACTCCTTTCAATGGGCTAAAAAATAGGAAATAGAAAGTAGAGAATTTTACCTCTTCATGACTAGATTTTGTCCTCTTAGAATTAAGAAAGGAAATTATTTCGAATTAATAGATATTGCCATTACTATTCTTCATTATCCATTTGGATATTTACAGAAAACAATATTTATATATTTAAATATTGCAAGAATAAAATAGTATAGAATAGAATAGTGTAATATTAAAATATTATAATATTCTTCCTGTTCGGAAATTTCTGAAGAATATTATACATTTTAAATTGAGTTATTTGGAAGGTACTATGATTTTAATATATATTTAAAAAATCTAAAAATAATAACAAGTTTATGTTATTGATCATAGTAAAGTTCATTATTAGAATAAATTTTTATTAAATAGTTAATTTATATGAAGTTTACCATGTGCGGGTGAAAAAGTAGTGTGGTAAAATAAAGTTCAGTTGGCAATTTGTTTGACCATAGCCACTTTTCTTTATCACATAAAACTATGTAAAGGGTAGTAAAGTAAAGTTAATACAAAGGGCAAGTACCTTACCACTCTCTCTCTTACTTTATTTCACCACATACTTGGTCTTACCTTACTTTACCTCATCTTTTACCATGATGTGACATCAACATTTGTCTTACTTCTCCACACATATAAACAAATATGCCTTGACCTAGATTTGACATATTATCCCTTCACCATGTTTAGATGAAACAATAGCGTAGTGAAGTAAAGTCTAGCCGCCACTTTTTTATCATAAACTTTATCACAAGGCACCTTTTCTTTTCCATATAAACTACGGTAAAGTGTAATAAAGTAGAGCAAAACAAAAAGAAACTACTTTATTACTCTCTCCCACTTTACTTCACCATATATATACTTTATCTCACATTTGCTGTGATGTCACATTTACCTTTACTTTACTTTACCATACATGTAAAAAAGTACATCATGATAGATTTGGTGAAGTTCTTTACTTTACTCAATCACTTTGTAAAGTACATTTTGAAAGATTTTTATATAGTAGAAAGTTATCTACAGGGAAGAGTTGTCGGAAAAATACTGAGCTTTTTGAAAGATAATGACCGTTTCTTCTTCTTCTTTTTTTTTTTTTTTTTTTTTTTTTTGGGTTACCAAACGCACAAAATCTTTTCCTTTAAAAACTAAAAGGTTATATTATATGAAATATTACTTTTTTGTATTTTCTTGTGCATCTAAATAGGCCCAAATGACTGCCTTTAAGAAAGGCAATAAAAGAAAATCGAGAAAAGGAATTATAACAATAATTGAAAGAGAAATAAGAATGGAATAAAATATGTCAAATGTGTATTCTGGGACCAACTGCTATGCTATAATATATAATGTGTTCAGTCCAAGTCAATGATTGTAGATTCAATGGCCAACAAGATTTAGTAAATTTAGATCTAGTAAATTTAGGTTTTTCTTGAAGAAATCCTTAATTTTTAACCTAAATATTGTGAAGAGGCCTAGAGATGTATGACATATCAAATGAAGCTCGAGTAATTCAAATGCGAGGGTTAATATTGCATCATTTAAGTTAGCTCTCGCATGGTAAAAAAAAAAAATAGAAGAAAAAAGACCGTATCGATAATATAGAAGCGGAGAAAGTAAAATTTTAATTCAATTTAGGGTTCCAAGTCCATAATTAAAAAAAAAAAAAGAAAGGGTATCATTGGATTGAAATGATCCGTTCACCCCAATAGATTGAAATGATCCGTTCACCCCAATAGAAAATGTTCAAGTAAAAGAAGCATACTTCCTAAGGTTAAAAATCATTCCATTTTGTTCACAATCGAATTAGTTGCCCTTCAAAGAGTGGTTTTGATCCAATCAGGTTTTGATCCAATCATTTACTAAAAGAAAAGTAGATCCTGATGAGCTAGGCCCAAATGACCCAGTTCTTAATGGGCCAGGGCCTAAATCTATGAAGATCCGGTCCGTTGGGATCCAAGCCCAAGTTTACAAAGACTGCCACGTCAAGGCAACCATGTCGCTTTGGATAAAGTCGTCGATTTTTAACCTGCTTTTACCAAGTCCCGCGGAGAGTATCTCACCTGCCTCGTCTATCAAGGGCAGTTCGAGAGACCCGTCGAAGTGGAGGAAGCGTGGAGGTAAAGTCGCCCCCATCTGTTAGGGGGAGACTATAAATATAAAACGCTCTTTTTCTGTATACTCTAAGTCTGTAATCTCTGCACACTTGAGAAGTAAAAACTGCGGGCAACCTTTGCAAGTGGACATAGGTCATATTGACCGAACCACTATAAATTCTCTCTCTCTCTTCATTATTTAGCATTAATTACTTGACAGGTGGTGTCCGAAACCAGTTTTTGGCATCATCAGATCCTACAATGCAGATGTTGTTCCCTAACATAACAACTTACAGTTTCATTATCCATCCAAAGGTAAATCACACACTAATCAGGTTGAGTCACGTGGATAACTTTCACCTAGGGGTACAGAGCTGCCATGCGGAAATTTTGGACCCTGCCTTTAGTCCACGAGGGTCCTTTTTTTGTTGATAGCATAAATTGAAAATCCCACAACATTCATGTGTGGGAAATCGAAAAAAGCCGGAGTCAAGGTCAACCATATGAAAAGTGGGTCTTGTAGCCTACGCAATTCATTTAGGTATCATTTGGGAAGGAGGTAAAATGAAAAGAAGGAAAAAATAGAGGAGAAGATGGAGGGAATGTTGAAATTGAGGGTGTTTGGGAAGCGGGGAGGGAAAGTGGGAGAGAGGAATTGGGGGGTAAAATTTTTGAAATTTGCCTTGAAAGTAGGGGGAAAATATGAGGGAAATATTGGGATTTGTGTATGCCCTAAAGCCCACTGACAACACTCACATCTCTGTTACTGGATATTTACTGGTTATTTATTAGAATTATTCTTTTTCTCTTACTGCATGTATATATGTATGTTTGTGTAAGGTCCATTGTTTCTAGTAAATGACTTGGGTGTGTAGTGGCTACACATAGACAGGTCTGAGTCATGGACACTTGAAACAATAAACTGGTTCATAACTGAGAGATGGAGTTGGGCACTTCATCTTGGTATAAGTTATAGTGAGATACTCTCCTGTATTCAGGGTGACTTACCTTAGTCACGGGAGGCTTTTTCGGATTTATCTCATTAGTGCATATGTCATGCATTGAACATGACCATTGTAGGTGTGATCTCTAAAATAGTACTATCACTGAGAGAGATCAAGTCACCTTATGCTACTGAGTGACCAACGCTCTTAATCTTGAGCATATGTGGATGAACTGACGAAGTCGAGTTCTTGTGCTTTAATTCACTATGGGTGAGATCCTGTTCATGGGTTGATAGCTCTGTGTTTTGGGTACTCGGGCTTGATTAGTTGGGACGTGCAGATGCAATAAAGAATCTATGCCATCTTGTAATGGAGTGATCGTCCCCTTAGAATTATCCAATTAATCATCAAAATCTAAGATCTTAGTATATGGATGTTCCATATGGATATTGAACTTGTGGGTCGCTCCCTGGACTAAGAGAATGATATCCGGATGGTGATTAAGTCAAGGATATGAAGTTCTAAGGTTGAGATATAATCAAGAAGGTAGATAGTACATCGGATAACCTGACTTGATTATGGATGTTACATAGAGGGGCATTTCAGTCATTTCACTTAGTAGGTCGAAGACGAATGTATTTCCCGACGAGCTTAATTCATATTTAATATTTGTCCTTGGAGTGCAACCATAACTCTTTAGTGGAATGAGTTAGAGTTAAAATGATCTTAATGTTGTTATGGGGTTGGCATGGACATTTTGGTCATTTTGGGAGCCAAGGGCAAATATGTCTTTTGGTCCCTTCTCTAGCCACTTTCCTATATTGGCATGGTTTCCTAATTTGTTTAGATGATATGTGGTTGAATTAATTTTGTGGAAAAATATTTTTGAGTTTAAATTCAAATAGGCCTTTGATGGCATACATGAATTTAACTCTAGCTTATTTATTGACTTGTGGGCTATGGTGTGTTTTTCTTTCTTGTGGGCCAGCCATAAAGGGGTTCCCTTGTATGAGGTTTCCAATCTTTATTAAGTTTCTTTACTTGGAAGGTTGGACTCCTCATTGGGTAAGGATTCCTATAGTAAAAGTTTCCTAATTGTTTTAGAAACTAAAAAAATTAGAAAGTGTTGCACACCTAAGGTAGCTTGTTGCTATTTTTGTGGGATGGACCTCTTAGTTTCCTATTTCTAATTGGAGAGAACTTAGGAAGCAATAAGCCATCCATATTTATCCCCTTTTGGGCGTGCAAGAGGGGAGAGGAAAAATATTTATAGAGTGAGAGAGCCCCTAGGGCGTGCAACAAGAAGAAAATTCCATTGGCTGCCCACACCCTTTGATCCACGCCTATTGCCGGCTTGTTCTTTCTTCCTTGAAGAGAGGAAATCAGGTCTGGGTCTTTCCACTTAATATAGCTCAGAAAACCTCTCAAGGATTTCATAGTTTGATCCCACTATCATAGCCAATCAGATTGGGTTGTGGAATAGAGGAGAAAATCAAAGGAAAGTTACTGCAGAAAATTCTTGCAACACACATTGTTGATTGCAGGTCTAGAATCAGTCCCTTGGAGCCTTGGTTTCAGAGATTTGAAGTCTTCATATCAGCAAGGTATTAGTCCTCTTTCTTCTCCTTTTATTATACACATGTTGATCATGATTTCATGGCGTTTTTATGCATAGATATATGGCTGATTTGCGCTGCTAATAACAGATTTCTGCAATCTGATTTTCTGATTAAAAATCAGTCATGGACGTCCCTGGCATAGGACTTCAGATCTGGTTAGCATAAACTTTCAGTGGTATCAGAGCCTCGCCATGTGAAATCATGATCCCATGTTGTGTTAATATTAATCTTAGATTAATTAAGGACATGGTGGCGTCCTCTAGGGTGTGTTTTAAATCATGTTGGCACTAAGTTATGGTTGCAGAAATTTTTCCAGATTGCTGGAATTGTTTTTCAGAATACCATATAGTGCTGTACATTGTGTTTTGCATGCACTAACCTCTTTGTATGCAGCCATATATGCATCCTTGATGGTTCGTATGAATGTTGAATAGATTTGGATGTGTTTTTATTAGTTAAAAATTGTACGATTGCGCGTTTAGCAATGATAGGAAATTGTAATTTTTATTTACTTTTCCAACTAGATTTGATGTAGCTTTCTTGAAAAGCATAGGCACTTCCAATGTAATTTTTGGTTTTGTTTTTTATTTTTTGCTTGTTTGTAAATTTATTTTTATGGTATCAAGCAAGAGAAGAAAGCTTCAAAGATTGCATGGTTGCAAGTAAAGGGGATTCATGGTGATGGAGGAGACAAGGCTTCTTGGTGCAAGATGAGATCTATTTTTGATGACCTAGTTCGATAAGGATTTGAAGTCCGAAGAGCAGGGAGCCATCAAGGGTTGCATAACTATTATTGCTTTTATGTATGGAATGTATGGTTGAATGCTTTATATAATTGCTATGATTGTCACCTAGTAACATGGCCACCACTAGGTTTTTAAAATTGGGATCTTTCTATATTAGATTGGATTAGTTTGGCTAATTGTTTTTAAACAAAACTTAGACCAGCACACTTCTTTGTCTAAGGTTTAAAATTGGTTAGGGTTTAGTTTATCTTGGTACCCTTGTTTTCCAAATGAGGCTAAACTAAAATCTAATACCATGCTACCTAAGGGTTCCCATAGCCCAAGTTAGTTTTTTTTTTTTTAAGCATCTTTACTCAATATTTTTTAAAGCAAAGGTTATTTATTTTTGAGATGACTTAAGTAATTGAGTCATGAAAATTGTTAACTAAGTTTGCTAGATTTAAACAGGATTTGAGTAACAATGTAAAGGTCAAAAGTGTTTTTTAAAACCCTAGTGATAAATAATCAAGTGGGAGAGGGTTTTGGAAAAACCCCACGGCCTTCCATTTTCGGTTCATGCTATCTCAATGGAATGTTAGTGGGAACGGCCACCCCTTTGGTGGAGTTCTTTACTAAAGATCGCTTCAAGGGGTTAGTAGGTGAACTAATGTGAATATGCATAATGAGGTGTTAGTGGGAGCGGCCACCCCTACGGTGGAGTTCTTTACTAAAGATCACTTCTATAGAATGTCGATGAAGTGTTGGTGGGAGCGGCCATCCCTTCGGTGGAGCTTTTTACTAAAGTTCACTTCAAGAGTTGATTAAAGTCACTTCCCTTCGGAGGACTCAAGTCATAGACATTCTGGGAAATTTCATAAGAGATGGTAACACACTTGACATAAGACGGTAATAACCTCTCCCTAGGAGTTAGTGTTATTTGTCATATGAGGCCAAAACCAATCAGTGATTGGACTGTGACTGGATATGCTAAATCCGGATAAGTGATAATCCAAATAAGCAAGGCTTTACTCAACATGACTATAGACTCGGCCATCCCTTCGGTGGAGGGTCTGTGAGGAGGTTGAGACACTGATACATTATAATAAGGGTTAATAATGTAAAAAGTTTATTGTGCATGTTTTTCCTTTTATTACAAGCACCATATACATGTTACATACATGTTTTTCCTTTTATTACAAGCACCATATACATGTTACATATATACTGCTCGTCTAATTATAAACCGTTATATATCCAGAGAGATGACCGGTAGTTCTTTTAGCCCGTTGATGAGTATTCTACGTGAAAACAAACTTACTGGTCCGAACTACGTGGACTGGAAAAGGAATCTTGACATAGTACTTACTGCTGAGGAGTACAAGTATGTCTTGTCGGAACCCTGTCCTGCGATTAATGATAATTCTACAGACGACAAGCAAGAGGCTGAAAGGAAATGGAAGAAAGCGAATAGCATGGCTAAATGCTACATGCTTGCTTCCATGTCCAATGTGTTGCAAACACAGCACGAGCATATGGACACAGCTTCTGACATCATGTTGTCCTTGTCTGAGATGTTCGAAGACAAAAGCAGGCCAGCTAGGCAAGCTACTATAAGGACAATCATGAATACTAGGATGGCCGAAGGAACACCCGTCAGAGAGCATATGCTAAAGATGATGGATTGTTTCAATGTGGCTGAGGTCCTAGGGGCTGAGATTGATGCAGAGAGTCAGACTGATATGATTCTCGAAACTTTGCCGGATTCTTTCAATCAGTTCAAGCTCAATTTCAGCATGAGCAAGATGGACATGACTCTTCCAGAGTTAATGAAAGAACTCCAGGCGGCAGAGGCTATCATGAAGCCCAAAGCCCAAGATCACTTCTCCCAGTCTTCCTCTAAACTGAACCCGAAAGGGAAGAAGTTCAAGAAAAAGCAGGATAAGGGAAAGGAGCAGAAAAAGGGCAATGCTGGTAAAAAGAAGGACAAGGGTACAGGTGATAAGCCCAAGGGGAAATGCTTCAAGTGCGGTCTCAAAGGCCACTGGAAGAAAGATTGTCCCAAGCTCCTGGCCTCTACTAAGAAAGGTATATCTCTTTCCTACTACATTGAAACCTGTTTTGTGGTTGATTCTACTGATTCGTGGAAAGTAGACTCTGGAGCCACTAATCACATCTGCAATTCATTGCAGGGGTTTCAGATAATGCAGAAGCTTGAGAAAGGGGAGTTTGCCCTCAGAGTTGGAACTGGAGCTAAAGTTTGGGCAGTTGCAGTGGGAGCAGTTACCTTACATTTTCCATTTGATAGGATATTAGTTTTAAATAATGTTCTCTATGTTCCGGACATGAGGAAGAATTTAATTTCAGTTTCCAGACTTATTGAATTTAATTATTCAGTTTCTTTCCATTCTGGTGTTGATATCAGTAGAGATGGAAATATTATATGTTCCGGTAGAATGCATGACAACTTATTTTATATATATCCTATTGCTCCTACACTGCATAATGTACAACTAGAAAGCTCAACTTCCCTTAAGAGGAAGGTATCTTCAACCAATGACACTTATCTTTGGCACTTACATTTGGGTCATATTAACCTTAAACGGATTCAGAGGTTGGTAGAGGATGGGCCCTTGAGTTCATTAGATCTCGAACCATTGCCTCAGTGCGAATCATGTCTCAAAGGAAAGATGACCAAAAGGTCGTTCTCTTCAAAGGGACTGAGGTCGAAGGAATTGTTAGAATTGGTTCACACTGATGTGTGTGGTCCTATGAGCAAACCAGCTCGAGGAGGTTATGAGTATTTCATCACTTTCACTGATGATTACTCTAGGTATGGATATGTATACTTAATGCGACGCAAGTCTGAGTCGTTTAATAAGTTCAAGCAATTTAAGGCTGAGGCGGAGCTACAACTAGGTAAACATATCAAAGCCCGTCGATCTGATCGAGGTGGCGAGTACCTCCTCGGTGAGTTCAAGGTGTACCTCACACAACATGGGATTGTGTCTCAGTTGACTGCACTGGGTACACCCCAGCAAAATGGTGTAGCTGAGAGAAGAAACCGTACCCTTCTTGATATGGTAAGGTCCATGATGAGTCATGCAACCCTACCCATATCTTTTTGGGGATATGCCCTAGAAGCAGCAACATACATTTTGAATCTGGTCCCTTCTAAATTAGTGCCTAGGACACCGCAAGAAATATGGACAGGTCAAAAACCCAGTTTAAGACATATCCACATTTGGAGTTGTCCAGCCTATGTACTGAATGATAAAGCTACCAAGCTGGAACCAAGATCAGAAATGTGCTATTTCATTAGGTATCCTAAGGGAATGAGAGGTGGCATCTTTTATCATCCAAAGGAGCAAAAAGTGCTTATCAGCACTCATGCCAGATACTTGGAGGATGATTGCATGATGCATCAAGAGCTAAGTTGTAAAGAAACCCTTGAGGAGATTCTTCCGGGAACTCCTACAACACCTGTACCAGATCCTAAGGCTGTAGATGAACATGATATTCCTTTTAACACTCCGGAGCCTCGTCGTAGTGGGAGAATTTCTATACAGCCAGATAGATATCTAGGAGTGTCTTTTAAGACAGACTCCAAGGATCTGGTTGAGGATCCTGCTAGTTACGATGAAGCAGTAACGGATATGGATGCTGACATGTGGCAGCAAGCTATGAATTCTGAATTGGATTCTCTGTATTCCAATCAGGTCTGGGATCTTCTAGATGCGCCTGAAGGGATTAAACCCATAGGGTGCAAGTGGATCTACAAGAGGAAGAGAGGAGTGGATGGGAAGGTAGAGACCTTCAAAGCGAGACTGGTGGCGAAAGGATATACTTGGAAAGAAGGTATCGATTATGAGGAAACCTTTTCACCAGTGGCTATGCTTAAGTCCATTAGAATTCTCTTAGCCATCGCATGTCATTATGACTACGAGATATGGCAGATGGATGTCAAGACAGCTTTCCTTAACGGAAGTCTTGACGAATGCATCTATATGATGCAACCAGAGGGTTTCATTGCTGGTGGCCAAGAGAACATGGTTTATAAGCTTAAGAAGTCCATTTATGGACTTAAGCAAGCATCTAGGGCATGGAACATTAAGTTTAATCAGGCAATCAAATCTTTTGGCTTTGATCAAAACGTTGATGAACCATGTGTGTACAAGAAAGGAAGTGGAAACGCAGTTGCATTTTTGATTCTGTATGTGGATGACATATTGCTCATTGGAAATGATGTAGGTATGTTGTCATCTACTAAGGTTTGGTTATCGTCTCAATTTCAGATGAAGGATTTGGGTGAGGCGAGCTATGTCTTAGGGATCAAGCTTTTGCGAGATCGCAAGAATAAAATATTAGCCTTGTCCCAATCTTCATATATTGAGAAGATATTGGTCAAGTTTAACATGCATGACTCCAAGAAAGGTCTATTACATTCTAGACATGGAGTACCACTATCTCGGGATTAATGTCCAAAGACACCTGAGGAGATAGAGAGTATGAGGAGAGTCCCATATGCATTAGCTGTTGGAAGCCTCATGTATGCAATGTTATGTACTAGATCGGATATTTGTTTTGCCGTTGGCATGGTTAGCAGATATCAGTCAAACCCTGGACCTGTGCATTGGACAGCTGTTAAGCATATATTCAAGTATCTTCGGAGAACGAAAGATTATATGCTGACCTACCGAGCAGATGATCTGACGCCTCTAGCGTATACAGACTCTGATTTCCAGTCTGATAGAAATGCCAGCAAGTCTACCTCAGGATACGTTTTTACTCTGTCAGGAAGCGCTATATCATGGAGAAGTGTCAAGCAAGATTGTACTGCTGATTCTACCATGGAGGAAGAGTATGTGGCAGCAGCGGAAGCTGCAAAGGAAGCAGTATGGCTCAGAAAATTCCTGCTGGAATTGGGAGTTGTTCCTGCGGTGCAGAAACCGATTGTCATGTACTGCGACAATACTAGTGCCATAGTACAGTGCAAAGAGCCCATGAATCACAAGAAAGGCAAACACATTAAGAGAAAGTACCACTTGATCCGGGAGTTCATCCAAGAAGGAGAAATAGTGGTGGAACAGATAGCCTCAGCAAATAACTTAGCTGACCCTTTCACTAAGACTCTTACTGAGAAAGTGTTTAGTTCTCATGTTGAGTCTATGGGAGTTAGGTTAGGAAATAGTGATCTTTAGTGCAAGTGGGAGTTTGTTGGGATTTGTGTATGCCCTAAAGCCCACTGACAGCACTCACATCTCTGTTACTGGATATTTATTGGTTATTTATTAGAATTATTCTTTTTCTCTTACTGCATGTATATATGTATGTTTGTGTAAGGTCCATTGTTTCTAGAAAATGACTTGGGTGGGTAGTGGCTACACACAGACAGGTTTGAGTCATGGACACTTGAAACAATAAACTGGTTCATAACTGAGAGATGGAGTTGGCACTTCATCTTGGTATAAGTTACAGTGAGATACTCTCCTGTATTCAGGGTGATTTACCTTAGTCACGGGAGGCTTTTCCGAATTTATCTCATTAGTGCATATGTCATGCATTGAACAGGACCATTGTAGGTGTGATCTCTAAAATAGTACTATCACTGAGAGAGATCAAGTCACCTGATGCTACTGAGTGACCAGTGCTCTTAATATTGAGAATATGTAGATGAACTGACGAAGTCGAGTTCTTGTGCTTTAATTCACTATGGGTGAGATCCTGTTCATGGGTCGACAACTCTGTGTTTTGGGTACTCGGGCTTGATTAGTTGGGACGTGCAGATGCAATAAAGAATCTATGCCATCTTGCGATGGAGTGATCGTCCCCTTAGAATTATCCAATTAATCATCAAAATCTAAGATCTTAGTATATGGATGTTCCATATGGATATTGAACTTGTGGGTCGCTCCCTAAACCAAGAGAATGATATCCGGATGATGATTAAGTCAAGGATATGAAGTTCTAAGGTTGAGATATAATCAAGAAGGTAGATAGTACATCGGATAACCTGACTTGATTATGAATGTTACATAGAGGGGCATTTCGGTCATTTCACTTAGTAGGTCGAAGACGAATGTCATTTCCCGACGAGCTTAATTTATATTTAATATTTGTCCTTGGAGTGCAACCATAACTCTTTAGTGGAATGAGTTAGGGTTAAAATGATCTTAATGTTGCTATGGGGTTAGCATGGACATTTTGATCATTTTGGGAGCCAAGGGCAAATATGTCTTTTGGTCCCTTCTCTAGCCACTTTCCTATATTGGCATGGTTTCCTAATTTGTTTAGATGATATATGGTTGAATTAATTTTGTGGAAAAATATTTTTGAGTTTAAATTCAAATAGGCCTTTGATGGCACACATGAATTTAACTCTAGCTTATTTCTTGACTTGTGGGCCATGGTGTGTTTTTCTTTCTTGTGGGCCAGCCATAAAGGGGGTCCCTTGTATGAGGTTTCCAATCTTTAGTAAGTTTCTTTACTTGGAAGGTTGGACTCCTCATTGGGTAAGGATTCCTATAGTAAAAGTTTCCTAATTGTTTTAGAAACTAAAAAAATTAGAAAGTGTTGCACACCTAAGGTAGCTTGTTGCTATTTTTGTGGGAGGGACCTCTTAGTTTCCTATGTCTAATTGGAGAGAACTTAGAGAGCAATAAGCAAACCATATTTATCCCCTTTTGGGCGTGCAAGAGGGGAGAGGAAAAATATTTAAAGAGTGAGAGAGCCCTTAGGGCGTGCAACAAGAAGAAAATCCCATTGGCTGCCCACACCCTTTGATCCACGCCTATTGTCGGCTTGTTCTTTCTTCCTTGAAGAGAGGAAATCAGGTCTGGGTCTTTCCACGTAATATAGTTCAGAAAACCTCTCAAGGATTTCATAGTTTGATCCCACTATCATAGCCAATCAGATTGGGTTGTGGAATAGAGGAGAAGATCAAAGGAAAGTTACTGCAGAAAATTCCTGCAACACACATTGCTGATTGCAGGTCTAGAATCAGTCCCTTGGAGCCTTGGTTTCAGAGATTTGAAGTCTTCATATCAGCAAGGTATTAGTCCTCTTTCATCTCCTTTTATTATACACATGTTGATCATGATTTCATGGCGTTTTTATGCATAGATATATGGCTTATTTGCGCTGCCAATAACAGATTTCTGCAATCTGATTTTCTGATTAAAAATCAGTCATGGACGTCCCTGGCATAGGACTTCAGATCTGGTTAGCATAAACTTTCAGGAAAGAGGAGAAAGAGGGGTCAAATTACTGAACTGCCCTTTTGTCTATCATCCCCTCCTCTTTCCCAAACAAGAGAAGGTAAAATTAATTTTCCCTCCCCTCCCCTCCACTATTTTCGCGTTGAATCTGGATCCCCCTGAGGTCAGATCTTAGACATGTCTTTAAGGCCTACCCATATAAACCCACCAGTCGGCCTATTTCAGGTACACAATTTCTTCAAAATAAGGATCCCCATGTATGGGAGCTGAGCCGAATTGGGCTCCAATTTCGGTTGCAACCACCATTACATTAATGCCATGCAAATCAAATGCTTCCACTACTAGACCCATAAACAGATGGACGGTATTTTTATATGATTAATCGTAGTGAGTCCAAAGCCAATTATACAAATAATAATAATTTTGAGTGATTTAGATTTTTGACATGGACCATGATGAATGAATTATTGGGATCTCTTCAGATATTTAACCTGGCATACTACGTACCTTAAAAGGATCCAGATTCCGCGTGCATGTATAAAGATTTCACTCGCTCAAGAATCAAGGTTTGCTCAATTGGTTAGCAACCTTGCAACCCCATATCGCACCCAATTAACCAAGGTTCGATCCCTTAGTTGCTACCCTATTCTACTTGTGTGGGCTCCTTTTTTACATGTGCAGGCGCCCTTCTCAACCGTGTGGGCTTCCTTCTCGCATGCGCAGGCTCTCATCACACTTGCTAGGGCTTTGTCCCTACATGCACAAGTGCTATAATGGGTCCCAGCCCTGACCCCTTGGCTGGGATACAAAAAATAAATAAAAATCAATCAATCATCCAACAGGTCCCGCCAAGATTACGGTTGATGATCCATACAGTGGGAACCACACATTTCTGGGCTTCTCTACCTTAAGCAGTCAACACAACTGCTCCACACACAAATAATTGGAATCTAAACCAACAAAAATGAGCGGAATTCGCTGAACTTCTCCACTTCTGATGAAAACATCACATCCGCATCGTCTAATCAATGGGCCCTACCTTATACCACTTACATATAAATAGACCCTCACGGCTCACACCCATGAAGAGTCGTCCCCAAAAGTAAGTAGTAGACGAAGAAGCTGGGGCTGCATCTACTCTCTTTACCTCTCTTTTTCTTCGGCTCTCCGACCTCTTCTTTCCCTTTTTTTGATACAGATACAGATACTGTACCGGATTACTCTGTTCCCATCTGACGTCCTGGATATGACAAGTTCATCTCCAAGTCTGATGTGGCCTTGCTTGAGTTCCCACTGAATTTGGAGTACTTACAAGCTGAGTTCTTCCTATGGGCATCTTCAGGACATGGTCTGGATCAAGTTGCACCCAACTTCACCGTGGGCGGGCCCTCTCCCCTTTGTTAATGGGAAAACAGAGTGCACAAAAACTAGTAATCTGATATTTTTATTACTCAATACTCACCTACAAACTACAAACAACTAGATGCCTATAAATAGGCATTTACAAAAGCAACAGTCAGCTTAGAACGTGGACTCTATCTGCATGCCACAACACAAACTGACTCCTAATTTCTCTAACAACAAAACAGAAACATTTGAAATAGTCAAGCTACCATAATCCTAAAGTTTTGCACCACTAACCAACACTCCCCCTTGATGCAAAACTGGTTACACCAAGTAAATTTCTAAAAGAAAGAAACTTTTCTGTTGATAGTGCTTTAGTAAATCCATCTGCAACTGGATCAATTGTAGAGCAATGCTTCAACTCAATTATTTCATTTGCTATGGCTTTTCTAATGAAATGATGTTTGATTTCGATATGCTTTGTACGCCCATGGAAAACAGGATTCTTTGCCATTAAAATTGTTGCTTTGTTATCACAAAACAAGTCAGTGGCATTTGATTGACTTTGATGAAGATCTTGAAGAATTCTTCTCATCCATACAACTTGGCAAGTAGCTGATGTTGCAGCCACATACTCAACTTCTGTTGATGAAAGTGCAACAGTTTCGTGCTTCTTTGATGACCAGCAAACAGCTCTGCATCCAATGTTGAACATATAGCCAGTCGTGCTCTTCCTGTCTTGTAAACAACCTGCCCAATCACTGTTAGTAAACCCAATTAAACGAAAGTTAGTAACAGGATAATACCAGATACCATAGTTTATTGTTCCTCGAACATATCGCAAAATCCTTTTTGCTAGTCCAAAATGATGCCTAGTGGGCGAATGCATAAATCTTGATATCAAACTGTCATGACCCGGGCCCGAGATCCGGCAAACCCGAGCCGTGAGCCGCATACTTACTCTCGTAAACCCCGAATTAACCGAAGTTAAAACGAGATCCACAAGGGATATCATTCTCAAAGTACCTGTCAAATACAAAACTTTTGCGGAAACAATTATATTTGACAATATCCATTTACGATTTACAAGTATACAAAATACAGTCCTTATACATGTATCAGTCCCAATATACATACGTCAAACACTGCATTTTCAAAAATACTATGCAGATGACAATTAATTACATTTCCAAAATGTTAATTACATTCCCAAAATGAATTTATAAACAGTCCTCAAAACATTTCTCAAACTGTTTATCAAAAGTTCCAATCGTACTCGGATACCCAATCAGATGGTATCCCGCCGGTTCTACTCTATCAATCCTCCTGGAGAAACCGGAGCGGTCTCCTCCGCTGGCGTCGGGGGCGCTGCAACACCAGCAGGGGCACTCGGGCCTGTAATGCCATCAATAACACTAATGAACATGACAGTTCAACAATGTATAAACAATTCTCACAATAATGTATTAACACATTCATATTGCATTAATAACGGTTTCAATGCTAGAGAAATCTAGACAATTCTACAATAACAATAAGAAACACAATATCAGTCAATATACATGTACGAAAGGCAACTACCATAGCATTCATTGCATTGTATTTCAATTCATTTCCATCTTCCTTTAAAGGAAGGATTTATTTTCATTTACCATCTCCCCTCAAAGGGAAGATTCATCTTCCAATGGAAGGCATCAATCAATATCCGAAGATACGATCGGAATTTGGTGGGACTTACTAGTGTCCGGGCCAGGGACAACTAGCATCACCACGGAGCTCCGGAACACCCCAATATCCATCTGCTGCAGCAGGATTTGTCATTCATTATTCATTGAACTCATTTAGAGCTCTAATACAATAGCTAGGTAGTGCCAAACTCAACGGTCAATAACCTTCAGTATGAGATCCCTTTCATGGATCAATTCTACTCAATGATTCCTTTCATGATAAGGAAAGGAATAACAATAATATCAATCTCATTAGATTGAATTATAATGACACAATGAGAGTATCATTAAGCACATATGGTTTTACTCAATCCTATCTCAATCCTAATCAACCATTCGGGTGTAACCATTGGTTTCCAAATGCACGTGTTATTCACGATGGACATCACATTCTTACATTTAATATGTGCATTATTAGTCCCTGTAATTATCACCCATGGAGGTTAGGCCATAATCAATTATAGTTCGTTCAGGGAACCCTTTTTGAAATATTACTAATTCTCAATAATCTAGTTTAATCCATGATTACTTAAAAACTAATCGGGGAAGCGTTTATGCTTACGAGTCATACTCTAAATTCTCGTAAAAATCCAAAACCCAAATTTTCACTAACTATCATTGTTGGGCCAGCATTAGGTTCACTCGAGCAGATTACTGTTCGCTCGAGCGGACCCAGACAGAACGTTGTTCGCTCGAGCGGACCCACACAGAACTATGTTCGCTCGAGCGCACTAAATGTTTGCTCGAGCGAATTCTTTAGAACTTCATTTTGTCCAAACAGAACCTCATTCGCTCGAGCGGACCTACTGTTTGCTCGAGCGAACCCCTTCAGAATTTCACCCGAAATTCTAATACTCTCTCTTCTTCTACTATCTTTCCCCATTAACTTCCACAACCTGCACAAAGACAATTGGAACCTCCTGTTCCCCCTTCATACATCATCCATTAATATTCATTCACATAACACTTCTAATCATCCCTTAATCACTTCATTAAGCATTCATAATAAACCCAAAACTCAATATAAATGCATAAAACCCATGAAAATACCATACATTTCTATTATAGTTAACACTAATTACAAGCAAGGTTTATACTTGCCTCTCTTGAGCTAATGAACTCAAAGCCCTCTTTTGCTTAGCTTGGCTTGAGATTAAAACCCCCAATTTCAAACCCTAATCATAAAAACAAAACAAATGAACTCTCATGAGTCATTTGTGCTAAAAATCACTACAAGACTATCAATAGAACTTGGAAATCACAAGGGAGATCCATTACTTACTTGTAGCTCAAAGGGAAAGGATTCTTGAGATCTCTCTCTCAAGCTTTTCTCTTCAACAATGGAGGATGGCTTGGGGAAGATGATGATGATGATGTTTCCCTCTTCAAAGATCACTCAATCACTCCTAATCTCACACTTAATGGAGGAATGGAAGAGAAAAGGAGAAATGACTCAAGGGTTCTTGAGCTTCAAGGGGTGGAAATGAAAGAATGAACCCTTTCATTCATTTCATTCTAATATAAGGCACTTTAACACTAAAGCCCCCTCACATTTTGAGTCAAATGAGGCTCCACTTGGCCCATTTGAGATCAAATGGAATCATTTTTATTATGAAAGTTAACGTACTCTTCGAGATACACATGTTGGTATCAAGAATTTCTGTATTTGACGAAATACGTGAAAACCTGTATTTACGAAAAAGTCCTTAGCTTACCTTGTTTGAGTCTAACTCATTTTAATCAATTCAATTCCCTTCAAATCCATTCCATTATGCTTAATGCATCATTTGAGACTGATTTGCCCCTCTTTGGTCATTAACCTTGGTTAATCCAATTATTCATGCTTAATTAACATTAATATCAATTAATTAGCCTTAATTACGATTAGTCCGGGTCGGGGTGTAACACAAACTCATGGCAAACACAATATCTGGACGAGTGTGAGTCAAATAAATCAATCCTCCAACTATGTTGCGAAAAACTTTAGCATATGCCCTGCAACTTCCATCTTCATTGGTTAACCTTTCATTTGCATTCATAGGAGTAGAGGTTGCATTGCAGTTTGACATTCTGAATTTCTTGAGAAGATCATAAACATACTTCCCTTGTGATATAAAAATTCCTTCTTTTGTTTGATGGACCTCTAAACCCAAAAAATAATGAAGCAAGCCTAAATCTGACATTTCAAATTCCTTCATCATGAGTTCCTTAAAATTTTCTATAAGCTTTTTCGAAGAACCAGTGTAGATGATATCATCCACATAGATGCAAACAATGAGCAGGTCTTCACTTTCTTGCATTTTCAAGTAAAGGGTTGGCTCACTCTTACTTCTATGAAACCCATTTTGGTGCAAAAAAATATCAATTCTGCTGTACCATGCTCTTGGGGCTTGTTTAAGCCTGTAAACAGTTTGTAAACTCTATCCTCCATTCCTTCAACCGCAAAGCCTTGTGGTTGTTCAACATACACTTCTTGATCTAACTCACCATTTAGAAATGCATATTTAACATCAAATTGAAATACATCCCATTTCTTATGAGCTGCTAGAGCCAAGATTATTCTGACAGTTTCTAAACGAGCAACTGGAGAAAAAGTTTCAAAGAAATCAATACCTTGTTGCTGTGCATATCCCTTTGCGACCAGCCTTGCTTTGTGCTTTTGTATACTCCCATTAGCATTGTACTTTGTCTTGTATATCCATTTCAGCCCTATTGCAGTTTTACCAGAAGGAAGCTCCACCAGGTCCCAAGTTCTATTCCTCTCAATTGCATTGATTTCTTCTTTCATGGCTTGATTCCATTCTTCCATTGTGCTAGCTTCTGTAAAGCATGTTGGTTCTGCAACCATTAGTGCAAAATTGCAAGATTCATAAATTTCCCTTAGAGATTTCACCTTTCTAGTAGGAGTACTGTTCGGAGATGAGGAGCTTGAAGACTCGCCACTACTTTGTGAACTGGGTGACATCTCCATTGAAGACGTGTGAGGATCCAACGATTCCTCCATAGATGTAGATGAATGTGCTGGCTCCATCATAAAGGGAACCTGAACCTGTTTATCTTCATTCCAATTCCAACAATTGTTTTCATCGAAAATGACATCACGACTTATAACGAAGTGACTCGTCTTAGGATTAAACAGACGATACCCTTTAGATTCATGACTATACCCAATGAAAATGCATTTTTCACTTTTGTCATCCATCTTTTGACGAACTTCAGAATTTATAAATGCATAGGCAACACACCCAAAAACTTTCAAGTGGCTTACCTCGGGCTTTCTTCCATGCCAAGCCTCATATGGTGTCATATTTTGGACTGCTTTAGTGGGCGACCGGTTGAGAAGAAAAATGGAAGTTGCTACTGCTTCAGCCCATAGAAAATTTGGAAGCCTTTTTGCCTTTAACAAGCTTCTTGCCATCTCAACCACGGTCTTGTTTTTTCTTTCTGCAACACCGTTTTGCTGCGGTGTATAACTTGTAGTCAATTGCCTGCGAATTCCTTGTTCTTCACAAAAAGAGTTGAACTCATTAGAAATAAATTTGCCCCCTCGATCAGTGTGCAAAGTTTTGATAAAATACCCACTTTGCTTTTCAACTTGTGCCTTAAAAATCTAGAACTTAGAGAAAGCTTCAGATTTTTCTCTTAGAAAATAAACCCAACTCATGCGACTAAAGTCATCTACAAACAGCAGAAAATACTTGCTTTTGCTTAATGACTCAGTTTGCACCTGTCCACAAAGATCTGCATGAATAATACCAAGTGGAACTTTGGCCCTCCAAGACTTCCCTACAGGAAATGAGGCCCTCTGTTGCTTGCCATACACACAACCTTCACATATTACACCAGTGTGAATGATTGATGGTAAGCCAACCACCATTTGCTTTTGACTCAATAATTTCAACCCTTAAAAATGCAAATGACCATATCGCAAATGCCACAAAAACGATTCATTTTCACCTTTGACAACAAGTGCACTCTCTTCAAGAGAAGAAAATTCTAGTGGAAACATTCTGTTTTCAGTCATTTTCACCTTTAATCCAACATATTCAGACTTGAGATTACGAATTTCACAAACATCATCATGAAACATGACTGAATAACCTCTTTGAATCAATTGTCCAATGCTTATCAAATTATGAGCCAAACCAGGTATGTAAAAAACATTATCAATATGTTTTACTTTACCTGACTTTGTCCTAGCACCAACTGTTCCTTTACCTTCAACTTGCACTTGCTTGTCATCTCCAAGCCGAACATGCATCTTAACAGATTCATCAAGACTAAGAAATATATTTCTTAATCCTGTTATGTGATTACTGCAGCCACTGTCTAGGAACCAGAGGTCATGCTTACTTTCTTTTACATTAAGACAAGTAAGAAATAGAGAAAGGTCTTCATCAGTTTTTCCATCATCAGTATCTTCTTCAGCATAGTTGTTTTACTGATTTGCCTTTGTCTAGCAATATTTCTCAATGTGGCCAAATTCTTTGCAATAATTACATTGAGTTCTAAATGCATTGTTACCTCTTTCTGCGGTATTCCGTCCTCTCCATCTTCCACGATTCTGTCCACGACCTCTACCTACAAATTGCTGCTCAACACAGCTTCCTTAAGGCTTCAGTTTTTCTTGTGAAACTTCTAGCTTGGACTGAAATGCTTGTTCGATGACTTTCTCTGCTGATCTATTAATTCTCTGTTCATGTGCTTGCAAAGAACCCATTAATTCATTAATGGAAACAGTAGTCAAATCTTTAGCCTCTTCTATGGCAGCCACCACATGATCAAATTTAGTTGGGAGACTTTGTAGAATTTTTTCAACTACTTTTTTATCAGAAATATCTTCTCCATATGTTCGCATTTGGTTTATAATCACAGTAATTCTAGAGAAAAATTCTTGAACTGATTCACTACCCTTCATGTAAAGAGTTTCAAAATCACGACACAATGTTCGGAGTTTTACCGTGATTACCTTGTCAGTACCTTGATATTCATCCTTTAATATTTTCCAGGCATCCTTGGATTTATTTGCTGCAGCAATCCTTGGAAAAATACTTTCATGAATAGCTTCTTGTATTACTAGCAATGCTTTGGAATCCTTTTTCCTGCAATCCTTCAATTCATTTTTCTGGGCAACAGTTAAATTGTTATATGCAGTAGCATTTTCTGGTTCTACATAACCATTTTCAACCAAGTCCCATAAGTCTTGAGACAAAAAAAGTGTCCTCATTTAAATGTTCCAAAATTCATAACTTTCACCATTGAAAATAGGAATCAATGACTGAGACAAGTTCAGAAAGTTACCACTGTTAGCCATAGAAAAACAGTCTTTGTTGGAACAAACGTTCTGTCAAACAGGTGATGAGCGAGTGAAATAGATGAACTTCAATTTCGGCAGCACTGCGACTTGCAGTTGTACTCAAATTCGCCCAGCCCAGCCTTTAATCAAACCTGGCTCTGATACCACTGTTAATGGGAAAACAGAGTGCACAAAAACTAGTAATCTGATATTTTTATTACTCAATACTCACCTACAGACTACAAACAACTGGATGCCTATAAATAGGCATTTACAAAAGCAACAGTTAGCTTAGAACGTGGACTCTATCTGCATGCCACAACACAAACTGACTCCTAATTTCTCTAACAACAAAACAGAAAAATTTGAAATAGTCAAGCTACCATAATCCTAAAGTTTTGTACCACTAACCAACACCCTTTGTGTTCAGAAGGCAAACATCGACTCTTTCACTGCTGTTTTCATCTCCCAGTTCGCAAATCAGGAGGTCGGCCACATGAGGTTGGTTTTCTATGATATCCGTTGTTCCATTTCCTTCTTATGCGAAGGCAGCTTTTTTTGTTTAGATTGTGTTTTATCATTTAAGAACTTTGGGTGGTTGTGATTATTATTGTTAAACAAGGCAATTACGAAGCATATTGAGGGATTCCCAAGGCCATTGATGGATTTGAGCCCTAGTTACTTTGCTGAGTTGATGGATAGAGCATTTGGACAGAGCTTGAATCCACCTTTCAATCCTTATGCCAACAACATCAACTTTCTTCTGGTTGCCTATGTCCTTCCTTACACCGCACTGACCTCGTATGAGGGCCTCAAATCTCACCTCCAAAGCCCTATTTCTAGGAGGGTAAGAATCTATCTCCTCCCTCTGTCCATTTAATACTTACGAAATAAAATGGAAACACAATACAATTTGGGGTGGTACCAGTGGTTCGCTAGTGAGTTTCTTTAAGGTCACAAAAACCCATGACTAGCCATATAAGGCGAAAGACCACTGGGGCAAATGAGTCAAATGAGTGAACCATAAAAAGATCAAACTCATATGTTATTTAAATTGTCACCAATTAGGTCATAAAAGATCATCCAATTAATATCCTTAGCTGTGAAAGGCAATAATTAGTTGACATTGATTGCTTATAATCTTGCAGCTTTGTGATGGGTTGCTCGGGGTGCAATCTATGCAAGACGCTGTAATCCGCCCATTGCTTTACGAGCACGCCACAATGAAGGTTGAGCCATATGGGGTCACAATGGCAGAATTCACAAATCGAATTTCGGAATTGAGGAATAGGTTGGGGCGCAATGGCATCAAAGATGAAGGCAATGTGGTTCCTCCAGTCATGGGTGCAGAAGGCAAGCTGGCTGGAAATCTGCTTGCAGACAATAGCTACTCCCTTTGCTATCAGAGGGCACCAAGGGAGATATTGAGGATCCTGTATGGCAAGGGAATTGCCCGAGTTCCCCGGGGTTACTTTCCTGAAGGTGCCAACGGGCAAATTGCTCGATCTTACTTGCACAATGCTTAGATTTTTGTAAGGTTATTAGTGTTAGGATGGAACCTTGCTAGTACTCAAAAGGGTCTTGAATCTCTGCTCTTTCTGTAACATCCCGACCCTTAACCCTATATTAATTGTAATTAACTGCATGATTAACTAGTAAGTGTGTTTAGAGTCTTAGCGAGTTGAGTTTGACGTATGGATCAACCGTGTGAAGTCTCGTACGATTCGGAGTGCGTTTAGGTGGAGTAGGGGGTTGGTTTGCAATTTCAAGAAGTTTTCAAGGGTTTATATCAGATTATGAGTTTTTGTGAGTTCGGGGGCATCGGGTAGGTCTCAGCATTTCACGAACTTTAGTCTTCAATCGCGTTTCAATTCGACGCGTTGAGGAGGCCCAAATGATCGCATTTGGCAAACCAAGGGCTACACTTAAAATACCCATTTATCTAACCTAATATAACCTAACACCCATCTCTTCATTCATTCACTCTCTCTTTCCACTGTGCCTTCTCCAAGCTCTATCCCTTCACTGCCTCCTTGCCAACGACAACCACCGGAGCTCCATTCTCGCCGACCAAGCTCCACTTCATCTTCCCCAAGCTCCTAAGATCACAACCCATCTCCTTTCTAAGCTTCCCATTCACCACCCACTTAAAGATAAGCTCCTCAAGCTTTTAGGTTTAGCTATTCTTTTTCCTTTAGCTTAGAAACGGATTAGAGAAGCTCATCCCCTCCCTTTGCATTCATTTTGTAGAGAGATTTTGGGTTGAGAAGCCATTTGCACAAGTTTCAGCTCAAAAGACAGAGTTTCTCCTAACTTCTCTTGGTTTTGTCTTAGCTCTTCATCAAGGCAAGTTAATGTATATATTTATGTTCTAATATGTTTGTTTCTCCCTTGATTTGTTGATTGATGATGTTTAGATGACCGCTTGCTCACTTTGATTTGATTTTGGATGAAAACATGATAATTTGACCTAAATGTATAATGAATTGGATTTGGATTTAGATGGTTGGGTTGGTTTAATTTCTAGACTTAGAATGGAAGGGATTTTACTCCTCTTTTGCATTGATTTTGGTTACAGGGGCTGAAATGGAATTCTCCCCATTTCCACTGCAGAAACAGAACTGGGTTCTGTTTCCGCAGTGTGGGCTCGGTTGACCGGCCACAAAGGGTTAGGTGTGCAAAACATTGTTCCTGGCCTTTTGGGTTACAACTGCTGGTCGACCTGGGCACACTAGGAGGTCGACCGGGCTTGGACCAGGCCGATTGGGCCCACTACTGGGCACCCTTTTTAGGGCTTTTTTGACCCTCTTTTCTATTGGACTTAGGTGGAACCTCAGCTACCTTTTTTGACTCATTTGACTATACCTGAAGAAGTTTTGAGCCGACGTCCTTCGCGGTTATTCCTGTTGTATTGGGACTCAACTTCGCTCAGTCTTGAGTGGTACAGGATAACTTCCTTTATATCTATGCACGAAGATGGTTTGTTTGGTGTATCACAAACCCTAATTCCTTTCATTGACTGAGTATGATTGTACCATGCCTCGAGTTTAACATTATACCTAAGATTGGATTGTTTATCGCTTCTAACTCTGAATTGTACCATCTAGTACTTGTCTACATGCTATGTTCATGTTCCTTAACTTTGTTTACTTTGTTTTGCTTTGGGATCACGTGATTAACCTAGATGATGAACTTAGGATCCCTTTTGATGTTTCGTTTGTTTCAAAGTTTAATTGAAGTGTTAAGGCTAGGTGGCTTGGATTGTAAAAGCTTGTTGAGAACTACCTAAGTTCAAAGGCTCGGCTACGTCCCACCAAGGCTGATAGAAAGGAGCCTCTTCTAGAGGAAATGTCGGGGACAGAGAATTTAGAGCAGGGCCCCGTAGTGGCCTCGGGATCGCGGCCTACTAAACCGGAGTTATTCAGGCTGGATCTCCTGCTGGAGCCAGGGAGACCTCTCACTGTGGAGGATCTCATGGTCGGAAACTCTACCGTCATTGCGGCGCTTAGCAGGGCCTGTGCCCTTCCCAAAGACATTAAATGGCATAGCGCGGCTGAGAGTCCGAAGCTGTTGATGAAAGCACTACAGTCGTCAATCTCGATAAATTTTTTTTGCTTCGGCTATCCTTTCTGATATGTTTTTATTTACAGAACATTCAGAGGATTCAAGTAGTCTTGGAAAGACTCATTCATGAGGACCCCAAGGTCGCCCGGCTGGAGGAAGAGAAAAGGAGAGTTAAGGACGCTTTGGAGACGGCGGAGGCAAAGAGGGCCGAGCTTGAAGCGCAGGTGGACTTGGCAGTGGCTGAGATGACCAGGCTAAAAGCCGAGACCTATCGGTTGGAGGAAGAGCTGTACACAAAGGAGAAGAGGTCGGCTGAGCTTGTGGCCGAGCTGGAGACGGCAAAGGAAGAAAAAGTTGATCTTCTCGCCTAGGTTAAGGCCGAGACTGATGTGGCCTTTATGGAGGGAGTCCAAGATGCAGGGAAGCAGTATGTGGACCAGATTAAGAAGCTGAGTCTGAAGCTGTTTAAGCGTGGATGTCGGGCTGTACTCAAGGAGATGGGGTTTTCCGAAGACCACCCCATGTACAAAAACCCGCCGAAGTTCGCGTCTTCTGCCTCCAGTTCAAATCCTCCTCCATCCAATACTCTTGGTGATGCCCCAACCAAAAACTTGCCTCCGCCTGAAACTTCTGGCGATTTGAATGCTTCTCCTTGAGGTCTCTTATGTATTTCCTTTTCTTTTCTTTTGTAATGGAGGGAATACATGTAATCTTTTCTTTAAAAAAATTACATTCCTTTTTATGTCTCTGTTCAAACATTCTCGAGGTTTATATGTTCTTGTTCTAGGCTTAGTAACCAAGATTTTTACATGTTTGAAATTTTGAGGTTGGTTCCGCAACCGAAACCCTTTGTGTAGCTAGTCAAGTAAGACATCGTGCCTTGGTGCTATCACCGAGGCCACGAAGCCTTATATAGGGGTTGGTACTCTTACCGAGCCTGAGACATCATGACTGGTGCTATCACCGAGGCCGCGAAGTTCCATGTAGGGGCTGGTACTCTTACCGAGCCTGAGACATCGTAGTTGGTGCTATCACCGAGGCCTCGAAGCTCTGTGCAGAGGCTGGTACTCTTACTGAGCCTGAGACATCGAGGCCGGTGCTATCACGAAGCTCCGAAGCTCTTTATGTAGAGGCTGGTACTCTTATCGAGCCTGAGACATGAGGCTGGTGCTATCACCGAGGCCCCGAAGCTCTTTATGTAGTGGCTGGTACTCTTTCCGAGCTTGAGACATCGAGGCTGGTGCTATCACCGAGGCCCCAAAGCTCTTTATGTAGAGGCTGGTACTTTTACCAAGCCTGGTTGATGAGTGCCGAGTTCCATAACAAAGCAAGATTTAAAGATTAATCATTCCACAAGAATTTCTTTTATTGATTTCGATCGTATAGTACAGTTCAGAAATAGTACTTCTTGAGGTGGGAAGCATTCCATGGTCGTGATAGCTGCTTAACGTCCATGTCTTCAAGTCTGTATGCTGACTGTCCTGCTGCAGAGATCACTTTGAATGGTCCTACCAGTTGGGAGCTAGTTTACCTTCATTAGGATTTTTATCCGTAAGAAGTACCTTCTTTAAGACTAGTTCTCCAACTGTAAACTTCCTTTCTTTGACCTTTTGATTGTATCCTCTGGCCAACTGTTGTTGGTAAGAAGCTAAGCGAATGGCTCCAACCTCGCTTCTCTCTTTACCTAGATCAAGCTCTCGGGCCAGATTCACATCGTTTAAGTCTTGATCAAAGAGTTATGACTTTAGGGTTAGACGGCCAATCTCAAGAGGGATGATAACTTCCATCCCGAAGGCCAGGGAGAAGGGCGTTGCCGAGGTGGAGCGCCTTGGAGTAGTCCTGTATGCCCAAAGGACGCTTAGAAGCTCCTCTACCCATCTCCCATTAGCTCGGTCAAGTCTTTTTTTGAGGCCATCGAGGATGACCTTGTTTGAGATTTCGGCTTGACCATTGTTCTGTGGATAGGCTGGGGTTGAGTAATGATTTCTAATGCCAAGTTCCTGGAAGAAGTTTTTGAATAAGTTGGAGTCGAACTGAGTCCCATTGTCTGGGATCAGGGTTCGTGGTACTCCAAATCTTGTGACTACATTCTTCCAGACGAAGTTCCTCGTGTCCTACTCAGTGATTGAAGACAGCGACTCGGCTTCTATCCACTTGGTGAAATAATCGGTGGCCACTACTAGCCACCTCTTGTTCCCTAGAGTTCGGTGGAGTGGTCCCACGATGTTTAATCCCCACTGGGCGAAAGGCCATGGGCTGGAGAGTGGGCTTAGGTCCTGCGTTGGTTGATGGAGAGAATGAGAGAACTTTTGGCATTTTGGACATTTTCTGGCGTAGAGCTGGGCATCTTTTCGCATATAGGGCCACCAGTAACCTTGGCTTATTGCACGATATGCCATCGACCAACCTCCAATGTGGCTACCGCAGATTCCTTCATGGATTTCATAAAGGAAATCTTCAACTCCGCCAGGGTGGACGCACTGGAGGTAAGGGCCGGTGAAGGATTTCTTGTACAGTTTGCCCTCTGGAGACAGCCAAAACCTAGCTGCTTTTAGCCTGGTCTTGTGGGCTTCATTCTTGTCCTCGAGTAACTGGTCATCCCTTAGGTAGGCTGCAATTGGGTCCATCCAGCTTGGACCGAGGTCAGCACAAAGAACACGACGAACTGGAGGGAGCTCTATGCTTGGTGTTTTAAGTGTTCCTACCTCAACCGTTCTTTTCATGCCAGCTTCCACGGCTGATGCCAGATTTGTGAGGGCGTCGGCTTGGGAATTTGATTCTCTGCCGATTTGCTTGGCTTCCGCTCTTTGGAACTGAGAGATGAGTTTCTTGGTGCGAGATAAGTAGGCCGTCATCCTCTCGTCATGAGCATGATAGTCTCCACTGAGTTGGCTCGTCACCAACTGAGAGTCGTTGCAGACCACCAGCCGTTGTGCCCCTAGGATTTTAGCACTATCTAGTCCGGCGATCAGCGCCTTGTACTCGGCTTCGTTATTAGATGCCCTGAAGCCGAGCGTAAAGGCCTGCTCAATGACGAGGCCTTCTAGAGATTGGAGGACTATGCCAGCGCCAACACTCTTCAACGTTGAGGATCCGTCAACAAAGACCTTCCAAGCAGAGTCGAGGAACTTCTTCCAAGATTGTTCGTTCTCGGTCTCAGCGACTTTATCTCCGGCTGCGACATCTTCTCCACCCTTACTACCCCTCAGTTCGGTGTCGAGTTGTCTCGGTGCCGAACTAGGAGAAACGAATTCCACAATGAAATCTGCCAAAACTTGGGCCTTGATTGCCGTTCTGGGCTCATATTGAATATTGTACTGCCCTAGTTCTACCGCCCATTTTGAGATTCTTCCAGAGAAGTCCGCCTTTCTGAATAGGGACTTGAGTGGGTATTCTGTAATCACCACTATAGCATACGTCTGGAAGTAATGGGAGAGCTTACGAGAGGCATTGACGAGTGCCAACGCGAGTTTCTCCAGTGGCGGATACCTTGTTTTGGCATCAAGCAGGATCTTGCTCGTATAGTAGATAGGCTTCTGTTGCCTGGCTTCTTCCCTGATAAGTACCAAGCTTACTGCGTGATCCGAAACAACCAGGTACAAGTAGAGTACTTCGCCTTGTTTTGGAGTGGATAACAGCGGTGGTGAAGATAAAAACTCCTTGACCTACTGAAGAGCATGGTCGCACTCTGAAATCCATTGAAATTTCGATCTCTTCTTTATGAGCTAAAAGAAAGGGCGGCATTTATCCGAGCTTCAGCTGATGAAGCGGTTAAGTGTAGCTGAAATCCCTGTGAGTCTCTAGACTTGCTTCACCATGGTTGGGCTCTGAATCGCCTGTATTGCCGAGATTTGTTCTGGATTGGCCTCAATTCCCCTCCTGGTTACCAGGCTACCCAAAAACTTGCCGGAGCCTATGCCGAAAGCGCATTTAGATGCGTTCAACTTGAGCCGGAACTCCTTGAGGATGGAAAATGTTTGGTTCAGGTTGGCCAAGTGGTCTTGTGACCTTTTAGACTTGACGACCATGTCATCAATATATACCTCCATCGTTCTGCCGAGCTGGCCTTGAAACATTTTCGTCACAAGCCTTTGATAGGTCGCCCCTGCATTCTTTAGCCCAAAGGGCATCACTTTATAGCAGTAAAGGCCCATGGGCGTTATGAACGCGGTATTCTCTTCGTCGGGCCTATGCATAGAGATTTGGTGGCAGCCTTTGTAAACGTCTAGGAAGCTCATTCTGCCATGCCCAGCTGTGGCGTCGATCAGCTGGTCAATCTTTGGGAGTGGGAAGCTGTCCTTAGGGCAGGCCTTGTTGAGGTCGGTAAAATCCACGCAGACCCTCCACTTCCCATTTTTCTTTTTAACTACTACCGTGTTCGACAGCCACTCTGGGTAATGCACTTCTCTGACGGCTTTTCTTCCAAAAGCTTTTCGACTTCCTCGATCACTGCCTCTGTTTGTGAGATCCTCGTTCTGCGTGCTTTCTGAACCATAGGTTTGTGCATAGGGTCCACGTTCAATTGGTGACTCATGACCTCAGGGTCGATGCCGGGCATTTCGTAGGGCGTACAGGCGAAGACTTCTTTGTTCAGTAATAGGAAATTGAGCAGCTCGGATCTTTCGTCATCGGGTAGCTGGCTTCGGAGCAGGAAATATCGTTTGGGGTCGGAAGGATCGATCTTGACCTCGATGAGGTCTTTGATACTCTTATGCTCTGGTGAGAGGCCGACATCGTCGATCTCGGCTTCCAGCTCGACCATGTGTACATGCTTAGGCTCTGCCTCACCCGATACCACGGCCATGAGACATTCTTTGGCTATTTGCTGGTCCCCTTTGATCGTAACTACTTCAATTCTGCCATCCTTATTTTCAAAGGGGAATTTGAGTTTTTGGTGGAGGGTGGAGGGCATTGCTTCCATGCTGTGCAACCAAGTCCCCCCCATAATTGCATTGTAGAGAGAGGGTGCATCCACCACCAGGAAGTCGGCCATCATGGAGGTAACTCCAATTTGGACAGTTAGGGTGACTTTCCCCTTGGGATAAACTGGCTTAGAGCTGAAACCCACCAGGGGAGTGCGGACTTCTCGTAGATCTTCTTCCTTGAGGCCCAGTTTCTTGAAACAATCATAATATACAATTTCAGACGAGCTCCCTGGATCCACAAAGATCCGTTTCACTAGGAAGTTCTTCAATCTTAGGGTTAGGAGGAGCGGATCATTATGGGGGAGCTAGACCCCTTCCAGGTCTTCGTCTGAGAACCAGATCTTCGGTTTCTCCTTCCGAGCTCGCTTGGCTGCCGAGCCGAGCTCGGCTGTCATCACCTGTTTGCTGTGTGAGGCCATCCTGGTCTCAACGCGAGACCGGTTGTTCTCCTTCGGCACGGGAGCTAGGTGGATGACGTTGATGATGCCTTCGGGCTCGCCGCTGTCCTGATTGTCATCAGGTCGGTGTATATCGGCTTGGTGGACTCGTTCTTCCTTGATGCAGTCCTTTAGGTGCCCATCCTTGATGAGTCTTTCAAGATGAGACTTTAAACTCATACAGTCTTCAGTTTTGTGCCCATTTTGCTTGTGATAGGCACAGAACTTGCTCCGATCTCAGGTGGACAGGTCACCCCTCATCGGCGGCGGCCATTTGAAGAATGGTTGTGCCTTGATCTTGTTGAGGAGCTTACAGATTGGCTCCTTGAAGATCGTATTCACAGCCTTGTAGGAGTCTGCGGTCTGCTTGGACTTTGTCCTATCTTCCGAGGTGGGAGTCGAGACCTTCACCGATCTTGAAGGAACTTTGCTTCGGTTCGCCTCTTCTCTCTGAAATGGCTTCTAGTCCTTCTTTGAGGGCCTGTCTTGTTTGAGACCAAAGTTCTCCTGAGCTCGGACCTCATCCTCCTCTTGCTCAATAAATTGATTTACCTGGGTCATCAATGCTTTCATCGTGGTCACAGGGTAGCGTACAAGTTCCCTTCGGAGATCGTTTCTTGGTAGGAGGGCCTCTTTGAAGCACATGATGGCTAGTTCGTTATTGGCGTCCTCAATCTGGCTATAGATGGTCCAGAATCGCTTTGCGAATTTAGTGACGTTTTCATTCTGCTTCATCCTGACAGCCATCTGATCATTGTTCGACCTTGGGATGACTCTATGCGCCTGAAACTTCTCTAGGAACGAACTCCTAAGCTGCCGCCAGTTGGAAATTGATCCTTCAGGAAGTGCGCAGAACCATCTGAGGGGAAGGTCTCCCAAACTATAGGAGAATACTCTGCAGTTCAGGTGCCCGACATCTCCCCAAACCGTCATTCGCTGGGTGCAATGTCGGAGGTGTGCAGTAGGATCCGAAGTCCCCTCATAGAGAGTAAACCTCGAGATGCTAAACTTCTCTGGGAGGACGGAGTCCCTTATCTCCTGGGAAAAGGGAGATGCGTCTTGGTCTTCGTCACCATGAATATCCAGCCGATCCGGAGCGAAACCAACCATTTCCATGTTATGCAGGACGTTTTGCTTGATGTGACGATCAAACCATCTTCTCAGATTGTCATTGGCTTCCAGCTCCCGGCGCGACTTATTGGAGTTATGGCTGCTTCTCGACCCTTCTTCACAAGCTCGGTGGCGTCTCTTGTTATCCAAGATCCGCCTCGAACCTTGTGCAGTTGAATGAAGTGGGGGGGGGGGAGCCTGGTTTGCCGCTGCCTCTCGCAGTTGTTGCTGGAGTTGACGAATCAACTCGTCATTCTCCTGGATAACGACATTCTGGGCTCTGATGTCCTCAGCATGAGGATTGTGGTCATCGTCCTAGTCTCCTTCAACTTGGTGTCAGGATTGATGAGGTACGACAGGCGTTGGGGACCTATTTTACTGGGGGCTCTTGCCAGGCAAGGTCTGCCCCTAGTTTGGTTCTGGAGAGGAGGCGTCGGTCGTCATTGCGGACGCTTGGCTGACTGATTATTCCGCTGCGAGGGCACTGTTACTCCCCTTGAAGTTCCTGCCCTGGAGGCTCCCGTCGGACGAGTTTTGCACCCGGTCCTTCTCAGACGGGAGGGTGACGGCTGCTCTTGCAATGTCACTGGAAGCTGTGCTGGAGTTGCTTCTTGTTGTTCCACCCTTCGTCTTTGAGACGGTGCTATTCCTTGCAGCACTGGTGACTGCTGCGCTGGTAAAGCCTGAGAATATTCACCGGTCTTCTTAGCTTTGGGCGGCATGACGTTTTAGTTATTCAAATATTTTCCCACAGACGGCGCCAATTGTAAGTGCCTAAAAATTATAGACTTGATTAAGTGAGAATGAAACTCACTAATCCGCTGTTGAGGTTTCTTTGAGATGAATTATCTGCCTTCGGTCCTGAGAAAGAAGGAAACGGAGGAAGGTCAGAGGCCCTGGCTACTATTAGCCGAAGGCACTTCGATGGCTAAGTTAGTGGAGTATTTAAGCAGAAAATGGAGTGAATGGAAGGAGAATAGAAGACTATAAGTGTAAGTGTATGTTCTTTCACCTTCTTGTGATGGAGTGGCCTCGAGTATATATATAGGCATAGAGGTCCCATCAGAAGCTTCTTGAGTGGAGGTAGGTGAAAAAGGGATGTCCCATCGGACCATACCATGTACCCTCAGTGGTGGTAGGTAGGAGTACTGTCCCATCAACCCATACTTTGTCCTCTTGAACGACTGTGGATGTGACCGTCTTATAAGGTCAACTCCTTATCATGCGCATACCTTATCTGACAGCTTGTTCTGTAACGCCGCCACATGCTAATAGGGTATTAATTATGATTGTCATCTGGCTTCCATCTTGGCTAACAAAACCGAGCTAGAGGTGGTGCCGAGACCGAGATGGGGCGTGGCGTCATTGTTGCCGAGGTGGAACTAGCTGGTACTCTTACCAAGCTAAAGGTGGTGTGAGCTGATGCTCTTACTGAGTTGCATGGACCCGAGATCGAGGCGAGCTCAACTGGTGCTTTCACCGAAATTAGGACTTAACTTGGCATCACGGAAATGCCCCCACAAAACATCTGTTGCCAAATTTCAGATTTTCTAGAACTACGGATTTGTAATTTGACAGTCGTCTTCTTTTTTGTTATTATATTTTTCAACTAAGGCAAGAAAACTTGAAGAATTAGTGAATGATATTAAGAATATGAAGCATAAGGATGATTCAAAGGGAAAAAGATTGCATTGGAATCTGAAACAACATAGATAGAGAAGGAAGGAGCATAATCGAATTGCTGTTCTGAGGTTTGTTTCTTTGGGTTCACCATGCCCAAAGAAGGAGAGAGATGAAGAGGATTTAAACTTGTTCACTAGGCCACACAGATCGCAGCGTGAGCATAGGAAGAAAAAGGAGATCCTTTCCTGGCTTTGTGGAGAAGAACCCATCTGTTTTTGTTCGGCAATTGTGAACGGAGAAGGTAGGTTTGGCCATCATAGCGACCGGAGTTGCTTGAGCCAGAAAAGAAAGAAAACTCACAAAATCCAGTTGAAGGAGATTCTGCACGCCAGAATCGGAGAAAGGGCATCGTCGGATCTCTCCACTGGCATCGGAGAAGCAGAACCACTAGCATCTCGTTGGCCTTACCGGAGAAGAAATGGAGCAGGGCCTTGGGATGTATCTGAGTTTTTGGAAAATTTATCTAAGTTTTTTTTTTATAAATTTAACTGAGTTTTTAGAAAATCTATCTAAATTTTTGAGAAATCTATCAGAGTTTTTGGCAAATATATCTCCATTTTGGAAAATTTGACTGAGTTTTTGAACAAATCTTTCTGTGTTTTTGGAAAATTTATCTGAGTTTTTTTTTAATAATTTATATGAGTCTTTGGAAAATCTATCATAGTTTCTTATGAAATTTATTTGTGTCTTTCAAATTTATTTATACTTTTTGAAATTTATTTGATTTTTGAATTTATTTGCATCTTTTTAAATTGAGGATTTTACTGAAAGATTTTCATTACATGGGTGTTGCACGAAATAATGCCTCCTAACTCGAGCAGCACAAACGAGTACATAAGAGGAGTGACGCTAGTGTCGCTCATCTGTAACTAAACGACGCTAATGTCACCCCCCAATAACTACGGGAGGAATACTTTCGTGCTACGTGAGTTAAGAGGCACTATTTCGTGCAACTCCAATATAATAGGAATTTTTTAGTAAAATACACTTTTAAATTTATCTGCGTTCTTTTAAAATTTATTTATATTTTTTGAAATTTATTTGAAAATCTCATTAATGCGATTTTCATTAATCGTGGCCAATTAAATGGTAGTTGACCATTATTAATGGCATATCCCACTAATCATGGGATATGATTTATCTTTAAATAAATAAGAATTTTTAAAAAAATGGTAACTTGGACATTTTAGCTCTTCAAATTTGTAAAATGAACCTACCACATTATAAAAAAACGAGTGTGGATGTAAGGCCAGAAAGTGAAATGTTTAGGGACCTGTTACCGAATGCCCCTCTATTGTAAAGTGATTTTAGCCACCAAAAATTTAACTTTACAATGTTTAGTATTTCAAAAAAAGTGGGAAAGTATAGTTTCAATGGAAAAAAGAGTTTTACTTCTACTTTATCAAAAACATATTACCCCATAAAGGACAAGTAAAGTGGTTACTTTACTAATTTTCATTGGTGGAACTAGGAGGGGTAGGGGTGGCCATGGCCCCTCCATACATTTCATAAAACCCATTATAGCCTTATCTAATACATAATGCTAGCGGTTGGTATTGTGTATATAAGATTTTATCAATGATCAACTGCAAGGGGGGCAGCAGGTTCCTCATCATATAAGAAAAATGGGAAATCTTATGCAATTTTTAAATATGAACCATCCAAAGATTTTATTTACATTCCTTTTCGGTTATTGACTTCTTATCTCACCCCACCTTTCTTTACCTTGTTAAAAAAGAAAAAAAAAATGGTAAATTAGCCAATAGTCCCTGAGCAAGGTCTTTTAAGGCATCAAGGACAACAACTTTTTCTCTAATGTCTATAGTCCAGACAGCTGGAGATATTTTAGTGAGAGGTCCCTAATATACCACGTCATATATTTTCATGACTAATTTGCCCCTTTCAACTCTCATTTCTAGGCCAAGTTATCTCTTATTCTCTGTTGTGCCAGAGAACTCCTTCCTTCTTCTTCTCTCTCATTTTCCATTTTCTGTTCCTTTCCATGGTGTGGAGTAATGTTGCAGAGCACCTTCCGTCGCCACCATGACTTTCGATTCTCTCTCTTTCATTTCTTCAAAGATAGAGACGGTTTTACTTTATCTTACTCTTTCATCTGAAGTCTCTTCTAAATCTATCTATCTCTCTACAACTGATTTGAAAGAGAGCAGTTTGCTCTTTTTCTTGTTTCCCCTCTCTCTCTTTTCTCGATTAGATGGTGGTTATCAAGTGTTCTTGTTTTGGATTTCAATTTTTATTAGAATCTAATTTTCCATATTCTGACTTTTGGTGTCGCCGAACTCAGATAAATTTCCCAAAATCTCTGATAAACTAGACAAAAACTCAGGAAAATTTACCAAAACTCGGACAAGTTTATCTGAGTTTTGAACAACTTTTGCTCATCAGCTACCTCTAACCTCTCTCCAAACCCATCAGAAAGAGACACTGTAAGCTAGAGAGTGTCTCCAAATGGGTAGCTCTCTTTGAAAGCTGCTTGAAATATCATCAAGTCTAGAGTTTGCAAACTGGACTGGGCTAGTATGATCTAGAATGGTATCTCCCTTGACAAAATCAGCTGCTTTGGGTGGCATTTATTGCATAAAAAAAAAATCCAACTGAAATCCGCTTGAAGTGCCTGGGGTTTTCCTTAACCTCCAGATGTAACTTCTGCTACCAAGATGAAGACTCGGCAACTCATCTTTTTTTCTCCTGCAAGCAAGACAAATCACTTTGACTTTGGTTATTCAAATCTGAAAGTCTCCAGCCTCTCTTCATTCTCATTTCACATCATTACAAAAGGCAACACAAATTTATCCGAGCAGAAAAATTAACAGCGAACTCAGAAAAACATGAAATTTATCTGACTTTTCTGAAAACTTATGTTGACTTCTGGTAAAACTCATTTGGCAAATTTATCTAAGTTCTATCTGATTTTTGTCAAAACTCAGATAAATTTGTTTGAGTTCTGCTTTTGCTGACATGTACAGGGGCTTTTTTGTCTTTTTCACTGTATTATTTTTACGAGAGGATTGTCATCGGTACGATAAAATATCGTGGTCCTTAGGCTATAAAAGTAAATGATGAGAGACTTTCGCCCAAATGCCCAAAAAAAAAAAAAAAAAAAATCTTAAAAGGAATGATGCACGACTGCTGCTCTGGTGTAGTGGTGTGCCTATTGAAATATTTATGATGGAGGCATTGGGACTCTATTTGACCAGTTGTCCATATCAAAGTACCAGGAATGGGCAATAATGCATGCATGCATCATATTCGACAGTGAAAAGGCAAACGAAAAGGAAGTGAGCAATGCCTATTGAGGTGGCTTTATTGGCAGAGGTAAAAGGCCAAATTAGCTGCCATTTATTCTAATATCCTGTAGCCAATGATTTTGAGCTGGGGTGAGAGAATCCATGTCAAAAAAGGAGCACATACCAATAATGGCAGAATAGCTTAAAGAGAAAAGGTGAGGAAAGGCCTCTCTCTCTGAGAGAGAGAGAGAGAGAGAGAGAGAGAGAGAGAGAGAGAGAGTTGTCTGATTTTAATTTTACAATGTTCCAAACAATTAATCAGTATTGAATTTTATCACAACAAATTTGCTTGGTATAGTGACATTAAATTTTGGAGGCTTAAAACTAAGAACTAGGACCATTGATTAACCTAACATTTCATATCTTCTTATGATCTATTCCAAACTTTTCCATTGTCATTCCAACTTTGATTGTCATGCATCCATAAGAGACCCAATATTGAAAAAGGTTCGTTTTTCCTTGAAAAATGCCCAGGGTAGCACCACTTATGTGTATTTGAGAAATTATTCACTTGATCTTATCCTTGATCATGTGCATTTGTTTGTGCAGATGCATATCTGAGAGTTATTCTTCACCATGTTCTCATCCCTATCCACACTTGCACGCACACCTCAACTGGCACCAGACCTAATTCGACACCTATCCAGAGTATGTTAACCATTGAATTTGATATCCAAATCTTTTACAGTTGATTTTTAGGACGCTATCTTGATTATTTCAAATTCATTATTTGGTGGGCCCCTAACCAATCTCCCACACTCTCCTCCTGGGTGGAACCCACTAGGCTATCGCCCACGAACATCCTAAACGAGATTGCTTATGAGCTGAATACACACGTACACGCAATCCACAGCGCACTACAGCAATCCAATGAAGCTGTGTCGTTGTAGTAGGGGCACCACCATGGGGCTCACTTTTGGGCCTCCTTTTGATGCTTCTCTCTATCCTGAGATTAAAGATCTTCCTCCATACTGCCTGAGTTCCCACTTTGAGCCCCATACAAATTTGCTACACTCTTGGATCTACGATCGATTTCCTATTCTGTGTAGATATATATTGTAAGGGCCAGTTTCTCGTAAAGGGATCTTCTCATGGCTAGCTAGCGTGAGAGACAACATTATAAGTCCATTGTGAAAGCCCGCTTGGATGTACACCAATCATAGATAATATTGTGAAGAAAAAGTCTCACTGTGCATATGATTTTGATCGAAGATCATTTCAATCGGATCATCGAAATCATTGATTTAGACATCTTAAAGTTTAAAGAGTTTCCAAATGATTTTGATCGAAGATCATTTCAATCGGATCATTGAAATCATTGATTTAGACGTCTTAAAGTTTAAAGAGTTTCCAAAGTTAGACTTCTAATGAAATTCAATCCAAAAGTATAGTTTGGGTTAGTTTATGGTCAGTGCTAATTCATGTGGAGGGTAGTAAGTGTGAGGGCATTTGATTGATCATGAAGGGTCTCACATGGTAGTAAGAAAGATCTCTCACGCAAGCTGTGAGGATTGTCTCTAAGGAGAGGGGTTTCAATATCATATTATGATAAATTATATATTTCTCTCTCAAACTCAAGGGTAGCCAATTGTTGTCAAAAGCATTACTGATAAAAGCTAGCCAATTGTTGTCAAAAGCATAGTTGATAAAAGCTAATCCAACTGACAGGTGAAGGCTTAACCGATCTCTTGTGCAAGAATGGCCAATTGGTGTCAAAAGGCATTACAGATCAACTCTACAACAACTGGCAAGAAGTGGAAGTCTAATTGGAGTCTAGACATAAGAAAAAGTGGATTTTTTCCCTTCCAACTTTGTGTGTCCAGTGATAGTCTGACAATTGCAAAGCCTGTTTTCCATATCTAAACTTTTGACTCCCATTACAGAGGAAGAGAAATCCATTTCAGGGAACTGCAAATTCAGTCAATTCCTCCCTATAACAATTCCTTACATGAGAGGAACAACTCTCTCTACTATGTTTTACACAAGATTAAAGATAAAACTGAGCTGAAGGTTCCATGACCGTGAAACGGGATTCCTCACATTACTGAGCATCCATTAGTATTTTCATCATCGAAATAGTCTGTGAGCCTAGGCGCCATCGACTCTACTGGAACACGACACACTGGCAATTTGTACAAGTAATGGTCTGGAACATAATATGCTGGAGCTCCCAAATATGCACCGAGGTGGACCATGGGCGACTCCATTGCATAGTAATAAGGCATATATGGCACAACATTAGCTGCCTCATGTACAATTCCTGGCTGAGGAACAGGATTGATACTCTTTGTAACTTCTGACATTGATCCACCGTTACTGGTTCCATTTTTAGCCACTTTGGTATCATTCTTCTCTTCCTTTTCGTTGTCTCCAGAGCCACTACTCTCATTTTCTTTGCTCTTAATAGCAATGCAACAGGTTGAGCATTTGCATTCCTTGTTACTGGATTTGTTTCCAGTGTCTTTGTCTTTTGCATTTGTTGTACAAATCTCTAACTTTTCACTATTATTGATCTTCTTTTCTTCTTTCACAGGCTTCTGACTCTCACTAGGCCATGCTTCTCCAGTCTTTCCAGCTTTTGCCAACTTCTTGATGAGAGTCTGAGCATCGACGTTGCAAATGACAGTGACTTTCGGTTGCAACACATCGATCTGCACCTTGTAAACCCCTGCAAAAATCAAGAGTCAGGTAAAAAAGACGGATTGGTTAGTGTGCATATTAATGCAATTAGAGGAGATCTAACTATAGTTTCATGCATACCAAGATCAGAAAATCATACACATGGAACACAAGACAATCAGAATTTTCTTACCTTCTTCTTGCAACCCTCACAGCAATTGACTGAGACCTTCAAGTCGATCTTCTGGAACAAAGTCAACAAAGACCAGCATTAGACAGTTTGGAGATAATTTGTGGGAATGAAGTGTGTAAGTATGTCACCTTTAAGTCTCCTTCCTTGGCCATGTCTCTTGATTCTCTTATGGAAGTGAAGGACTCTGGAGACTATTTTTCGCTGCAGACTTTTTGGATGGTGAGGTGAATTGCCCTGTTCAACAGAGGGGAAGCAGAGCAAGAGAGGGGGAGGGGGAGAAGAAAGCTGTTGACGAAAGTTCATGGGTGGTGTGGGAGATATATATGGCAAGGTGGGGTCATGGATGGAGTTGTGATCCTCTTTAGATTTAATGTGTGTGTTGTCTTAACGCAAAGGTTTTGTGCCACAGCTATTATTGTGTACTACCCAAAATAAAACAGTAACACTACTATATTGTTTCCACGTACACAAATGCTTTCCCTTTTGCAAATGCATCCAAATTCCTGGAGAAATTTCCAAACAACAATAGGTTACTTTAGTCTGCAAGATCAACAGCATACATGTGGCTGGCCGAAATCATAGCAGTTCATCAGGTGCCCCACAAAGGATGGCCCACATCCGATAAGAAAATAGAAGCATCAGATCTATTACAAGACTTTGAATTTATGGGTGCTCTCAGCTTAATCAATCCACTTGTAGGAAGTAAGGCTTCCTAGATCAGTGCATTGCTATGGAATTCTCATGCCGCCACTGTTGCTCAGATGGGGGTCCACAATCTACACTTTGTTGGTGCATAGATGTAGTTTTTCCTGGCCTAGTCTTTCAAGTGGGCTGCCAGGTGAGTAGGTGATGATCTCAAGGAAGATCTTCTTTCATAATATTAGACTTCATTAACTAGAATGCACAGCTGTCACTACCCCATCTTAGCTGAGATCCACAATCACCATTTCTTTTTATTTCAATGATTGGACTTTGAAGTGTTTTTCCTTGGTGTCTTGGATTTCCTGAATAACTGTTTTGGTTTTGAAGTCATGGTATTTTATTATATAATATACCATGTTTCTTTTGGGAATTTTATTAATTAATCACTCATGAAGCATTGAAAAGCTAGAAATAGCCAATAACCTTACTTGTGTTGGTTTATAGTAAGTCATTCCCCCTCATGATGCGCAATCTTTTACCTATGGGGTTTGTTTGTATAAAGTTGCGGAAGAGGAAACCTGGCGGTAATTGATTCCGTTTGAGGGTTGTTGGAAAATCTAGAGGAGAAATAGGGCTTCAAAACCACGCCTAAAAATCCGGGAAGAGTGAATCCTCGCTACACCAAACAAGATTGGGAAGCCAATGCCATGTTCCCTTCCTTTTCTGCGGAAAGAAGGCCTGCACAAACAAACCCATACAGTCTTCCTAGTAGCCTTATGGTACGTTTGTGCGGTGTTGCAGAAAATTGGTTTTTCTAACAACCTTTTTTTGTGTTCTATGTAAAACTATGTCTGACCTATTGGAAACCTTTTTCCGTGGAATCATGAGAAGAGCCCACACCAAGCATGGAGCTTTTAGTGTTGCGAAAAATGTAATCTTGAATGTGTGTGCCCGCGTGTGCGCGCGGTGTTTGGGGGGGGGGGGGGGGGGGGGGGCAAATAGAAAATGTTGCCTTTATTACAACAACGAGATAGTAATAAGTCTCGGGTAACTTTAAGGAATATCTCGTCTTCATCATTAAATACGTCTTAAGATAAATTAAAAATAGCTTGATGCCATTTTAGAATATAGTAAAAAAGATTAAAAACATTGTTAGAATGAATGCCTCACCAGTCACCATTGGTTTCTTATGCTTTTGGGATTTTTTCTTTAAATGATGTGTCCGGGTCTGGCTTTGATGGTTGCAGTAATTTAGAGGAAAGTGTTATGGGTTGGATTGCTTATGTTGTAAGTACAAGAAATTGTGCGCAGATCCCACATCAGATCAAGAGCAGTTGCTAACAGAGAATAAGAGTTCCACTATAATAAAAGACTTGATATATTGTTGATAAGTTAGGGATTTGTAGTAATTATATAGGTTAACGGATCATATTGTATCCCCACATAATAGGCTCCTATCAAGATTAGGGGACGTGGGGTTTTTGGTGGAGAAGTCTCTAGGAAGCTTGACTTGGGATCATTTATATAAGAGAGTTGGGATCCCTAAGTTGACTATCGTGCAAAGATTAAGAGAGTTGGGATCCCTAAGTTGACTATCGTGCAAAGATTCATATATACGCAGAAGATCTGTGGAGACTTCCACTGTCAGGAACGCTACAGATCTCTGACCGCACGTTAGAGCACAGCATCCTCGACGGTTTTGATCTCTTGATAGAAGAAGAGATCTTGTAGACATGGGGATGGTTCTCTTCTACCATATATCTTACTTTTTTGTTTTGCAGCTCTTGGTCTCAACAATGAAGGAGAAGATGGGTTTCTTCCTCTTGCACAAAGTCCAAGACAACTCAAATAAAAAAGGCGCTTTCTTCGTTTTGTCCTTTTTTTACAAGAAAAGACAATGCTAAGGCGTTCCACACGTGAAGCTCAGCCAAAGACAAGTGTAAACACCAAAAAGAAAATGAAGGAGGAGAGAGGGCAAGAGCTAGCCCAAGTCGGCTCTCCCGAAAGGCTTTCCACGCACCAGAGGAGTTGGGTCGGTAACGCTATATAGGGTAGGATATTAGTAGCAATATTCTATTCTTAGGTAGGGGAGATTTATGAATACGTAATAAGTTTGGGTTTCCTTTTGTGGGTAGTTTTAATTCTTACCAAGTTAGGTTAGGATTTTCCTATTTACATTGGTGTATGTAATGGAATACATAAGAACACAATAATACGAGTTTACATTGTGTGTTCATCTTTTATCTTTCCCTTCTTCCTCAACAAGTGGTATCAAAGCCTTAACAAGTGGTATCATAGCGAGTCAAGAACAGGCGAGCTGGGTGGCGCCCGTGATGGTTGTTTCTCACATTCGGTGGATCTTGGAGATAGTGCATAGATTCAGGGTCAAGTTGTGCGCAAATCTGGGACGTCGAGGTGCGATCAACTTTATCAGGTTGACGGAGATCTCTTGTTCAAGTGGGTTAAGGAGATAAGGGAGAGATAGATAATTCTTGGGTTCAGATCGTGTTAGGACTGAATCGAGATCATCATCGATGGTCTGGATCTGGGTTCGGTTTCTCACAAAGTGAAGCTTTGTGGGAATGTGACGAGCTTCAACTTTCTTAATGTTCGCCTTTGGTTTCATGGCGGCGATGTGTCCAAAGGTGGTTCTTGTCTTTTTGGTAGGTGTTGTTTCTTCTCCAGGAAGTGGGAATGGACCCAGCGTTCCGAAGACAATGGTCCCAAGAGTAGCAGTCGACCCGATGTTCAAAGAGTTGTCGAAGGAGATGACACTTCGGTAGCTAGCAAGACAATTGTTGGTGCGTGCATTTTGCTTCTCTTCAAGCATGAGCCGGTACTTGTTTTCGTCAAAAGTGATGGTCAATGAAGCTACCATGATAGTTTCGAAAAATTCTGAAACAAGATCACATCCATTAGTAATTACAAGAATATGATGATTATAAATGGGAAACTATGGTTGTCTTCTCAAATCACTTGAGAGGACAGAGTCCAACTCAAGCAAGATGAAGAAGGCAAAAGGCCATAAAAGGATCAATTATTCCGGTCGCATGTATGGTAGGCTCAAAGTGAGCATATCGGTAACTGCTAGAAACAATTGTATACCTTAATCCAAATTACCAAGGAGCAAGGCTCACTCGAGGTAAGATGAATATAAGGTTGAAGGTACAAATGTGTCGGTCGTGAATACAAAAGACCCGAAAGGGAATACTAACACTGCTAGGCACAAATGTTGGAGGAAACAACTATGTCAGTTGTGAATACAGTAGACCCAAAAGGGCATACTAGTACCGCTAAGCACAAATGCTGAAGATTGCATCCATGGAATGGACACAAGAATGGATTTTTTTGAAAGGTCATAAATGAATTCATCAGAGAAGGCAAATGTCCCTTCAATCCAAAGCAAGCTCAAATATTTCTACAAGCTTTTATTCGAAAGGGAAAGGATCATAATTTCTTGAATGCGAATCCAAAAGTGACGGAAGATTTTTTTTTTTAAGATCACGAGTGGATCCATCATAGAGAGCAAGTGTCCCACCCCTAATCCGAATGCAAGCTCAAACATCTCTGCGATCTTTTATCCGAAGAGGAAAGAAACAAAAATTTCTCAAATTTGAATCCAAAAGTAAGAAATAAAAAAATGAAAAATTTTTTTTTTGTCAAATGTTTAGTTTTCTTTTTTTTTTTTTTTTTGTTTTGTTTTGAAAGATCACAAATGGATCTATCATAGAGAGAGAGAGAGAGAGAGAGAGGAAATGCGCCCCCTCCCTTCCTAATCCAAATGCAAGCTCAATCATTTCTACAAGCTTTTATCCGAAGAGGAAAAAAAATACAAAATTTCTCGAATTTGAATCCAACGGTGAGAAATAAAAAATAATTTTAAACTTTTTTTCCAATTTTTTTTTAAAGATCACTACTGGATCAATCAACTAGAGCAAATACCCCCCCCCCCACCCAAAGCCGAACACAAGCTCAAACATTTCTGCGAGCTTTTATCCGGAGAGGAAAGAAACTAAAATTTATCAAGTTTGAATCAAAATGTGAAAAAATAAGATTTTTCTTTTTGAAAATTTTTTATTTTCAAAAGTTTTGTTTTGATCTTTTTTTTTTAAAGATCATAAATGAATTAATCAAAGAGAGCAAATGCAAACCACCCACCCACCCCCCCAATCCAAACGCAAGCTCAAACATTTAAGCGAGCTTTTATCCGAAGAGGAAAGAAACAAAAATTTCTCAAATTTGAATTCAAAAGTGAGAAATCAGAATTTTTTATTTTTTTTGAAATGTTCAAACAACAACATAAATGTGCAATTGGAACATGACAAGTGACATGAGATTTTGAAAAGTCACGTGATCATTTTTTTTTTTTAAACAAGGAAAAGTGTGAAATTAAACTCAAAGATAGAATTAGAAAACCCTATAAATCCCTTCTTACATTTTTTTAGATGCCAAATTTAACAAAGGCTACCAACTAAGAAAAGGGGCCAAAGAATCTAGAAAAGAAGCATAAACGTAAAAGAATATACATGCATATGTTTCTTTTCTAAGCATCATGTTATCAAATGAACGAGTCCCACTGGGTGTGCCAAAAGGATGGCGCTTGTTCACGGATCGCCACGGGACTATCGGGGTCAGCGGATGTGAGAATTTGTGGGATCCAACCCTTTCGTGACTGAAGTCGAGCAAACTGCATCGATTTCTTTTGTGTATAGGTATGCCAAATTCTCTATTCTACTTTGAAATAACAAACAGTAGTCTGTAGATCCACCTTTTCAAGTAGAAAAGAAAATAAACTTTTTTCTAACTTTCATTGTACATGCGTTAAGAAAAGAGACATGATTAAGAATTTGGATGCTGTGAAAGGTGAATTTCATTTGTTTGCAATGAAAGGCAATTTTGTGTTTTACCGTGAAAAGCGATTTACAATTCTCATCAAAAGTAAAGACAGGACTTGTATTTTTTTGTGTATCTTTTAAAAATACAAATACAATGAGAAGAAAGAAAAGGGAATTTGACTTCACAGAAAATACAAAGACTCATTCAGATTGATGGTTGCAAGCCATGTTTGGGCTTAGCCGTCATCCTTCATATGATAACAGATGATGCTTTGTATTCTCTTGGCTCATCTTGAACCTCAGATTTTCAGAAAATAAGGATCAAGAAAAGATCCTATATCCAATAAAAATCTAAGTAGGCGGGTTAAAAAGTCGCGTCTTAACCATGGAGATAGAAGGAGAGGGACAGGGGGGTGGCCCCCCTAGGGTCTTCAATCACCTTATAGTAGTGGTCATTGTAGAATTTTTTCAACAAAGGTGAGACCGTTGTTGGAGCATCGTGGCAACAATGTAGAATTTTTCTGGAATTTTCCACATCATCATGCCTTGGAATGGTGGAAATGACCTCCTTTTATAGGCTTTTGGTAGGTATGTGGGGAGGTTTATGGGCTTTAAATGCATTAATTGCATTAATGGCCCATGATGGGAGGAGTTACATGTTTTTAATTTATGTTTTTGTAACTCATTTCTCTTGATTTTTGATTGGCCGTTTTAGAATAATGGGCCTTTATTTGCATTTAACCTTCATGATAGGAGCAGTTACATGGTTTAATACCATAATTGTTTTGATTTGTAACTCCTCCTTCTTGGACTCTGATTAAGCCGTCCATGATAATGGGTAATTAACCACATTCATTTGTAATAAAAATGAGTTATTAACCACATTAAAAGGCCACCAAAGTGCTTGAAGGGTTTCAGGCCAAGTCACGTCTTTTGGAATTCCACACGTGACGTAGGAAGCCTTGATTGCCGGTGGATTTCTCATACTGATTGTCATCGGATGATCATGCAATTTTAGACATTGATTGCTAAGGCCGATACCATTTATCTTGTCGATTTCTCGATCGGTCTGCCAGAAAGTATGCTTTCTTGATTGGCCGGCTAAAGATCCCGAGGTGTCCGATGATGAACTGATGATTTCCACGGCGGATCCATGATGTTGTCAAAAATCAACGGATTTCGTGCCCCGAAAATCATATTTTCAGAAAATCACATAGGCTAAATGACTCGAAATGTGAAAAAGACCCAAAAAATGGGTTTTCGGCGGAAACCGGCGATCTCGGATATCCAGGGTCGCCGGCGACTATGGGCCATGGTCGAGGTGACCATGGGGCAAGTTTTCACCTTTTGGTCACGTTTTTCGGCCTTTTTTATTTTTTATGGTTTTTCTTCTTTGACGTATTTTTCTTGGAAATTTTGTACAATTTTTTACATGATTTCCCTACAGAAAACTTTCCAAGAATCCGTGCAAGACGGAGGGCAAAGTATCTGATTTTCCGGGAAAGCCAAAGACTTTATCGCGTAGGGGGTGCCGATTTGCCGCCAAACGCCAAAACTAAATCAAACGGCGTCGGAATGACCTAAGATTTGAGGTGAAGCTTCATGGGAAAAAAATAAGACAACCATAGGCTTTTGTTTGACTACTGAAGTCGTGTGGGGTCTTTTTGCCATTAGACTTGATTTTGTTGTGAGGAAGTTGTCGCTCTTTGATGTATGGTCAAATGATGTCCGATTGACATGAAATTTGACAGGGAGCCTCTTGAAATCATTTTAAGATCATCCGTTAGGTCTAACTTGCAAGTCATTGTCCCGAGGGGCTCTGTCACCGAGACTTGATTTAGCTTCCTAAGGGTCAAAGTCGGGTCAAATGATTTTGAAAAGACCTGAAACTTGACATGTAGCCCCTTTAAAGAATTTTGAGACCTTCCATGTGCTTTTTTTTATGAGTTATGGCCTCAGTGGTCTCCACTGCCAGGAGGCATGTTTTTGCTACCTGAGGTTTGATATTGGGTCAAATATTGTCGGTTTGACCTACAATTTGACATATAGCTTCTTGAAAGTACTTTAAGATCATCCATAGGCTCTGATTAAAGATTCGATGTCTCATATGTTGTTGTCGCCGTCAGGGCTGACTTTGTTGCATGGAGAATGCGACATTTTGCATATTGGGCCAAACGGTGTCGGAATGGCCTAAAATTTGATGTAGGGCCTTATAGTGGTATTTTGAGGCCAACTATTTGCTCTACTTTGTGAAACAAGGTTTTCAACTTTACCACCATTGGGAGCTCCTGTTTAGCTGCTGGAATAGCGTAGTTAGGCCAAATGATGTCGAAATGGCCCAAAACTTCATGTGTACTCTTCTTATGACTGTTTTAAAGGATCTTAAAGTTTCCAGATGGTTTCGACAAGATCTGATGCTTGAGGCAATTTTGCCCATTGTGGCTTGATACAGTTTTATGTGAGTTCTTTAATGTTGAAGAGGCAAAGTGACATTTTTGGTGTCAACATCTTGGTGGACTTACTTGGAAAGGCTTGCTATGTCACCCATATAGCTAGAGATCACATGATTCCACCCTTGCTCGTCCTGGTTCACCCAAAGACAGGAACCCCCATCCATGTAGGCCTCTTGCTAACCATTTCTAGCACCTTCATTACATTGTTATCAAGCTTGGATGTCTTGGCTAGCCTTTTATCCATCAATACACTCTTTGTAAGACTCTGACCCCTAATTCTGCTGATTAGCTTGGTTTTAGTTTTGGGATTAGCTTTTTAAGTGAGATTAGAGGCCGTTTGACTAAGTTTGTGAGTTAGATTAGAATTTCCATAGCTTTGGGGAATTTTGAGGGCCTTTGAGCCTAGTTTGACACGCTCAGGGAGGCTTTTCGTTTCTCGTGTAAACATGGGGAGTCACTAATAATTTAAAAAAAAATCATTTTTACTCCTTTTGATAGTTCATATTAATCCCTACAATTTTCGTGTTCATTTCGTCCGCATTCAAAGCCTAGAAACCCAATTTTTCAGCCAAAAGGGAAAAATAGTCTTTTCACATTAAAATCTATGCACGATTTTCAACGTCTCCAAACTATGTAAAAATTATACTTATAGGAAAATAGATTTTCATGATCATTTCTCTCTGCTTCGTTGAGCCCATTTCCAGGCAGGCCTAGAAAGCCCATTTCCAAACCCATTAAGTTTTATTAGTTGTGGACAGGGCTGTCAATCGTGTCGTGTTAATGAATTCAGGTTACGGGTCAACGAATTCGTGTTAAAATCACCTCAAACAGTGCATGACCCGTTAACTTAACGGGTAAAAAAACTCAACCCAAACACGACCCGTTAATTGAACGGGTTACCCGACCTAACCCGTTAAGTAATTAAGTCATTTAGAAAATTAAAAGAAAATCCATACAAAAATATATATAAGGAGAAAATTATATAAGCCACACGAAATTGTGATGATCTCGAGTGTATCCCACCTAAAATCCCACTATAAAATAATAAATCTCAATTTTTTCTTTATGAATATAAATTAATTCTAGCTACACTTAGGGACTAAAAAAAATTTAACGGGTTAAGCGGGTTGTTAACGGGTTACTAGTTTAATTCGTACACGACCAATTAACGACCCGCACCCATTAATATCGTGTGGGTTCGTGTCGTGTTAACGGGTCGTGCGGCATTTTGACTGCCCTGGTTGTAGGGCACACCCCACCTCCACTTTATAAAACCACTCTACTTACGTTCTCTCTCCAATTCATTTTCTTTTCTCTGCAACCAAAAATCAGCTGAGATTTCCTCCTCTTCTCCATGCTTTCTTCTTCCCCAAAATAAGGGCAAACTCTTGCCATTTAAAAATCCAAGCATGCCACCTTCTTTCCCCACTTCCATAGCTCTTCAAGGAACCAGTTTGTTTCCAAACACAGTTTGGGCAGCCACTTCTTTTTGGCATTTCTCTCCAATTAGAGGTCCTACAGGTAGAATTTCTTTCATCCTTTAGGGCAGCCCTCCATGATCTATGATTCCAACATGCATGGGTTGACTCTTTGGTTTACCTAGTTTTCCAATGTTGGGGGATTTTTTGTGTAGGAATTTTGGGGCTTTTGCAGCTGGGTGTTTCCAGCAGTTTGGTGGTGCTTAGGAGAGTGTTTTGGGAGCTCTTGGAGATCAGGCAAGTGAATGCTCTGATAATCAGATTCATGCACTAAAATTCCTGTTTCCTTTTCAAATTCATAATTGATTTTTCCAAGAAAAATGCAGGTGATAATTGACAAAGATTATTTGATTTATCAATAGTGTATTTCAGTTCGTTATTCATGCCAAAGATTCTCTCATAATTTCAATTTCAGCTATACTATGTTCAGTAAATGTTTCCTTATGGAAGCAGTTCTAATTTCTTCAATTTCAACGATTTAATACATGATTTCTGTATTTAAATGGGTATATGGATGTGTTGGATGTTGGACATGGGAGTGCATTTTTTATGTTGATGAAAAGTGATTGGTTGAATGGTGAAATTGGGAGCATTGTAGGCTCATTTCTTGCAGGAAAAATTGTGTATGGAAGAGGGATTTTTTTTTGGGAAGGAACCAACTGCTGTGGAGTTTAGAAGTTGAAATTTCGTGTAAGGTTTTGTCAACTGTCGGTTCACTAAAGTGGGGTTCAGTTCCAATGCCATAATGCAGAAAATTCCAGGGAAACAGGTGTTGATTAACCGCTTGAGTGTTCTATTAACCGAGTCCTGACCGACAGGTCAACGAACTGTCTTTGGTCAACATAACCAAAGACACAGATTTTGTCAGTCTGACCCTCAGTCAACTGTCGGTTAACCAACAACCAACCGAGAGCTGATCGAGTTTCTTGATTCTTAAAGGAATGGATGGGGGTTGCAGGGATATTGTCCGTGGACATGCTAGGACCTCACTAAGTTGGTGTTGTCCACTTAGACGCCTTGAATGTTGTAAAACTTTGGAGCACCAAGTATTATGAGAACTTGACATTTGGGCTTTAAGTATATATCAAGCCAACAAATAGGGTCCCATTGTCAAGAATGAAAATAGCGGTAGTGGAGGGCGTAGCGGCCCGTCACCAAACCGCTACAAAGCGGGCGATACGTAGCATAGCAGGGATACGTAGCGGCGTAGTGGTGCGAATTGAAAAAATTGCCAAAAAAATCCTCAAAATTTTTCAGAAAATCCAAAAAAAATGTAAAATGAAAGAAAATGTGGTTCTTTTGCAAAAGTAAGTAAGAAAAGGGGGCGTAGCAGTGCCCTTAATACATAAAGTCGTGTATCGCTATATAAATAAAAAATAATAGTAATGATGAGTTTTTTCACATGTATTCATGTTTCTTAGTCATGCTAACTTAAAAAGTAATGGAAAGCTCATAAAAAAAAATAGAACATGAAATGAAGGCATAAGAATTAAGAAGACTTAAGAGTTAGGTCATTAGTCATTACTCAATACCCATTAGTGAATATTGAACAATCAAATATCAATGCTTCAACATTCAAGGTTCAAATTCAATCAAGTGAATGAACTATAAAGTGATCAACATTCAACACCACTTTAGAAATGACAAAGAATATTGAGTTAGTGAAGGAAATAAGAATACCTTAATCAACACCAAAATGAATGTCTACCAAGATTCAAGGGGCTATGGCTATCCTCATCCCCATCATTGCTATCATTTCTAGTGGCATCATATGGAATTTGATATTGATGAGCATTGGGATCCACAAATCCAAAGAAGGCAGCCGTACCCGCATCAAAAGAACTTGGAGGAGGTGGAGGTGGATATCTACCATATTGCGCTTCACCATATTCACCATATGAGTAGGACCCTGAAGTTGAAGACTGTTCTTCTCCTTGTTGTACTTGACCATATGGAAAATAGTCAAAATACTATGAGGCTCTGTGTCCATTATAACTAGGATTTCACGATTCAGCCCATGATGTCGCTTGTTATCCTCAAACACCTCCACCCATATATCCTTGTTCATTACTACCTCCAGGAGCAGGTGGTGAGACTCTCCGACGCCGTTGATAACCACGGTTTCCTTCCATTCTTTCCGGAAAGTCTTGTACCTCCTCTACAGGAATGACATCTTCCTGATCATGTTGGTAGTATTCACTAGTAGCACCTATCCCACTAGTGTCTCCTGCTTCATCTCCCCCATCTCCTCCACCATGGCTACTCGAAGAGACGGTGGTACTCGTCCTCTCAGAAGATGACACAACATGAGCAGGTTCTTTTCCTTTAGGTTGTGGTTGCGGGCCTTGCGGCTGTGCACTTGAGCCTTCTCCTCTAAGTGGGGCACCTTCTGCCTCGCCCATATCTTCATCAAGCAAATCTCTAACCTCCTTCTGAAAGCCCGGATCTGAATCTAGCAATGGATCCTCTATCTCGGCTATCCATGGGAGCAAGGGATCGTTCTCTCTGAATATGTGATCCAAGCTAATTGGACAATAGCTCGGATCATCCCTTGCCCTCCTTTCTCTTGTTCTATTTATCAACTTTAAATTGTAATGGCAATATACAAGCTTGTTAAGTTTTTGCAAAGTTAGCCAATTCCTGGACTTTGTGTGGGTCAAGGAGAAAGTGCTCCAATTCCTTTCACAGTTTGATGAAGTTGTAACTTGACTGAGGATGCGAACAGCCGCTTTCCTTAGAATTAGAACATCATCTCCAAAATTCATCCACCAATTAGATGAAATTCAATGTAAACAAATAAAATTAGATATCCTTTAAGTCCTTCCAAGTTCCAAATTCCAATTAACTGAGAGATAAATAACAAAAGCCAAATAGGTTCGGTGATTGGGTCTTTTGTTCATACGAGGTGGTATCTTTCCAATCGCCCTTATTGCAAGAGGGTCAGCAAAGCCTCCTCTCCCTTGTGTGTATGTAGATATCTAGAGTATGAAAATTAGGAATAAATCAATAAATCATACATGTTTAAGACCTATCTTAAGCAAATACATTTGTCATCTCAAATCTCAATTACTAACGTACCTCTTGGATGGCTTCAATTGAATCATCAACTCCCAACAATTTTTTCAACACTTCCCTTAATCCTACCTTCAACTCCGTATCTATTGCATCGCTGTGCTGTTGGGTATTGGGATAGTAGAATTCGGTATTAAGGAAATAACCTACATTGAAAACAAGTTGAAATGCAAAACGATTAATTGATTAAACATCAATCAAGGAGAGCTAGATTGATTTAAAAGGATCAAATAGTGATACTGTTATTTAGTACCTGCAGCATGCAATGGATGGTGCAGCTGGTTGTTCCATCGGGCATCAATAATCTTTATATATTCATCATGATATCTAACATTTTCCATGATAGATTGCTTAGCCCGATCCATTGCTTCATATATATATCCCATTATTGGCTTGTCACCATCTACAAGCCTCAACACTTTAACTAAAGGCTCATAAACCTTTAATAAATTTGACACTTTCTTCCAAAATTTATTGTCCCTCATCAAGTTAGGGATCTCAAATTCCGGACCACTTGTTGCATTGCACAATTTCGAACGAAGTCATTCCTCTGTTGCAAACATCTGAATAAGCTCTGTTCTAAACCTTACAAGGCTCTCCATCACAATGAAATGGGTAGCAAACCTAGTTGATCCTGGACATATCCTAGTGAATCTTTTCATCAAGCTCAAAGGACATGAATGATCATAAATAAATCTGGTAATGCCTCTACATGCCTTAATAACTTCAACAATTTTCTTCTTTTTTTCAATATCTTCCATAATGAGATCTATACAGTGTGCTGCACATGGAGTCCAAAACAGATGAGGTCTTATATTCTCCAACATCTTACCAGCTGCCTTGAAATTGACACCATTATTTGTAACAATCTGTAGAATATTATCATCTTTCACACTATCTACAACCTTATTCATAAGAGTCTATATATATTTAGTTGTCCGTCTATGTTCAGATGCATCCACGGACTTCACAAAGACACACCCAGCAACTGATTGTACCAAGAAGTTTATTAATTGTGTTTGTGTGCCGCCGGTCCACCCATCACACATAATGCTGATCCCATTCTGTTGCCACATGGGCCTAAAGTTCTCCACCCATACCTTTATTTCTTTATATTCTTCTTCGAGATATTTAGTGCCCACATCATAAACAGAGGGCGACTGTATTCCCCGGCCAGCTTCGGCGACAACATCAAGAATTGTTTGGAAATAGGGGGAATCTATTGCTGTAGGTGGTATGTTCTTGTGAATTAGCCATTCTGCTGTAGCTTTGGCTAACCTATCTCTTGCACCCTTCATCACCCCTTTCATAACACTTGATATATTTGGTTGTTTAGCCCCCTCTTTCATATGTGCTAGAGGATCAATAGGGGGAGGAACTACTTTTCTAATAGAAATAACTTCTACATCAACATGTCGTTCCCGAGTGCTAAATGCCGTACGCATTGCCCCCGCAATGCCCTTGCCCCTGCTTGGCACAGCAGATGAGCCCCCTGCATCATAATATTTGTTGCTTCCAGCAAATGCACGACGTTCATATTCTTCTTGGTGACTCATGATGGACTCTCGGTGTGTAGCCTCCATCTGTGCATCTTTATCATCAAAACCTTCATCCCCCAATACATCATAACGGGCAGCGTCAACATCTTGTCGCCTCTTTTCTTTTATCTCTACTTTTCTAACTTTGTTTTGGCCAACCAAAGCTTTCGTTTGTTCCCTGACTTCCCTTGGTACTTTGGTACAGCCAGCAACATTGACAGAAATGTGGCTCAAATGGTGCTTAAATCTTGTAATGCCCTCATTGGTCAGTTTCCCACAAAACTTGCATTTAATTTTCAACCTATTGTTCTCAACTGCCTCACCAAAGCTCCATGTGAGATCAATATCACGAGGCATTTTCAAAAATCAATTGGCAAACACAAATGCATAATATTAACTAAATACCTATAAATATGAACAAGTAGTGTGTTAAAAATTGAAAAAAAAAAAAAAAAAAAAAAACGTGTTAGATGAAACATATATCTAACACTTAATAATCATTCTCTTGACATTTAATTGGCATTCCATTACTAAAAATATTTTTTTTAAATAAAAAAAATCCAAAAATAGAAAGGAAAAAAATTAAAAAACAAGCAATGTATGTTGGAATGATCTATGGGAAACATAGATCTATAATCTAGGAGATCTTTTCAAGACATTTGATTGGCATTCAATTACTAGAAATAGTTTTTTTTTTATAAAAATAAAAAAATCCAAAAATAAAAAAAGAAAAAAAAATTGAAAAACAAGCAATATATGTTGGAATGATCTATAAGAAACATAGATCTATAATTTAGGAGCCCTTTTCAAGACATTTGATTGTCATTCAATTACTAAAAATAAATTTTTTTTTTTTACAAAAAAATAAAAAAAGGAAAAAAATTGAAAAACAAGCAATATATGTTGGAATGATCTATGGGAAACATAGATCTAATAATATGAAGCTATTTTCAAGTAGTTTCATGAGTTCTCCATAAGTGATAATGGGTTTTTTTTTAATAACATAAATCCAAAAATAAAAATAATAATATTTTTAAAAAAAAAAAAAACAAAAGATATGCATGCAAGATCAAAAGGAAGCATGGATCTACAATAAAACAAGACAATGATGCCATTATGTTGTGATTCGTAGTAGTTAGAGAGTGATAATTTCAAAAGTAGAAAAAAAGTCACATACCAAGATGAAGATTCTTGTTTAGAATCTTTAAAATCCTTTAAATAGTTGGATGTTGGTGATTCTGTGGCAAGAAATGTTGAAAAAATCCACTTAGGAGACACTTGGGACAACTTGGGAGGAAGAAAGGAGAAAGAACAGTAGCAAGAGGGAAGAACTAGGGTTTTTTAACCCAAACTCGTCAAAAGGGGTCCTTTTATAACCATCACCCCCCCCCCCCCCCCGCCCCCCGCCCCCGCCCCCGCCCTGCCCCGGTATTGGCCGCCACGGACCATGGCGGCCCGTAGCCACGAGTGTGATGGCCGATATAGCATGGCGGCCTCTTTTTTAATCCATGCCCATTGTGCTAATGGAAATGAGTGTAGTGATTTTCGTATTTTCTAAATCAAACACTGTTGAACTCAATTGTTTCACCGTAAAAGTTTGGATTTGTCAAGGTTGCCTTGAAAATGCATTGGTTTGCAAAAGTTTGCGTTTGTAAAGGTAAAGTTTACGAAAGTTTCAGTTTGCAAAGGCTTTGACTTAGTGTCAATTGTGGATTTCATGTGGTTCGCCACGTTGTGTGTGTATCTTGATAGGGATGCTCATCCCGTGTGCTTCCATGTGTATGGTTATATTCAGTGTGCAGAGTAGTCCCTTATCAATTCAAACATACGGTTGTGATTTGTAAAGTTTCGTATGGATTTTTGTGTCAGCACCACTCATCTTGGACTATCTTGTCGGTTTGATCATCCAACCTAGGTCTTTAAATTACTTGTGCCATCTGCAGATTGGATTTCATGTGTGACTTTGCCCGTTCCATGGTGGGACTTTCCTGTGATGCCCAACTATATTGGGTTAGTATAATTATATGCTTGTGTGCTCCTATCACTTCGTGTGATGGAAGAAATTATCGTGTGTGCTCATGTCACTTAGGTGATGGAGAATGTAGCTTCGTATGTGGCTTCGTATGGTTGCCATCCTCTCAATCAGTTTTACGATCGAGATTTCTATCTTGTATAGTGATTTCAATGTTTTTACCTAGCAATCTCGGTATGTTTTCTCTTGGATTTTCAAATGTGTTTCAGTATCGAAAAATAGATTATTGTACATTATCACCATGTTATTATCTGTATCATTCACCTTCCAGACTGTCGTGTCTAATGTACTACTTTTTGTGCCATTGGTAACAAGTCCCCCATTCTTGTTTGGAGCGCATACAGTGGGCTATGGAGCCTCGTGTTTAGTAAGTTTGTTGTGCTGATGATGGCATTAAGGCGTCATTCTTGGCACCCAAGTTCGTCACATTATTGAGATAGTATTTTATTTAGTTCGTTATTTTGTATGGCTTGTATTAGCCTTTTTCTTTGGGACTTTAATTAATGTATCTTTATAGTTTGTAACTTGAATACATGTGGGAAAAGAATCCCCCGGCCTGTTACTGTTAGCTTTGTGTTATGTTATTGTGGTTTGTCCCAGTCTAATTATGGGCCTTGATTTTTATGGCTTTATGATAGCAGTTGGGTGCAACATGGAATCTGATGGCCACAGACTCCACGTCACAACACCACGAAAGCTTCTACGAAATATTCAGGCTGTGATGGAATTTTGATATCCTCACACACATGGATCCTAGGGAAAACAAAATATTTTACTTGTTCCCAATTCACGCTTCCCGATGTCAGACCACTGCGCGAGTCCGGTTTTTAGTTGCGACCCTCTTCATCTTCATGATGATGGCAGTTGCATTGCTTGTAAGGAGATATTATGTGAGAGGAACCACTCCTACATTTAACCTTCCCAAATTGATCATTTTCTTGATAGTGATCATTGCTTCTTCGATGACTGCTACGGCTCATTGGGGATTAAGGCCCCATGGTTGGATTGGTACTACAACTGTGCCCCTATGGTTTTTCGGGGCGATGGGGATATCGGTGTTCCTGCCCCAGCAGCAGAAGCCAAAGGTCTGGGGTGTTCCACTGGTTCCATGGCTTCCATCATTGTCAGTTGCAACCAATCTCTTTCTCATGGGCTCCCTTGGTTACGAAGCTTTTGAGAGGTTTGCCTTCTGCACATTGGCAATGCTTATTTAGTATGTCTTGTTTGGTGTCCACGCGACATATGATATAGACCATCAACAGCAGAAACTAGATGGTGCACAGATGCTCCAAAATAATGTCCACAGAGAAAATCAAGTGCCTTAAGAAAACTATGTAGAATGTATTTTGTTTCTTGTCTTTCTTTTTTGTTCAGATCATGAATTGCCTTAAAGCTGTAGAATGCTTCTTGTTTGGTTCTCTTGGCTTTCTTTCTTCTCTAAGATGGCCTCCAGTGATGGCCTCATGAGAAATGAATTGCCTTGAAAGTGTAGAATGCTTCTTGTTCTGTTCTCTCACTTTCTTGTCCTGTCAGTGCCATATGGAAATGAAGTTTCCTTAAAACTGTGGCTAGATCTAGTTTAGCTACTAGACGATCATTTTTTTTTCCTTGGTGATTTTGTTACTAGGCTCCCTTTTCAGTGATCAACTCTTGGGGCAGGGAAAACTAGTTTTCTGTTCAAAGAGAATGGTAGAGCAACTTCCAGAGCCAACCCAACCATTATTTTTTATGTAAATGCAAACTGCAGAACCTTGTTCATGCTTTTGTTTTCTTAGGCTCCTCATTAGCTTACTTGAGATTTTCAACCACCAAATAGAGTTGGGTCTCACTCAGAAACTCTCCTAGGGACATGGATTAAGACTTCAATTGGGAGACAAACTCTTTGGCTTAAGGCCGTGCTTAATCCGAGCAGGGCCTAGTGGCATGATGAGCCACATGATTTCTAGAAGTTCTAAAACTCTCCACTTTGCTCCAAACTGAGTCAAGCTTATTCAGATATGTTGAAGCTAAACAGATTGATGTTGAATTTCTAATCAGACTAACTTTGAAGCAGAAGTAGTTACGCATGAAATCCTCTCTGACATGCACCAGTGATTAGTTAAAAAGTTAAAAACAGAAAGCATGCTAAACTTTAAAGGGTTGCTGGGATTTTGAATTAAATCATCAATTTTGGTGGCGTGTCATAACAAAAGTGCAGGACAAACAAATTTGTCAGTCCCAATTCCAAAACATGTCTTTTTTCGCATCCTCTAAATATAAGCTCCTCTGCACATTAAAGAATCTCACCACTCTGTCAAAGCTGTTCCAGCTTCTAAAACTTGATTCATAAGTAGGTTTTCTTCTTTCGAGTCTATGATTTTGAATCCCAATGTCAGAATTGAAGACGGTCATCTTTATCTTCTTCGTTGTAGTTACTTTCTGGATCTTTTGCATGTTTGAGTTGACTTCTTCAGAAACCTATGAGATTCAAGGAAGACACTTTGTTATAATTCAGGACCTAGAAAAAAGAAATCCCATCAAGGGCTTAAGCGAAAGAGTTTTTTTTTTTTTTTTTTTTTTAAATATATATAACAATGGAGTGTCCCGTCCTTTGGGCGGGAATAATCCTTACTGACCCGAGGGAGCCAGGTAAATCCCATGTGGCCCTAGTATGGTAGTACAGTTTCGAACCCTCAACTTCCGGATGCAAACCGTAGTCCTAGGCCAACTGAGCTGCCCCTTAGATTAATTAAGCAAATAATCTGAGGGCCCACTTGCATGTAGAATAAATGAGGATAAAATGGAGGTTGAGGAAGTTGCCCGCATGTCAAAAGTCATATTGTAAACATTTTTCTTCACAAACCCAACCAAAGTAGGGAGAAGAAACCTTTTCTCCGGTGAAATACATATTTGAACTTTGGATCTACTTCATGGAAAAAAAAAAAACATTTTTTTTTCTTAGGTAAGATATGCAAAAATAGGAGAAAGGAGGAGGAGCACGCCTTTTTATCTTGTGAAATTGAATCTTTTATCAAGAAAATTAGCATTTAAATATTTAATAGTGAGTTTTTCTTATTGTGAAGTGCTATTAAAAAAAATTTTCTTACATAAGTTTTTCCATTCAAATCCAAATACAACTAAAACTAGAGAAAAGCGATAGCCATCAATATAAATTCTCTATCTCCAGTTTTCTTCTCATTTCTTCACCTATTGGAATTCTCTATTTATCATTTTCTTTGCATCCAAATGCGCCTTAGTATGGAGGAGAAGAAAATATTTTCTCTAGGTTTCTCTCTGTTTAAATTGGTTTAAGAGGAAAAATATTTTGAATATTACGATGGACTTCATCATTTCTCATAATAACAAAAGAATCCAATTTTATTTTAAGAACCTAGGTAATTCTCTCCTGCGGATGCCCGTAAGGATGTCGCATAGGATTTGGCACCTCTTTGGTGGATGGTATGCGAGATTCATATAGCTGAAAATCTCACTTCAGAACCATACTTCTTTCTCTAACTTTTTAAATGCCCCTTGGGGATAGTAATGGTTAAACCCTCTCACACATACATGATCATGTAGATTTAACTCATTTCAATTTGACTCTAATATCCATATTACCTACCATTAAACTAAATCACCAAAAAGATGCACTTAAGAGGTCATTACACTTCAATGAGAATAGACAGGGGCAGGCCCATGCTATGATGACCGGGAGTAGTTGCCCCAGATTCATCTTGAAATTCGCTGAGATTCAACTAGGGCCATGGACCAGGCCCTATGCAAATCTGTCTAAACAGTAATCAGTCGCCCCCACATGCCAAAAAGTAAAGCTGCTTCTTCCCTTTCGACCTCTTCTTTCAACCGAGAGTCGAGTTCATCCTCGTGTTACATCTATCTCGATGTTGGCTGGTCTCTCAGAAGACTTCTGCATCTTCAATACCTCATCTGTCCAACCTCTTTCCTGGTTAGTCTTTCTCTTCAAATAACCTTAAATAATTGAATCATGGATCTCCCTCCCTCCCATAACTAGTATAATCATAATCACTACATACATCTGAACCCATAATCTCCAAATCTTAAATCCAAACCTTAAATCTTCAAATCCTAATCCAAACCGTAATTCCTAAATTAGCAAATCTAAGCACATCTACAGATCCGAAGATAACCAAATCCACTCCCATCATTTTGCTGTGTAGATGCTATCATATTCTCCATTATTTTTTCCTAAATAAGACCACAATGGGGGGTTATTTGTTAGTGGATCTTTGTTGGTCATTAGAAATATGTTGTCGAAATGATTCCTATGGGATTTTATTGGTAAGTCTATTGTGGAAATAGAAAAAAATAAAAAATGAAGGGATTAAGGAATGACTAGTTTTAGAAAGGTATATTAAACTTGTTTTTATAAATTATCATGTCTTCCTATCCTACTATGATTCAAAAATAGAATTCCACTACTATTGTCTACAAGTTGGTGGCTTCGAGAAAGTGAAAAAAAGAAAGGACAGGTATCCTTTGGGCATACAATGCGAAAAGTAAAAAGGTTGGAGGATAAATTGTTCCGGCAGCAAAATGATACAAGTACAACTCTTCGTAGCTTCACATGCATGGGTGCTGATTACTCAATTGCTTGGCTTGCATGGGTGATGCACGAACCTTCTACATTCTTTATTTCAAATTTGTGATGAATTTATATTTTCTTCGTGTTTGGGAAGGCATAGATTTTGCAAATCAATGATTTTTTCTTTTTTTAACTTTGTAGGGGCCCTGATTTCAAAAGAGTGGTGGGCCCATCCCTTGCCATGATTAACCCATTTTATTACTGGTGATCTAACTGATATACTCATCGATGTTTCTGCTAATTTTCTGTTTTTGTTAATGGGTCTTTTTTACATGAAACCATCTACTCTTCCTTGGTTTTAGAAAAAAAATTGCCTTTTGTTTTAGATTGTAGAAGAAGCTATTCCTCAGGATCTGCTATGTTATTGGGTCAACTTACAATTGGATCACCATTGGAGTGATCTTCTGTTGTTATGAATCTATTTGTTCCCTTCTAGACACACAGATATTGTGCTTGTGCTGAGGGGGAGAAATACCAATCTCTTATTTATATGTGAAAAGCAGCTTGGTGGGTGTCGAAACAACCAAAAGGGTTTTGCATTCGGATTCACACAAACTATTGATGGTCAGATGTTGGAGTGTAGCATTATTGTTACGTACACAATGCACCCTGGCGTTGGGTCCACTTTCTGTATGCTTGTCCAGATTCAGTTTTAATCTTTTGAAATTCAGCATAAAGATACTATAATATACCTCTTTGATACCTAATTTAATTTTTTTTATTTATTTACTTGGACACCTAACCAGCAATGTTTAGTTTTTTTTTTCATTTTTTTTTTTTTTTTTCATTTTTTGATTTGCTGTTCAAGGTAATATGACCTAGTACTGTGGTTTCCGTAATGAGAACTTTCCAAGTTTTGCGATCCTCCCAGTGATTATTAGTAGTAAATAAAATGATCAAACAAAAAAAATTGAAGCACTGTACCTACTCGGCTGAGTCGAGTCCACTCAACTCTGGCAGAGTTGAGGGCCGAGTCCAACCCTTTGAACACTGCATTGACCCATGTTTAAATCTCGGTCAAAATCAAATTGTATCATTTGTCTCTAGAGATTTTGTCCCCATGACTGATACTGATTTTATATAAGTTTATTTCGAATTCAGAAAGTTATTGAAACTCTATTCTGATCACATTTATATTGTATTTTTTAAAACACAAAGATGCAGAAGCGATTATAAGTGTAGATTAAACACATACCAATTTTTAAACATTTTTATAATTATACTTTTCAGAGAGGGAAAAAAACAGAATATTAGACTGGAAGTCTGGGAAACCGATATATGGTGGGTATTTGCCAAATGGGGTTCAAAACTGTGTTTGAAAGCCATGCATTTTAGCCCCAAAATAAAACTCCAGGCAGTGGCGGACCCACGTTACTGGAACCTGGGCGCCCAAATTTGAAAACTCATTTAGAGTTCTATTGGGCTACTGGCCCACGCCCCATGTCCTAAAGTCCATTCCCCCATATCAAAATCGATGAATGAAGAAAATAAAAAAAAACTTCTTCCATTCTTCGTTCTTCTGTTCTTCTTCTTCACTCCTCTGACTCTCAACCAAAGCCATCCCCTTCTGGCTTCTTGGCTTCTCTTCGGATGCTTGTATGGCAGTGACAATTGTTCGTCGTTCGGCTTCAGGTAAATCTATCTCCTTCTCTCTAACTTTGTTGCCTCTCTCTCCCCCGTCACTCTCCCTCTGCCACTCTTCGTTTTTATCTGTGGAATCTCTTTCTCTCTCTATGTGACTGTGATTGTCGCCTCTCTCTCTCTCCCTCTCCCCCTTCTCTTCCTATCTTCTATGATTAATGATTTCATTCAATCATTCATTATTTTAGGCATTGCATTTACATAGAGAAGTTAGGGTTTTGGTTTTTTTTATGTTTGATGGCTCTCTTTATTTTTATTTTATTTTTTTTATCTTGTGTTCTTGTTTAATCTATGAATGAGTGAGATTTGTGACAGAGATGTTAGGGTTCTGTTTTTTTTTTTTTTTTTTTTTTTTATGGTTCTTGTGTTTTGGTTTTTTTTTTTTTTTTTGGGTTTAATCTATTACACTACTTGATTTTGGGTTTTGTTTCTTTTTTTTACCTCCTGCTCATCAGCCTTGCCTGCACCACCATCGGCATTTTCACTTCCAGATGATGAATAGCTTAAACCCAGACCATGACTGTTCCTCCATGTTTCTAAGATGTTTTCATAAATATTGGTCAAAGTACAAAGAAGATGAAAAATAACTTAGCAGAATACATGAAGTAACGCATAGGGAACAAATGACCATAAAAAATATGGAACTGGACACCCTAAGAGCATTTCTGTTAACAGTCTAATCTTTAAAAAGATATATCAAGCATAATGTGTCTATCAACTGCAAAAATTACAAATACACGTAGATGGAAAACAAAATATACATTCTCACCAAATTCTATAAAACAGTAAGAGATAAATCATTTATTGCTCAACTCACAAGAAAGAAGTCTTGGGACTCATAAAATATTCGAAGAATCTGCTCACGCTTCTCTTCCAAAGAAAGACCTCTTTCTTTGACTAAGCAAAACACATGAAACAAGTAATCAGATCTCCAGTTTTTCACATCACAAATGCTGCCTTCTAACAGTAGAGAAAAAAATTTTAATGAATAAACTAAAGAATTATAAAAGCTCTACAATAGTAAATAATTGGCCAAATGTATGTAGCATGAGTATCTGACCATCTATTAGAACTAAACACTAGAAACAGGTTGCTCCGTTGAGAAAATCCTTTCTTGAAAGACAAAGGAGAGATTTCTAGGTAGACAAGAATTTCACCCTAAAAAGGGGTTATCTTGAGTTGTAATCATGGTTTAAAATCTCGGTCTCGGTCGCGGTATCGACCGAGCCGAAAAACCGATATGATATCGGTATCGGTCACGGATATCGGTCCGTCGCGGTCATCGCGGTGCGAATTTGTTTTTTAATCCAAAAAAATTCGCAAAAATATCCAAAAAATCCAGAATATTAGAAAATGCTGGAAAACAATATTTTTTTCCATTAGTAATAGCAATAAATCAAAATCTCGGTCACCTTAAGTTATGAGTCTTGTCTGTGTCGCAGTTCGCTGTCTTTTCCAGTATTTCATATAATGCAGCCATTATTGATGATCATGATCAATTTATTAGTATAAAATATAAGAAAATAAATATAACATATCAATCATCATTTAATACTAACTCAATAATCAAAAAAGTTTTGAAATTCAAGACCATGAAGATGACATTAAAATCAGAAACATGATAGTGAGATCGATAAATCATAAAGCAGTTAGGCATCAAAGATTCATGGTTTACCTGAACTTAGAGGAAACTAGTAGAGAGTAGAGACTATAGAGAGATTAGTGAGTATGACTGTATGAGTGTATTACAGATTGACAACCTAATTCCAAGTGGAGTGTCGGCCTGGCTCGATATCATCGTCATCATTTCTTCGGTATTGGCTAAAAAGATATGCTCCATACTGTTGTGCAGCACTACCATACCCATGACCATATTCAGATTGTTCTTGATAAGATGATGAACTATCTTGATCCCCCGTGGATTGAGATGACTGGTTGTACTCATATGGCATGAAATATTGATGAGGGGCATGAAGAGGTCATTAGGAAATTGGTGGGGGAAGCCTCCCTTGCTCAATTAACATCTGTTCAATAGAAATAAGCGGTGTTGGTGAAGGGGGTGCCCAATTAGGGTCATATGAATAACCCCCATGCTGTCCATACATGGCACCTTGTTGGCCAACATAACCCCCATGCTGTCCATACATGGCACCTTGACCAACATAACTCCCATGATGACCATGAGTAGCAGCGCTACTACTACCCCCTGCCTCAGTCTGTCCAACATGTCTGACATAGCCACGGCGAGGATCTAACTCGGTAGCATCAGGAAAATGTTCAACTGTTTCATAAGTGACAGGCTCATCATCTCTATAATGACCCTCATCCCCGGGAGAGTCAGGTGGAATTCCTGCTGATGATGAAGAAGTAGAAATACTTGACTCACTCTCCTCGTCCACCTCCTTTCCCCTTGGCTCACTCGTATCAGGTGCGCGCCCTTGCTGCATTATCAAATTTATTTCTTCTATCCTTTCTGCAGCCCTCACTGGCTCAGGCCTATCCCCAGTCAATTCCTCCAACTCCTCAAACTCTGGGTCTTGATCTAACACTGGCTCTTCTTGTTCCTCCAGCCATTGACCTAACACAGTATCCTCTTCTGAAAAAATATAGTCCAAATTAATTGGACAGAAATATTCCCGATGATCCTCAAACTGTCTTCTCCTTCTATTTCTGCTCCGGAGCTTGAGGTTGTAGTGGATGTAGACCAATTTATTTAGCTTCTGCATTGTCAATCTATTTCTTGGTCTAGTGTGAATAAATGAGAAGGTGCTCCAATTTCTTTCACAATTGGAAGACGATGTAGTTTGACTAAGGACTTTAATAGCAATTGTCCTTAGTGCATGAGCACTCTCTCCATAATTCAACCACCATTCAGCTAAAAAAAAAATAGAAATGATATTAGAGTCAATAAAATTATAATAAGTCTCTGAATAATATAGAGACGACATCACAATCAATACCAGGATAGGTTTGTGTGATAGCTCTCCGCGCAGTCGTCGTTCCAAAGCTTCCAGCGCGTACATTGTATATGTCAATCTGAAGACATTAACGTAGAAAAATAAATTAGAGAAATTATAAATTACAATGTTATATACTTTTTTCCTTAATTATCCTACCTGATTAGTAGCCCAAATTGCTTCATCTGTACTCGCTGCCAATCTTTCAATTACATTTTTTAGTCCCAAACGGATTTCATCAGATATGTGTCCATCCGTAAATCGGGGATTAAAGAAGTATCCTATAAAACCAATGAATTCTAGTCATTGATAAATTAATATAGTGAGGACTGAGAAGAGATTGGACAGTTGAATACAACAATTCAAGTATTAAAGGAAATAGCATTCACTTACCGGCTGTGTGTAAATCATGTTTCAATTGTTGTCCCCATCGATCGTCGATGATCTTCCAAAACTTTTTGTAATATTTACAATCTGCTTGAATAGCCATCTTTGATCTCTCCATGGCCTCATGTAAGAAGCCCATTGTTGGCTTATCATCACCATCAACCAATCGAAGAACCTTTATTAGGGGATCAAAAACATTCAAAACTCCCTTCACATGAGGCCAAAACTTGTTGGACTCAATTATTTTACATACTTCAAGAGTAATGGGACTTGGCCTCTTTCCCCATTTTGAATTTATGAACTCATGTGATTTTATCAATCGGAGAAGTCCTTCTCTATACTTGTAAACACTTTCGATAGCAATGAAGTGGGTGGCAAATCTAGTGATGCCAGGCCGTAGTAATTCATGGTTGTCTGTATACGTTTTCATCATGTAAATGAGTCTATATGATTGATAAAAAAAATTGGTGATCTTCTTTATCTTACCAATCACTTGCTGCATGACTTTTCCTTTTGCAATATCTTCAAGCATTAAATCCAGGCAATGTGCTGCACATGGAGACCAGAAAATCCTTGGCCTTTGTTTCATAACAATCATTCCTGTAGCCTTCATGTTTGCAGCATTGTCGGTAACAACCTGAACTACACAATCTGCCCCAATTTCTTCAATCACTTCATTCACTAACTTATTAATATATTTTGCATCTTGAATGTAATCAGTTGCATCAACTGATTTGATAAACGCCGTGCCCATAGACGAGTAGACAAGAAAATTCAAGAGATGACGATGTGTGATGGTCGTCGAACCATTGCACATTACTGTGCAACCTCTTTCCTTCCATGCCCATTTGAAAGTTTGCACCCAAGCTTGCAACTCCTCATACTCTTTTTCAACACAAACATGCCCAATCTCATAAGGGGTGGGTGCCTTTATACCTAGACCATGTTCTGCAGCTGCATCTAATATGGTGGTGAAATAAGGAGAAGATGCCTTGTTGGGAGGAATGCCTCCATCTAAAAAAAAACTTCCCAGTGGCTCTCACTAGATGTTTTCTTGCTTTACCAAACTTGCCCTTTAATGCTTTCATAATGCTGGGCTGCTTTGATGTTGGTTTTCTATAAGCAAATGGGTCAGTTGGCCCCATGTTGAGGTGCATGTGTAGGAGGTCTTTCAATCTCCTCAATGTCTGGATCCTGACGGGGTTGTTTTTGACTAAATGCCCGACGCAAACTTGCTCCCCCAGGTCCGGATGACCCAACACCATGCTCATATTGGCTACCTCTAGAGGCTGCTTCATATTGCATTCTTCGTCTCTCTTCCTCCTCCTGAAGTGACGTCACACTTTCTCTCCTAGCCCTCCTCATTTCCGGATCTTCATCGTCATCATCGGAGGAACCAAATACTTCTTCTCTACAAGCATCAAGTTCTTCAGTTCTTCTTCTTTGTTGTACAACTTTCTTTTTTGCAGCTGCATTGAAGAGCTCCTTCATTTCAGCAGTTACATTCGGTGGCACTTTATGACATTTTATCACCTGTCCTGATATATGTGCCAAATGTTGTTTCAATCGAGTAATCCCATCATTGAGCACTTTTCCACAATGATTACATTGTACTTTACTTTTGCTTCCAACTGCTTCACCGTGGCTCCATGCTGGATCTATATCACACACCATCTTGTTCCTATAAAATAAGAAATTCATGTAATACTCTAACAATAATTATTTTTAGGAAAAAAAATTTTTAATAAAATCATTTTCAAAATCCTAAATATATAGATCTAGCATAAAAGTATGTAGATCAATCATTTACACACCATACAATGATCATGAATCATTAAAAGAATATATTTATGATGAAAGCTCCAAAAAATGATATATTATAATTCAAATATTAAAAAATCCGAAAATAAAATAATTAAAATAAAATTTTTAATCATGTTTATGACTATGAGTAGTTGTAGATTTATTATCTGCACACTATTAATAAGCCATTAAGCCTTTGGCATATGAGTATATCACAAATATGCTAACAAGTAACAACAATTATTTTTAAGAAAAAAAAATTTAATAAAATCATTTTCAAAATCCTAAATATATAGATCTAACATAAAAGTATGTAGATCAATCATTTACACACCATACAATGATCATGAATAATTAAAAGAACATATTTATGATGAAATGCCCAAAAAATGATATATTATAGTTCAACTATTAAAAAATCCGAAAATAAAATAATTAAAATAAAAATTTAAATCATGTTTATGACTATGAGTAGATGTAGATCTATCATCTACACACTATTAATAAGCCATTAAGCCTTTGGTTAGTATCACAAATATGCTAACAAGTAACAAGTAACAACAATTATTTTTAGGAAAAAAAAATTTAATAAAATTATTTTCAAAATCCTAAATATATAGATCTAACATAAAAGTATGTAGATCAATCATTTACATACCATATAATGATCATGAATAATTAAAAGAACATATTTATGATGAAATGCCCAAAAAATGATATATTATAATTCAAAAATTAAAAAATTTAAAAATAAAATAATTAAAATAAAAATTTAAATCATGTTTATGACTATGAGTAGATGTAGATCTATCATCTACACACTATTAATAAGCTATTAAGCCTTTGAAATCACAAATATGCTAACAAGTAACAACAATTATTTTTAGGAAATTTTTTTTTAATAAAATCATTTTCAAAATCCTAAATTTATAGATCTAACATAAAAGTATGTAGATCAATCATTTACGCATCATATAATGACCATGAATCATTAAAAGAATATATTTATGATAAAATCCCCAAAAAATTATGTATTATAATTCAAATATTAAAAAATCCGAAAATAAACAAAAAAAATGAAAAAAAAAAAGTTCAAAATCATGTGTATGAGTAGATCTAGCATGAAAGTATGTAGATCTAACTTCTAAATGAAGAAAACAACACAACTACACAAGTTACAAACCCATATGATTTATAATTTCATCTAAAAAAAAAAAACATAACAAAATACTTTAAGTTGATTTTCTCTTACCTTAGATAATATTTTCTTCAAAAATAGAAGTGGAATTTGAAAAATGCAAGAGGGATGTGTGAAGGAGAGGGGCTGCTGGTATGGGTAGTAAGAAGATGAGAAGAGAGTAGAAGAAGATGAAGATGGGGGAAAAAAATGAAAAAAAAAAGGTTTTAAAGCATTATATCATATCTCGGCCGATATTTTTAAAATATCGGCCGAGATATCGGTTCCACCGATATTATGAAAATCTCGGCCGATATGGGCCGAGATTTTGACGATTTTTACCGATTCCGATATCTCATCGAGATATCGGATCTGTATTGGCCGATACTGGTTCATATCGGCCGATATGAGCCGGTATCGGCCGGTTTTTAAAACCATGGTTGTAATGTGAGGATACCCCCATTGAATCTAGTTTATACAATATTATGGCTCCTCTCTGGTAATTAAGGATTTCCAAAATTTCTGGCGTGTCATGTGGTTCAGAGTAAAGATAGAAAAAACACTTCATTTATTGTAGCACAAGTTTCTAGAGATTTTAGAGCTTGCTTGATAGTTGACACCTCTGCTTCATTAGACTCCTTAAAACCAACAAGGATTCCTTATTTACAAATTGTGTGTTAGTAGTAGGATTCCTTATAAAAATAAAAAATTATTTAAAATCATGTCTTTAACCTATGTTATAAATGGTGATCATTGGTTGTTGGCGAGGATTCTGATGTAATTGACCTTATCTTTGAATCAGATATGGAAAAATATTACAAAAAACAATCACCTACCAATGCACCGCCTCCAACTATAGAGAATGATAAGAATGATAAAATGCCATCATCCTCAAAGAAAGGGCGTGTAAAGGTTAACTTGACAGATCTTCCCACAGATCCTGGATTGCGGAATCCAATCTCGAGCTATCATCCTACAGATAGAGACCAAGTCCGAAGAGCGTATCTACAAAAGGGCCCTTGTCAGCCTCGGGACCATAAATTTCCTTATACGGGGTGTGGACAAGATAAGAGGCGATTCAATCCTATTTGGTTTAAGGATTACGACAGTTGGTTGGAGTACAGCGTAGAAAAAGATGCTGCATTCTGCCTTTGTTGTTATCTTTTTGGAGAGGAAACACGTTATGATGCTTTTATAACTCAAGGATTTAAAAGTTGGAGGAAAAAAGAAAGGATTGAAAACCATGTGGGAGGCCCGAATAGTGTTCATAATCAAGCATATGAGAAGTGTCAGAACTTATTAAATCAGAAGCAACACATTGAGACGGTTATTGTCAAACAATCAAGTCAAGCTCGAATAGAGTATCGAATCCGTTTGAAGGCAACTCTTGCTTCTATTCGATTTCTTCTACGTCAAGGAGTACATGGGTAGAATTTTAAAACAATATTGCAGCTGTTTTAAACTTGTAAGTAGTGCTATTAAATAGTTTTTCCTTCTACATGTTCCAATCATTATGTTGAATGAATACTTTTTAATTTCTTATGATTTGCCCACTGAGCTCATTATTGAATTGTAGAATGTTTAATCTTTCATGGAACTATTTATATATATACAATTTCCAATTTTTTCATTTACTTATGCCCTGTTACTTTATAGTAGTAAATATCTTGATTACACTTAGCCCAATTTCAGTCATTGATTGTTTAATCTTCTAACGCATTTAAAACATTTCCAACCACTTTTTCGCTTATTTATTCAGGAGAGGTTTTCTTTTTTTTCTTTTTTATACTGGATTCAGCTTATCTGGCTGGGTTAGTTAATGTAGTTTGTTTGGAATCAGCTTGATTCCGTCGATTTCTACTTACTTAGTTATTGTATAATTACTTATATAAAATTAAACTTTGTAAAATGAAGTTCATGGTAATTTCCTTGCATTTGAAAATGAATATGGTTTCACCAAATGAATTGAAGCAAACCACCTATAGATGTTGAAAGAAGGGCCAAATTCATATAATGAGTTACATAAACTGGAAACGAACAAAGGAATGAGAAAAAAATAATTAAAAAGAAAAAGAATCCTCTTATGGGTGTTCAGTACTTTTACCTTATCAATTAAAAGACAATGTGAAACAACATTCTTAAAATTCATTGCTCCAGATTCGGTCACTGCAACAACAACCTCAAATGGCCTGAATTCAAAGAATTTAAGCCATCCCTGCATATGGAAATAAATTATACATTTCAATTCACTTATTCTTTTCCAATATGTCTAAAAGAAATTGAAAATTAAAATTATGATATAAAAAAAAAAAAAAAAAAAAAAAAAAAAACACCAACCTCTAACTTGTTCTTTAAAAAGCTTCTGTATACCTATAGATCAATGATTTTAGAGGAGGATCATTGTTGTTTGCTTTTTTGAGGATGTGGTGTAGTAGAGAGAAAGGAGTGATGGGTTGCATCCTTCATTTGAGTATGTTGAGCATCAAAAGCTCCATTCTATGTATAGCTCTAGCTTCAAAGTATAAATGTTCATTTCCAACCTAATCAGTGGAGGTCAACATTTTGGAGTTAGTGAAGTAACAGTAGTTAAACAGTGCAAAAAATTCCTTATTATTGAAACAATGTATCTTCACGTGTAAATCATGGGACTTAGGAATGGTAGTTTTCTCTATTTTTGTAGCAATAAATAAACATGCGATGGTAACAAGTGGAATCATCAACGACTTCCCTTCCTACAAATATCAAAATTAATAAAAGATATCAAACATAAATATATTGAAGAGCTTTTAACTTCTATAGAATACAAGCAGAGGAAGCTTAAGAATGGCAAGTAATCTATAAAAAATGATGAAGTAGTATGACAGAAAAAAGGGTCTTAGATCTATTAAAAAAAAAAAAAAAAAAACAACTCATAGGAAGGCTTATAGAATGATAAAAACCGATGGAGGTAGCATTAATCCAATAAAAAGAAGTTGTTCAAAATTACCCCACTATTCAATGAAAATCTATAAGCAAAACCATCTAGCTAGAGTTAGAGGAGCAACACCTCCTTTAGTTACCTTTAGCGAATTCAATTTCCTTTTGTTAGTTACTACAAAGGATCTGAGATTTGATCTATTTATGTCAATCGAGTTGCTTTCAATTTTATTTTTTATAGTAATGAATGGTAATGTTTAGTTACATAAACCGAAGTACTTTACCTTGCAGTGTTTACTAATTTAAGAATAATATGCCATACAAAAAAAAAAAAAAAAAAAAACATAGAATCATGATTCATCCAAGCTCAGACCAGATAGATCATAGAAGTTAAGATGTAGCCTGACCTTCCACTTGTTGCTCTTTATTTTAATTGATGGCCATCAAACCATAAGCTTCATACATCAAGAACTTTCACCTAAGAGTGGACCGCATATTGTTTCTATGCAGTCCTCCTATGAGGCCTACCCGGCTCTCCTTTGATCAGTCTTAACCCTTCATTCATCCACTTTTAGTAAATCGAAAACAGGCACAATTTGACTCATCCTACCTTCACTCGTCATTTGGTTGAATCTCAAAAAAATATAGTTAGAAGACCATTAGCAAATTGGGACGAGGTGCTAATACTATGGAATTTTGATTTCGAAACAAACACTGTTTACAAATCTGCCTATAAGTAGTATGTTAAGTTTATGACCATTTTTCCCTTACTTGTTTGCGTTTTCCCCCTTTGTTTTTATATTTAGTTAGTATGTTACAATTTAAAATTTTATATTATAATACACTTTAGCACATAATATTGATATTCTTTGAAAAAATCATGCTTATTCTGACATAGTTTAATCTAATTCATTATTTTCTAAAGTCACTCTGATTTTCTCCTATACTTTTCTTGCATCAAGCAATGAACTACTGCTTTTCAACCTTTCACTCTCTTTACTATTACTCACAATTGTCACTATTACTCGTAATACATACAATCTATACCCATCTGCTAAAAGGCAATATGAAAAGAATTTATTGTCATTGCAATCATCACATTTCTTAGATATTGTAATTGTAAATAAATGTGATTAATCAAACATTTGCTATTGACGAATATTTACACCTTTTTTATTCATATATATACTCACATATATATATATATATGCTATTTTGTGAATAGGTATAACTAACTAGGCATCTGGTAATTAACTGTTATAAATTGTTATTCTCTCTTCTTCATTATTCTCTACCTTCATATTGCATCTAGAATTTCTAATATGTACTTGGAAGAATGTTTAATATTTATTATTTCTCTTCATGCTTATTAAATATGGGTTCCTTTGTTATTAACCCCTTTTGAATAGATATAGAAATGGGCCAAAAGAAAGATAGAAGAGAATATTTCAAAAGCTATTATAAAAATATGAGTGATGAAAAGAAGGAAGAGCTCCAGAATAAGAAAAAAGAGGCATACAAAAGGAAGAAATTAGCAAATGTTCTTGATGCAGAGATCTCATCATCAACCAAGATTACTTTTGGAGGTATAATTATAACAAAATGAAAAGAAATTTTGCTAATTTTTAGGACTTGATCAAAATAACTTCATCAAAATAAATAGTATGCTATTACTAAAAAATGTTAACCATGATAATAAATCTTGGTGCTTTTATAGAGAGAGTAAGATCCAAATCGAAAGAATCACTGCAAAGAGACGATAGACATGCATCCAGAAAGCGAAAACTATTGAATGTGCTAAATAGAAAGACAATATGCAGAACTTCTATCCTTACAAAAGAGAAAGGTATTTACTAACTCATCACTATTTTTTTATTCACAATAAATATATCAATTACTAAAATCTCTGATGAATGACCCAAACCTTTTCCTTTGTTTTTACTAGACTCACTGTCATAGCGAATGAAGTTGAACACATTCCATCAAGAATCTCAAACAAGGGAAAGGAGCAAATTGAATTCTATAGTACTTATGAAGTTGGTAAGAATAACAATTTTAATCACTGTATACATCAAACAAAGTTATTTGCTAACTTGGTTTGGTCATGGCCTTTTCGTGGTCATGATGAATCTGAAGATTCAAACAATATGGGTAACTTCCTTGAGCTTTTGCAAGTACTTGCCAATCAAAATGAAGCTATTAAAAGAGTTGTATTGGAAAATGCTCCTGAGAATCTAAAATTAACCTCCCCAAAGGTTCAAAAAGACATTGTGAATGCGGCTGCCGTAGAAACCGCTCAAGCTATCATTTATGAGCTTGGAGATGCACCATTTTCCCTTTTGGTGGATAAATCTAGGGATATTTCTATCAGAAAACAAATGGCCATTGTTATTCGCTATGTGGATAAACGGATATGTGTGATTGAGCGGTTTTTAGCCATAGAACACGTTATGAACACTAAAGCTCAATCACTTAAGGTGGCCATCGAAACGGTATTTTCCAAGCATGGATTGAGCATGTCAAGTTTGCGTGGGCAAGGTTATGAAGGGGCTGCTAATATGAAGGGTGAGTTTAATGGCCTCCAAAGGCTCATTCAGAATGAGAACTCCACTGCATTCTATGTTCATTGTTTTGCACATCAGCTTTAGTTAACACTCGTTGCTGTTGCAAAAGATAACAAACTAATCATCGTTTTCTTTAACTCGGTTTCTATGGTGTTGAATGTCGTTGGAGGCTCTTGCAAACGCCGCGACATGCTCCAAAATATACAAGCAGCTAAAGTCGTTGATGCTCTCAATTCGGGCGAATTTGAAAGTGGACGAGGTTTGAATCAGAGACTAGCCTCAAGAGGCCGGGAGATACCCGTTGGGGCTCGCATTTTGATACATTGATTAACTTGATACACATGTTCTCCTCTGTGGTTGATGTGCTTGAAATTATCTCAGATGATAATATGAGTGAACATAAGGGCTCTGCTACTAACTTATTGTGTGTATTGGGCGATTTTGATTTTGCATTTAAAATGCATTTGATGAGAGATATATTGGGGATCACCAATGAATTATCAAAGTTATTGCAGCGAAAGGATCAAAATATTATCACTTCCATGGAACTAGTGAGAGTGTCGAAGCAACGACTGCAAATGATGAGAGATGATGGGTGGGAACCTCTCCTATTTGAAGTCCATTCATTTTGTGATAAATATGAAATCCTCATTCCCAATATGAGTAATATGTTTGTTGAACGAAAGCGATCACGACGTAAAGCTGAATTGACAAATCTCCATCATTTTCGAGTTGACATATTCTATGCTACTATTGATTTGCAACTAAAAGAGCTCAACCGCCGCTTTAATGTGGTGAACACCGAGTTGCTTCTTTGTGTGGCATGCTTGGATCCAAGGGACTCATTCTCTCCTTTCGATAAGGAAAAATTGATCCGCCTTGCTCAGTTATATCCAAATGACTTTTCGGACTTAGATCAGGCGAGACTTGATATTCAGCTTGCGACTTATATCGTTGATATGCGCACCAATAGTAATTTTTTCGGAGTGAAAGGAATTGGCGGCCTTGCTCAGAAGATGGCTGAAACAGAAAGGGATATTGCATATCCTTTAATTTATTTGCTTTTGAAATTAGCGTTAACCCTACCAGTTGCCACTGCTACTGTTGAGAGGGTATTTTCTGCTATGAAAATCGTTAAGAATCGACTGCGCAATCGAATGAAAGATGAGTGGATGAATGATTGTTTACTTGCATATATCGAAAATAACATATTCAATAGCATTGACGATGAGGCGATCATGCAACGCTTTCAAAACATGAAGAACCGTAGAGGGCAATTGTAAAAACTTAGTTTTGGAGTTGGGATGACTTTTGATGAGAGAAGTATATGTTAGTTGATGCCAATGGTTAATATGTACTTCTTTCATCGGATTGAGACTCGGATTTTTTTGGAGGTTGTCAACCCTTTCTTTTTGGGGATGATTGGATTGCCCATATTTTTTGGGGGCTTTTTGTTTTCAGTGTAAGAGATATACTGTAAAATTTGGAGAAATGAATATTGTCATCACTTCAAAAAAAAATTATATGTTAGTTGATGTAGTTAAATATTTTGCGTCTATTTAAATGGAATATATTTTCTCTTTTGCTATTGTTAATGTGAAAAACTTCTAGCAAAAGTTTCGCCCCACCTAATCAAAAATCCTGGGTCCGCCATTGACTTCAGGGGTATAATAAATGGTTGCAAGTGATTGGTTGACACCTGATCCAGGTGGACCAATGGAAAACAGGTCCCTTTCAATTGAGTTTGGATCTTCTATTTGGTATCTCATGCTTCCTATTACAGAAGTGAAGCTTTGTGATGGGCTCATCCATTGAAAATCCAAAATGTGAATGTCCAATCCATAGATTATTTAGTGGTGAGGTACCTTCCCTTCGTAGAAACAACCAATGATCAATCCCTAGTAGTAAAATGTCCCTAAAATCTACTTCAACAGGAAATTGTCCCACTGTAAGATTAAGCAAGTTTTTAATAATGTTTAATCCATATGATTAATGGGAAAATCCTCACATCAAGCATAAGGTAGAACTTTTCTAACACTATGTGATGGACCCGATTCTTCCCTCTCTCCCGCTGCCTCCGTCCCGGGTCTTTCGGGGTACGGCGGAGGGGAGGAGAAGAAAAGTAAAGGGTATCAACATCTTTTTTTTTTTTGTACGGGTATGCCAATTTCACTTTTCTACTTGGAATTTAGAAACGGTGATCCGAAGATCCACCTTCACAAGTAGAAAGGGGAAATGAAACTTTTTCTAGTTTCCCATTGCACGCATATTTTAAGAAAAGAGACAAAGGTTTTTTTTTTATATGCCGTGAAAGGCGATTTCATTTGTTTGCCGTAAAAGGCGATTTTGCCGTAAAAGGCGATTTACAAATCTTATCCATCATGAAAGACAAGAATTGTGATTTTTGTCTCTAAAAGAAAAATAAAGTACAATAGAAATCAAGAAAAGGAATCTGACTTCTCATTCGATTGTGGGGACACGTTCAGATCGACGGTCGCGAGTCATGTATGGGCTCCTCCATCGTCCATGCAGATGAGAACACGATGCTTAGATTCTTGGCTTGGCTTTTTAAACCTCAGATTTTTAAAGGACAAAGACCAAGAGAAGGTCTTATATCCGATAAAAAGCTAAGTAAACGGGCTGAAAAGCCACGTTTTAGCCATGTTGATAGAAGAAGGGAGGTCCTTGGGGGGTGGCCCCCCCAAGGGTGCTTCAATCACCTTTTGGTGGTCTTGCAGCAGAGTTGCAGGAGTTCTGGATTTTATAGGCAATTCTCCGAACTTCGGGTGAATTTCTCTAGCGATTTCTCTGGATTCTTTTTCCGTTCTTCGTCTGGGTTTTTCCCTTTGGAATGCCCTCCTATTTATAGGCCTTTGGTAGCCATTTAGGAGGGTTTATGAGCATTGAATGCATTAATGCTCATAATGGGAGGAGTTACAAGTTTTAAATTATTTGTTTTGTAATTCCTTTTTCCTTGAATCTGATTGGCCGATGGAGAATAATGAGCTTTTAATTGTCTTTAATCCCCATCATGGGAGGAGTTTCATGGCTTTAATGCCATAAATCCTTTGACTTGTAACTCTCATTTGCTTGCTTTTGATTGGGCCGTCCAAAATAATGAGTTAATGACCGCATTAACTTATCATAAAACGGGTCATTTAACCTCATTAATTGGTCACCAAGTCGCTTGAAGAGTCGCGGGCCGCGCCGCGTCTTTTGGAATTCTTCTTGCGATGACCGCCGGTGGATCCACATGTTGTTTGATGTCGGATGGCGATGCAATTTCAGACATTGATTAATATCAACGTGCCGGCAACATCTGTCCTGTCGATTTCACGATCGGGCGGGCAAAAAGTGTGCTTTCTTTGTCGGCCGGTTGGCGATTTCGAGGCATCTAATGATCATCCAATGATTTCGGCGGTGAATCCGTGATGTTGACGAAGATCGATGGATTTCATGCACGAAAAATCAAATTTTGGAAAAATCACAGGGGCTAATCAACTCGAAACGTGAAAAGGACCCGAAAAAGGGGTCTTCCGGCGATTTTCGGGTCGCCGGAATTCCATGGTCGCCGGCGACCATGGGCTTTGGGCCCATTTCTCGGCCGCCGTTCGGTCGCCTTTTCTTCGCCGTTTTTCGATCTTTTTTTATTCTTTTTTCTTCTGTATTTTTTCTGACATTTCCCCTCATTTATTGACCTGATTCTCTTGAAGAAAACCCGATGAGAAGCCACGCAAATCGGAGCACAAAGTTTCCTATTTTTCTGGAAAGCCAAAGACTTTGTTGTGCGGTATTGCCGATTTTTTGTCAAGCATTGAAACTAGGCCAAACGATGTCGGAATGACCTGAAATTTGACGTGGAGCTTCTTGAACAGTAGATAGGACCAACCATAGGCTTTGGTTTGAGTTTTGAAGCCGTTCGGGGTCCCGCAAATGCTTGCCTTAATTTCACCATGAGAGAAATGCCGAGTTTTGACCTGCGGTCAACCGATGTCCGATTGACCTGAAATTTGACAGGGAGCCTCCTGAGTAGTAAGTAAGACCAACCATGGGCTTTGGTTTGAGTTTTGAAGCCTTTTGGGGTCCCGCAAATGTTTGCCTTGATTTCACCTCGAGGAAAATGCCGAGCTTTGAGACTGGGCCAAACGATGTCCGTTTGACCTAAAACTTGGCAGGGGACCTATTGGAGTCATTTTGAGATGATCCATTAGCTCCAATTTGGATGCCATGATTCCGGGGTGCTCCGCCGCCGATAAGCTTGTTTTTGCTTCCCGAGAGTTAATGAAGGGTCAAACGTTGTCCGTTTGACTTGAAATTTGGCATGGGGCCTTTTGGAGGTATTCTGAGACCATCCGTAGGCTCTGATCGAAGTTTTGAAGTCTTTAACACTGTCGCTGCCGGGAGCTCCTGTCTGGCTGTCGGAGGAGTGAAGTTAGGCCAAATGACGTCGAAATGGCCCGAAACTTCATGTGTACCCCTCTTTTGGCTGCTTTGAAGGATCTTGCAGTTTTTGTTTGATTCTGACAAGATCTGGTGCTTGAAGTGGCGCCTTCCTATTTATGGCAGGATGTGGCTCCATGTAGCTTTTGGTGTTGAAGGGACATGTGACATTTTTGGTGTCAACAAATGCCCCCTCGAGGTACAGCAACGAGGTGCGCAGCTCTAGAGTCGGTGTGCCTCGAAGAGAATTTGAAGGAGATCTTCTTGCTTGACCAAGAGTCTTGAGCATTTTTCTTTTGATGGAGTTGCTTTTTGAGCTTCCAATGGATTTCGCGGTAATGAGATAGGTCATGTACCGTCTCAAGGCAAGGATTTTGAAATGACATTTGGATGTGGGTTTTTGGTTTTGGGTTTTCCCTTTTAACCTTGTGAACCTAAAGGCTTTATGTGGCACATTAGGCGGTTAAGAAGGTTTTTTGGTTTTTGACCTTGTGACTTAACAGGCTGTATGTGGCGAGTTAGGGGGTCGGGATTTTGGTTTTTGGTTTCGGCCTTGTGACCTAACAAGCTGTATGTGGCAAGTTAGGGGACCATGGTTTGGTTTTTGGTCACTCTTTGGGACAATTTTGGGTCCATTGGAGTGGTTTGGTTTTTTGTGGAATGTCAATTTCAAGATTGTGGCTTGATTTGGTGCATGGGGTTGGATGGTTTGGGTTTCTTTTGGAAGCCTATGAAGCTTGGAATTTTTGTATGGTCCAATCAACTCAAGAGAGGCATGGAACCATTTTTGTATGCTCTTGGTAAGAGAAATTTTGACTAAAAGCCACTTTTAGTGCCTAGGTGGTCAAACCTGGCTCATATGGGCTAACCCATGGGACCTTAAGCTTTTTAAAAATGGCTTAGATCTCATGTGGTGTCATTTTGTAAAGAATATCTAAAAATATCCCTTTTGTGTAGAGAATATCTAAAAATATCCTTACTTGGAGAGAATCTCTCAAGTTTCCTTGATTTTGGGAGAGATTTTCTCAAAGTTTCTCAAATCCCCTTTCTTTTTGGAGAGAATTTCTCAAGAATCTCCTCTTTAGGAGAGAATATCTCAAATCTCCTTTTCTTTTAGGAAGTTTGCTAATTTTTAGCACTTTCCTCCTTGCTTTTCTCCTCCTTTCCTCTTTTGGTTTGCTTTTTCTATAAAAGCAATGGAGATGGGTTTTCTTTCTCTTATTGTTTTCTTTTTGCAAAAACCTTCAAGAGTGCTCCAAGATAAAAGAACTTCTCAGGATCTTCAAGTTTCTTCTTCTTCTTCTCCATGGCTTCAAGTAGGTTTCTTTTTTCCAAGAAAAACTCCATGTAGATGTAGAAAAGTTTCCTTTCTCTTTTTTTTTTTTTTTTTTTTGTCTTTTCTTTTCCTTCCTCACGTGTTTTTTTTTTTTGCACACGTTCTCCTTTTTTTCTTTTTTTTTTATTTCTCCCTTTTCTTTCTCTTTTTTTTTTTTTTTTTTTTTGTGCTGTACGGACAGGTCTGTACGGACCTGGCCGTACAGCCACGTGGCCTGTGGCCACGTCCCATGGTGTGTCCCATGGGCCAACCCCTTTTTTCTCTTTTTTTTTTTTTTTTTTTTTTTGAAGAGGTGTATTTTTTTTGTGTTTTTTTCTTTTTGTTTGCTCACCATGATATGAGGTTTAATGCAATTCAAGATGATCTTGCCATTTTTTTCTTTTTTTTTTTTTTTAATGCATCAAGATATAAAAGGCTAGAATTTTCCTGGTCAAGTCAACATGGATTTTGACTTAGACAAAGTTTGATTGGTTTTGACCAAATTGGGTTGGAATTGGTCAAACTTTTGTCAAAGTTTTCCTAGCATCTAATGCATGATGGTTTTGTGCATGATTTTTGGTAAATGGAATTGGGAGCATGATGATGCATACCTCGAATTTTCTTGCAAGTCTTGGGATTTTTGGAGCTTGCAGCAATGTTGAGCCCACTTCTCCAGTCTCGCAGAATTTCGAGGAGCTTTGCAAGTTTTGGAATTTTGAGCTCGCAGCAATGTTGAGCTCTTTTCTGATCTTGCGAAGATTTGAGAATAAAGGCTTGATCTCGCAGCAATGTTTGAGTTCGAGTCTTCTTCGAGAATCCTTCATTGATTATGAGCTCGCAGCAATGTTGAGCTCATCTTCAAGCTTCCTTTCTTTTTCGGGGTGCCTCCCTTTTCTTCGAAATTGCCCCGGAACCATGCCAAAATTTCGTTAGGATTTTTTTAACAAAATTCTGTCATTTGGTGCTTGATTTCTTCCTTTCTGACTTTTGCAGGTGGTTCCTCCAGAACGAACAAGGGTAAGGGCCTTGTTACTGATGCACTTCGCCGATCTGCCAGATCTTCCATGCCGGCCGTTCAACAGGCGTGGAAGAGGTCGACGGGAATCTCCGAAGAAAGACTCAGGAGCATGAGCGATTGGCAACTTCTTTGGGAGGAATTCCCCTCGTGTTGAAGATGGATCGCGGTTTTCTGCCGCATTTTATGGCGGCATCTTGAAGAAGCGTGGCCTGGAAGCTTTGGAGGCTGAGGCCAAGAGTCTGCTCGAGACCTTAGTCTTTGGTTGAAGACTATGATGGACTGAGCTTTTGACAAAACTTTCTTCTTTCTTTTTTTTTGGTACCTCCATGTATAAACATTTGGGCACTCTCTTTTTTTTTTTGTATCCCCTTGTTCTACTTAAATTCTTTTTGTTGAAAATAAGCAAAAGTTGGATGGGAATGTTTTGTTTGAAAATCTTGATCAAAAGGTTATCATTTTTGTGAAAGTCTTTTGTCCAAAAGTGTTTGTTTTGGCATGAAAGCCAGAATTTTGTGGCACAAAGCCTGGTTTTTGATGGCTTGAAAGCCGAAAATTTTGAGGTGGCAATGAAAGCCGATTTTGGTGGCGTGAAAGCCAAATTTTGGTGGCGTGAAAGCCGATGTGGCATGGAAGCCGATTTTTTGGCATGAGAGCCGATTTTTGTTTTTGGCGTTAAAAGCCGGATTTTGGCAGAGAGGCCGATTTTTTTGTTTTTTGGCGTAAAAGCCGGATTTTGGCATGAGAGCCGATTTTTTGTTTTTGGCGTAAAAGCCGGATTTTTTGCATGAGATTCCGAGTTTTTTGGTGTAAAAGCCGGATTTTTTGAAAAACCAAGTTTTGTTTTGTTGGCATGAGAGCCAGATTTTGCTTTGATTTTTGCGTGAAAGCCGATTTTTTGGCGTGGAAGCCGAGTTTTTTTTTGGCGTAAAAGCCGCAGTTTTTGGCGTAAAAAGCCAGGTTTTGGTTTTCAAAAATGCAAGTATCGACTAAGAGTCGCCTCCCTGCTGAATGGTATTGCAAAGTATCGATGGAATGTCGCCTCCTTGCTCATTCGGTTGTGAGTATCGATGGAATGTCGCTTCCTCGCGAAGTTGGGTGCAAGTATCGATTAAGCGTCGCTCTCCTGCTTTTTCTTCAAAAATTTTGTTTTGCGGGTATCGATGGAATGTCGCCTCCCCACGATTTTTGAAATTTGAGGTTTTTTCGAACCTTTGTTTTTCTTTTGAAATTTGGGTTGTGGATATCAACTGGAATGTTGCGTCTCCACGATTTTTTGAAATTTTACAAGTATCAACGAGGTGTTGCTTCCTTGCGATTTTGAGGTTTTGGAAGTATCGAATGGGGTTCGCATCCTTCCAATGTGTTTTTGCGAGTATCGACTTGACACCGCTTTCCCGATTTTTGTTTTTAGACACGAGGGTCGTAAATTTTTGACCTGAAACCCATTTTTGGCGGTAAAAGGTAAGGCGGACTAGGGTGGAAATTCCCAAGTCCTGATTTTTGTTTCCAAACCAAGAATTTTGGGTTCAAGGATCGAAAATTTTGGTTAAGTTTGGGAAGAGGCTCCTAAACTTAGATTTTTCGGATTTTGATTTTCTTTTGAACAATGAAACGATGAAAAGTAAGCATTGTTTTGAAAGTTCAACATAAAGATGAAAATTCCAAAAGGAGTGGGTTTGACGAGCAAGTACCTAGAAATAGGCTTTGGCCTTGTAGGCGTCGCTCTGACCCAGTGGAGGAAGTCTTCAAGGGTAGTACCGCTTCAAGAACTTGCCGTTGATGGGCAGCATACATCTATCACCTTCCATGTTTAGAGGTGCGTATGCGCCATTGGAAAAGACTTGGTCGATGACGAAGGGTCCCTCCCATTTTGGTTCAAAATTTGCCTTTGGATTTGTGAGCGAAACCACCATCGGCCTTTTTACCGCAAGAACCAAGTCACCCTTTTTGTGGACGCGTTGCCTGACCTTTTTGTCGAAAGATCCAGCCATGCGTGCTTGGGTAGAGCTCAATGCTTTGGAGTGCTTCGAGCCGTCTCTCATCGAGATTGTCCAGCTCTTGGAGTCTTAATTTGACATTGCTTTCTTGCGTCATGTCATTTTGTAGAGATACCCTTAAGGAAGGAATTTGTACCTCTAAAGGGACAAACAGCTTCGCATCCATAGACCAAGGAGAATGGCGTGCTATGGGTCGGTCCTCGAACGGTGGTTCGGTAGGCCCACAAAGCTTCGGATAGTTTGTCGCCCCAGTCCCTTTTGTGGCTAGAGACCATTTTCTTGAGAATTTTTGCAGAGTGTCTTGTTGAAGGCCTCTGCCAGTCCATTCGCCGCCGGATTGTACGGAGTTGAAGGACAACTTTGGATTTTGTATTTGTCGCAGAAACCTGTAGAATCTGTGATCACGGAATTGTGGTCCGTTATCATGGACGAATCTTTTAGGTATGCCGAAGCGACAAATGATGTTGGTGCGCAAGAACTGAAGGACTGATGAGGTCTTCATTTCATTGAGCGCAAAAGCTTCTGACCACTTGGAGAAATAATCCGTAGCGGCGAAGATGAAGCGATGACCTTTGCTTGACGGAGGGGAGACAGGACCTACGATGTCCATACCCCAGGCTTCGAAAGGCCATGAAATTGCTGTAGGATGTAGCCATTCTGGAGGCATGTGGACATAGTCTCATGAACTTGGCATTGTTGGCAGCGTTTAGCAAATTGCATTGCGTCAGCTACCATGGTAGGCCAATAATAACCTAACCTTTTTTATCTGATCGTAGAGCTTTGGACCAGCCTGATGAGCTCCACAAAGACCAGCATGCACCTCTTTGAGAGTTTCTTTAGCTTCTTTGTTGTGATAAGCAGCGTAGAGTACTCCATTGTAGGATTTTCTGTAGAGCATCTTTGAAGGAATGTCCCAAATGAAAGTTTGGGGTTCGTCTTTGAACACTTACCCGTTCTTTTGGATCTTCAGGCAGGATTCCGAACATAATATAATCAATGAACGGATCCCTCCAGTCGCCGATCGGAGGTCTGAGGATGGAGATCCGACTTCCAACCAGTTGGTGGCACTCAGCAACTGCTTGGTGTGTATTGAGGGGAGGGAGAATCCTTCTCTCACACACTGTAACTTGCATGTGTTCTCCTTCTTGGACCGCCATAGAGGCGGCGAGTCCAGCCAGGGCATCTGCACGGATGTTTTCGCCTCTACGAATGTGGGTGATATGACAGATGTCAAATTTTTGCCGAAGTGATTGTGCCTTGTTGTAGTAAGGCAACAGATCAGGCTTCCTGATTTCGAATTTCTGATTCATCTAGTTGACGATCAGTGAGAATCCCGAAGGCTTCTAGCACTGTGATGTCGGATTCGAGGGCGAGTTCCAATCCTACAATCAGGGCTTGGTACTCAGCTGCATTGTTTGAACATGGGTTCTAAGTAGCGAGATAACGTGTGGAATCATGTATTTGTCGGGACTAACAAAGAAGATGCCAATCCCTGATATTTGATTTCCTTTTTCACTTTGTCCTGTTGCACCGTCGAAGTACATATCCCAGGAAGCATTTGATAAGGAAGCCTCCACGTTGTAGACTGACTCGTCTGGGAGATCATCCCTGAGTGGAGAATCTTCAGGCAACGGATGCTCTGCAAGAAAGTCTGCCAGAGCTTGACCTTTGATTGCTTTTTGTGGTACATACCTAATATCAAATTGTGACAGGAGGATAGACCATTTTGCCAGTCGGGCATTGAGGGAAACCTGCTTTTGTGACAAGGACCTTCAGGAGATTGATCCTCGAGATCAGGTATACTGTGTTGGACAGCAGGATAGTGACGTAGGCTTTTGTACAGCAAACATCACTGCAAGACATTCTTTTTCGACTGGAGAGTAGCGATGCTCTGCACCTACCAGCATGCGGCTGAGATAGTATAGAGCAGCTTCTTTTCCCTCGTGATTTCCTGTGTGCGAGTAGAGCTCCCAAAGAGTGGTCGAGGGCTCTTGTGTACAAGATAAATGGTTTTCCAGTTGTGGGGCAGCCAGTACTGGAGGTTTAGTCAGGTATGACTTGATGTCTTGGAACGCAGTTTCGCATTCAGCATCCCAAGACAAAGTCCACGCCCTTTTTCATTAGGCGGGAGAATGGACGGCATTCCCTGACAGGTTGGAGATGAAACCGTCGAATGTATGCCAATCTTCCTTGAAGCCCTTTTAACTGTCTCAGAGGTTTTTGGGGATGGCATTTCTAGGATAGCCTTAACTTTGATAGGGTCAAGCTCTATTCCCGCTTTCCGGACTACGAATTCGAGGAACTTACCCGATGATACACCGAAGAAGCATTTTAGGGGATTCATTCGCAGTTTGTGCCTTGCGTAGTCGGAGGTAGACTTCTCGAAGATCTTTGAGACATCATAGCCCTTTGATATGTCGCACCAGCATTTTTCAGACCAAATGGCATTACAGTGTAACAATACACCCCAAATGGGGTCCGAAATGATGTGTGTCTTTCATCTTCGGGATGCATTTTTATCTGATTGTACCCAGAGAAACCATCCATGAATGTCATCCGCTCGAATCCACAGGTGTTGTCGATCATCACCTCCGGTATGGGGAGCGGAAATTCATCCTTAGGACATGCATTGTTCAGGTCTCTATAATCAATACAGACCCTGATCTGCCCATTTTTCTTTGTCACTGGGACGATGTTGGCCAACCATTCAGGATGCTGTTCCTCGCGGATGAAGCCAACGTTTTTGAGTTTCTGAACTTCTTGTTCAATTTTGTCCATTATGTCAGGACGAAATCTTCTTTGGCCTTGTTTGAGAGGCTTGATATCTTTTTGTAGATTGAGTTTGTGAACTGCTATTTTGGGGTCTAAACCAGGCATTTCAACGTAAGACCATGCAAAACAATCAACAAACTCACGAAGAAAAGCAATATACTCGGGTAACTCATCATCCTTTATATTCTTGCTTATGAATACAGGACGTGGGCTATCTGGCGTTCCCAAGTCTATCTTTTGAACATAATCTTCTGTTGGAAGACTTGAAGGTGGTTCCTCCATAATATTTTCGGAGGCTTCCAACTCAACAAGACCTTCCGGAGTTTCAAAGGTATTCTCAGACCAAGGCTGTGCTTCTGACCATGGGTCTTCTTGATCGGCACTCTTCTCAAGACTTGCTATGAGATGGCCCCAATCACCTGCTGAAACTGGATCGAAGTATGGCACTTCTTTTGGAGATGATGGTTCTTCTGGACCAGAAGACTGTGCATTTGTATCATTGGACAATTTCTCTTCATCATCAGAGAAATCGTACCAATTGGAGGAGCTTCCTGGATCCTTGACGGGTAACTCTTCAAAGAGATATCCAGGGAGATCGATATCTTCACAGACACGAGATGTTGAGGCTTCGTCGGCCAGACGACTTTGTAGCCTTTGGGTCAACTGTCTCATGGGAGCATCCGGGTCGTAGCCCAGTCCGTATGAAGACTTTTCTATATGACGATAGAGTTTCCAATCCTCTTGCTGGCCTTTTGTCAGGGTGGGCTCCAATGGTACAAGGATACCGTGGCCACCTCCCAAGCCGATTGGATTTCGAGCGTCATAGCCCATTTTTTTCATGATAGCTTGCGCCATTGGACTATACAAGGATAGTTGTGGCATACCTTCGTTTTGGAAAGGCTCAAGCGAAGAGTTTGATGAAGAAGCCGCCGACCTGTGGAAAAAGATCGGCTTTTTCTTTTGGTGAGGTTGTCGGAACAACGAAGGAAGCTGATGCTGGATCGCCTATGCCAGCAAGTGTCTCCAATGGAGTGAGAGCAAGTTGAGCTTGCTGAGTATCAGCTTGGCTTGACGACGTGTCGTCTTCTGTCTCTGAATCCGAATCTGTGTCTTGCATAATAGACACAAAGGAGATGACGAACTTGCCCCCATGCTTTTGTTTGGTCTTCTTTGCCTTGGTAGTGATCACCAGCGGCTTTGAAGACTTGAGGGAAACAACAAAAGGAGATTGGTTGATCTCCTCGGTTTTACCGGATGGTTGATTTTCTTCCGGTGATTGCTGAGGAGCCTTGCCTTTATCTTTCTGGAGACTTTCGGCAAAGGATGCTATTTCTTTCTCCTTTTCTTCGTTTTCATCTTTGTACATCTGCGAGTTTGCGAAATGGACTTCTTTGCCTTTGAAAGGCTTTTTGTCCGCAAATACGCGATGTACCAAGCCGTCGTCGCCAACAAACTTGATGCACTGATGAAGAGTTGAAGGAACAACACCACTCTCGTGTATCCAGGGGCGTCCGAGAAGGATGTTGTAGCATGAGGGGGTCTTTATTGCATATACAGTGACTTCAGAGATAAGATCACCGATTTGCAAGTTGAACCTAATCTTGCCGATGGGCCTCTGAGCGCTTCCATCGTATCCGAAGATAGACACGGATGTGTGACTCAGCTTGCTAGGCGGGATGCCCAGCTCTTCGAGTGCCGAAGTAGAGATGAGGTTGAGGGCAGAACCCGGATCGATCTGTACTCTGTGTATCGGCATCTCTTTGATGTACCCTGTAAAGTATAAGGGCCGGTTGTGCTTTGTTTCGCCTAGTAGGAGGTCTTCCTTAGTGAAGGCGATAGTTGCACTTGCTGCTTTTTGAACTGAGAGGCAATCATTGCAAGATCCTTCAGTCTTCTTCTTTTCTCCTTTTGAGGGGGTATTTGATTTTTTAACCCTATAGTCCATTTCAATTTGTAGGACTTGTGGGGCATGCTTGTCGACATCCGCATTCAGTCTTTGCAGTTCTGAAATGAGACTATCACGAGTTTGGGGAGACATTCGTAATAAGTCTAGGACGTGCAGACGTGCAGGTATGTGTCTAAAGTGCTCAATCAAGTCATACTTGAAAGCCTCCTTAGAGCCTGCATTCTCATTAATGTTGCCACTTGGGGCGCTTACATTCTGTCCCGAAGGATTTACATAAGAAGAAGAAGTTAGATTGTAGTTTTTGTGGTAATCCCGGCCAGAGCGGGTACCTTTACCAACTTCGAGAGCTTCTGGAGACGGTTCTTCATTCGGAAGTCCAACCTCGGGATTGAGGGGCTGATCCTTTTCATTTGCTGAAGATGCTTCCGTGTCAACCTTACTATCTTCAGTGATTGCATTGCATGGGGCATTTTCCGAGAACAAGTCCTGAACAGCGTCCAGCAATTTGTCTTCTTTGTTTACAATTTCATCGGTAGAGACGTCTTCAAGGTAGTCAGCCAGAAGAGGTCTGTACTCTGATGTGATAGTCTTGGAAGACGAAGGTTGAGAAGATGCCATTTCCGAGGTAGTAATATCAGAGGATATACTACCTGATGTGGTATGGGAGTTTGTGGCCTCGGCAGATGAAGGTTCAGAGGTGCTGTCGTCTCGAACTATCGCATTGCAAGCAATAGGAAATGAAAGTCCGGGGATCCGAACCCTAGAGGGGGGGTGAATAGGGTGAGCTTCATTTATGACCAATTTTAACCAATTTTAACTTCTTAACAATCAACTAGTCATAAGTGGTGATTACAAATAAAATGCGGAAGCTTAATAAAAACAATCACCACAAAGCAAACACCACTACACAATGATTTATAGTGGTCCGGCCTCAATGCCTACATCCACTACCGGCTTGTGATCCAACACCCCACCGGATTTCCACTATTTATGCTTTTCAATAGGATAAGCAATAACCTTTACAATATGCTTTTCAAGGCTAAGCAATAACCTTTACAATATGCTTTTCAAGGCTAAGCAATAACCTCTTCAACCACAAGGTTGGTTATCTCTCTAAGTAGTGTCTAAATTACACTTGATGGAGATTCAATTAAGCTCATTACATTTGCCTCTAAAATAAGCGGATATGAAAATGAAAATCTAATACACACACACACTATGAATGCAAAGATGAAAGCACATGATGTGTGTGTGTGTGATGTCCTCAATCATTTTGAAAATGAAAGTTCATAAATGTAAGCCTAAGGCTTTTGAAAGTTTTAGCTCATAAAAACATTTATGATTGAGGAAAGAATGCAAGTCACATGTTAAAAGTAACAACTTGTTAATGATATCAAAGATTCACACAAGTTGTATGAAATTAATTAGCTCTAAACATGTGATGCATAGGGATGTCAATCAAATCAACAATGTAGCTCATAAAACATAAAAATAGATTTGATTGAAAGTAGGGGACAAATCATATGTAATTATAAATACAACTTGAATATGATATACCAATCAATGCAAAGCAAGTTGCGAAACTTTAAAACAAAGTTACATATGATTTGTGAAGTTGTTGAATCCAAAACATAAGATATATTTGAAAGGGATTTTCTTGTGATGAAAAACAACAACCAAAGATTCAACCAAGTATATGAATCATGTTACATATAATTTCAAAGATTCTTTCATTAACATGATCTACTTAGATTTACCAAATAAAGTACTACTTGGATTGAATCAAATGGTGATGCATCCAAAACAATAGATCAATTCAAAAACATAAAACATGTTAAGGACACAACAAATCATAGTTTAACATGATACTAAAGATTTACCAAAGATAAAACAAAACATGAAAACATATGATTTGTAAAGATGTTGAATCCAAAACATAAGATAGTTTTGAAAGTGATTTTCTTATATTGAAAAACAACAACCAAAGATTCAACCAAGTATATGAATCATGTTACATATAATTTCAAAGATTTTTCCATTAACACATGATCTACTTAGATTTACCAATTCAAGTACTACTTGGATTGAATCAATGGTGATGCATCCAAAACAATGAATCAATTCAAAACATAAACATGTTAAGGATGCAACAAAACATAGTATATCATGCTACAAAAGATTTACCAAAAATAAAACAAGACATGACAACATATGGTTAAGGAAAGTAGAGCTTACTTGGTGATTTAACTCATTAATCCAAGCTTTAGCTTTCCTAATGATCCCCTTCATCCCTTAGTCCATTTCCCTTTGATTGGCCTCAAAACCCCTCAAGGATGGCCTCTTGATCATAAATTTTTTCAAAGGAATGAACCACTTTTTATAGCAAAAAAATGCCCAACGGCTAGTGAACAGTGAACAGTGAATAGTGTTACTGTTCAAACAGCTAGTGAACAGTGAATAGTGTTACTGTTCAAACAGCTAGTGAACAGTGAACAGTGAATAGTGTTACTGTTCAAACGGCTAGTGAACAGTGAACAGTGAATAGTGAATAGTGAATAGTGAAGTTACTGTTCATGTCACAAGCTAACCGAAAATCCGGGGACTTTTGGGCCATCAAATCAAGCTTGGAAACATGTTTTAAATCAAACTAAGTGGTTTAAAAACATGAAACACAAAAAGCCTAAAATGATTCAAAACTTTAAAACCAAAGGCTTGCTTGATTTCTAAAAACTCTTTTAAAAAACAAATGCATCCAAGATTAAAACCAAAACATGCATAAATCAATACTTTTACAACTCTTAAAAAACAATGCATGTATAAAATAGGATTTCAAGATTTTCTAAAATCAATGCATATGTGTGCAAATCAAATGATGCTTGAATGATAATGCATCCATCAAATTGCAAATACAAAATCCCTAACAGGAAACGTCTCCGGAACGGATTGTTGGGAGTCAGATTCATCCTCTGATGTAAGGGGATCATCTACCCAGCAGTTTTCTTCATTTTCAGGAGTTACTGGAGGGGACTCCTGTAGATTTTCCGGGACCACCGGTTCTGGATTGCGATGAAGCTGATTGATGTGATCTTGTCCTTGCTCTATGGCAAGACGTTGCAAGATCCTTGCATATTCTTCGAGATCAGGCATAGGAGCCAGATCTTCTTCTTCATCTACTACTCCTTGTAGTTCCTCGTGATCGGGTTCTACCGGAGCATTGGCAGGTGTTGTGTCAACAGCATTTTCCTGAACAACCTCTTGGTCTCCTTCAGGAACTTCTTGTTTTGGTTGAGCTTTCTCCTGCTGTTTAAGCTTACGGAGTTGTCTCCTGGCTTGCCTTCGCTGTTGAGCGGTCGGCTTTGTTTTGACGATCTCCCAGTTTTCATCTTCCAGGAGATCGGGATGTACCCATATGGACTGTCCATCTGGTGTTGGGCACGGGACTAGCTCTTGGGATGTTGGAGCCATTTTTATCACCTTGAAGGAAGTAGTGACCTTCTTCTTTGGTGAATTTTGTGTTTGTCCATATGACACCATGTTGATGGAGGCAGACCCATAGTTTTTGTCAAAGGTGATGACTCCGTTTTTCCACATCTCGTTGATCTTCTCTCTCACAACGAAGCATTGGTTGAGAGGATGCGAGATCATCTGGTGGTATGGACAGTACCGGGGATCGTTGGTTTTGCCAACATCTCCTGGTCTTTTGGGTTCAGGCAGGGTGAGCTTCCCGTTTGCCAAGAGAGCCTCGAAGATTTCTTCGACATCTTCATCGAACGGGTATTTCTTTTCTACTCGTTCTTTGAAGGCATCAGAGAGTTCAGGTCTCTTACCTGCACCTTTGTTTTCAGCTTTCTTTGGTGGCTGCGGAGCTGACTTGGTTTGCACATTGAGAACCTCCTTTTTCTTTTGCTTCGAGGTTGCAATGGCGGTCGGCTCCTTCTTTGATGATTTCTGACTGCTGAGGTCTTTGATCACCGTCTCAGCCTCCATAGATGCTTCTAGGAGTTCTCCCAGATTCTTTGATTTGTTGCCGATAATCATGGAGCGTATCCTTGCTCTCATGTTGTTACGGCAGATGTCGACCAGCGACGCTTGTGGCAGTACGTCTGAACATTTGTACGCCATTGCCTTCCACTTGTGAATGTAGTCATATGTCGACTCATTCTCTCCCTGTTTTAGGCTGCAGAGTTGAGCCATAGTCACAGGATGATCCTCACCTTTGAAGTGAGTTAGGAAGCGTGTCTCCATCATGGCCCAGTTTTGGATAGAGTCCTCCTGAAGAGTGGAGTACCAATCAAAGGCCGTACCTTTTAGGGTACTTGCGAAGAGACGGATCTTGAGGGCGTCTTGATCCGCGATGGCCCCCATCAGGATCTTGAAATGGATGACATGTTGTCTGGCCGAGCCCTTCCCCGTATATGTTTGGAGAGTGGGCTGTTTGAATTTGGTAGGAAACGGTACCGAGTCCATCCATAAGGGATATGGTGGCTTGATTCCGTGTTCCTTTAGTGAATCCTCTTCCTTTGATTTGGCGAGGATATCATCAACGTCCTTTTTGGTAAGGGCGCGTGACTCATTTACCTCCTCTTCGTGGTGACTTGGAGGAGCTTCATTATTCGGTGGACGTTGGAGGGTAAGAAGTAAATTCTCCATGAGAGCTTCTATCCTCTGCTGTCCTTGCTCCAGCTGCTGGATGCGTGCGGCTACGTCATCTTGCGGTGGAGGCTGCTCAGCATTTGTGACCAAGACGTTCATCCTTCGAGAGTCGAATGAGGATATCGTCTTGGTGACTGAGCTGGAGCTCATTCTTTTGGATGAAGAGCTCGAAGAGTGATTGCTCCGGTGTCCTTGACTTGAAGGAGTGGGAGAATCTTCTCTATGTCTTCACGCCCGGGAGACGCTGCGAGTCACCGGTCGCTTGACATGGATTTTTGTTGCTGACTTCTGGCGCCTTTTGGTTTTGCCAACCATATGGACAGTAGCAACTTGGTTGGGTGCTTCTTTTTCAACCCATTTTTTAGAGACCTGGAGCGTGGAGTGCTGGGCTCTTTGCTTCTCTAGTCTCTTTTGCCGATACGCCGCGCGGCGACGCATACGACGAGCGATTTGAGCTTCAGTTAGCTCGGGCTGTGCTCTAGCCACGAAGGAGGTGGTCCCTCGCGCGCAGCAGCCGAGCTTGTCTTCTTTGTAATTTGGCAAGGACAGGATCTGGATGCGGTCCTTAGCCTGTCGCAGAGAAGCTTTAAATTTGGCGAGCTCGGCCCCTGTTGAGATGAAGGGCCGAGTTGCAGGAATACAGGCCTTGACAGATTCTCGCTGAGGCCTGATGATGCACGACTTGATCCTGGGCTTATAGGAATAAGCCGGCTCGTGCTGGGTAGATTTTGTTTGGTGGAGGGCTGGTTTCTCCTCTTTCGTGTACGAGAGAGGGTAGAACCGGTTCTCCTTGAGCGGGGCCAGGTATGCTGGCCTTGCAGATCTTTGGGACCTTCTTTGTTTTGGAGAAGGTCTTGGAGACCAAGTCTTGAGGTAGACCTGGTTTCTTGCAGGCTGAGGTTTCGCGAGGTTGTCGCGGGCTTCAGTCTTCTTGGCGGCTGCCTTTGGTGTCACGGTAGTGACGCGCCCAGGGGCGGTTCTCTGCTTCTTGGCAGGAGTTGTTTCTTCTGCGGGAAGTGGGAAAGGTCCCAGCGACCCGAAGACGATGGACCGGGGAGAGGTGGTCGACCCGGTGTCTTGTGTGTTACCGAAGGAAGTGACACTTCGGCCGCTGGCGAGGCGCTTAGGAGCGCATTTGTTTTGCTTCTCTTGAAGCATCAGCTGGTACTTGTTCTCGTCGAAGGTGATTGTCAGCGAAGCTGCCATGTTAGTTTTGAAAAACCTTTCTGAAACAAGACCGGATCCATTAGTAATCACAAGAATGTGGTGATCATAAATGGAAATAAACTATGTTTTTTTCTTTTCAATTTGCTCGAGGGGACAAGGCCCGGCCCAAGCAAGATGAAGAAGGCAAAAAGCCATAGAGTATACAATCGTTCTAAATGCGAGTATGAAAGGCTCAGAGTGAGCGTTCCAGTGACTGCTAGAAGCAATTGTGAACCTTAATTCAGATTATCGAGGAGCGAAGCTCACTCGAGGTAAAATGATATAAGGTTGGAAGTACAAATGTGTCGGTCGCGAATACAGTAGACCCAAGAGGGCGTACTAGCACCGTTAGGCACAAATGTTGTAAATCGCATCCTTGAAATGGACACGAGATGGGATTTTTGAAAGGTCAAGGTTGGGTTCATAAAGGAGAGCAAATGGCACTCCGATCCGAAAACGTGCTCAACATTTCTGCGAGCACAGAGTCCGAAAGGGAAATAACCAGAATTTCTCGAATCTGGACCCAACAATGACGGAAGTTTTTTTTTTTTTTTTTTGAAAAGTCAGGATCAGATTCATCAAAGAGAGCAAATGACGTTCCAACCCAAACACGTGCTCAACATTTCTGCGAGCACAGTAATCCGAGGAGGAAGAGGTCAAGATTTCTCGACTTTGAACCCAAACGTGACAGAAGTTTTTTTTTTTTTTTTTTTGAAGATTTTTTTTTTAAAGTCAGTATCGGATTCATCAAGGAGAGCAAATGATGTTCCAATCCAAACACGTGCTCAACATTTCTGCGAGCACAGAGTCTGGAAAGGAAGAGATCAAGATTTCTCAAATTTGAACAAAAAATCGACGAATATTTTTGTTTTTTTTTTTTTTTTTTTTTTTTTTTTTTTTTTTTAGGGTTTGAGAATACATTGAGTTCTCACGATTCGTTCTTATGAAGCCAATGTTGATAGATCAGCCCCCAGGTAAGGGTAGGATTACTTAATGAACCCGTTTGGAGGACCCTTACCTAGAACAGCCTAACTGTCTCCAAACTCTGGACAAGGCTTTTCTTGGATCAACCTCGATTAAAGAACGCAATCGGTAAAACTTTCGTGTTCTCAAGTGCATCCCCGTTTTTTTTTTTTGGACTCATCAGAGAGAGAGCGAATGGTCCGTTCCCAGTCTGAACAGGGGCTCAAACAATTTCTGCGAGCCCTAAGTCAGAAAGGAAAAGAAAACCAAAATTTCTCAAATTTGGATCCAAAAGAAAGGAGATTTTTTTTTGAAAACCTGACAAGTTTGAAATCAGATTTTTTTTTTTGGAACTCACCAGCGAGAGCGAATGGCCCGTTCCTCGTCTGAACAGGGGCTCAAACAATTTCTGCGAGCCCTAAGTCAGAAAGGAAAAGAAACCAAAAATTTCTCAAATTTGGATCCAAAAGAGAGAAGATTTTTTTTTTTGAAAATCTGACAAGTTTGAAATCAGATTTTTTTTTTTAACTCGTCAAAGAGAGCAAACGGTCCCTTTCCCAATCTGAAAACGTGCTCAAACATTTCTGCGGGCACTGAGTCCAAAAGGGAGGAGATCGAGATTTCTCAGATCTGAATTCAAAGAACAAGAGAAGATTTTTTTTTTCGAGAAGGAGAAAGATTGGAAATAGACTTAAAGAAAGAAATTTCCAAAACAAAAAAATCCCATCTCATTTTTTTTTTTTATGCAAGATTCAACATCGGCCACCAACTAGAAAGGTGCCAAAGAATCTAAGTTCATGTTCTCAAATGAACGTGTCCCACCGGGTGTGCCAGCTTGATGGACCCTATTTCTTCCCTCTCTCCCGCTGCCTCCGCCCCGGGTCTTTCGGGGTACGGCGGAGGGGAGGAGAAGAAAAAGATAAAGGGTAACAACATCTTTTTTTTTTTGTACGGGTATGCCAATTTCACTTTTCTACTTGGAATTTAGGAATGGTGATCCGAAGATCCACCTTCACAAGTGGAAAGGGGAAATGAAACTTTTTCTAGTTTCTATTGCACACATATTTTAAGAAAAGAGACAAAGGGTTTTTTTTGAATGCCGTGAAAGGCGATTTCATTTGTTGCCGTGAAAGGCGATTTTGCCGTAAAAGGCGATTTACAAGTCTTATCCATTATGAAAGACAAGAATTGTGATTTTTGTCTCTAAAAGAAAAATAAAGTACAATAGAAATCAAGAAAAGGAATCTGACTTCTCATTCGATTGTGGGGACACGTTCAGATCGACGGTCGCGAGTCATGTATGGGCTCCTCCATCGTCCATGCAGATGAGAACACGATGCTTGGATTCTTGGCTCGGCTTTCTAACCTCAGATTTTTAAAGGACAAAGACCAAGAGAAGGTCTTATATCCGATAAAAAGCTAAGTAAACGGGCTGAAAAGCCACGTTTTAGCCATGTTGGTAGAAGAAGGGAGGTCCTTGGGGGGGTGGCCTCCCAAGGGTGCTTCAATCACCTTTTGGTGGTCTTTGCAGCAGAGTTGCAGGGCTTCTGGATTTTTTCGTCTTCTTCAAGGGGGAGAGCGAGAGCTAGATCCGGGCTTCTTTCCCTTTGGAATGCCCTCCTATTTATAGGCCTTTGGTAGCCATTTAGGAGGGTTTATGAGCATTGAATGCATTAATGTTCATAATGGAAGGAGTTACAAGTTTTTAAATTACTTGTTTTGTAACTCCTTTTTCCTTGAATTTGATTGGCCGATAGAGAATAATGAGCCTTTAATTGCCTTCAATCCCCATCATGGGAGGAGTTTCATGGCTTTAATGCCATAAATCCTCTGACTTGTAACTCCCATTTGCTTGCTTTTGATTGGGCCGTCCAAAATAATGAGTTAATGACCGCATTAACTTGTCATAAAGCGGGTCATTTAACCTCATTAATTGATCGCCAAGTCGCTCGAAGAGTCGCGGGCCGCGCCGCGTCTTTTGGAATTCTTCTTGCGATGACCGCCGGTGGATCCACATGTTGTTTGATGTCGGATGGCGATGCAATTTCAGACATTGATTAATGTCAAAGTGCCGGCAACATCTGTCCTGTCGATTTCACGATCGGGCGGGCAGAAAGTCTGCTTTCTTTGTCGGCCGGTTGGCGATTTCGAGGCATCTAATGATCATCCAATGATTTCGGCGGCGAATCCGTGATGTTGATGAAGATCGACGGATTTCATGCACGAAAAATCAGATTTTGGAAAAATCACAGGGGCCAATCAACTCGAAACGCGAAAAGGACCCGAAAAAGGGTCTTCCGGAGAATTTTTGGGTCGCCGGAATTTCCATGGTCGCCGGCGACCATGGGCCTTGGGCCCATTTTTTGGCCGCCGTTCGGTCGCCGTTTCTTCGCCGTTTTTCAATCTTTTTTCATTCTTTTTTCTTCTGTATTTTTCCTGACATTTCCCCTCATTTATTGGCCTGATTCTCTTGAAGAAAACCCGACGAGAAGCCACGCAAATCGGAGCACAAAGTTTCCTATTTTTCTGGAAAGCCGAAGACTTTGTTGTGCGGTTTTGCCGATTTTTTGTCAAGCATTGAAACTAGGCCAAACGATGTCGGAATGAACTGAAATTTGACGTGGAGCTTCTTGAGCAGTAGATAGGACCAACCGTAGGCTTTGGTTTGAGTTTTGAAGCCTTTTGGGGTCCCGCAAACGCTTGCCTTAATTTCGTCATGAGAGAAATGCCGAGCTTTGACTTGTGGTCAACCGATGTCCGATTGACCTGAAATTTGACAGGGAGCCTCCTGAGTAGTAAGTAAGACCAACCATGGGCTTTGGTTTGAGTTTTGAAGCCTTTTGGTGTCCCGCAAATGCTCGCCTTGATTTCACCTCGAGGAAAATGCCGAGCTTTGAAACTAGGCCGAACGATGTCCGTTTGACCTAAAACTTGACAGGGGACCTATTGGAGTCATTTTGAGATGATCCATTAGCTCCAATTTGGATGCCATGATTCCGGGGTGCTCCGCTGCCGGTAGGCCTGTTTTTGCTTCCCGAGAGTTGATGAAGGGTCAAACGTCGTTCGTTTGACTTGAAATTTGGCATGGGGCCTTTTGGAGGTATTCTGAGACCATCCGTAGGCTCTGATCGAAGTTTTGAAGTCTTCGACACTGTCGCTGCCGTGAGCCCCTGTTTGGCTGTCGGAGGAGTGAAGTTAGGCCAAATGATGTTGAAATGGCCCGAAACTTCATGTGTACCCCTCTTTTGGTTGCTTTGAAGGATCTTGCAGTTTTTGTTTGATTCTGACAAGATCTGGTGCTTGAAGTGGCGCCTTCCTATTTATGGCAGGATGTGGCTCCATGTAGCATTTGGTCTTGAAGGGACATAGCGACATTTTTGGTGTCAACAATGCGGCTCTACGAATCTGTTGACTCTACACTGTGTCTCATGCTTCTCTCGGTCCAAAAACCCCCTCTAGAAAAATCCCGGATCGCGATTTTCTCTAATGTGGGTTTTGGGTGTCCTACGCCTCGAAATCCATTTGAAGGGATTCTTGGTTGCGATGCGCACTTTAGGTTATCTCGAAAATCTTTTTGGTTCAAAACGGGTTTCGGACGAATGTTGGGTTTGGAAAAGGCTTCTGCGAGTTCTGCGTCTTAAAAGGCTCTGGCCCGAACTTCGGGCGCGCCGTACGAAACTTCTGTACGATCACTAAATCTATGCGACTCTTCGTAATTGTTGACTATACACTGTGTTTCATGCGACCTTCGGTCCAAATACTCCCTCTAGAAGAATCCGAAATCGCTTTTTTCATTAACGGGCGTTTCAGGTGTCGTACTGTATGCTTACGCCTAGAAATCCAATTTAAGGGATTCTTAGTTGAGATGCGCATTTTAGGTTATATCGATATTCTTTTCGGTTCAGAACGGGTTTCGGGCGAATCCTGAGTTTGGAAAATGCTTCTCGGAGTTCTGCGTCTAAAAAGCCTCGGGCCCGAACTTCAGGTGCGCCGTAAGGAACTTCCGTACGAAAGCACAATCTATGCGGCTCCTCGAAATTGTTGACTATACTGTGTGTTTCATGCGACACTCGGTCCAAATACTCTCTCTCCCGGAAAATCCAAAGTCTCGTTTTTCATTAACGAGGGTTTCGGGTGTCGTACTAAAGTCCAACGCCTCGAAATCCAATTGAAGGGATTCTTGGTTGAGATGCGCAGTTTAGTTTATTTCGAGATTCTTTTCGGTTTCAAGTGGTTTTCGGGAGCGTTTGGTAAACACTTATGGGAGTTCTGTGTCTGAAAAGGCTTGTGCCCGAACTTCGGGTGCGCCGTATGGAACTTCAATACTAATGCACATTCAATGCGGCTCTACGAAATTATTGACTCTACGCTGTGTTTCATGCTTCTCTCGGCCCAAATACTCCCTTTAGAAAAATCCGGGATCGCGTTTTTCTCTGACGAGGGTTTCGGGTGTTGTACTCTTGTCCTACGCTGCGAAATCCATTTGAATGGATTCGTGGTTGAGATGCGCACTTTAGGTTATTTCGAAAAATCTTTTTGGTTCAAAACGGGTTTCGGGCAGATCCTAGGTTTCGAAAATGCTTCGGGGCGTTCTGCGCCAGAAAAGGCTAGGGCCCGAACTTCGGGTGCGCCGTACGAAACTTCTGTACGAAAGCACAATCTATGTGGCTCTACGAAATGGTTGACTATGCACTGTGTTTCATGCAACTCTCGGTCCAAATACTCCCTATAGAATATTCCGGGATCACGTTTTTCATTAACGGGGGTTTCTGGTGTCGTACTGTAGTCTTACGCCTCGAAATCCAAATGAAGGGATTCTTGGTTGAGATGCACACTTTAGGTTATTTCGAAAATCTTTTTGGTTCAATAAGGGTTTCGGGCGAATTTTGGGTTTCGAAAACGCTTCGGGGCGTTCTGCGCCTGAAAAGGCTAGGGCCCGAACTTCGTGTGTGCCGTACGTTAGTTCAATACGAAAGCACAATCTAAGCGGCTCTGCGAAACTGTTGACTCTACACTGTGTCTCATGCTTCTCTCGGTCCAAAAACCCCCTCTAGAAAAATCCGGGATCACGTTTTTCTCCAACGTGGGTTTTGGGTGTCGTACCCTGCTCCTACGCCTCGAAATCCATTTGAAGGGATTCTTGGTTGCGATGCGCACTTTAGGTTATCTCGAACATGTTTTTGGTCCAAAACGGGTTTCGGGCGAATCTTGGGTTTGGAAAACGCTTTTGCGAGTTCTGCGTCTGAAAAGGCTCTGGCCCGAAGTTTGGCCACGCCGTACGGAACTTCTGTACGATCGCTAAGTCCATGCGGCTCTTCGAAATTGTTGACTATACATTGTGTTTCACGCGACCTTTCGTCCAAATACTCCCACCAGAAGAATCCGAAATCGCATTTTCCATTAATGGGGGTTTCAGGTGTCGTATTGTAGGCTTACGCCTTGAAATCCAATTTAAGGGATTCTTAGTTGAGATGCGCATCTTAGGTTATATCGATATTCTTTTCGGTTCAGAATGGGTTTCAGGCGAATCCTGAGTTTGGAAAACGCTTCTCGGAGTTCTGCGTCTGAAAAGGCTCGGGCCCGAACTTCGGGTGCGCCATATGGAACTTCTGTACGAAAGCACAATCTATGCGGCTCGTCGAAATTGTTGACTATACTGTGTTTTTCATGCGACACTCGGTCCAAATATACTCTCTCTCGAAAAATCCAAAGTCTCGTTTTTCATTAACGGGGGTTTCAGGTGTCGTACTGTAGGCTTATGCATAGAAATCCAATTTAAGGGTTTCTTAGTTGAGATGCGCATCTTAGGTTGTATCGGTTTTCTTTTCGGTTCAGAATGGGTTTCGGGCGAATCCTGAGTTTGGAAAACGCTTCTCTGAGTTCTGCGTCTGAAAAGGCTCGGGCCCGAACTTCGGGTGCGCCGTATGGAACTTCTGTACGAAAGCACAATCTATGCGGCTCGTCGAAATTGTTGACTATACTGTGTGTTTCATGCGACACTCGATCCAAATACTCTCTCTCTCGGAAAATCCAAAGTCTCGTTTTTCATTAACGGGGCTTTCGGGTGTCGTACTAAAGTCCAACGCCTCGAAGTCCAATTAAAGGGATTCTTGATCGAGATGCTCATTTTAGTTTATTTCGAGATTCTTTTCGGTTTCAAACGGTTTTCGGGCGAATCTTACAATTGGTAAACACTTATGGGAGTTCTGAGTCTGAAAAGGCTCGAGCCCGAACTTCAGGTGCGCCGTATGGAACTTCAATACTAATGCACATTCAATGCGCCTCTACGAAATTGTTGACTCTACACTGTGTTTCATGCCTCTCTCGGCCCAAATACTCCCTCTAGAAAAACCCGGGATCGCGTTTTTCTCTGACGAGGGTTTCGGCTGCCGTACTCTTGAGCTACTCCTCGAAATCCATTTTAAAGGATTCTTGGTTGAGATGCGCATTTTATGTTATTTCGAAAATCTTTTTGGTTCAAAACGGGTTTCGGGCGAATCCTGGGTTTCGAAAACGCTTCGGGGCGTTCTGCGCCTGAAAAGGCTAGGGCCCGAACTTCGGGTGCGCCGTACGGAACTTCTATACGAAATCACAATATATGCGGCTCCACGAAATGGTTGACTATGCACTGTGTTTCATGCAACTCTTGGTCCAAATACTCCCTATAGAATATTCCGGGATAACGTTTTTCATTAGCGGGGGTTTCGGGTGTCGTACTATAGTCTTACGCCTCGAAATCCAATTGAAGGGATTCTTGGTTGAGATGCACACTTTACGTTATTTCGAAAATCTTTTTGGTTCAAAACGGGTTTTGGGCGAATTTTGGGTTTCGAAAACGCTTCGGGGCGTTCTGTGCCTGGAAAGGCTAGGGCTCGAACTTCGGGTGCGCCGTACGTAACTTCAATACGAAAGCACAATCTATGCGGCTCTACGAAATTGTTGACTCTACACTGTGTCTCATGCTTCTCTCGGTCCAAAAACCCCCTCTAGAAAAATCCGGGATCGCGTTTTTCTCTAACGTGGGTTTCGAAATTGTTGACTATACGTTGTGTTTCACGCGACCTTCGGTCCAAATACTCCCTCTAGAAGAATCCGAAATCGCTTTTTTCATTAACGGGGGTTTCAGGTGTCGTACTGTAGGCTTACGCCTAGAAATCCAATTTAAGGGACTCTTAGTTGAGATGCGCATTTTAGGTTATATCGATATTCTTTTCAGTTCAGAATGGATTTCGGGCGAATCCTGAGTTTCGAAAACGCTTCTCGGAGTTCTGCGTCTGAAAAGGCTCGGGCCCGAACTTCGGGTGCACCGTATGGAACTTCTGTACGAGAGCACAATCTATGCGGCTCGTCGAAATTGTTGACTATACTGTGTGTTTCGTGCGACACTTGGTCCAAATCTCTCTCTCTCGGAAAATCCAAAGTCTCGATTTTCATTAACCGGGGTTTCAGGTGTCGTACTGTAGGCTTGCGCCTAGAAATCCAATTTAAGGGATTCTTAGTTGAGTTGCGCATCCTAGGTTATATCGATATTCTTTTCGGTTCAGAATGGGTTTCGGGCGAATCCTGAGTTTGGAAAACGCTTCTCGGAGTTCTGCGTCTGAAAAGACTTGGGCACGAACTTCTGGTGCGCCGTATGGAACTTCTGTACGAAAGCAGAATCTGTGCGGCTCTACGAAATGGTTGACTATGCACTGTGTTTCATGCAACTATCGGTCCAAATACTCCCTATAGAATATTCCGGGATCACGTTTTTCATTAACGGGGGTTTCGGGTGTCGTAATATAGCCTTACGCCTCGAAATCCAATTGAAGGGATTCTTGGTTGAGATGCACACTTTAGGTTATTTCGAAAATCTTTTTGGTTCAAATCGGGTTTCGGGCGAACTTTGGGTTTCGAAAACGCTTCTGTGCGTTCTGTGCCTGAAAAGGCTAGGGCCCAAACTTCCGGTGTGCCATACGTAACTTCAATACGAAAGCACAATTTATGCGGCTCTACGAAATTGTTGACTCTACACTGTGTCTCATGCTTCTCTCGGTCCAAAAACCCCCTCTTGAAAAATCCGGGATCGCGTTTTTCTCTAATGTGGGTTTTGGGTGTCGTACCCTGCTCCAACGCCTCGAAATCCATTTGAAGGCATTATTGGTTGCGATGCGCACGTTAGGTTATGTCGAAAATCTTTTTCGCTGAAAACGGGTTTCGGGCGAGTCTTGGGTTTGGAAAACGCTTTTGCGAGTTTTGTGTCTGAAAAGGCTCTGGCCCGAACTTCGGGTGCGCCGTACGGAGCTTCTGTACGATCGATAAATCTATGCGGCTCTTTGAAAGTGTTGACTATACACTGTGTTTCATGCGACCTTCGGTCCAAATACTCCCTCTAGAAGAATCCGAAATCGCTTTTTTCATTAACGGGGGTTTCAGGTGTCGTACTGTAGGCTTACGCCTAGAAATCCAATTTAAGGGATTCTTAGATGAGATGCGCATTTTAGGTTATATCGATATTCTTTTCGGTTCAATTTGGGTTTCAGGCGAATCCTGAGTTTGGAAAACGCTTCTCGGAGTTCTGCGTCTGAAAAGGCTCGGGCCCGAGCTTCGGGTGCGCCGTATGGAACTTCTGTACGAAAGCACAATCTATGCGGCTCGTCGAAATTGTTGACTATACTGTGTGTTTCATGCGACACTCGGTCCAAATACTCTCTCTCTCGGAAAATCCAAAGTCTCGTTCTTCATTAACGGTGGTTTCGGGTGTCGTACTAAAGTCCAACGCCTCGAAATCCGATTGAAGGGATTCTTGGTTGAGATGCGCATTTTAGTTTATTTCGAGATTCTTTTCGGTTTCAAACGGTTTTCGGGCGAATCTTGCGTTTGGTAAACACTTATGGGAGTTCTGAGTCTAAAAAGGCTCGTGCCCGAACTTCGGGTGCGCCGTATGGAACTTCAATAATAATGCACATTCAATGCGGCGCTACGAAATTGTTGACTCTACACTGTGTTTCATGCTTCTCTCGGCCCAAATACTCCCTCTAGAAAAATTTGGGATCGCGTTTTTCTCTGACGAGGGTTTCGGGTGTCGTACTCTTATCCTACGCCTCGAAATCCATTTGAAGGGATTCTTGGTTGCGATGCGCACTTTAGGTTATCTCGAACATGTTTTTGGTCCAAAACGGGTTTCGGGCGAATCTTGGGTTTCGAAAACGCTTTTGCGAGTTCTGCGTCTGAAAAGGCTCTGGCCCGAAGTTTGGCCACGCCGTACGGAACTTCTGTACGATCGCTATGTCCATACGGCTCTTCGAAATTGTTGACTATACATTGTGTTTCACGTGACCTTTCGTTCAAATACTCCCACCAGAAGAATCCGAAATCGCATTTTCCATTAATGGGGGTTTCAGGTGTCGTATTGTAGGCTTACGCCTTGAAATCCAATTTAAGGGATTCTTAGTTGAGATGCGCATCTTAGGTTATATCGATATTCTTTTCGGTTCAGAATGGGTTTCAGGCGAATCCTGAGTTTGGAAAACGCTTCTCGGAGTTCTGCGTCTGAAAAGGCTCGGGCCCGAACTTCGGGTGCGCCATATGGAACTTCTGTACGAAAGCACAATCTATGCGGCTCGTCGAAATTGTTGACTATACTGTGTTTTTCATGCGACACTCGGTCCAAATATACTCTCTCTCGAAAAATCCAAAGTCTCGTTTTTCATTAACGGGGGTTTCAGGTGTCGTACTGTCGGCTTATGCATAGAAATCCAATTTAAGGGTTTCTTAGTTGAGATGCGCATCTTAGGTTGTATCGGTATTCTTTTCGGTTCAGAATGGGTTTCGGGCGAATCCTGAGTTTGAAAAACGCTTCTCGGAGTTCTGCGTCTGAAAAGGCTCGGGCCCGAACTTCGGGTGCGTCGTATGGAACTTCTGTATGAAAGCACAATCTATGCGGCTCGTCGAAATCGTTGACTATACTGTGTGTTTCATGCGATACTCGATCCAAATACTCTCTCTCTCGGAAAATCCAAAGTCTCGTTTTTCATTAACGGGGCTTTCGGGTGTCGTACTAAAGTCCAACGCCTCGAAGTCCAATTAAAGGGATTCTTGATCGACATGCTCATTTTAGTTTATTTCGAGATTCTTTTCGGTTTAAAACGGTTTTCGGGCGAATCTTACGATTGGTAAACACTTATGGGAGTTCTGAGTCTGAAAAGGCTCGAGCCCGAACTTCAGGTGCGCCGTATGGAATTTCAATACTAATGCACATTCAATGCGCCTCTACGAAATTGTTGACTCTACACTGTGTTTCAATCCTCTCTCGGCCCAAATACTCCCTCTAGAAAAACCCGGGATCGCGTTTTTCTCTGACGAGGGTTTCGGCTGCCGTACTCTTGACCTACTCCTCGAAATCCATTTTAAAGGATTCTTGGTTGAGATGCGCATTTTATGTTATTTCGAAAATCTTTTTGGTTCAAAACGGGTTTCGGGCGAATCCTGGGTTTCGAAAACGCTTCGGGGCGTTCTGCGCCTGAAAAGGCTAGGGCCCGAACTTCGGGTGCGCCGTACGGAACTTCTATACGAAAGCACAATCTATGCGGCTCCACGAAATGGTTGACTATGCACTGTGTTTCATGCAACTCGTGGTCCAAATACTCCCTATAGAATATTCCTGGATAACGTTTTTCATTAGCGGGGGTTTCGGGTGTCGTACTATAGTCTTACGCCTCGAAATCCAATTGAAGGGATTCTTGGTTGAGATGCACACTTTACGTTATTTCGAAAATCTTTTTGGTTCAAAACGGATTTCGGTCGAATTTTGGGTTTCGAAAACGCTTCGGGGCGTTCTGTGCCTGGAAAGGCTAGGGCTCGAACTTCGGGTGCGCAGTACGTAACTTCAATACGAAAGCACAATCTATGCGGCTCTACGAAATTGTTGACTCTACACTGTGTCTCATGCTTCTCTCGGTCCAAAAACCCCCTCTAGAAAAATCCGGGATCACGTTTTTCTCTAACGTGGGTTTCGAAATTGTTGACTATACGTTGTGTTTCACGCGACCTTCGGTCCAAATACTCCCTCTAGAAGAATCCGAAATCGCTTTTTTCATTAACGGGGGTTTCAGGTGTCGTACTGTAGGCTTACGCCTAGAAATCCAATTTAAGGGACTCTTAGTTGAGATGCGCATTTTAGATTATATCGATATTCTTTTCAGTTCAGAATGGGTTTCGGGCGAATCCTGAGTTTCGAAAACGCTTCTCGGAGTTCTGCGTCTGAAAAGGCTCGGGCCCGAACTTCGGGTGCACCGTATGGAACTTCTGTACGAGAGCACAATCTATGCGGCTCGTCGAAATTGTTGACTATACTGTGTGTTTCGTGCGACACTTGGTCCAAATACTCTCTCTCTCGGAAAATCCAAAGTCTCGATTTTCATTAACCGGGGTTTCAGGTGTCGTACTGTAGGCTTGCGCCTAGAAATCCAATTTAAGGGATTCTTAGTTGAGATGCGCATCCTAGGTTATATCGATATTCTTTTCGGTTCAGAATGGGTTTCGGGCGAATCCTGAGTTTTGGAAAACGCTTCTCGGAGTTCTGCGTCTGAAAAGACTTGGGCACGAACTTCGGGTGCGCCTTATGGAACTTTTGTTCGAAAGCACAATCTATGCGGCTCTACGAAATGGTTGACTATGCACTGTGTTTCATGCAACTCTCGGTCCAAATACTCCCTATAGAATATTCCGGGATCACGTTTTTCATTAACGGGGGTTTCGGGTGTCGTACTATAGTCTTACGCCTCGAAATCCAATTGAAGGGATTCTTGGTTGAGATGCACACTTTAGGTTATTTCGAAAATCTTTTTGGTTCAAAACGGGTTTCGGGCGAACTTTGGGTTTCGAAAATGCTTCGGGGCGTTCTGCGCCTGAAAAGGCTAGGGCCCGAACTTCGGGTGCGCTGTACGTAACTTCAATACGAAAGCACAATCTATGCGGCTCTACGAAATTGTTGACTCTACACTCTGTCTCATGCTTCTCTCGGTCCAAAAATCCCCTCTTGAAAAATCCGGGATCGCGTTTTTCTCTAACGTGGGTTTTGGGTGTCGTACCCTGCTCCTACGCCTCGAAATCCATTTGAAGGGATTCTTGGTTGCGATGCGCACTTTAGGTTATCTCGAAAATCTTTTTCGGTTCAAAACGGGGTTTCGGGCGAATCTTGGGTTTGGAAAACGCTTTTGCGAGTTCTGCGTCTGAAAAGGCTCTGGCCCGAACTTCGGGCGCGCCGTACGGAACTTCTGTACGATCGCTAAATCTATGCGGCTCTTCGAAATTGTTGACTATACACTGTGTTTCATGCGACCTTCGGTCCAAATACTCCCTCTAGAAGAATCCGAAATCGCTTTTTTCATTAACGGGGGTTTCAGGTGTCGTACTGTAGGCTTACGCCTAGAAATCCAATTTAAGGGATTCTTAGTTGAGATGCGCATTTTAGGTTATATCGATATTCTTTTCGGTTCAGAATGGGTTTCAGGCGAATCCTGAGTTTGGAAAACGCTTCTCGGAGTTCTGCGTCTGAAAAGGCTCGGGCCCGAACTTCGGGTGCGCCGTATGGAACTTCTGTACGAAAGCACAATCTATGCGGCTCGTCGAAATTGTTGACTATACTGTGTGTTTCATGCGACACTCGGTCCAAATACTCTCTCTCTCGGAAAATCCAAAGTCTCGTTTTTCATTAACGGTGGTTTCGGGTGTCGTACTAAAGTCCAACGCCTCGAAATCCGATTGAAGGGATTCTTGGTTGAGATGCGCATTTTAGTTTATTTCGAGATTCTTTTCGGTTTCAAACGGTTTTCGGGCGAATCTTGCGTTTGGTAAACACTTATGGGAGTTCTGAGTCTGAAAAGGCTCGTGCCCGAACTTCGGGTGCGCCGTATGGAACTTCAATAATAATGCACATTCAATGCGGCGCTACGAAATTGTTGACTCTACACTGTGTTTCATGCTTCTCTCGGCCCAAATACTCCCTCTAGAAAAATCCGGGATCGCGTTTTTCTCTGACGAGGGTTTCGGGTGTCGTACTCTTATCCTACGCCTCGAAATCCATTTGAAAGGATTCTTGGTTGAGATGCGCACTTTAGGTTATTTCGAAAATCTTTTTGGTTCAAAACGGGTTTCGGGCGAATCCTGGGTTTCGAAAACGCTTCGGGGAGTTCTGCGTCTGAAAAGGCTAGGGCCCGAACTTCGGGTGCGCCGTACGGAACTTCTGTACGAGCACAACTCTATGCGGCTCTACGAAATTGTTGACTCTACACTGTGTGTTTCATGCGAACTCTCGGTCCAAATACTCCCTCTAGAAAAATCCGAAATCTCGTTTTTTCATTAACGATGGGTTTCGGGTGTCGTACTGTAGTCTTACGCCTCGAAATCCAATTGAAGGGATTCTTGGTTGAGATGCGCACTTTAGGTTATATCGAAAATTCTTTTCGGTTTCAAAATGGGTTTCGGGCGAATCTTGAGTTTGGAAAACGCTTATGGGAGTTCTGCGTCTGAAAAGGCTCGGCCCGAACTTCGGGTGCGCCGTATGGAACTTCAATACTAAAGCACAATCTATGCGGCTCTTCGAAATTGTTGACTATACACTGTGTTTCATGCTTCTCTCGGTCCAAATACTCCTCTAGAAAAAATCCGGGATCGCGTTTTTCATTAACGGGGGTTTTCAGGTGTCGTACTGTAGTCTTACGCCTCGAAATCCAATTGAAGGGATTCTTGGTTGAGATGCGCATGGTACTTTAGGTTATATCGATAATCTTTTCGGTTCAAAACGGGTTTCGGGCGAATCCTGAGTTTGGAAAACGCTTCTCGAGCGTTCTGCGCCTGAAAAGGCTAGGGCCCGAACTTCGGGTGCGCCGTACGGAACTTCTGTACGAAAGCACAATCTATGCGGCTCTACGAAATTGTTGACTATACACTGTGTGTTTCATGCGACTCTCGGTCCAAATACTCTCTCTCTAGAAAAATCCGGGATCTCGTTTTTTCATTAACGGGGGTTTCGGGTGTCGTACTAAAGTCCTACGCCTCGAAATCCAATTGAAGGGATTCTTGGTTGAGATGCGCACTTTAGTTTATTTCGAGAAATCTTTTCGGTTTCAAAACGGGTTTTCGGGCGAATCTTGCGTTTGGAAAACGCTTAATGGGAAGTTCTGAGCCTGAAAAGGCTCGGGCCCGAACTTCGGGTGCGCCGTACGGAACTTCAATACGAAAGCACATCTCAATGCGGCTCTACGAAATTGTTTGACTCTACACTGTGTTGTTTCATGCTTCTCTCGGTCCAAATACTCCCTCTAGAAAAATCTGGGATCGCGTTTTTCTCCAACGTGGGTTTCGGGTGTCGTACCCTACTCCTACGCCTCGAAATCCATTTGAAGGGATTCTTGGTTGCGATGCGCACTTTAGGTTATCTCGAAAATCTTTTTGGTTCAAAACGGGTTTCGGGCGAATCTTGGGTTTGGAAAACGCTTCTTCGAGTTCTGCGTCTGAAAAGGCTCGGGCCCGAACTTCGGGCGCGCCGCATGGAACTTCTGTACGATCGCTAAATCTGTGCGGCTCTTCGAAATTGTTGACTATACACTGTGTTTCACGCGACCTTTGGTCCAAATACTCCTTCCAGAAGAATCCGAAATCGCTTTTTTTCATTAACGGGGTTTCGGGTGTCGTACTGTAGGCTTACGCCTCGAAATCCAATTGAAGGATTCTTAGTTGAGATGCGCATTTTAGGTTATATCGATATTCTTTTCGGTTCAGAATGGGTTTCGGGCGAATCCTGAGTTTGGAAAACGCTTCTCGGAGTTCTGCGTCTGAAAAGGCTCGGGCCCGAACTTCGGGTGCGCCGTATGGAACTTCTGTACGAAAGCACAATCTATGCGGCTCGTCGAAATTGTTGGCTATACTGTGTGTTTCATGCGACACTCGGTCCAAATAGTCTCTCTCGAAAAATCCAAAAGTCTCGTTTTTCATTAACAGGGGTTTCGGGTGTCGTACTAAAGTCCAACGCCTCGAAATCCAATTGAAGGGATTCTTGGTTGAGATGCGCATTTTAGTTTATTTCGAGATTCTTTTCGGTTTCAAACGGTTTTCGGGCGAATCTTGCGTTTGGTAAACACTTATGGGAGTTCTGAGTCTGAAAAGGCTCGGGCCCGAACTTCGGGTGCGCCGTATGGAACTTCAATGCTAATGCACATTCAATGCGGCTCTACGAAATTGTTGACTCTACACTGTGTTTCATGCTTCTCTCGGCCCAAATACTCCCTCTAGAAAAATCCGGGATCGCGTTTTTCTCTAACGAGGGTTTCGGGTGTCGTACTCTTGTCCTACGCCTCGAAATCCATTTGAAAGGATTCTTGGTTGAGATGCGCACTTTAGGTTATTTCGAAAATCTTTTTGGTTCAAAACGGGTTTCGGGCGAATCCTGGGTTTCGAAAACGCTTCGGGGCGTTCTGCGCCTGAAAAGGCTAGGGCCCGAACTTCGGGTGCGCCGTACGGAACTTCTGTACGAAAGCACAATCTATGCGGCTCTACGAAATGGTTGACTATGCACTGTGTTTCATGCAACTCTCGGTCCAAATACTCCCTATAGAATATTCCGGGATCACGTTTTTCATTAACGGGGGTTTCGGGTGTCGTACTCTAGTCTTACGCCTCGAAATCCAATTGAAGGGATTCTTGGTTGAGATGCACACTTTAGGTTATTTCGAAAATCTTTTTGGTTCAAAACGGGTTTCGGGCGAATTTTGGGTTTCGAAAACGCTTCGGGGCGTTCTGCGCCTGAAAAGGCTAGGGCCCGAACTTCGGGTGCGCCGTACGTAACTTCAATACGAAAGCACAATCTATGCGGCTCTACGAAATTGTTGACTCTACACTGTGTCTCATGCTTCTCTCGGTCCAAAAACCCCCTCTAGAAAAATCCGGGATCACGTTTTTCTCTAACGTGGGTTTTGGGTGTCGTACCCTACTCCTACGCCTCGAAATCCATTTGAAGGGATTCTTGGTTGCGATGCGCACTTTAGGTTATTTCGAAAATCTTTTTGGTTCAAAACGGGTTTCGGGCGAATCTTGGGTTTGGAAAACGCTTCTGCGAGTTCTGCGTCTGAAAAGGCTCTGGCCCGAACTTCGGGCGCGCCGTATGGAACTTCTGTACGATCGCTAAATCTATGCGGCTCTTCGAAATTGTTGACTATACACTGTGTTTCATGCGACCTTCGGTCCAAATACTCCCTCCAGAAGAATCCGAAATCGCTTTTTTCATTAACGGGGGTTTCAGGTGTCGTACTGTAGGCTTACGCCTAGAAATCCAATTTAAGGGATTCATAGTTGACATGCGCATTTTAGGTTATATCGATATTCTTTTCGGTTCAGAATGGGTTTCGGGCGAATCCTGAGTTTGGAAAACGCTTCTCGGAGTTCTGCGTCTGAAAAGGCTCGGGCCCGAACTTCGGGTGCGCCGTATGGAACTTCCGTACGAAAGCACAATCTATGCGGCTCGTCGAAATTGCTGGCTATACTGTGTGTTTCATGCGACACTCGGTCCAAATACTCTCTCTCGAAAAATCAAAAGTCTCGTTTTTCATTAACGGGGGTTTCGGGTGTCGTACTAAAGTCCAACGCCTCGACATCCAACTGAAGGGCTTCTTGGTTGAGATGCGCATTTTAGTTTATTTCGAGATTCTTTTCGGTTTCAAAAGGTTTTCGGGCGAATCTTGCGTTTGGGAAACACTTATGGGAGTTCTGAGTATGAAAAGGCTCGGGCCCGAACTTCGGGTGCGCCGTATGGAACTTCAATACTAACGCACATTCAATGCGGCTCTACGAAATTGTTGACTCTACACTGTGTTTCATGCTTCTCTCGGCCCAAATACTCCCTCTAGAAAAATCCGGGATCCCGTTTTTCTCTAACGAGGGTTTCGGGTGTCGTACTCTTGTCCTACGCCTCGAAATCCATTTGAAAGGATTCTTGGTTGAGAGGCGCACGTTAGGTTATTTCGAAAATCTTTTTGGTTCAAAACGGGCTTCGAGCGAATCCTGGGTTGCGAAAACGCTTCGGGTCGTTCTGCGCCTGAAAAGGCTAGGGCATGAACTTCGGGTGCGCCGTACGGAACTTCTGTACGACAGCACAATCTATGCGGCTCTACGAAATGGTTGACTATGCACTGTGTTTCATGCAACTCTCGGTCCAAATACTCCCTATAGAATATTCTGCGATCACGTTTTTCATTAACGTGGGTTTCGGGTGTCGTACTCTGGTCTTACGCCTCGAAATCCAAACGAAGGGATTCTTGGTTGAGATGCACACTTTAGGTTATTTCGAAAATCTTTTTGGTTGAAAACGGGTTTCGGGCGAATTTTGGGTTTCGAAAACGCTTCGAGACGTTCTGCGCCTGAAAAGGCTCGGGCCCAAACTTCGGGTACGCCGTACGTAACTTCAATACGAAAGCACAATCTATGCGGCTCTACGAAATTGTTGACTCTACAATGTGTCTCATGCTTCTCTCGGCCCCAAAAACCCCTCTAGAAAAATCCGGGATCACGTTTTTCTTAACGTGGGTTTTGGGTGACGTACCCAACTCCTACGCCTCGAAATCCATTTGAAGGGATTCTTGGTTGCGATGCCCACTTTAGGTTTATTTCAAAAATCTTTTTGGTTCGAAACGGGTTTCGGGCGAATCTTGGGTTTGGAAAACGCTTCTGCGAAGTTCTGCATCTGAAAAGGCTCGGGCCCGAACTTCGGGCGCGCCGTATGGAACTTCAATACGAAAGCACAATCTATGCGGCTCTTCGAAATTGTTGACTCTACACAATGTGTTTCATGCTTCTCTCGGCCCAAAACTCCCTCTAGAAAGAATCCGGGATCACGTTTTTCTCTAACGTGGGGTTTTGGGTGTCGTACCCAACTCCTACGCCTCGAAATCCATTTGAAGGGATTCTTGGTTGCGATGCCCACTTTAGGTTATTTCGAAAATCTTTTTGGTTCGAAACGGGTTTCGGGCGAATCTTGGGTTTGGAAAACGCTTCTGCAAGTTCTGCATCTGAAAAGGCTCTGGCCCGAACTTCGAGCGCGCCGTATGGAACTTCTGTACGATCGCTAAATCTATGCGGCTCTTCGAAATTGTTGACTACACACTGTGTTTCATGCGACCTTCGGTCCAAATACTCCCTCCAGAAGAAATCCGAAATCGCTTTTTTCATTAACGGGGGTTTCAGGTGTCATACTGTAGGCTTACGCCTAGAAATCCAATTTAAGGGATTCATAGTTGACATGCGCATTTTAGGTTATATCGATATTCTTTTCGGTTCAGAATGGGTTTCGGGCGAATCCTGAGTTTGGAAAACGCTTCTCGGAGTTCTGCGTCTGAAAAGGCTCGGGCCCGAACTTCGGGGTGCGCCGTATGGAACTTCTGTACGTAAGCACAATCTATGCGGCTCGTCGAAATTGTTGCCTATACTGTGTGTTTCATGCGACACTCGGTCCAAATAGTCTCTCTCGAAAAATCCAAAGTGTCGTTTTTCATTAACGGGGGTTTCGGGTGTCGTATTAAAGTCCAACGCCTCGACATCCAACTGAAGGGCTTCTTGGTTGAGATGCGCATTTTAGTTTATTTCGAGATTCTTTTCGGTTTCAAAAGGTTTTCGGGCGAATCTTGCGTTTGGGAAACACTTATGGGAGTTCTGAGTATGAAAAGGCTCGGGCCCGAACTTCGGGTGCGCCGTATGGAACTTCAATACTAACGCACATTTCAATGCGGCTCTACGAAATTGTTGACTCCACACTGTGTTTCATGCTTCTCTCGGCCCAAATACTCCCTCTAGAAAAATCCGGGATCCCGTTTTTCTCTAACGAGGGTTTCGGGTGTCGTACTCTTGTCCTACGCCTCGAAATCCATTTGAAAGGATTCTTGGTTGAGACGCGCACTTTAGGTTATTTCGAAAATCTTTTTGGTTCAAAACGGGCTTCGAGCGAATCCTGGGTTGCGAAAATGCTTCGGGTCGTTCTGCGCCTGAAAAGGCTAGGGCATGAACTTCGGGTGCGCCGTACGGAACTTCTGTACGACAGCACAATCTATGCGGCTCTACAAAATGGTTGACTATGCACTGTGTTTCATGCAACTCTCGGTCCAAATACTCCTTATAGAATATTCTGCGATCACGTTTTTCATTAACGTGGGTTTCGGGTGTCGTACTCTGGTCTTACGCCTCGAAATCCAAACGAAGGGATTCTTGGTTGAGATGCACACTTTAGGTTATTTCGAAAATCTTTTTGGTTGAAAACGGGTTTCGGGCGAATTTTGGGTTTCGAAAACGCTTCGAGACGTTCTGCGCCTGAAAAGGCTCGGGCCCAAACTTCGGGTACGCCGTACGCAACTTCAATACGAAAGCACAATCTATGCGGCTCTACGAAATTGTTGACTCTACAATGTGTCTCATGCTTCTCTCGGCCCAAAAACCCCCTCTAGAAAGATCCGGGATCACGTTTTTCTCTAACGTGGGTTTTGGGTGACGTACCCGACTCCTACGCCTCGAAATCCATTTGAAGGGATTCTTGGTTGCGATGCCCACTTTAGGTTATTTCGAAAATCTTTTTGGTTTGAAACGGGTTTCGGGCGAATCTTGGGTTTGGAAAACGCTTCTGCAAGTTCTGCATCTGAAAAGGCTCTGGCCCGAACTTCGAGCGCGCCGTATGGAACTTCTGTACGATCGCTAAATCTATGCGGCTCTTCGAAATTGTTGACTACACACTGTGTTTCATGCGACCTTCGGTCCAAATACTCCCTCCAGAAGAATCCGAAATCGCTTTTTTCATTAACGGGGGTTTCAGGTGTCATACTGTAGGCTTACGCCTAGAAATCCAATTTAAGGGATTCATAGTTGACATGCGCATTTTAGGTTATATCGATATTCTTTTCGGTTCAGAATGGGTTTCGGGCGAATCCTGAGTTTGGAAAACGCTTCTCGGAGTTCTGCGTCTGAAAAGGCTCGGGCCCGAACTTCGGGTGCGCCGTATGGAACTTCTGTACGTAAGCACAATCTATGCGGCTCGTCGAAATTGTTGCCTATACTGTGTGTTTCATGCGACACTCGGTCCAAATAGTCTCTCTCGAAAAATCCAAAGGTTCGTTTTCATTAACGGGGGTTTCGGGTGTCGTATTAAAGTCCAACGCCTCGACATCCAACTGAAGGGCTTCTTGGTTGAGATGCGCATTTTAGTTTATTTCGAGATTCTTTTCGGTTTCAAAAGGTTTTCGGGCGAATCTTGCGTTTGGGAAACACTTATGGGAGTTCTGAGTATGAAAAGGCTCGGGCCCGAACTTCGGGTGCGCCGTATGGAACTTCAATACTAACGCACATTCAATGCGGCTCTACGAAATTGTTGACTCTACACTGTGTTTCATGCTTCTCTCGGCCCAAATACTCCCTCTAGAAAAATCCGGGATCCCGTTTTTCTCTAACGAGGGTTTCGGGTGTCGTACTCTTGTCCTACGCCTCGAAATCCATTTGAAAGGATTCTTGGTTGAGACGCGCACTTTAGGTTATTTCGAAAATCTTTTTGGTTCAAAACGGGCTTCGAGCGAATCCTGGGTTGCGAAAACGCTTCGGGTCGTTCTGCGCCTGAAAAGGCTAGGGCATGAACTTCGGGTGCGCCGTACGGAACTTCTGTACGACAGCACAATCTATACGGCTCTACGAAATGGTTGACTATGCACTGTGTTTCATGCAACTCTCGGTCCAAATACTCCCTATAGAATATTCTGGGATCATGTTTTTCATTAACGGGGGTTTCGGGTGTCGTACTCTGGTCTTACGCCTCGAAATCCAAACGAAGGGATTCTTGGTTGAGATGCACACTTTAGGTTATTTCGAAAATCTTTTTGGTTGAAAACGGGTTTCGGGCGAATTTTGGGTTTCGAAAACGCTTCGAGACGTTCTGCGCCTGAAAAGGCTCGGGCCCAAACTTCGGGTACGCCGTACGTAACTTCAATACGAAAGCACAATCTATGCGGCTCTACGAAATTGTTGACTCTACAATGTGTCTCATGCTTCTCTCGGCCCAAAAAACCCTCTCTAGAAAGATCCGGGATCACGTTTTTCTCTAACGTGGGTTTTGGGTGACGTACCCAACTCCTACGCCTCGAAATCCATTTGAAGGGATTCTTGGTTGCGATGCCCACTTTAGGTTATTTCGAAAATCTTTTTGGTTCGAAACGGGTTTCGGGCGAATCTTGGGTTTGGAAAACGCTTCTGCAAGTTCTGCATCTGAAAAGGCTCTGGCCCGAACTTCGAGCGCGCCGTATGGAACTTCTGTACGATCGCTAAATCTATGCGGCTCTTCGAAATTGTTGACTACACACTGTGTTTCATGCGACCTTCGGTCCAAATACTCCCTCCAGAAGAATCCGAAATCGCTTTTTTCATTAACGGGGGTTTCAGGTGTCATACTGTAGGCTTACGCCTAGAAATCCAATTTAAGGGATTCATAGTTGACATGCGCATTTTAGGTTATATCGATATTCTTTTCGGTTCAGAATGGGTTTCGGGCGAATCCTGAGTTTGGAAAACGCTTCTCGGAGTTCTGCGTCTGAAAAGGCTCGGGCCCGAACTTCGGGTGCGCCGTATGGAACTTCTGTACGTAAGCACAATCTATGCGGCTCGTCGAAATTGTTGCCTATACTGTGTGTTTCATGCGACACTCGGTCGAAATAGTCTCTCTCGAAAAATCCAAAGTCTCGTTTTTCATTAACGGGGGTTTCGGGTGTCGTATTAAAGTCCAACGCCTCGACATCCAACTGAAGGGCTTCTTGGTTGAGATGCGCATTTTAGTTTATTTCGAGATTCTTTTCGGTTTCAAAAGGTTTTCGGGCGAATCTTGCGTTTGGGAAACACTTATGGGAGTTCTGAGTATGAAAAGGCTCGGGCCCGAACTTCGGGTGCGCCGTATGGAACTTTAATACGAACGCACATTCAATGCGGCTCTACGAAATTGTTGACTCCACACTGTGTTTCATGCTTCTCTCGGCCCAAATACTCCCTCTAGAAAAATCCGGGATCCCGTTTTTCTCTAACGAGGGTTTCGGGTGTCGTACTCTTGTCCTACGCCTCGAAATCCATTTGAAAGGATTCTTGGTTGAGACGCGCACTTTAGGTTATTTCGAAAATCTTTTTGGTTCAAAACGGGCTTCGAGCGAATCCTGGGTTGCGAAAATGCTTCGGGTCGTTCTGCGCCTGAAAAGGCTAGGGCATGAACTTCGGGTGCGCCGTACGGAACTTCTGTACGACAGCACAATCTATGCGGCTCTACAAAATGGTTGACTATGCACTGTGTTTCATGCAACTCTCGGTCCAAATACTCCTTATAGAATATTCTGCGATCACGTTTTTCATTAACGTGGGTTTCGGGTGTCGTACTCTGGTCTTACGCCTCGAAATCCAAACGAAGGGATTCTTGGTTGAGATGCGCACTTTAGGTTATTTCGAAAATCTTTTTGGTTGAAAACGGGTTTCGGGCGAATTTTGGGTTTCGAAAACGCTTCGAGACGTTCTGCGCCTGAAAAGGCTCGGGCCCAAACTTCGGGTACGCCGTACGTAACTTCAATACGAAAGCACAATCTATGCGGCTCTACGAAATTGTTGACTCTACAATGTGTCTCATGCTTCTCTCGGCCCAAAAACCCCCTCTAGAAAAATACGGGATCACGTTTTTCTTTAACGTGGGTTTTGGGTGACGTACCCAACTCCTACGCCTCGAAATCCATTTGAAGGGATTCTTGGTTGCGATGCCCACTTTAAGTTATTTCGAAAATCCTTTTGGTTCGAAACGGGTTTCGGGCGAATCTTGGGTTTGGAAAACGCTTCTGCAAGTTCTGCATCTGAAAAGGCTCTGGCCCGAACTTCGAGCGCGCCGTATGGAACTTCTGTACGATCGCTAAATCTATGCGGCTCTTCGAAATTGTTGACTACACACTGTGTTTCATGCGACCTTCGGTCCAAATACTCCCTCCAGAAGAATTCGAAATCGCTTTTTTCATTAACGGGGGTTTCAGGTGTCATACTGTAGGCTTACGCCTAGAAATCCAATTTAAGGGATTCATAGTTGACATGCGCATTTTAGGTTATATCGAAATTCTTTTCGGTTCAGAATGGGTTTCGGGCGAATCCTGAGTTTGGAAAACGCTTCTCGGAGTTCTGCGTCTGAAAAGGCTCGGGCCCGAACTTCGGGCGCGCCGTATGGTACTTCTGTACGTAAGCACAATCTATGCGGCTCATCGAAATTGTTGCCTATACTGTGTGTTTCATGCGACACTCGGTCCAAATAGTCTCTCTCGAAAAATCCAAAGGTTCGTTTTTCATTAACGGGGGTTTCGGGTGTCGTATTAAAGTCCAACGCCTCGACATCCAACTGAAGGGCTTCTTGGTTGAGTTGCGCATTTTAGTTTATTTCGAGATTCTTTTCGGTTTCAAAAGGTTTTCGGGCGAATCTTGCGTTTGGGAAACACTTATGGGAGTTCTGAGTATGAAAAGGCTCGGGCCCGAACTTCGGGTGCGCCGTATGGAACTTCAATACTAACGCACATTCAATGCGGCTCTACGAAATTGTTGACTCTACACTGTGTTTCATGCTTCTCTCGGCCCAAATACTCCCTCTAAAAAAATCCGGGATCCCGTTTTTCTCTAACGAGGGTGTCGGGTGTCGTACTCTTGTCCTACGCCTCGAAATCCATTTGAAAGGATTCTTGGTTGAGACGCGCACTTTAGGTTATTTCGAAAATCTTTTTGGTTCAAAACGGGCTTCGAGCGAATCCTGGGTTGCGAAAACGCTTCGGGTCGTTCTGCACCTGAAAAGGCTAGGGCATGAACTTCGGGTGCGCCGTACGGAACTTCTGTACGACAGCACAATCTATACGGCTCTACGAAATGGTTGACTATGCACTGTGTTTCATGCAACTCTCGGTCCAAATACTCCCTATAGAATATTCTGGGATCTTGTTTTTCATTAACGGGGGGTTTCGGGTGTCGTACTCTGGTCTTACGCCTCGAAATCCAAACGAAGGGATTCTTGGTTGAGATGCACACTTTAGGTTATTTCGAAAATCTTTTTGGTTGAAAACGGGTTTCGGGCGAATTTTGGGTTTCGAAAACGCTTCGAGACGTTCTGCGCCTGAAAAGGCTCGGGCCCAAACTTCGGGTACGCCGTACGTAACTTCAATACGAAAGCACAATCTATGCGGCTCTACGAAATTGTTGACTCTACAATGTGTCTCATGCTTCTCTCGGCCCAAAAACCCCCTCTAGAAAGATCCGGGATCACGTTTTTCTCTAACGTGGGTTTTGGGTGACGTACCCAACTCCTACGCCTCGAAATCCATTTGAAGGGATTCTTGGTTGCGATGCCCACTTTAGGTTATTTCGAAAATCTTTTTGGTTCGAAACGGGTTTCGGGCGAATCTTGGGTTTGGAAAACGCTTCTGCAAGTTCTGCATCTGAAAAGGCTCTGGCCCGAACTTCGAGCGCGCCGTATGGAACTTCTGTACGATCGCTAAATCTATGCGGCTCTTCGAAATTGTTGACTACACACTGTGTTTCATGCGACCTTCGGTCCAAATACTCCCTCCAGAAGAATCCGAAATCGCTTTTTTCATTAACGGGGGTTTCAGGTGTCATACTGTAGGCTTACGCCTAGAAATCCAATTTAAGGGATTCATAGTTGACATGCGCATTTTAGGTTATATCGATATTCTTTTCGGTTCAGAATGGGTTTCGGGCGAATCCTGAGTTTGGAAAACGCTTCTCGGAGTTCTGCGTCTGAAAAGGCTCGGGCCCGAACTCGGGGTGCGCCGTATGGAACTTCTGTACGTAAGCACAATCTATGCGGCTCGTCGAAATTGTTGCCTATACTGTGTGTTTCATGCGACACTCGGTCCAAATAGTCTCTCTCGAAAAATCCAAAGTGTCGTTTTTCATTAACGGGGGTTTCGGGTGTCGTATTAAAGTCCAACGCCTCGACATCCAACTGAAGGGCTTCTTGGTTGAGATGCGCATTTTAGTTTATTTCGACATTCTTTTCGGTTTCAAAAGGTTTTCGGGCGAATCTTGCGTTTGGGAAACACTTATGGGAGTTCTGAGTATGAAAAGGCTCGGGCCCGAACTTCGGGTGCGCCGTATGGAACTTCAATACTAACGCACATTCAATGCGGCTCTACGAAATTGTTGACTCTACACTGTGTTTCATGCTTCTCTCGGCCCAAATACTCCCTCTAGAAAAATCCGGGATCCCGTTTTTCTCTAACGAGGGTTTCGGGTGTCGTACTCTTGTCCTACGCCTCGAAATCCATTTGAAAGGATACTTGGTTGAGACGCGCACTTTAGGTTATTTCGAAAATCTTTTTGGTTCAAAACGGGCTTTGAGCGAATCCTGGGTTGCGAAAACGCTTCGGGTCGTTCTGCGCCTGAAAAGGCTAGGGCATGAACTTCGGGTGCGCCGTACGGAACTTCTGTACGACAGCACAATCTATACGGCTCTACGAAATGGTTGACTATGCACTGTGTTTCATGCAACTCTCGGTCCAAATACTCCCTATAGAATATTCTGGGATCACGTTTTTCAATAACGAGGGTTTCGGGTGTCGTACTTTGGTCTTACGCCTCGAATTCCAAACGAAGGGATTCTTGGTTGAGATGCACACTTTAGGTTATTTCGAAAATCTTTTTGGTTGAAAACGGGTTTCGGGCGAATTTTGGGTTTCGAAAACGCTTCGAGACGTTCTGCGCCTGAAAAGGCTCGGGCCCAAACTTCGGGTACGCCGTACGCAACTTCAATACGAAAGCACAATCTATGCGGCTCTACGAAATTGTTGACTCTACAATGTGTCTCATGCTTCTCTCGGCCCAAAAACCCCCTCTAGAAAGATCCGGGATCACGTTTTTCTCTAACGTGGGTTTTGGGTGACGTACCCGACTCCTACGCCTTGAAATCCATTTGAAGGGATTCTTGGTTGCGTACGCCGTACGTAACTTCAATACGAAAGCACAATCTATGCGGCTCTACGAAATTGTTGACTCAAAACTCTGTCTCATGCTTCTC
>QPKB01000001.1:29893896-30473528 GCA_003546025.1 Camphora micrantha | reverse complement strand
TTATGGCTTGAAAGCCGAAAATTTTGAGGTGGCATGAAAGCCGATTTTGGTGGCGTGAAAGCCAAATTTTGGTGGCGTGAAAGCCGATGTGGCATGGAAGCCGATTTTTGGCATGAGAGCCGATTTTTTGTTTTTGGCGTAAAAGCCGGATTTTTGGCATGAGAGCCGATTTTTTTTTGTTTTGGCGTAAAAGCCGGATTTTTGGCATGAGAGCCGATTTTTTGTTTTTTGGCGTAAAAGCCGGGATTTTTTGAAAACCAAGTTTTGTTTTGTTGGCATGAGAGCCAGATTTTGTTTTGATTTTTGGCGTGAGAGCCGATTTTTGGCGTGGAAGCCGAGTTTTTTGGCGTAAAAGCCGAGCTTTTGGCGTAAAAGCCAGGTTTTGGTTTTCAAAAATGCAAGTATCGACTAAGAGTCGCCTCCCTGCTGAATGGTATTGCAAGTATCGATGGAATGTCGCCTCCTTGCTCATTCGGTTGCGAGTATCGATGGAATGTCGCTTCCTCGCGAAGTTGGATGCAAGTATCGACTAAGCGTCACTTCCCTGCTTTTTCTTCAAAAATTTTGTTTTGCGGGTATCGATGGAATGTCGCCTCCCCACGATTTTTGAAATTTGAGGTTTTTTCGAACCTTTGTTTTTCTTTTGACATTTGGGTTGTGGATATCAACTGGAATGTTTTGTCTTCACGATTTTTGAAATTTTGCAAGTATCAACGAGGTGTTGCTTCCTTGCGATTTTGAGGTTTTGGAAGTATCGAATGGGGTTCGCATCCTTCCGATGGGTTTTTGCGAGTATCGACTTGACATCGCTTTCCCGATTTTTGTTTTTAGACATGAGGGTCGTAAATTTTGACCTAAAACCATTTTTGTTGGTAAAAGGTAAGGCGGACTAGGGTGGAAATTCCTAAGTCCTGATTTTTGTTTCAAACCAAGAATTTTGGGTTCAATGATCGAAAATTTTGGTTTAAGTTTGGGAAGAGGCTCCTAAACTTAGATTTTTGGATTTTTCTTTTGAACAATGAAACGATGAAAGTAAGCATTGTTTTGAAAGTTCAACATAAAGGTGAAAATTCCAAAAGGAGTGGGTTTGACGAGCAAGTACCTAGAAATAGGCTTCGGCCTTGCAGGCGTTGCTCTGACCCAGTGGAGGAAGTCTTCAAGGGTAGTACCGCTTCAAGAACTTGCCGTTGATGGGCAGCATACATCTATCACCTTCCATGTTTAGAAGTGCGTATGCGCCATTGGAGAAGACTTTGTCAATGACGAAGCGTCCCTCCCATTTTGGTTCAAATTTGCCTTTGGATTTGTGAGCGAAAACCATCGGCCTTTTTACCGCAAGAACCAAGTCACCCTTTTTGTGGGCGCGTTGCCTGACCTTTTTGTTGAAAGATCCAGCCATGCGTGCTTGATAGAGCTCAATGCTGTGCCTCGAGCCGTCTCTCATCGAGATTGTCCAGCTCTTGGAGTCTTAATTTGGCATTGCAGAGTGTCTTGTTGAAGGCCTCTGCTAGTCCATTCGCCGCCGGATTGTACGGAGTTGAAGGACAACTTTGGATTTTGTATTTGTCGCAGAACCTGTAGAATCTGTGATCACGGAATTGTGGTCCGTTATCATGGACGAATCTTTTAGGTATGCCGAAGCGACAAATGATGTTAGTGCGCAAGAACTGAAGGACTGATGAGGTCTTCATTTCATTGAGCGCAAAAGCTTCTGACCACTTGGAGAAATAATCCGTAGCGGCGAAGATGAAGCGATGACCTTTGCTTGACGGAGGGGAGACAGGACCTATGATGTCCATACCCCAGGCTTCGAAAGGCCATGAAATTGCTGTAGGATGTAGCCATTCTGGAGGCATGTGGACATAGTCTCCATGAACTTGGCATTGTTGGCAGCGTTTAGCAAATTGCATTGCGTCAGCTACCATGATAGGCCAATAATAACCTAGCCTTTTTATCTGATCGTAGAGCTTTGGACCAGCCTGATGAGCTCCACAAAGACCAGCATGCACCTCTTCAAGAGTTTCTTTAGCTTCTTGTTGTGATAAGCAGCGTAGAAGTACTTCATTGTAGGATTTTCTGTAGAGCATCTTTGAAGGAATGTCCAGATGAAAGTTTGGGGTTCATCTTTGAACACTTACCCGTTCTTTTGGATCTGCAGGTAGGATTCCGAAAATAATATAATCAATGAACGGATCCCTCCAGTCGCCGATCGGAGGTCTGAGGATGGAGATCCGACTTCCAACCAGTTGGTGGCACTCAGCAACTGCTTGGTGTGTATTGAGGGGAGGGAGAATCCTTCTCTCACACACTGTAACTTGCATGCGTTCTCCTTCTTGGACCGCCATAGAGGCGGCAAGTCCAGCCAGGGCATCTGCACGGATGTTTTCGCCTCTACGAATGTGGGTGATATGACAGATGTCAAATTTTTGCCGAAGTGATTGCGCCTTGTTATAGTAAGGCAACATATCAGGCTTCCTGATTTCAAATTTCTGATTCATCTGGTTGACGATCAGTTGAGAATCCCCAAAGGCTTCTAGCACTGTGATACCGGATTCGAGGGCGAGTTCCAATCCTACAATCAGGGCTTGGTACTCAGCTGCATTGTTTGAACATGGTTCCAGTAGCGAGAAGGCGTGTGGAATCATGTATTTGTCGGGACTAACAAAGAGGATGCCAATCCCTGATATTTGATTTCCTTTTTCACTTGTCCTGGTTGCACCGTCGAGGTACATATCCCAGGAAGTATTTGATAAGGAAGCCTCCACGTTGTAGACCGACTCGTCTGGGAGATCATCCCTGAGTGGAGAATCTTCAGGCAACAGATGCTCTGCAAGAAAGTCTGCCAGAGCTTGACCTTTGATTGCTTTTTGTGGTACATACCTAATATCAAATTGTGACAGGAGGATAGACCATTTTGCCAGTCGGGCATTGAGGGAACCTGCTTTTGTGACAAGGACCTTCAGGAGATTGATCCTTGAGATCAGGTATACTGTGTTGGACAGCAGATAATGACGTAGCTTTTGTACAGCAAACATCACTGCAAGACATTCTTTTCCGACTGGAGAGTAGCGATGCTCTGCACCTACCAGCATGCGGCTGAGATAGTATAGAGCAGCTTCTTTTCCCTCATGATTTCCTTGCGCAAGTAGAGCTCCCAAAGAGTGGTCGAGGGCTCTTGTGTACAAGATAAATGGTTTTCCAGTTGTGGGGGCAGCCAGTACTGGAGGTTTGGTCAGGTATGACTTGATGTCTCGGAACGCAGTTTCGCATTCAGCATCCCAGACAAAGTCCATGCCCTTTTTCATTAGGCGGGAGAATGGACGGCATTTCCCTGACAGGTTGGAGATGAACCGTCGAATGTATGCCAATCTTCCTTGAAGCCCTTTTAACTGTCTCAGGGTTTTTGGGGATGGCATTTCTAGGATAGCCTTGACTTTGATAGGGTCAAGCTCTATTCCCGCTTTCCGAACTACGAATCCGAGGAACTTACCCGAGGATACACCGAAGAAGCATTTTAGGGGATTCATTCGCAGTTTGTGCCTGTGTAGTCGGAGGAAGGCTTCTCGAAGATCTTTGAGATGGTCTTCTTTCCTTTTGCTTTTGACGGCGAGGTCATCAACGTAGCATTCGACCGTCTTATGCTGCATATCTTGGAATATCTTCATCATAGCCCTCTGATATGTCACGCCAGCGTTTTTCAGACCAAATGGCATTACAGTGTAACAATACACGCCAAATGGGGTCCGAAATGATGTGTGTCTTTCATCTTCAGGATGTATTTTTATCTGATTGTACACAGAGAAACCATCCATGAATGTCATCCGCTCGAATCCACAAGTGTTGTCGATCATCACCTCCGGTATGGGGAGCGGAAATTCATCTTTAGGACATGCATTGTTTAGGTCTCTATAATCAATACAGACCCTAATCTGCCCATTTTTCTTTGTCACTGGGACGATGTTGGCCAACCATTCAGATGCTGTTCCTCGCGGATGAAGCCAACGTTTTTGAGTTTCTGAACTTCTTGTTCAATTTTGTCCATTATGTCAGGACGAAATCTTCTTTGACCTTGTTTGACAGGCTTGATATCTTTTTGTAGATTGAGTTTGTGAACTGCTATTTTGGGGTCTAAACCAGGCATTTCAGCGTAAGACCATGCAAAACAATCAACAAACTCACGAAGAAAAGCGATATACTCGGGTAACTCATCATCCTTTATATTCTTGCTTATGAATACAGGACGCGGGCTATCTGGCGTTCCCAAGTCTATCTTTTGAACAGAATCTTCTGTTGGAAGACTTGAAGGTGGTTCCTCCATAATATTTTCGGAGGCTTCCAACTCAACAAGACCTTCCTTAGTTTCAAAGGTATTCTCAGACCAAGGCTGTGCTTCTGACCATGGGTCTTCTTGATCGGCACTCTTCTCAAGACTTGCTATGAGATGGTCCCAATCGCCTGTTGAAACTGGATCGAAGTATAGCACTTCTTTTGGAGATGATGGTTCTTCTGGACCAGAAGACTGTGCATCTGTATCATCGGACAATTCCTCTTCATCATCAGAGAAATCGTACCAATTGGAGGAGCTTCCTGGATCCTTGACGGGTAACTCTTCAAAGAGATATCCAGGGAGATCAATATCTTCACAGACACGAGATGTTGAGGCTTCGTCGGCCAGACGACTCTGTAGCCTTTGGGTCAATTGTCTCATGGGAGCATCAAGGTCGTAGCCCAGTTCGTATGAAGACTTTTCTATATGACGATAGAGTTTCCAATCCTTCTGCTGGCCTTTTGTCAGGGTGGGCTCCAATGGTACGAGGATACCCGCGGCCACCTCCCAAGCCGATTGGATTTCGAGCGTCATAGCCCATTTTCTTCATGATAGCTTGCGCCATTGGACTATACAAGGATAGTTGTGGCATACCTTCGTTTTGGAAAGGCTTAAGTGAAGAGTTTGATGAAGAAGCCGCCGACCTGTGGAAAAAGATCGGCTTTTTTCTTCTGGTGAGGTTGTCGGAACAACGAAGGAAGCTGATGCTGGATCGTCTATGCCAGCAGGTGCCTCCAATGGAGTGAGAGCAGGTTGAGCTTGCTGAGTATCAGCTTGGCTTGATGACGTGTCGTCTTCTGTCTCTGAATCCGAATCTGTGTCTTGCATAATAGACACAAAGGAGATGACAAACTTGCCCCCAAGCTTTTGTTTGGTCTTCTTTGCCTTGGTAGTGATCACCAGCGGCTTTGAAGACTTGAGGGAGACAACAAAAGGAGATTGGTTGATCTCCTTAGTTTTGCCGGATGGTTGATTTTCTTCCGTGATTGCTGAGCCTTGCCTTTAGCCTTTCTGGAGACATTCCAAAGGATGCTATCTTTTCTTCATCTTCGTTTTCATCTTTGTACATCTGCAAGTCTGCAAAATGGACTTCTTTGCCTTTGAAAGGCTTTTTGTCCGTAAATACCCGATGTACCAAGTCGTCGTCGCCAACAAACTTGATGCACTGATGAAGAGTTGAAGGAACAACACCACTCTCGTGTATCCAGGGGCGTCCGAGAAGGATGTTGTAGCATGAGGGGGTCTTTATTGCATATACAGTGACTTCAGAGATAAGATCACCGATTTGCAACTTGAACCTAATCTTGCCGATAGGTCTCTGAGTGCTTCCATCGTATCCAAAGATAGACACGGATGTGTGACTCAGCTTGCTAGGCGGGATGCCTAGCTCTTCGAGTGCCGAAGTAGAGATGAGGTTGAGGGCAAAACCCGGATCGATCTGTACTCTGTGTATCAGCATCTCTTTGATGTACCCTGTAAAGTATAAGGGTCGGTTGTGCTTTGTTTCGCCTAGTAGGAGGTCTTCCTTAGTGAAGGCGATAGTTGCACTTGCTGCTTTTTGAACTGAGAGGCAATCATTGCAAGATCCCTCAGTCTTCTTCTTTTCTCCTTTTGAGGAGGTATTTGATTTTTTAACCCTATAGTCCATTTCAATTTGTAGGACTTGTGGGGCATGCTTATCAACATCCACATTCAGTCTTTGCAGTTCTGAAATGAAACTATCACGAGTTTGGGGAGACATTCGTAATAAGTCTAGGATGTGCAGACGTGCAGGTATATGTCTAAAGTGCTCAATCAAGTCATACTTGAAAGCCTCCTTAGGGCCTGCATTCTCATTAATGTTGCCACTTGGGGCGCTTACATTCTGTCCCGAAGGATTTACATAAGAAGAAGAAGTTAGATTGTAATTTTTGTGGTAATCCCGGCCAAAGCGGGTACCTTTACCAACTTCGAGAGCTTCTGGAGATGGTTCTTCATTCAGAAGTCCACCCTTGGGATTGAGGGGCTGATCCTTTTCATTTGCTGAAGATGCTTCCATGTCAACCTTACCATCCTCAGTGATTGCATTGCATGGGGCATTTTCCGGGAACAAGTCCTGAACAGCGTCCAGCAATTTGTCTTCATTGTTTACAATTTCATCGGTCCAGACATCACCAATGAGATTGGGCATCTGGGACCAGTTGACTGGGTAGACTTCATCGGTAGAGACGTCTTCAAGGTAGTCAGCCAGAAGAGGTCTGTACTTTGATGTGACAGTCTCAGAAGACGAAGGCTGAGAAGATGCCATATGGGAGTTTGTGGCCTCAGCAGATGAAGCTCCAGAGGCGCTGTCGTCTCGAACTATCGCATTGCAAGCAATAGAAAACGTCTCCGGAACGGATTGTTGGGAGTCAGATTCATCCTCTGATGTAAGGGGATCATCCACCCAGTAGTTTTCTTCATTTTCAAGAGTTACTAGAGGGGACTCCTGTAGATTTTCCGGGACCACCGGTTTTGGATTGCGATGAAGCTGATTGATGTGATCTTGTCCTTGCCCTATGGCAAGACGCTGCAAGATCCTTGCATATTCTTCGAGATCAGGCATGGGAGCTAGATCTTCTTCTTCATCTACTCCTTGTGGTTCCTCCTGATCGGGTTCTACCGGAGCATTGGCAGGTGCTGTGTCAGCAGCATTTTCTTGAACAACCTCTTGGTCTCCTTCATCATCAGACCAAGATCCCTGTGGTTGTAAAGGGTTATACCAGATCACCGGCATGAGGTGGGATTCGGGGATCCATTCCTCGTCGGAGAGGTATTCTCCTGTTTCGAGGGATTCCTCCCATTCATCGGTGTCACTAGCGGTGTCACTGGACTCGTACCCATCTATGGGGAATACAATTACTAAATTGCAAGAGTATAATGCCCCCTGCATGTCTTCAGTCTTTAGTAGTAATGGCATGAAATCACGAATGGTGAATTTCCTTGCGGGCCTCGAAGTCTCGGAATGAGACTTTTCTGCTGCCCCCAGTAAAGGGGTAGGGGAAGTTTCTATCTTTTCAGGAACTTCTTGTTTTGGTTGAGCTTTCTCCTGCTGTTTAAGCTTGCGGAGTTGTCTCCTGGCTTGCCTTCGCTGTCGAGCGGTCGGCTTTGTTTTGACGATCTCCCAGTTTTCATCTTCCAGGAGATCGGGATGTACCCATATGGGCTGTCCATCTGGTGTTGGGCACGGGACTAGCTCTTGGGATGTTTGAGCCATTTTTATCACCTTGAAGGAAGTAGTGACCTTCTTCTTTGGTGACTTTTGTGTTTGTCCATATGACACCATGTTGACGGAGGCAGACCCATAGTTTTTGTCAAAGGTGATGACTCCGTTTTTCCACATCTCGTTGATCTTTTCTCTCACAACGAAGCATTGGTTGAGGGGATGCGAGATCATCTGGTGGTATGGACAGTATCGGGGATCGTTGGTTTTGCCAACATCTCCTGGTCTTTTGGGTTCAGGCAGGGTGAGCTTCCCGTTTTCCAAGAGAGCCTCGAAGATTTCTTCGACATCTTCATCGAACGGGTATTTCTTTTCTACTCGTTCTTTGAAGGCATCAGAGAGTTCAGGTCTCTTACCTGCACCTTTGTTTTCAGCTTTCTTTGGTGGCTGCGGAGCTGACTTGGTTTGCACATTGAGAACCTCCTTTTTCTTTTGCTTCGAGGTTGCAATGGCGGTCGGCTCCTTCTTTGGTGATTTCTGACTGCTAGGGGCTTTGATCACCGTCTCAACCTCCATAGATGCTTCTAGGAGTTCTCCCAGATTCTTCGATTTGTTGCCGATAATCATGGAGCGTATCTTTGCTCTCATGTTGTTACGGCAGATGTCGACCAGCGACGCTTGTGGCAGTACGTCTGAACATTTGTACGCCATTGCCTTCCACTTGTGAATGTAGTCGTATGTCGACTCATTCTCTCCCTGTTTTAGGCTACAGAGTTGAGCCATAGTCACAGGATGATCCTCACCTTTGAAGTGAGTTAGGAAGCGTGTCTCCATCATGGCCCAGTTTTGGATAGAGTCCTCCTGAAGAGTGGAGTACCAATCAAAGGCCGTACCTTTTAGGGTACTTGCGAAGAGACGGATCTTGAGGGCGTCTTGATCCACGATGGCTCCCGTCAGGATCTTGAAATGGATGACATGTTGTCTGGCCGAGCCCTTCCCCATATATGTTTGGAGAGTGGGCTGTTTGAATTTGGTAGGAAACGGTACCGAGTCCATCCATAAGGGATATGGTGGCTTGATTCCGTGTTCCTTTAGTGAATCCTCTTCCTTTGCTTTGGCGAGGATATCGTCAACGTCCTTTTTGGTAAGGGCGCGTGACTCATTTACCTCCTCTTCGTGGTGACTTGGAGGAGCTTCATTATTCAGTGGACGTTGGAGGGTAAGAAGTAAGTTCTCCATGAGAGCTTTTATCCTCTGCTGTCCCTGCTCCAGCTGCTGGATGCGTGTGGCTAAGTCATCTTGCGGCGGAGGCTGCTCAGCATTTGTGACTAAGACGTTCATCTTTCGAGAGTCGAATGAGGATATCGTCTTGGTGACTGAGCTGGAGCTCATTCTTTTGGATGAAGAGCTCGAAGAGTGATTACTCCGTTGTCCTTGACTTGAAGGAGTGGGAGAATCTTCTCTATGTCTTCGCGCCCGGGAGACGCTGCGAGTCACCGGTCGCTTGACATGGATTTTTGTTGCTGACTTCTGGCACCTTCTGGTTTTGCCAACCATATGGACAGTAGCAACTTGGTTGGGTGCTTCTTTTTCGACCCATTTTTGAGAGACCTGGAGCGTGGAGTGCTGAGCTCTTTGCTTCTCTAGTCTCTTTTGCCGATACGCTGCGCGGCGACGCATACGACGAGCGATTTGAGCTTCAGTTAGCTCGGGCTTTGCTCTAGCCACGAAGGAGGTGGTCCCTCGGGCGCAGCAGCCGAGCTTGTCTTCTTTGTAATTTGGCAAGGACAGGATCTGGATGTGGTCCTTAGCCTGTCGCAGCGAAGCTTTAAATTTGGCGAGCTCGGCCCCTGTTGAGATGAAGGGCCGAGTTGCAGGAATACAGGCCTTGACAGGTTCTCGCTGAGGCCTGATGATGCATGACTTGATCCTGGGCTTATAGGAGTAAGCCGGCTCGTGCTGGGTGGATTTTGTTTGGTGGAGGGCTGGTTTCTCCTCTTTCGTGTACGAGAGAGGGTAGAACCGGTTCTCCTTGAGCGGGGCTAGGTATGCTGGCCTTACAGATCTTTGGGACCTTCTTTGTTTTGGAGAAGGTCTTGGAGACCAAGTCCTGAGGTAGACCTGGTTTCTTGCAGGCTGAGGTTTCGCGGGGTTGTCGCGGGCTTCAGTCTTCTTGGCGGTTGCCCTTGGTGTCACGGTAGTGACGCGCCCAGGGGCGGTTCTCTGCTTCTTGGTAGGAGTTGTTTCTTCTGCAGGAAGCGGGAAAGGTCCCAGCGACCCGAAGACGATGGACCGGGGAGAGGAGGTCGACCCGGTGTCTTGTGCGTTACCGAAGGAAGTGACACTTCGGCCGCTGGCGAGGCGCTTAGGAGCGCGTTTGTTTTGCTTCTCTTGAAGCATTAGCTGGTACTTGTTCTCGTCGAAGGTAATTGTCAACGAAGCTGCCATGTTAGTTTTTGAAAAACCTTTCTGAAACAAGACCGGATCCATTAGTAATCACAAGAATGTGGTGATCATAAATGGAAATAAACTATGGTTTTTTCTTTTCAATTTGCTCGAGGGGACAAGGCCCGGCCCAAGCAAGATGGAGAAGGCGAAAAGCCATAGAGTATACAATTGTTCTAAACGCAAGTATGAAAGGCTCAGAGTGAGCGTTCCAGTGACTGCTAGAAGCAATTGTGAACCTTAATTCAGATTACCGAGGAGCGAGGCTCACTCGAGGTAAAATGATATAAGGTTGGGAGTACAAATGTGTCGGTCGCGAATACAGTAGACCCAAGAGGGCGTACTAGCACCGCTAGGCACAGATGTTGTAAATCGCATCCTTGAAATGGACACGAGATGGGATTTTTTGAAAGTTCAAGGTCGGGTTCATAAAGGAGAGCAAATGGCACTCCGATCCGAACACATGCTCAACATTTCTGCGAGCACAGAGTCCGAAAAGGAAATAACCAGAATTTCTCGAATCTGGACCCAACAATGACAGAAGTTTTTTTTTTTTTTTTTTTAGAAAAGTCAGGATCAGATTCATCAAAGAGAGCAAATGACGTTCCAACCCAAACACGTGCTCAACATTTCTGCGAGCACAGTAATCCGAGGAGGAAGAGGTCAAGATTTCTCGACTTTGAACCCAGACGTGACAGAAGTTTTTTTTTTTTTTTTTTTTTGAAAGTCAGTATCGGATTCATCAAAGAGAGCAAATGATGTTCCAGTTCAAACACGTGCTCAACATTTCTGCGAGCACAGAGTCTGAAAAGGAAGAGATCAAGATTTCTCAAATTTGAAACAAAAATCGACGAATTTTTTTTTTTTTTTTTTTTTTTTTTTTTAGGGTTTGATAATACATCGAGTTCTCACGATTCGTTCTTATGAAACCAATGTTGATAGACCAGCCCCCAGGTAAGGGTAGGATTACTTAATGAACCCGTTTGGAGGACCCTTACCTAGAACAGCCTAGCTGTCTCCAAACTCTGGACAAGGCTTTTCTTAGATCAACCTCGATTAAAGAACGCAATCGGTAAAACTTTCGTGTTCTCAAATGCTCCCCCCCTTTTTTTTTTGTTTTTAACTCATCAGAGAGAGCGAATGGTCCGTTCCCAATCTGAACAGGGGCTCAAACAATTTCTGCGAGCCCTAAGTCAGAAAGGAAAAGAAAACCAAAATTTCTCAAATTTGGATCCAAAAGAGAGAAGATTTTTTTTTTTTGTGAAAATCTGACAAGTTTGAAATCAGATTTTTTTTTCGAACTCGTCAAAGAGAGCAAACGGTCCCTTTCCCAATCTGAAAACGTGCTCAAACATTTCTACAAGCACTGAGTCCAAAAGGGAGGAGATCGAGATTTCTCAGATCTGAATTCAAAGAACAAGAGAAGATTTTTTTTTCGAGAAGGAGAAAGATTGGAAATAGACTTAAAGAAAGAAATTTCCAAAAAAAAAAAAAATCCCATCTCATGTTTTTTTTTTTTATGCAAGATTCAACATCGGCCACCAACTAGAAAGGTGCCAAAGAATCTAAGTTCATGTTCTCAAATGAACGTGTCCCACCGGGTGTGCCAGCTTGATGGACCCGATTCTTCCCTCTCTCCCGCTGCCTCCGTCCCGGGTCTTTCGGGGTACGGCGGAGGGGAGGAGAAGAAAAGTAAAGGGTATCAACATCTTTCTTTTTTTTGTACGGGTATGCCAATTTCACTTTTCTACTTGGAATTTAGAAACGGTGATCCGAAGATCCACCTTCACAAGTAGAAAGGGGAAATGAAACTTTTTCTAGTTTCCCATTGCACGCATATTTTAAGAAAAGAGACAAAGGTTTTTTTTTTTATATGCCGTGAAAGGCGATTTCATTTGTTTGCCGTAAAAGGTGATTTTGCCGTAAAAGGCGATTTACAAATCTTATCCATCATGAAAGACAAGAATTGTGATTTTTGTCTCTAAAAGAAAAATAAAGTACAATAGAAATTAAGAAAAGGAATCTGACTTCTCATTCGATTGTGGGGACACGTTCAGATCGACGGTCGCGAGTCATGTATGGGCTCCTCCATCGTCCATGCAGATGAGAACACGATGCTTAGATTCTTGACTTGGCTTTTTAAACCTCAGATTTTTAAAGGACAAAGACCAAGAGAAGGTCTTATATCCGATAAAAAGCTAAGTAAACGGGCTGAAAAGCCACGTTTTAGCCATGTTGATAGAAGAAGGGAGGTCCTTGGGGGGGTGGCCCCCCAAGGGTGCTTCAATCACCTTTTGGTGGTCTTTGCAGCAGAGTTGCAGGGCCTCTGGATTTTCCGGGCAATTCTCTGGACTTCGGGTGAATTTCTCTAGCGATTTCTCTAGATTCTTTTTCTCTCTTCGTCTCTGTTTTTCCCTTTGGAATGCCCTCCTATTTATAGGCCTTTGGTAGCCATTTAGGAGGGTTTATGAGCATTGAATGCATTAATGCTCATAATGGGAGGAGTTACAAGTTTTAAATTATTTGTTTTGTAACTCCTTTTTCCTTGAATCTGATTGGCCGATGGAGAATAATGAGCTTTTAATTGTCTTTAATCCCCATCATGGGAGGAGTTTCATGGCTTTAATGCCATAAATCCTTTGACTTGTAACTCCCATTTGCTTGCTTTTGATTGGGCCGTCCAAAATAATGAGTTAATGACCGCATTAACTTATCATAAAACGGGTCATTTAACCTCATTAATTGGTCACCAAGTCGCTTGAAGAGTCGCGGGCCGCGCCGCGTCTTTTGGCATTCTTCTTGCGATGACCGCCAGTGGATCCACATGTTTGATGTCGGATGGCGATGCAATTTCAGACATTGATTAATATCAACGTGCCGGCAACATCTGTCCTGTCGATTTTACGATCGGGTGGGCAGAAAGTGTGCTTTCTTTGTCGGCCGGTTGGCAATTTCGAGGCATCTAATGATCATCCAATGATTTCGGCGGCGAATCCGTGATGTTGACGAAGATCGACGAATTTCATGCACGAAAAATCAGATTTTGGAAAAATCACAGGGGCCAATCAACTCGAAACGTGAAAAGGACCCGAAAAAGGGGTCTTCCGGCGATTTTCGGGTAGCCGGAATTCCATGGTCGCCGGCGACCATGGGCTTTGGGCCCATTTCTCGGCCGTCGTTCGGTCGCCTTTTCTTCGCCGTTTTTCGATCTTTTTTCATTCATTTTTCTTCTGTATTTTTTTCTGACATTTCCCCTCATTTATTGGCCTGATTCTCTTGAAGAAAACCCAATGAGAAGCCACGCAAATCGGAGCACAAAGTTTCCTATTTTTCTGGAAAGCCGAAGACTTTGTTGTGCGGTATTGCCGATTTTTTGTCAAGCATTGAAACTAGGCCAAACGATGTCGGAATGACCTGAAATTTGACGTGGAGCTTCTTGAACAGTAGATAGGACCAACCATAGGCTTTGGTTTGAGTTTTGAAGCCATTCGAGGTCCCGCAAATGCTTGCCTTAATTTCACCATGAGAGAAATGCCGAGTTTTGACCTGCGGTCAACCGATGTCCGATTGATCTGAAATTTGACAGGGAACCTCCTGAGTAGTAAGTAAGACCAACCATGGGCTTTGGTTTGAGTTTTGAAGCCTTTTGGGGTCCCGCAAATGCTCGCCTTGATTTCACCTCGAGGAAAATGCCGAGCTTTGAAATTAGGCCAAACGATGTCCGTTTGACCTAAAACTTGACAGGGGACCTATTAGAGTCATTTTGAGATGATCCATTAGCTCCAATTTGGATGCCATGATTCCGGGGTGCTCCGCCGCCGATAAGCTTGTTTTTGCTTCCCGAGAGTTAATGAAGGGTCAAACGTTGTCCGTTTGACTTGAAATTTGGCATGGGGACTTTTGGAGGTATTCTGAGACCATCCGTAGGCTCTGATCGAAGTTTTGAAGTCTTTGACACTGTCGCTGCCGGGAGCTCCTGTCTAGCTGTCGGAGGAGTGAAGTTAGGCCAAATGACGTCAAAATGGTCCGAAACTTCATGTGTACCCCTCTTTTGGCTGCTTTGAAGGATCTTGCAGTTTTTGTTTGATTCTGACAAGATCTGGTGCTTGAAGTGGCGCCTTCCTATTTATGGCAGGATGTGGCTCCATGTAGCTTTTGGTGTTGAAGGGACATAGTGATATTTTTTGTGTCAACACTATGTGGGACCCTTTATGGTCAATTCAACTCCATTACAGAGTTTGGGTGTTGCATAAATTTTACATACACCATGCAACTCATAGCTGGGTCCATGGTTCAAAACCGCGGTATCAGTCGTGATATTGTTCAGGCTAAAAAAATCTATACGGTATCGGTCACGGTTATCGGTCCGTCGCGATGTAAATTTCTTTTTAAATACAAAAAAAAAATTACAAAAATATCAAAAACGTCTAGAATATTAGAAAATGCTGAAAAGTAATGTTCTTTTCCATTAGTAACTACAATAAAGTAAAATATCGGTCCTCTTAAGTCATGACATCCTGTATCGATATTTATTCATTACTTGTATTAGGTTTTAGTGTTTAGTCTTGGGACTATCATTTTTAATTTATTTATTCTTTATCCTTTAAATTGACCACTAGTAAACACCTGAATTTTTAAAATTATAATTTACATGTATTTTATTGATTAATATGCTAATGACTCAATTTCTATTGGAATAAACTTTATTGATGACCCTATTAAGGTGTCATTTGTTTTGAAAGATTTATATTTTTATAAGTGGGCTCTAATAAATGGTAATAGTAAAAAATAATTGAGGGGCTAGATGTATACAATGTGAGGCTGCCCATGAAAATTTTGTAAATCATATATCAAAACAAGTGGGCCATTGAAATTCTATAAAATGTGGCCCCATGCCCCTAATTGTGAATTAAAGCCTCCCAAGCCAATGTTACATGTCACTTGGATAGAATAAAGAAGCAATTCCCAACGGCACACTACAGTAAATGCATGTGCATTGATAGGGCTGAAACGGCCATTAAATTTATAAACTTTTAGTGTTCAATCTTGGTCCAATGTAATTCATTTAGGGCATGTTTCTTTGTAAGAATTCTTAGAATTCATGTCTATTAGAACTCGCAGAATTTGAGATGTTGGAATTCTAAAATGTTGTTGAATTCCCTATTTCTTTCATCCTAGAATTCCTGTCGGAGAATTTCATGCAACATCATCTCTGCAACCTCAAAAAATTAAAAGAGATGATCCGATTTGAATCTTACGGTGGGATACAATCAGTTTTGGAAGTCCGGGATCTACGCAATAGGAAAGTTAGGTCTCTTTTGGAAACTAGGCAAAGGGTCTAGGCTTGGTTTGGGTCTGATCTCAAAGGTGGCCATCAAAATCCAAAAACCCTTATTCCCTTCTTCTTCCCATTCCATCAAAATATCACATAAAAATAGAAAGAAAGAAAAATATGCAACAACAAAACAATCGAGAAGTTAGGTCTCAGTTGGAAACCAGGCAGAGGGTCTAGGCTTGGTTTGGGTTTGATCTCCAAGGTGGCTATCAAAACCCCAAGACCCGTTCCCTTCTTCTTCCCATTCCATCAAAACATCTCATAAAAAAGAAAGAAAGAAAAATATGCAACAACGAAACAAAACAAAAAGAAAAAGGAAACGGGCAAATTGATTAGAGGAGTGCAGATGAAGAAGAAGAACGAATCTGATTTTCTTGCGGTGACATAGAGTAGAAGATGGCCTTGACCATCGGAAAGAGTCGGAGTTCCAAGGAAGTCTCCCGGAATACCAAATTTTGTAAATGCTGGAGCAAGGGCGAGCATTTGGGAATTCCACCTTTTTGGAGTTCTAGCATTTGAGAATTCCACCTTTTTGGAATTCCAAAATGCTATTGGCCTCAAATGCTGGGAATTCTAGTAAGTGAACATATAATTTCTAACAGGAATTCACAGACAGCCTGAATTCCTGTCAGAAATGGTTGGAAAGAAACAAGTCCTTAGCAACCACACAACAAACGAAAAGGGCTCTTTGCCTCTTTCTCAGTTCCAAAGCAGTATAGCATGGGGAGGCGAAAAAACCACCAAAAGAGGAAAAGGAGAAGTGGAAAAAGGGGGAGAGAAGAAAAGGGAGAAGAAGAAGAAGACTGCAATAACCAGGGATGTCTCCTCCGAGCCTTTCTCCTCTCTCATTTTTTTTTTCCCTCAACTGTAACACGTCTCTGTCACTCTCTCTCTTTTCCTTTAGTGAAAAAACGTTACAATGAATATATCAATGTTGATACTGATTTTTTGGTCAATATTTACCAATATTACTACGATATTTTACAGTGACGATATCGAACCCGATACACAATAAAATACTATTTCGGTCATGGCCAATACCGGCCGATATTTTAAACAATGGTTGGGTCTAGAGATGCCAAATGGGCCGGGCTGGCCCGTTTCTGCCCGACCCGCCAGGCAACGGCCCACAGCACGGCCCGTGCCCATGGGCCGTGCTGGGCAGAGGGAACTGGCACGACCGGCCAATTTCAACAGGGCCCGTTTCGGCATAGCCCGCTATAGGTCGACCTATCCATAACAGTTGGCCCACTAGGCACGACACGATCCATGGCACTTATCAGAGACTTTTGATAATAGTTTAGATTGGCAGAGACCAAAGGGTACACAATCAATGGTAAGTATTTGTCAATTGGTCAAGATTTATTGATTCTGGAGAATGAAGATTGTACCATAGCTCAGATTGGGACCCGCAAGAAAAGAAAAGGCTGATGCACCAATTGTAAAATATTTTGATGTGCCTATATAGAAGCTCCCAAGTTCAGTCTTTAGACGATTGATATGACTAGATTTCAACGTCGAAGATGCCCTCACTTTTTCCAGATTGGAAGGAAAATTGACCATCCAAAACAAGGCAAATGATTAAATGGTTAAGATCAAATAGTTCCACAATGGACCTCATCTTCAGTAGGAACCACCAAAGAAACGGTTGGTGGCCATGGTACAGAGGATAGCCGAAACAAATGGAATCCTCATCCCAGGATGACTTCAGAACTGGTGTAACTAAAGCATAAGCAACTCCATCACACAAACATGAGCAACAGATGGTTAGTCTGACAAGCATATGTCTCAAACATAATAATAATAAAAAAAAAAACACTCTGACAATGATTTTGCAGTAGAGATTGATACTGGAGTCCATTCAATCATATGTGCTAATTGTTTAATAATGATTATTGTGATATTTTGACTAACACACCACCAAGAAAATATATTAAATTGGTAAAAAATTCTACAAATTTAATAGATGGTGGTGGGTCAGGCCCAAATGACTCGGTTCATAATGACGAGTCAGGTCCAAGAGATTCAGTTCACGATGGTGGGTCAGGTCTGAGTGACCCAAGGCCGTGATGAGCCCAGGTCCAGATCCACTCGTCATGAGTCGGGTTCGGGTCCGAATCCACGAAGTGACGAAGTCAGCGCGTCGTTCCCTTAACCTGCTTTTACCAAGTCCTGCGGAAGAGATCCTACCTGCCTCGTCTGTTGAGGGCAGTTCGGAGACTCCGCCTAAACCAAGCGTCCGTTGCTGAAGAGTCGTCCCCATCTGTTAGGAGAAGACTATAAAACACAAAGCCCCACCGGCACTAGGGGACAAGCTATTCCTACAAGTCTTTATCATATCTTTCTGTAATCTCTACACTGTAAAAATAAAATCTCCAGTTTGAAGTGGACGTAGGTCACACTGACCGAACCACTATAAACTCTTTCTCTCTCAATTTTCACATTAATTACTCATTACTTGACCGGTGGTGCCCGAAGACACCTTTTGGCATCATCAGATGGCTTTTACTGTTAATGAAGATGTTTTCTCGTTGTCTAATATCAATATCAATTGTTCAATCATATCTGGTGTAGTTGATTCTGCACACAGACACAGCATGAGCAGTATATCAAAGCATTAAACTAATGGTGTAATAGGATAGTTTAAATTCCAGAAATGGCACCGGGCAGACAATTAAGAAAGAATTTGATTGGTTCCCAATTCCCATCCATGAAGTTTAGAGTTGTAAAAGCAACTGGCAAACTTAAATTGTAAAAATAAATATGGTAGAAGAATAAGATCATTGTGGATTATTTTTATTCTCTAAAAAGATTGTAATCCTATTTACAAACCTTCAAGAAATTAAGATCCAAATGGTTCTCTTCTCGGTGGAGTAGGTCGAGTTTGATCGAATCACTTAAATATTTTTGTCATTTTCCGTGGTTTTGTTCTAATTTTTAATTTTAATACCGAAAAGGAAAAAAAAAATTAATCAAAAAAATAAATTAGAGAGGCACGCCTAGCACGCTCTGCATGGCACGGCGCGGCCCGCGTGCAAGGGAAAACTCTTGGTGGCCGGCACACCCCGTTTGACATGCCTAATTGGGTCTATGTTGTGTATTCTTGTACATATTCAATATTAATCTTTTGAAATTCAGCAATAAAATAGTGTGATATATCTCTTTTATCTATAATTTGACTTTGGTTGGCTGGTTACTTAGAAGCCCTAATCATCAATTTTTTTTCATCTTTAATTTTTTGTTAAAGTAAAAATGACTTAGCCCCGCAACCTAATAATTCCTACGGTGAGAACCTTCCATCAGTGGTTGGGATGATCTAATTGAGTTGCTTCTTGTAAAACATGTCCATAATGAGACCTATTCATCACACTTTCCTTTTACAATTGACTTACATCCAAGTGAGCCCTACAAAATAAATAAGATTGATTCCAAGGTGAGAAACATCTCTAAAGAGGCTTGCCGTATTAATAATTTTTAAACACACTATTCTTTTACAATTGGTTTACATCCAAGTGAACCCTATAAAATAAATAAGATTGACTCCAAGGTGAAAAACATCCCTAAAGGAAACATGCTCCTTAGTAAAATTTGTAAAATTCTCAAACATGAGGAGACATTTATTTTAACGGGCTCAATCTTGGTGGGCCTCATTGCCGGAATCCACTCCTCTCACTTTATTGGAACAATGAGTTGGACATTCAAAAAGATCCGGACCCCAATTAGTCAATCAATCAAGGATCTTATTGCATGACCAAATGACCAATTCACACACAGCTGCAGAAGGGACCAATTCCAAAAACGTCCACATAACATCACGACGGACGCGGTCATCGACAAGTACGAATTTAAAAGCCAACGTATGGAAGCGCCCAACCACTCCTCCGTTGCCACGTGTACGAACAACGGCTAGTAGGTGTACGACCGCTCAAAAGTGTCCCCACACGCTAAGAAGACAATATAATTCCAACACGTTACTTAAAACAGGAAGAGGTCCCTCCAACGACTATATTTTTCTTCTCTCACACTTCCCATTTCCCATCTCCACCAATCTCCTCTCGTCAGCTATAAAAACCCTCCAAAACCCACATCTAAATCCACCATCCCAATCCATTCCCCCCCAAAAAAAAAAAAAAGAAGGAGAAATACTCTCTCTCTCTATCTATCAATCTCGTGTTCTTTTCTGCTCTTTGTTCTCTTCATCTTCTATCAAACATGGTTTCTACAACAAAGGTTTCTCTGCTTCTTCTTGCTCTTGCTGTTCTTGCTATTGCAGTTTCTGCACAAGAAGGCGACATGGCTCCAGCGCCAGCGCCGGGAATGGCCAGCAGCACAAACTCAGTTCTACCTGTTTTGGGTGGCATTTTAATCACTTCTCTGATGTCTTTCCTTGCTCTTCTTTCTCATTGAGGCCTCTGTTCTATTTCTATTGAAGAGAGAGATTTGATTTAGTAGTTGGAGATATATGAGTATATCGTATCATGATGGGTGGTTTTTATTTTTTATTTATATATGTTTTACACATTCTTTTTCCATTATGTTTGTGGAAGGGGAGGGTTGGGAGATGCTAGAATGATGGGGTACCATTGGCAGATGGAGTCTTTTGGGGATTGAGAGGTTGTGATTCTTTATAGTGGATATAGTATTATTTGATGTATATGTATATGTATTTTGATGAAATAAAGGATATCATTTCTAATAGTTAAAATCACCTCTTCGTTGTATTGTTTGATGCTTGTTTGGTGGAAACAGGGGTCTTCCAGTCACTTGGATGCTTTTTTTTTTTTTTTTTTTTAATGTCCCCATCTTTATTTGACATTATTGGCCAAATTTCAATCCAATAAGAGGTGGCCCTACCATCATAGATCACAAATGGGCCCACCATGATTCTACTGGTTTTGGAGATCGTGCACACCATGTCAAAATAGCTGCAAAAGGGACACGAAATTTGTGCCCTGAAGCAAGATATTCAAGTGAAGGCTATCAAAGCTCAAAGTGGCAACACTATCTTTATTGACTAAAACTTCAAGACATCGGCATTCACATCGAGAAAGGATAGGATTTTCTAATCTCTTTTAGGGGGCACGTTTGGTAACAACTGAGGAATTCACATATTCAGAAATTTCCCAATCCCCTTGGAAAAGGAATATCCTCATAAAGGATTTTGTCCCTAAGGATTTCACATGTTCCACGTTTGGTTAGAACTGTGAAATGATTAGAGATTTTCTTAATCCATGTTCGGTTATAACTATGGAATGACCGAAAATTTCCTCAATCCATGTTTGGTATTGAAAATCAACATACATGGAAAATAAACATCTCACCTAGTATGAGGCCTTTGTTTAGGGAGTCATGACCAAGACGTATTAGTTAACAAGACGTGTTAGTTAACAAGTGGGGCCCACTGATCAAGAAGATCACATCCTGGAGGTAGACATGAAGGCAGTGCTAAGTCACGCCTTTTCAAGGTTTGGAGAGTGTTTTGTATAATTTCTTTATTTTTGCATGCCGCTAACATTTCACAGTTACTTTGGTCCGTGTTGGGGGGTGTCATCCCTTTTTTCCTCCATTCCACCTTATGTTAAGCGGTATCCAGGTGATATCCTTCCTTTTCCTTTACTTTCATTGTCCTTTATATCTCATTATTTTTATACTTCACATTGTAGACAATGTTAGGTTAAGTTGGGGCGTGGGGTATTAACCTTTGGGTTAGTCTTGGTAGTTTTAGTTCTTTTTTCATTCTTTCCTTTATTTTTAGTTTAAAAAATTATTTTTTGCTATTTTTGTTAGGTTTTCGGGGGATTTCTAAGAGAATTTTTATGAAGCGAAGATACCTTGATTTTTGGAACTCTTATTTTGAAAAATAAAAACAGAAAAAGGGTTCACTATCTTATTTTTAGGAAAGAGTTTTTGAGAAATTGTTAAATTGTTGATCTCTCATTTAACACGTATTATATAGAAAATTCGAAATGTGAAACTATGATTTCCATACTTGTGAGAACTTCAGAACAATTATGATGGACAACCGACCCTCATAAAACAATGTGCTAGTTCAACTGAGTGAATTTATCTACAAATCGGTGAATTAGTTCGGGCATATGGAAAGGGCCACCTATTGTTAGGGACCGTATTGAAAAGTAAAAAAAAAAAGAATAAAAAGCTTTGTGACTAGTTTGGGTTCGTAGCCTTTTTAACCTGAGCCAGTGAGCCCATAGGGGTATTTACATACCTAGTGCCCCCAAGACATCTGTTTTGAGAGTCATTAACCTAATGCTCGTTACATGTGTTAATTAGAAAGATTAAGGGACTTAGGCATTGCATAATCACATTTGTGTGTTTGTTATATAAATAAATAAAAAGAAGACAAGAAATATCACTAAAATATTGTTGTCATGGCCTTTGAAAAAACAATAATGTGAAAGCTACCATAAATGCCTTGAGTGGAATTATGTTTTCTGTAATGCTTTGAGAGGAATCATTTTTCTTTTACAGAGGTTAGGTGGCCCAGAATTTTGAAAGAAGAAGAAGAAGTTGTGTTTTTACGGAATTTCTTAGTGGATCATTTTTTGCCTTCATGCTTCTTTATGTACAATTTTCACCATGCACGATCAATTTTTTCAATAAGATTTTGAGGATTTCTGACCAACAGATAAGATTTGTGAACCAAATTTGAGATATGTTTTAAAAAATCATAATCAAGAATATCCAGTGTTTGTAGATATTATTTTGGAACAGACTCCCTGATTTTTGTGTTTTAGGAATTTTGTGGGTAAATTCACTGCAAACCCTCACGAGACTATAACTCGTCCTCTAGGTGGACCTTAGAGGTTTAAAGGCTTGCTGCACATGATAAGTGCAGCCGTGCTCCCTATGAAAGTGGCATTTGTTTGGTATTTTCTTTTGTTTTAGCTTTGCTCGAGGTCTAGCAAAGTGTAAGTTTGGGATTGTGATAAGAGCCTAAAATATACTTTTAAGGCCCCTCAATGAATTTGTTACACCTTAGAATTGTAGTATATGTATTTACTTATGTTATTTTCATGTTTACAGGTGTTTTAGGTGAAGATAAGGACTTTAGAGCTAAAATGAAGAAAATGGCAAAAATCCAGACAAGCAGGAAACACTCTGCCTCCGGGTGTCCAGACGCCACGCCAAACCCTAAAAGTGACCCGGAGGCTACTTCCTCCGTATTGGGTGTTCGAACACCTGACCCTGGTGAAGACTTCGCCTCTCCACATTTTGAAGTGATTCTTGGAGCAAAAGTCCACATAAAGGTTGCCAAATTCATTTTAACATTATTCACACCTTGGGAGAAGATTTGGAGGCTAGTTTAGGAGCTTTGGAAGAGCGCCAATGGGGATTTCGCTAGAAATTATTCGTTAACATCTTGCTATGAGCAACCAACTCTCTATTTTAGGGTTGCGATGAAGCTCTAATCTTGTATTTTGGTGATGTATAGGTTTTAAGGTTTTACTTTAAACGCTTTTGGTTATATGACATGAAGTTATCCATTAATTGTAATTTATTTATTAATAATATCTCTTTTTGGTATTTTAATCTTGTAGATTTAAGTACTATAGTCATATAACGATGCTTGGATGAAGGTGTTTGTTAGATCTAGGATAATCTATGCCATAGAGATTGGTTATCCCCTATCAAAATCCACATCCCCGTATTTGTTGACTATTTCATAACAAGAACGAGTCTTTGTTGTGTTGATAGTGAAACCCTACGTCTATATTTGCCATTGTACGAGGTTAGAGTGGATTAATACCCCGAGATCTTTTCTTGGATTGAATCAAAACCTTCTCTTTAATTTGTTAATTTAGGAATCAAATCCATCAATTAACAGTTTATGAATTCTGGAACCAACACAACTTAGCATTTTTGTCCCAAAGGATATGACACCCGGTTGACATGTTTGCTCTCACGAGTAGAGATAGTAGCTATGTATAAATTACCCACCATTAAGCTCAACTTGTGCATTCGAAACAGGTTGCTCTTCTTCTCCCATTTTTTCTCATGACCAAGTACATACTCTGCAGGACTCTTGACCCAGATCTCCCACCGTTGGTTGGTGAGTGGAGAATGGGAACCCAATGCAGATTCAAAGAGGAATTCCTTCAAAACTTTTTTTCAAATGGATGGAAATGGAGATTACGAGAATTTCCTATTCCATGATGAGATTGTTGTCTCTTCAAAAATCCCTGCCCATCCATAGTGGGGTGTGAATGAAATGGGATGAAGTGCATGACTCCTGAAATCTTTGCACTTTGCAGCCACTTGTTAGGAACAGGGTGTTTATGAAGAGGGTCGGGCTGATTTTGGACAAAGGTTGTTAAAGCCTGGACTGTTTAGATATTGGGCCTAATATAATACTCAGGAATTGACCCGATCAAATGAAAGATAGACTCAGGCCCATCATTTTTGGAAAGTACAGACACTTGTTTGTGCTAAATATGTCACACCCGTCACTGACCTTATTCAACCATAAGGTAGAAATTAGGAACAATCAAGCCTATGGGCCTAACATAGGACTCAATCCAGCCCAGTGCTAGTCAGGCTTGCGCCAGCTTGGCCATAAGCAACCATAGTTAGGAATTAGGATTCATCTCTCCTTTCCAAGCGAGGGCCGTGCTAGTGGGAGATGATGCATTGCTTTCCCTAATTATGGAGATCGACGAAGGTCCGGTCCACATTTCTGACCCAATGAAAATACATGGGTTACGTTCAGTTCGTCCTCACTACATAACTTGCCAGCCCAGCCTAAATCCAGACATTGATTCAGAGTTTGTGTTAACACTAACTTCTAGTTTAGGTTTGGATTAGTACGTCCAATTGAAAAACATGTTGGGTTAGCCCATACATGTTGCCTGCAGTGATCAACTCAACCTGAGTTGGGTCAGACCCTATATTATTTTACCTATTTATTTATTTCTTTATTTATCATCATCATCATTATTTCTATGGTAAATACACACATACCTGCAGTGCTCAACTCGATCCTAATCGGGTTAGACCCGACCTTTTTCATTTCCATTTTTTGTTTTTACTTTTTTGCTACTGTAAATATTTACACACTGTATTCAAGTCTCTCACCATTAATGCAACAATTGGGGATTTATTCGTGGTTGTTTCTCTAAAGGACCTCCCTCACCATTAGGCTACTGTCGAATTGGTGGACCCTAGATGAATCATTTTTATAATATTAACATTGAAAAATTATCAAAAACTTCCCATTTAAACAGGGGCGTTTTCTTCCTATCTAATGGCCAATGAAAATAAGCATCTTTCCGTATATACTCGCTTTTCTAGGAGAATGTGTAGGAGAGTAAATATGTTAAATAAGGCATGTACATGGTATAAAGCTGTGAAGTAGAAATTTGAATTTGAAAAACAATAACAAACTCATTTTGGACATGTATATGGTTCCTTATGCTTCTTGTTTTTGTTTTCTCTTCTTTACTTTGTATAATGGGGGCATGCTTTTGGATTGACAATATTTTCAGTTTGACACCTTTAAATAAATACTACCTGCTTTTAACATTCACTTATCTCCATTATTTTTTTTTCATATTTTTTTTTTTTTCAATTTGGTATCAACGCGTGATCAATTTGATATCGTTGGACTCAATCACAAAAAAAGGGCCCTACTTATGATTTATAACTTACCATGAAATGATAAAATCAATCAACTAAGGGGGATTTTATAAAAAAAAAAAAATCACTTCATGTGGCTAGTGCACCAAATAGGAAACTTTAGCCGAAGTTGCACCAAATAGGGAATCCGCACAGAAAAACTTTCTTTTTTTTACCCCTTATTTTGTGTGGTTCGCTATTGACCTTAATTTTCTGTATTGAAGGTCGACGGCGACCCTCGCTATAATAAGTGAGAGTCATTATTGACCTTGAGCAGGTATAAACTCCTCATCTTCTTCCTTCTTCCTCTCTTCCCCAAACCCAATCCAATGATGAAGAAGTCCCGGCCTACATTTCATTTTCTCATGGGTCATCACAAAAGGGTCTTCATCAATACCTATAACTTTCTGCCCGGTATATTTATTTGGACTTGGAAAACTTGCAATATTATAGACTTTGGTCCAAATCAAATTGTCACTGGGTTAAGGCCAGGCTAACTCTGGCCTGACAATGATCCAGAGTCTAAGCTTTTATAACATACTGACGGTTAACCCTTTGAAAATATCATTATAGTCCTCTTGGATTGCTTAGTTCCATCTCACTCCAGAGTTAGACAGTACAAATGAAGATTTGGATTATTAAGATAACTAGGAATAAGTACTTTTATCCTAGGTACATAATGCTCATTGTTTGAACTTCTTTCGATGTAGTCAAATGTAGTCTTAAATTTTGCTAAGCGTTACGAGGCGGTTTGGTAAGCTCAATCGAAGTCGACTGCGGAGAATCACTAGCGCACTTTCCCTGCTTGATCTTAATATTGGATTTCTCAGGTGTTGGAATACTATCAATCCCTTAATGCACTTTCGGAAGGAGGGTGATCGAGTAAGATACTTCTCCTTCTGGTAGCAATCATGTGCTGTTATACAGGGTTACTTTTGAAGCGATGTATGGATGTAAGCCCAAACATTACAAGTTACTCCGATATTGGTGAGCTTGCTTTTGGCAACAAGGGAAGAGTCATGATAGTTGTTTTCATGTATCTCTTGAGCTATATTTGGTTGCAATCGAGTTCATAATACTAGAAAGTGATAACTTAAACAACTTGTTACCCAACATCTCTTTTGAAAGTTTTTGAGCTAACAATTGCGGGGAAACAAGGGTTTATTCTAATTGGTGCACTTGTAATTTTTTGGTGCACTTGTAATTTTACCAACTACGTGGTTAAGGAGCATGACTCTACTCGCCTTATATATCTGCCGGAGGGGCCTTGGGTTCAATCATTGTGGTTGTTTCTGTCTTGCATGTGGGCCGGCACAGTTGATGGTGTTGGTTTCCATGGCAAGGGAAGGCTTACCAATTTAAGTGGATTTCCAACTGCTGTTAGTTTGTATGCCTTTTGTTATTGTGGGCATGCTGTTTTCCCCACCATTTATACTTCTATGAAAGACGGAAGGCAATTCTCTAAAGTAAGTAAAATCAAGGGTAAAAAATTGTTATTGTGGGCATGCTGTTTTCCCCACCATTTATACTTCTATGAAAGACGGAAGGCAATTCTCTAAAGTAAGTAAAATCAAGGGTAAAAAATTCTCTCTCTCTCTCTCTCTCTCTCTCTCTCTCTCTCTCTCTCTCTCTTCTACTTCATAATTGTATAAGTGATTTTATGTGTTGTTTATCTTATTAAAATAGTAAAGGAATTAAGGACAGTTTAAATTTAGGTGTTTAAATACTTTCATAGAGCTCATAGAAACAACCAATGACTTGCGTTGTGATAGGGAGAACTGTTGTGTCCTAAGTTTATCCTTGCTCGGGGTCGACGGCGACTCTCGCTCCCTTAACACAGAAAATGAAGGTAGATAACGACCACAAAAAAAAAAAGTTGGTTTTTCTGTACGGATTCCCTGTTTGATGCAACTATAGCTAAAGTTCTCTGTTTGGTACACTGGCCACATAAAGTGATTTTCTTGATAAAATATCTATCAATTAATCTATAAATTTAATCAGTTAACACTTAACACATGATTTTGCATTATTCCAAATTTTAAGCAAACCAACCATCAATTGTGTCACAAAATAAGAAGGCCCCAATTGGAAGGAGAAAATGTAGGGAAGTGGTAATTGTAGTCGAAGTCTTAATGTTCGAGTAAAAGTAGGGAGAACTCGTTGGATTCATTAAAGTCTTAGATTACACTAGCAACGAAAAAACTAAGTAGTTTATTACAAAATTTATAAACAATATATAAATTGTAGATTTCACTTTCAATTTTTTTAATCATGAGAATCATTTATTGGTCTTCTTACATTTTCAGATATTTTCTAGCTTTCTTTTTATTGATTTAGTGGTCTCACTTTTAATGTATTGATTTGGTGTATATCATTATTAACATTATAAAAAAAATCAAGAAAATACAACACAAGTCACCGTCGCATGAGAATCACTCTTGACTTGCAGGAACTGACGGAACAAGATTCCGACTCCCGAATTGCTCGTAAAGTCCAAACGTAGGTTTAACTCAAAACGTTAAGTTAAAACTTAGAAACCAGCCTACGGGCGCCCAAAAGGAGTGAACGAGCTCTGGTGCCCGTGAAACTGGACGGGCACGGGGCCGTAGTCATTCCTGACTTGTAGGAACTGACGGAACGAGATTCCGACTTTCGGATTACTCGTAAAGTGCAAACGTAGGTTTAACTGAAAACGTTAACTTAAAACTCAAAAAACCAGCCTCCGGGCGCCCAAAATGAGCAAACGGGCTCTGGTGCCCCATAAAACTGGATGGGCACTGGCCCATAGTTATTCCTGACTTGCAGGAACTGACGGAACGAGATTCTGACTCCCAGATTACTCGTAAAGTGCAAACGTAGGTTTAACTCAAAACGTTAACTTAAAACTTAGAAAACCAGCATCCGGGCGCCCAAAATGAACAAACGGGCTCCGGTGCCAGTGAAACTGGTCGGGCACGGGCTCGTAGTCATTCTTAACTTGTAGGAACTGACAGAAAGAGATTCTGACTCCTGGATTGCTCGTAAAGTGCAAACGTAGGTTTAACTCAAAACGTTAAGTTAAAACTTAGAAACTAGCCTCCGGTCGCCCAAAACTAGCAAACGGGCTCCGGTGCCAGTGAAACTTGACGACCACGGGCCCATAGTCATTTTTGACTTGTAGGAACTGACAGAACGAGATTCTGACTCCCGGATTGCTCGTAAAGTGCAAACGTAGGTTTAACTCAAAACCTTAATTTAAAACTTAAAAAACTAGCCTCCGGGCGCCCAAAACGAGTAAATGGGCTCCGGTGCCCGTGAAATTGGACAGACATGGGCCCGTAGTCATTCCTGATTTGCCGGAACTGACGGAACGAGATTCCGACTCTCGGAGTGCTCGTAAAGTACAAGCGTAGGTTTAAATTTTAAAATTTTAATTTTAATACTTAATTTTGTTTATATTTGCTGTAAATTGCCAATTTTTATAATTAACTATTAATATTTATTTTCCTTTTTGTCTTCAGGTTTGAGAGCATCGGATCCATCACGGCACCCTGCACAACCAATATGTTTTTTTTTATTGCTAAAATTGTAATGGATATAATTTGTTGAAACTTTTGTGATGTTTTGAATATCATTAATATAAGATTTTGTTTTGTTATCAGTATTTTTAATTGATGGTAGTAGTTGTATATGATATATTCAGGTACAAATATAAAAAGCAGGAAAAAATTGAGAAATTAGGAAAAAAATTTTATAAAAAAAATAATAATCTTTAGCGGCTGCCATTGGCTGTTGCTAAAAGTGGAGAATTTTTAAGTATTAGCGACCGCTATTTAAAAAATATATATATAAAGAGTTTTTTAAAAAGTATTAGCGACCGCTATGGCGGCCACAAATACGTTTTAAAAAATTAAAAAATATATAAAAAATTATTAAAAAACTTTTAGCGACCGTCATTTAGCGGTCGCAAGCTAAAAGTTTTTGCGACGAAGTTATTGCGTCGCTATTTTGGCGGTCGCTGAATGGTCGCTAAAGGTTATTAGTGACCGCCTCGACACTTTTAGCGACGGCTTTTGGCGGTCGTTAAAAGTCTTTTTTCTAGTAGCGGCAGTAAAAAACCATAAAATTAGGTAGATAGGCCGATTGGCCGCCTCCTTCACACGGAAATACAGATGACGATCCGTCATCTCCCTCCTTCACCTCCTCAAGTGGCCTCTTGAACGCACTATGATCGACTAATTTTGTACACGCACGCCATTTAGCAAAGTAGCTACGCCCACGGTGTTATGCTCGCTATTTAACAGAGATCATCTAAGCCTGTGGTTGGCCCCATCTTGAAGAGAGGGTAGCATTGGTGTTGATCCAGGGACTTGACTCTTTTTTATACTAAAACTTGAACAATGCGGGCCACCTGATGAACGGATGATCAATGACAATAGACTTATAGGTCATGTAATAGAGGTTTTTTTATTTTTTTTTATTTTTTTTTCAAGTTAAGTACTTATTTACACCCAAGTCCCCAACCATCAGCCCCACAACTCTTAATTACAGATTTCTAAGGCTTTGATGATAAATCTGAGTTTAAGGAGCAAAGATCTGGTGTGGGCCCCACTTATTTGCAAAACTGTAAGTTCAGTTGCCTCTAATTCATTTATATTACAGTGATATGATTTGCACATGGAGAGGATGCTCGAAAGGCAATTATAAATAAAGATCTTCTATTTTTATATTTTCAAAGTATACCATTCTAATTTATCAAACCTACAATTTTTTTCTTATGCTGTGCAATATGATGATCACATAGCAGTATTTTGAAATTAACTATTTATATATTTTTATTACAATTTTGAGTAAATATTAATATTTTTATAAAGCACGGGCATATTTTCCTAGGTATAGATTTCCAATTGAAATAAGCTCCAATTGATTTTGACAATCACTTTGATCTATGAACCATCATCAATTCCAATATCCAATTATCTTTTAATCTTATTTAATATAATCCAATTCCAATACCCACTTTTCTTTAATCTTACTTAATCTAATTCAATAAATATAATTTATGACTCACTCCCATTCTCTTTCCCCCCTCTTCCCTTTTTTATCTCTCTCTCTCTCCCTCCCTCCCTCCTACGAACACCTCTCTATCTCTATGTCTCGGTCCCCATCCAAGCTCGGTCTTCCTCATAACCTTTTTTTTTTTTTTTTTTGTTTTCATGATACAAGTTTTAAATGTCCCAAGTGTGCAGGTGATGCAAAGGAGAATGATCAAAACACAAAGATGTATTACTCGATCCATTACTTTCATCATTTGGTGAGTGTAAATATGATATTTCATGTTTCTACTAAAACGTAATTCTTTATATTTATTATTTATTTAAATTTCAATTGTGTGATTTTAACAAAGCCTATAAATTCTTTGTTTGTTAGAAATACTTCTATTTTAGATTCTATATAAGATAAACATATAAAATCAAAATCAATTTTTTTATTTATATCATAAAATTAAATGGTAGTTTTTTATATGACTTTTATTGCAATTTTTTTATTTATATCATAAAATTAAATGGTAGTTTTTTATATGACTTTTATTGCCCGTGCTAAGCACGGGGGCATTTTTCTAGTATTAAATGAGAAGAACATTGGAATCCATCAACTTTTGAGAGAGAGACATGCCTATTCGAAGTGTTGTGGCTGGTCTCCTGATCTGAGAAGGATGATAATGAATTAGTGGTTAGGTTTTGTACGTGGCTGGGGGTGAGTCATTTGCTTACATAATATATATTAAAAAGTCAGATTCAAAGGGGCCTTCAACCATTGATATGGTGGCCTAAACACCTTGCCACGCGCAAAACACAAGGGAAAAAAAAGGATGTTTCTCATTCAGATCCACTCACCCCTTTTGTTATAGAAATAAGTGAGCACTGTTAAGAAAGACAAAATATGATCTCTTGGCAGAATAAATTCTAAAAATACAATAAATCAAGATCACAATAGACATTTAACTGCAAATTCAAAAAATATAAAGAAATTTCGAATTTAATACTTCTTAAAAAAATAAAGATTTAGAAATGCATGAACAGTGTGGCTCGCTCTCCATATTTGAGAAGTGATTTGTATTAGCCTGATTTACAATTGGAGTCCACTTTGACAAATGATTGTATAGACAATTCTGATGTTCTTTGGATTTGGAGAATGATGTGAGCCCGAATTTTCTCTGGTTAGCCATAACTTCTTCATCCAACCTCCGATCAATGAACGGCTTGGTTCTGTGGATTTATAGTGACGAGCACTACCTAATAAAAGCAACAGATCAGCATTTCAATGGTCAGACATTTTTTTGAACTACGATGACAGTAAGTGGTATTTGAACAATAGTTAAATCCTATTTATTAGAATGCATGAAATTAGTTTATTATACTTGTTTACAGCAATCATAGTGTTTGCTTACTGTTAATCCTCTTGCATACTTTATTTTTTAAAATTTATCAATACTATGAATGGATCACAAAATAGAACCAGAAGTTCTAAATTTGAACCCGAAGTTCACTGATCTATGGACCAGTAGTCCTAGAAGTAGGAATATTAATATGAACCTGTAGATTCCTCCATAATTCAAAATTTGAAGTTTTTGATTCAAAAGTCCAAATAAATTATATAGCCATAAAATTAAACATGAAAACTTGGCAGAGTTAGAAGTTCTGATCATTTGTTAGAACCAAAAGTTCTACTTCAAACCTGAAGATTTGACAGAATCTGTAGTTCTAATTTCATGTATTATGAACCTGAAATTCTAAATCAAGCCTGAAGTCTTGACAAAACCAACAGTTTTGATTCTCAAAGTTGAGAACTTAATGTTCTAACTTTTCATTTGCCAATTTTTTTTCATGTTTAAATTCCTTCCTTAATTACTTATGATGTTAAGGTTTCATTATTTTTTTCATATTACTTTATTGATTATCTGCACACGGTTAACTTAATATATATTTCATACTACAGTTCATGCATGATGTTAAATCTGGCTAAAATTGATTTTAAAGCACTTAACATAAATGGAGATAGTTACTTATCTTGGCAATTGGATGCTAAAATCCACTTGCAATCCAAGAAACTAGGAGAGACCATAAAGGAAGGTAACAAGATGTCTCCAGAGGAAAAAACGTTAGCCCTCATCTTCCTGCGCCATCACATACATGAAGACCTAAAAAATGAATACCTTACTGAGGAAGACCCAGTATGCCTATGGAAACCTTGAATGATGGGTATAATCACCAGAAGATGGTTTTACTACTAGCTACCCAGAATGAATGGTTAAACCTGAGGTTACAGGATTATAAAACAGTATCTGAATACAACTCTATTCTTTTCAATATTATTTCCCGATTAAGACTATGTGGTGAAAACGTGTCGGAAGAGGGATATGTATGATCACCAGAAGATGGTCATACTACCAGCTGCCTAGAATGAATGGTTAAACCTGAGGTTACAGGATTATAAAACAATATCTGAATACAACTCTGCCCTATTCAATATTGTTTCCCGATTATGACTATGTGGTGAAAAGGTTTCTGAAGAACAAATGTTGGAGAAAACATTATCCACTTTTCAAGCCTCGAATGTGCTCCTATAACAGCAGTATCGAGAACGACATTTCTCTAAATATTCAGAACTTATCTCATGCCTCCTAGTCGCTGAATAGAATTACATAGTATCGATGAAAAATTATAACTCCAGACCAACTGGATCTTTGGTAGTTTCTGAAGCAAATGCCAATTTTAGCTCAAACGAAGGCAGAGGAAGAGGGAATGGAAGACATAACTCTTCCAGACGAGGTGGTTTTAAAGGTCTCCCTCCAAAATTCAAAAATCACCAGAAGTGGTCTGCGAACAACCATAATCCACTGGCTAATCCTACCCACCATCCTGATGACACGTGCTACAGATGTGGAAGAAGTGGGCATTGGTCACGCACTTGCCGTGCACCAAAGAAAGTGGCGGAACAATACAAAGCATACAAGGCCTCTATTCATTTAGCAGAATCAAATGATCTGGAAGGCTCGAATTGGAATACAATGACAACAGAAAAACCTCCAATTGACATTACAAACTTGAAAACTCGAGACTTCTTCGAGGATGAGAACAACCAACCTCTGGATAATGAGGTAGTTAGTAATCTCTTGGGAGCACCCCCTGACATGGTCTAGAAGACCAATAATTCTTTGAAATTCACAAAATTAATTTCTTTTAGTTCATTTGAGATGCATGTTTCTTAGACTTTTCCTTTATGATGGGGATCTTTATTTTTCATTAATATCCTAATTTATGGTAAATGGTTTAATTATTTCAGTTTTATTATATGATTGTATAGTTATATTGATTTATTATCTAAGGTATGAATCATGGAACTGAGGACAATCTATATTTTGTAGATAGTGTCATAACACGCCATTCTGAAAAATCAAAATTTTTTCTCAAAATTGTTGTTCATTCCACGAAAGGTATCCAGCTGTGCAGATAATTGAAGGCTCAAGAAGAGCCCATATGATGAGACAATATTCCCGCCGTTAGGGGGAGATAAGATAGTTCCCGAATAACGTATTGGTCACGTAGAACAACCTGTTCCTAAAGAATGGCGAGTACTAACATAGAATACTTCCAGTCTATCTCATCTAGATCCACGTACTTCACAATATGAAAATGAAGAATTGTGACTTACAAGAAATTACGAATAAATTACCTAATGCATTTAACGATGCAGCATAGGTGACAAAGTCACATGTATCAGCTTTAATTGCACATGCTATGATTAATGTCCCTGTAGGACATAGTCAAAATATAGCAGCAAAAGAATCTGAAATAGGCCAGAAGCGTGGCAAACCTATAGGTTCAAAGGACTCAGCTCCGCGGAAAAGGAGAAATAAGCAATTATCATCATGTCCTCCCGAAGAGGCATGTAACACTCCTGAAGAGGTTCCTCCCAAAGAGGCACGTAACGCTCTTGAAGAGATTATGGTAAAACCCGTTCTCTCTAAAATAATTGAAGTCCCTGGTGAGACTTTGGAAGCCTCTGAAGAGGCACGGGCACCGGATAATGAAGAGATCTATATACTTTATAATTATTCAAGAGAGAGATGGAATAGAAATGATATTGTCATCGATGACGCATTTGCATATGTGGTAGCTACACAAATATCAAAGAAAAATGATGATGAATGGGATATAGAACCATGTTCTATAAATGAATGTCGACAAAGAAATGATTGGCTAAAATGGGAAAGTGCCATCAAAGCAGAGTCAGAGTCTCTCAACAAACATGATGTGTTTGGACCTATAGTACAAACCCCAAAAGATGTTAACCCTGTAGGTCACAAGTGGGAGTTTGTAAGAAAAATGAATGAAATGAATGCAATTACCATATATAAGGCACGATTAGTGGCACAAGGTTTCCTGCAGAAACCTGAGATTGATTATGAGGAAACATACTCCCCTGTCATAGACACAACAACTTTAAGATATCTGATGAGTTTAGTAGTTTCTCAAAATCTAGAAATGAGACTCACGTATGTTGTAACTGCTTACTTGTATGGGGACTTAGACACAGAAATTCACATGAGAATCCTGAAAGGATTTCCTTTGCCTAAAGCAAAGCCAATGAGTACATATTCAATCCAATTAAGGCGATCATTATAAGGCCTGAAGCAATCTGGAAGAATGTGGTACAATCGTCTTAGTGAATACTTGTCTAAAAGGAGGTATGCAAACGATCCTATTTGCCCCTATCTATTTAAAAAGAAATTCTTGAAGGGATTTACAATATTAACAGTTTATGTGGATGATATAAATTTGGTAGGGACTCTAGAAGAGCTCAAAGAAACTGCTAATTATTTAAAGAAAGAATTTGAAATGAAAGACCATAGAAAAATGAGCAACTGTCTCGACTTGCAAATCGAGAGAAATTCTAATGGAATGTTGGTCCATCAATCTAATTATACCGAGAAGATTTAAAAACGATTTGGTATGGACAAAGCACAACCATTAAGCACACCCATGGTCGTTCGGTCTCTTGATACAAAGACAGACCCATACCGTCCCATCAAGAAAATTGAAAAGATATTGGGTCCCAAAGTACCATACTTAAGTGCTATTGGAGCCCTGATGTACTTGGCACACTGCACTAGATCGGATATTGCATTTTCTGTGAGTCTACTTGCCAGATATAGTTCCGTACCAACTTAGAGATATTGGATTGGTATTAAACACATCATAGGATATTTGCATAGAATAACTGATTTAGGAATATTTTATTCTTATGATCGTAAAGATTTCAGTTTTGTAGGATATGCAGATTTAGGTTATCTATCTGATCCTCATAAGGGTCGATCACGAACAGGTTATGTGTTTCTAAATGGTTATGCCGCTATTTCCTAGCGTTCTACTAAACATACTTTGATAGTTACTTCCTCCTACCATGCTGAGATTTTGGCTCTTTATGAAGCCAGTAGGGAATGTGTATGGCTAAGATCTTTGATTCAGCATGTTCGTAGTTCTTGTCAATTACCTTCTATTGCAGGTATCCCAAATATTATCTATGAAGATAATGAAGCATGCATAAAACAGATTCGAGAAGGTTTTATTAAAGGAGACAAGATAAAACATATAGCACCGAAGTTCTTCTTCACTCATGAACTTCAAAAGAACAATGAAATTGAAGTCAAGCACGTTTGTTCGAGTAACAACTTGGTTGATCTGTTTACAAAATCTTTGCTAAAATCAGTATTACAGAAGTTCGTATATGAGATTGGCATGTGTAGAGTTCATCATCAAACTATGTGAATGGTTGCTATCATCAGGGGGAGTGGTTTATCATGGAGCATTCTGAAGTATGTTACGTACATGACATTTGTGTGTTGTACCCTTTTTCCTTTTTTAGGTTTTATCCCACTGGATTTTCGTGGTTAAGGTTTTATCGAGGCAGCATTATGCACGTCCAACACTAGTTCAATGATCTTGAAGAATGTTGTACTCTTTTTCCCTTCGCTTTTAGTTTTTTTCCCACTTGGTTTTCCTTAGCAAGGTTTTTAATGAAGCAACTGTCATTGAATGGTGGTCATCCAAGAGGGAGTGTTATGAGATATGGATCTTGGGTGGATGCCCACTTAAGATGAGTTAGGGTTAGAATTAGAGTTCCTCTCTTATGAGGTTACACTGCCTATAAATAGGCTTCTCCCCTTGTATTTTTACATAGTTAATGAGATAATAGAAATACTATCTCCTCTCCCTCTAATCTTCTTTCTCTTGGTTTCTCTCTTTTCTAACACCGATAAGCTTATGTTTAAAATGAGTTTGGATCCCCTGTTTCGTTGAAATAGGGAGAGCCTATTTGGACCAATCCACACGCACCACGTGGCAAACTTGCCATCTCAGCTATGACCTATCCTAGAATGAAAAGAAAAAAAAAAGCATGGTCTTTCTTAAAAAAAAAAAAAAAAAAACACCTCTTTCCAGACCCAGAAAATGCAATCCCCATCATGATGTGGCCGAAGAAGATGGTGGGGAGGCCCTGTACCTAGAGGGGTGGGCTAGACGATGCCCTTGGCCTTGAGCTTCTTGGGAATTGGCTCCGGGAAGCGCATATTCTTGAAGTTCCTGATGGTGTTGGTGGATTTTGCGGGGAGATGGCAGATGGCGGAGGGGAACTTCCAGTCGGTGGTGAGGGGCATGGTGTAGGTGATTCCCTTGGCGAGCTCACGGACGAACATTAGGGGTCTGTGGTTGGAGAGTTGATCGATCATCTCCTCCTGCTGCGGGACGAGCTGCTCGGTGGGGCTGAGTTCGGGCTGGGCGAGGGCGGGCTTGCACTAGGAGGGTTTGACGAGGACGTTGGGCTTCGATTCGGCGAGGTGAGGGCGGTCAGAGTCGGAGGGGGATTATTCTCTGTAGTGGCGGATTAGGAGGATTTGGCGGCAGAGGCGGCGACTCGGCGGTGGAGGAGGAGCTTCTGGGCTTCCATGGCTTTGCATTTGGCGACGAATTATGTCGCCGGTCTTGGAGAAGACGAACTAGGAAACGGCTGCCGCTGATCTGAACTCCAGTTGACACCCCCAGTCGGATTACGTCACCGCTCTTTAGACCAATCCTCAAGCACTGCTCTCCATTTCCCATAAGTTTTATTTGCAAAAAGGCCCTCTCTTTTTTCTTTTTTCTTTTTTATTTGGTTTCGAGGAACCAGTTGAGGGTCCATGTTAGTCTAACTTTTCTACACATGACACGTGCCCGTAGGCCAGAATAGTGAACCCTTATTTTGTCCAAACAGGGGATCCGGACTCGTTTAAAATATATAACTGTGTGTCTAGAGGGAGAGGTTTTAGGAAAAATAAATGACATAGATGAGATGAGAGAGAATAATGACATTAATGGTTAGTAGAATGATAGATTTTAGGGAGAGGAGAGAACCGTCTGTGTAGATGGAGTGATTTTAGGGGGAAGTAAATGGAATAGAGGGAAAGAAACCGTGTGTGTAAGGGAGAGATTTTGTAGGAAATAAATGGATGGATTAATCAAGAGAGTGGAAGATTTTAAGTAGAGGTAGATCCAATGTGGGATTGCAGAAACCATAGTATGATGCCACGAGTTAATTTTCGTAGAATGATTAAATGGAGCCTGAAAAACCAAAAAAATAGATAAATTTTGAGAGCACTGACGTGGCATCCTCCAGGGTTCCCTATTGCTTATATATATAATGCTTTAAATTTTTTTCCTAAAAAATGGCATAAGAGGTAAACTTGTAAGAAAATTAGAATAATAACTTACATTCATTCTTCCAATAAAAATAGGGTGTTGTAAAATAAAGTACCAAGAGGGAGAGAGAGTAATAGGGAGGAAGAGAGAGATTCTTCTATTATCTCAAGTGTGTACAAATACAAGGGATGAGGCCTATTTATAGGCAAAGTAACCTCTTAATTGAGGAACCTTAATTATAATAGGATTCTAAACCTAACTCACCTCATGTGGACATCCATCCATGATACATATCTTACAACACCCCTCATTGGATGACTACCACCCAATAACAGTTGCCTTATCAAAAATCTTGTTAAAGGAAAATCCAATGGGGAAAAACAAAAGCGAACGAAAAAAGAGTCCAACGTTCTTTAAGATCAATGAATTGGTGTTGGACATGCACAATGCTGCCTCGTTAAAACCTTAACTCGAAAAACCCAATGAGATAAAACTTTGAAAAGGAAAAAAGTACAGCACACAGATGTCCAGGGTAGCATACTTCAGGACGTCCCCCCCCCCCCCCCCCCCGATTAACGAGTCCCCCTAATGATAACAACCATTCACATAGTTTATTGATGAACTCTACGCATGCCAATCTCGTTTACAAGCTTTTGGAATATTGATTTTGGCAAAGTTTTGGTAAACATATCAACCAGGTTGTTACTCGAATGAACTTGTTTGACTTTAATATCATTGTTCTTCTAAAGTTCATGAGTGAAGAAGAACTTCGGTGCTATATACTAAATCTTGTCTCCTTCAATGAAACTTCTCGAATTTGTTTTATACATACTTCATTATCTTCATAGATAATATTCGGAATACCTCCAATAGAAGGTAATTGACAAATATGTTAAATCAAAGATTTCAGCCATAGACATTCCCTATTGGCTTCATAAAGGGCTAAAATCTCAACAAGGTTGGAGGAAGTAGCTACCAAAATCTATTTAGTAGAACGCCAAAATATGGCGGCATTACCACTAAGAAACACATAACATGTTCATGACTAACCCTTATGAGGATAAGAGAAATAACCCGAATTTGCATATCCTACAAAACTCAAATATTTTCAATCATAAGAATAAAATATTTCCAAATCAGTTATTCCACGTAAATATCGTATGATGTGTTTAGTACCAACCCAGTGCCTTTTAGTTGGTGCGGAGCTATATCTGGCAAGTAGATTCACAGAAAATAAAATATCCGGTTTAGTGCATTGTGCCAAGTACATCAGGGCTCCAATGACACTAAGTATGGTACTTAGGAACCCAAATACTTCTTCATCTTCCTCGATGGGACAGTTGGACCTTTCTTTATATCAACATACCGGACGACCATGGGGGTACTTAATGGATGTGCCTTATCCATACCAAATCAGCCACACAACCGGTCACGGTAGTACAAAACCATGTGGGTACTTAATGGATGACCGGTTGTGTGGCTAATATTACACCCTTCTTCAGTGGCTGAAGATCTATATTCAATTCTTCAAATTGCTCAAAAATACAAGTGACACTAAGATTTGTCAAGCCTACTGACTTTCTGCTCAAGGCATCAGCAACTACATTTGCTTTTCTCGGGTGGTACTTGATTGAAAAATCATAATCTGTGATATATTCCATCCATCTTCTCTATCTCATATTCAGTTCCTTCTGAGAAAATAAGTATTGTAAGCTGCGGTGGTTGGAGTGAACCTTAAATTTCTCTCCATAGAGGTAATGTCTCCACATTTTCAATGCAAATACGACCGCTGCTAACTTAAGATCATGTGTTGCATAGTTCTTCTCATGATCTTTCAACTGCCGGAATCCATAGGCTATCACTTTTCCTTCCTACATCAACACGCATCCAAGTCCAATGTTCGAAGCAACGGCAAAAATGGTAAAACCGCCGCTTCCGGATGGCAAAGTAAGGACTGGTGCTGTGGTCAATCTCTTCTTCAGCTCTTGGAAGCTATCTTCACACTTGTCTGACCACACATATGGCACATTCTTCCTTGTTTTCTCAGAAGGGTTGAATAAGCTAGGTTTCTTTACTTAGTTTAGGTTTATTTTTTTATTTGAAAAGTTTTAATTGCTAATTTTCATTTTTTAGGAATTTTCTTATAATTTGATTAGTTTCTTTATTAGGTTAGATTTAGTTTCTAAATTAGAACAAGTTAAAGTTGGAAAATTTCTTAAAAGCATTGCTCCCTATGGATCGACCTGGTCTCACCAGTTATTACTACATTACGACCCTACAATTGGGGTTGTCAATCACTCGCCTTACAATGAGAGATAAGGTGAGGGCTCTCACATCCATATCCAACGCCAACAACTTAAATATGAGGGCCCCCACCTTATCTCTCATAGTAAGGCGAGAGCAGCTCTCATAGGATCATCTCCCCATTTTAAAACTTGATTGAAGTCTTCACACAAACACTTTGAGCATTTATTTTTGCATTACATAGAGTGTTGTGTGAGTTAGATTTAATTTTCTTATTAGCCTATGTTAGAAGCAAATGTAATAAGCTGAAACATTGTATCTCCTTGAGTGTACTCTAAACACATTTGAGAGATCAATTCTTTAGAGTTGTAAAAGTTGTTATTTAGCTTAGAAAAATAACATGGTATAGGTTATGGAAAATTCTATATGCACCCATTCTTTTGTTTAGCACACCCACCTTTTAAAAAAAAAAATTACTGTTTATAAAGGAATGTGGGTGTGCTCAGCAAAATGTGTGGGTGTGTATAGAATTTCCCATAGGTTCTTGTTGAGCCTTGAAAACCATCATTGTAAGAGGTTATTGCTTAGCCTTGGAAAGCATTATGTAAAGGATGTTGCTTAGCCTATTGAAAAGCATAAATAGTGGAATCTGGCGGGGTGTAAGATCACAAGCCTAGAGTGGATGTGCGCGTTTGGGCCGAACCACTATTCATGATTGTGTCGTGGTGATTCTTGTGGTGATTACTCTTCTTATTTGCTTCCGCACATTTATTTTGTTCATCACAAGTGCCATTTCGCACATTTATTTTGTTCATCACAAGTGCCATTTTGTTTAAAGAAATTAAAAATTGGATTAATTGGCATTATTTTTTATAGCTCCCCACCCCACCCCCCCTCTAGTCCCGGACTTTCAATTGGTATTAGAGCCTAGGTGCTCTAAATTAGGATCAAATGCACTGGAACTCTTGATTAGGTGTAAAAACCTAGAGTTAGGACCCAAGTGCTGTATTTTCATGAAGAAAATTAGAATGGACTCCACTATATTAGATTCTTGTGTAGATTCTTCTTCTAGACCCTTCCTTCCAACAATTGAAGATTCAAACATTGAAACTAATGAATCTCAATCTGAATTAAAACAAGAAGAAAATGAAGATGATATTCAACTAGCTTAATTATAATGAATTGTATACATTGTCCGTGGAGCTTGTCAAGAAAAATAAAAGATTAGAAGAAGAATCTAAAACGCTAAACAAAGAAGTAGTCTCTTCAAATGATGAACTGAAAGAAAGAAAGAAGTAATACATTGTTTAGACTCTAAGTTTATGATCTCTTTGCATAATTTATCTAATCTCAAGATGAACTAAATGAATTAAAGATAAGTTGTGATGAACTTAATAAGGAAAATTTAGAACTAAGAGATCAATTAAAAAGACAAAACATATTAAGATATTAAAACCTAAGGAAAATTTGTCTAATGCTCAAAGTAAAATGAAAAACCTAGAACTTGGATCTAATGTTGTTAATGAACTTAAATTTGAATTAAAACTTGCATATGAAGAATTAAACAACTTTAAGGGAATTGAAAATGAATTCATAAAAGTTGAAAATGAAAATCCAACCCTAAAAACCCAAGTCACTCAACTTGAAAGCTACAAACAAAAGTATGAGTACAAATTTACCCAAAGTGAAGAGAAAATTAAAAAATTATTTAGAATGGGTAAGTAACAAAGAGATAGGACGGGTCTTGGATTTGATTGGTATACTTCACATGGCTTTAACTTCACCAACACATTTGTGAAAGGTTAGTCCTTATTTTCTAGTACTCATTCTTCTTTGCCCAAGGCTAAATGTCATTATTGTGGAATTGAAGGGCATTTTAGGTTTGAGTGCAAACAAAGAAGAAGACATGTTTCTAAACCCATCTATAAGCCTAAGAAAGTAAAATCAAATTCTATGAAGGGTAAGACGTCACCAAAAACTAAGGAAGATTCCAAGAACATTAAACAAGTTAAACCAATTAAAGGGAGTCTTCTAAGATAGATGCCAAAAAGCTTAAACAAGTTAAACCAAATATAAAAAAATGTATCAACAAAAAGCTTCTCTATCTACCTCCCTTAAATCAACACATGAAAGAACTTTTGAAGAAAGTTGCAAAGTTAAATTTAAAATTCAAAAGTCAAAACAAAGGAGGAAATAAGAAAAGAATTGAGAAGAAAAGAAAAACGAATCAATCCTCTAAGAAACACATTCACCAACTGCACAAGACTATTCACCAGTCTAAGCTAAAATTAGTCAAAATTAAATATCATGGTGATAAGTCAAAATCAAAAATTTATCAAGTTAAAACTCCAAGAGTTCGTGGGACTTCTTAGATAGACCTCAAAGATCAATCTTCTCAAGACCTTAGGTGGATTCTCATTGGTAGCCAATTAGACAAAACTTAACGCCTTGAACCTCATTGACCAACCTATGCATTTATATAGTCAAATCATATTGTTGGTAGTCATGATACATTTGCATTTTTCTCTTTCGTAGTTACATTTCTTAAAATGCAATGTTTCTTTGTAATCAATTGATTTTGTCCTCATGAACCTCTATAGTTACATCTCATTATAAAAAAAAAATCATTTGATTACAATATCCTCATGATAGATTTGCTTTATGTTCATCTTTGTTAGTCATATCATTTGTAATGCATCTCTATCAAATTGTGATTTCAATATCTCTCATAGCTTGATCAATGGATGTCACAAAATCATTTGTTTGAATGTAATAGGTAAATCCTTTCTGAAACCTAAATGATTTGAAATAACTTGAGTTTTCATGGAATGTCTAAGGTATATCTTTTCAAATGAAAAATCAACTTGGTTGAGCTCAAAATGGTTACATCTTTTATACAAGTAGAAAAATGATTTGAACCTCATAGTTACATGTTCATCATGATGCTTTCAAGTTATATTAGTGATGATGAATGTGGTTTGTGGAAAAATGTGTGACACACCCATGATCTTAGTTTTAAACTACTTTGGTGTGTATTTGGTTGAAAAGTATTTTATTTTTTTTATTTTTTTAATTTATGTGTGATTTCTTCTTGTATAATTTCTATATAAATATAAGATTAATTTAAAAAATAAAAAATAAAAAATGGGCTGTTCGGCCAGCCGAACAGAGCTGTTCCGCCAACCAAATTGTGGTCAGGACAGTTAAAACCTGCACCCGAAAACTTTTTAGCCCTCTTCTCCATTGTTTTTTTTTTTTTTTTTTTTTTTTTTTTAACCTCTTTGGCTCAAAGGAAACTAGGGTTTTGATTTCCAACATTTTCTCTGCTATTCTAAGGTAAAACTCCATCATTTCTCCTTGATTTTCTCACTTATATCATGATTTGTGATTTGATTTTCTAACTTGAAGTGTTGGTTGTGTTGCTTGTTTTGGTTCTTCCCAAACTTTTTTTTCCCTTTCTTGAATCTCAATGTTTTGTGTCAAATCTCTACTCCATTGTTGATTTTCACTCTATTTCCAATCTTTATTTGTGATATCCAAATCTTTTCTTCTATTTGAATGTTTATCTTCTTGATTCGGTATTCACTTGTAAACTCTTGATACACTTTTCATGGTATTCTTTGTTATGTCTCTTGCATCACACTTCACATCTTTTTCCATGAATTTTTTCTCTCATTGTGTCTATCTTTGAGTTATGATGGATTGCCCTCTTTGCTTATCAAATATGACTGTGATAAACTATTTTGGATAAGCTTGCTAATCTTCTTGTACTCTTAAGTGTTTGTTAAATGGCCCCAAAGACTAAGAAGTCCACTTCTGGACATCCATCCAAGAGAGGCCGTGCTACTACCTCCTCTTCTAGACACAAAGATCCCCCATACCTTCTCCAAGTCCTCCGCATAGGACTCAACTAAAACCAAGTGGCACACGTCTAAACTTCTTGCTTACCAAGGAAATAATTGTTAAACAAAGAATCTCCTGTCATGTGCTTCAAGGCCCCATAGAGTGGAAGAAGTTTTGAGGAATATTGGTTGGGAGGGGATACTTGATTGGGGTGGCAATGCCTATCCTTCACTTGTGAGGTCTATTTATGCACCAATTATTAGTTTCAAGAACCAAGATTCTGAATGCTCATTCACATTGTCTCTTATGGATAGGGAGTTTGAAATTACTCCTGAAAGAATTGGATATCTTCTGAACATTCCTCATGACCCCCTTGCTATTCGAGTTGTCTCTAACTCTATATCTGAAAGAGAAAAAATTGAGGCAAATAGTATTCTGTGTGGTTTTCAAGACCCTTGGCCTCAACCTAAAAACTTTCTCCCTATCAGTCATCTTCACCCTGACCTTCGAATCATTCATAGACACTTCACCCACAATGTCTATCCAAGGCTCATTTGATGTCGCATACAGTCATCAAATGTCGCATCCGGTCATCAAGTGAGCCTTCCTTCGATTCTTCTCGGGTGCATCCAATAATGTATAGGAGTTAGGACCTAGCCAAGACTACAAGGAACAAACTCGAGCCTAACTCAAAGTCCAACCATATTCTTATAAATTAATACTTTTCTTTTTTTGCTAAAAAAGAGATCACATTAAAGCGAATGCCAAAACAAATAGAGCCTACTGACTTGACTCTAAACTAGCCAGAAACGGGAGGCTTGTGTAAAGAAAGTATATTTATATTTGAGATATCATCAGGATTTACATGACTTTTGGGTTTCCCTTTTTTATAAGGAAAAGATTTCATCAAAAGAAAAGGGAAAACAATAAAACGCAAAAATAAAGGACAAAACAAACTTAATACCCAGCCATGAGGATGACCGAAGCCCTCTCCCAGACTATATGGTGTCTAGGAGAATAGCAAAACTCAACAAGCTCATGCACCTTCCTATTTAGAGTCTTGAGAATGTACTCAAAGACTAAGGAAAGGAATGAAGAAGCCAAGACTTTAATGTCTACAATAATGGGATTAATGGACCAATCACAATCTTCCTTCAAAGCTTGTACCACTTTTTTAGCATCCATCAAAATATAGACCTCGTCAAAATCATTGTTCCTTTCCTTTTCCAATGTGACTAAGACCGCCCTTACTTTGACCTCTTTTGAAGTGGTGACTTCAAGTCGACCATAACAAAATCAAAGAAGGTGATGAAGTCCTTAGCCTTATTGGATGCACCCGAGAAGACCACCAGGTCTTCAACGTTAGTAATCATTGTAGGGTTCACACCAAGCCTCTCCACTTCTCTAATGGGTTGGTTCTTGTAAGACCCCGACCCCTAATTCTCGTGTTTAGTGTTGTCTTAGTTGTGGATCAGCTTTTTAAGTGACAGTAGAGGTTGTTTGGATACGTTTGTGAGTTTGATTAGATTTTTCATAGCTTTGGGGAATTTTGAGAGCCTTTGAACTCAATCTGACACACTCTAGGACCCCTTTGTATTGTTCGAGTAGGTGTGGAGGGTTATCAATCATTTAAAAAAAAAACATATACAAATTTTTACTCCTTTTGATAGCTCAAATTAGCCCATACAACTTTCGTGTTCATTCTGTCCATATTCGGAGCATAAACAGTAAAAACCCATTTTTTTCAGTCAAAAGGGCAAAATAGACTTTTCACATCAGAATCTGACAACGATTTTCAATATTTTTAAACCATGCAAAAAATATAATTTTTGAAAACTAGATTTTATGAGGATCGTTTCTCTTTTCTTCATCGATCGCATCTAGGGCCCACAAATGGGGCTTCCAAACCCTTGAAATTATAGAGTTGAGGGGCCCATAACCCACTTAACTTTAAAACAAACCCATTATCTTCCTCTTCATTTCTATTTCAACTCAAACTAGAGAAGATCTTTCTCTTCTTCTTCCTTTTCCAGCTCTTTCTTGCCTTTGCATGTTCCACCAATCCAACCCAAATTGGAAATCTGATCTGACCTCCATCAAGACAAATTTCTCTGCTTTTCCAACTGGACAACCATCTCTCATCACCATTCTTCGCTACTAGTTTCTTTCCAGGCAAGGGATGAATTTCAACTTTTAACTATGGGTTTAGTAGGTCCTTTGGAACCTTGATTTGATAGCTCAATGTGGTTGCCATTTGTTTTATCTTATTTGTCTGTTTTATCAGTTTGATTCAGCATGTTTTCTATTTCACACAAATGATTTCGGTATTTAACTCTTGCTACTTCATTATCACTTCTGTTTAAATTTCAAATGTGCTTTACCATTGAAAAGTGATTTTTATGTAAATTTACCATGTTCTTATCTGTATTATTCGCTTGTCAGACTGTTGTGTCTGATATATTACTTTTGGTGCTCTAGGTAGCAGGTCCTTCGTTCCAAGTTAGAGTGCGTGCAGTGGCTTTGGAGCCTTGCGTTTTGGTAGGTTTGTTGTGCTCAAGATGTCATTTAGGCATCGTGTTTGGCACCAGAGTTCGTCACATAATTTGGGGGTAATATTTTGTTTAGTTAGTTATATTGGATAGCTTTTATTAGCCTTTTTCTTTCGGACTTCAATGAATATACTTTTTATAATTTGTAACTTAAACACATGTTGGAAATGAATTGTCCTATTATTGTCAGTTCAGTATTTTATGATTTTGATTTGTTCCAGTCTAATTGTGGCCTTGATTTGATGGGTTGATGTAAAAGGTTGAGTGTGACACGAATTTTGAGTCGCAATGCCACGTAAGCTTTCGTGAAATATTCAGGTTGTGTTGGAATTTTGAAATCCTCACACATGCGGATCCTAGGAAAAAAATAATTATTACTTAATCCCAAATCACGTTCCCCGAGATCGGACCGCTGCAGGAGTCCGATTTTGAGGTGTGACTGTTCCTATTGAGGTATGTGGGATCTTGAAGAATCTTATGATCTAAACCAATGATCTTTGAGTGGTTTAACGAATGACATCAATGAACGATTCCTAGCTTTCCAAATTGACCAGTACCACATGGAAAGAATCCACATTTTTGATAGATTGTCCCTAAGAGCAGGATTCATGCTTTCATATTTTGTTCCATCATTCCACTAGCTACAATGGGCTCAACAAATCAAATTGAAGGCCCCACTACGAGCCAAGCGAAGTCACCCTAGCATTATCACATAGCATGAGAGCATGCCCAACGAAGTCCTCTTTTTCACATACAGGTCATTTATCATCTATGGAGTTGATCTTTGATTTAATAGTGGTTCTTTCCGGTTTTGCACTTTCGAGGTATTTCCAACCAAAAACAATAGAGCTCTTTGAGAAAGAGGGGGTCTCTAGAGCGCTTTTGAATTTACCAACTGATTGTGGTTTGCTTCATTTCTATCAAAGGTTAATGTATAAGTCGATTTTGTATTAAGATGGACACTCTTTGAAAAGGCCCAAACCCTTTCATCCTTTCCAAGGACTTTAGGAATATAAATTTTACAATTGTCTTCAACATCAATATGGTTGTTAAATATGTTTTTTAGAGCATTTATATCATATTTCGTTCAAAGAGATCCCTAAGAGGACAAACGAGACTGCTAAGCAGATTAAGAATCCCATCAATGCTCGAACTTTGGCTTAATCCGCTGCTGAAGTCAATGAAGATGAGGATATGCTTGTTGCACAAGGACAAGGGGAGCAACAGCAGCAGATTGACAGAATTAATCAGCTTGTAGCCCAAGTGTAAGGTTTGAATGCAAGAATTGATGTAGGATTTGATGCAATGGCTGGTCGCTTCAACTTTGTTGATCAAGCTCTAGCCGAAATCCTTGCTCGACTGGGACATCACTGAATGCAAATTGTGTCTTCTGTGTTCTCTTCTTTTGCTATCTTTGATTTCTTTTTGGCTAACACTAGCTTGTTGAATTTATGGCCGTTTTTATTTTTGTCAATTGAACTTGTTGAACTGATTTCTTTTTGCTATCTCTAATGTCTTGTGATTCTCTCCTCTATGTTTATCCTTGATAATTCATGAAAAAAAGAGGGAGTTAATGGATAAGCTAAATGTTTATTTTCATTATACTATGATCATTTTGTTCTTCTTCGATGATAATGCACTTGATCTAGTAAACAGGATTTGCAGAGATTCAAAGAACAAGATATTTTTGGAAGAGTTTATTTCCGGATAATTTTCAGTGCTTGAATGGGTAGATTTTTCGTGTAATAGGTGTTTTGTCCATGAATTGCCAAAGGAGGAGATTGTAAGAATTATAGTTGGCTAATTCATAGGATGATGGACAAAACCGGGTTTCTTAATAGTTGTATTTTATTTAGAAAAGAACTGCTCAAGATCTGTTGCAAAGAAAGAAAGAAATTCCGGAATCTAGGAGTTGACAAAGGTCGCTCGAGCGAACTTATATTCACTTGAGCGAACCCTCACAGAACCTTCTTCGCTCGACCCAACATGATCCTCTGCTCAAGCCATCATCATTCTGCGCTGAACGTCTAAAGACAGAGAGCAGTTCGCTCGAACGAACTCCCCTATCCGCTCGAGCAAACCTGGGAAAGTAGTATTGCATCCGGAAACTGCTTCCTATTTTCTCCCAAGCAAATTCTTCTATCATAATTTGGTCCTAAGACTTGAGACACGAGTTTAGGCTTATTTAAAGTCATTCTCTCTCTCTCTCTTCCAAAGACACCTCTGATCAAGAATACATCCCTAGTGAAGATTTTGAGAGATCCATTCCTTCCAAGCAAGGCTTTAAGTTCTGCTGCGTTGAAGATCAAGTTTTGGGATTGATTCCATCATGCTTTCTTGAAGGTGGTTTTGCTCAAGCACGGTGAAGATTAACGACGGGTTGTTGACAGGATCAGAGGCAGTCCTTAGGTTGAGTCAACAACTAGAAAAGGGTTGTAAGTAATCTTGTAATTTTCATTTTTTTTTATAGTGCTTGGTTGTCTGTTGGCCTAGACGGTAAGGCCCGTAGTTTTTTCCGAGTAGGGTTTTCCACGTAAAAATCATGCGTCCTTCTCTTTGTGTGGTTTCATTGCTTTTAATCTGGTTTAGGATTAATTATTAGTTTAATCACGTGAGATTTATATTTAATAGAGATTTGGTAATTGGGACCTCTGCTTGTGTTAAGGCTGGTTTTTGAAGAGGAAGAGTCATGGTCCAAACAATCCTAAAACAATTTTCTCGGACATGGACCTCAAAGTGCTCAAACACGACAGTAAACATGCCCAGACATGGCCCTAAGGTGAGTTTTTCAAACCCCAAAACCAACTAAGAGAAGTGGGGAGAAAGTTGAAAAAAAAGTGGGGCAAACATGGGCTTAAAATATCCCCTTGAAGTGCCATGTCCGACAATATGTCCAACCACTATCGGACATGGGGCTCTAAGAGAGCCAGGGCCCCATGTTCGACCAGATTCAATCCCATGTCCAAGGAATGAATCATGGCCCCGTTTTGGATTGATTTTCCACCCATTTTCTTGGCCAATTTTGGGCATCTTTGCACCAACTCCTGGGGAACTTTTAGGTATCCAAAAACACATCTAATTAAGCTACAAATCATCAAATTAAGCTAGCTGAACATGGGATTAAACTAAGTCCAAACTTTAAGACAAACATGAGTAGAACGTGAAATCAACAAATGGGCAATCAAATACATCATAATTTCGAACTTAGTCTCTTGCCTTGGCCTCTATCATTTCCAAAACACTTGTAAACTCATGAATTGGGCTGGAAACCACCTATGCACAAAACCACGAAATCCTAACATTAGATCCCCATTTTTGGAAAACCATGAAAGAAGCAAAATCAAAGCATGCATGTCGGAACAGAGAGGTTCTAGGGCCCGCCCTAGCAAAAACTAGATGATGGAAGAGGTCTCTTACCTCTAAGGTAGCTGATGGTGGAGTTGAAGGGATTGCCCAAGATGGAAACGCATGAAAATGGGTCTAGGGAGAGGGGAGGTAGCAAGGAAGAAGATGGCAGAGTCCAATTCTTGAATGGTAGTAAGGTGGAGCCGATTTGGAGAGAAGTGAAGAAGAAGAGGCTAAAGATCTTAGGTACAGTTATTGTTCGTTGCTAGAATGGGAGAGGAGCGAAATGAGAGGAAATTAAAGGGGAAATGGGTTTGTAAGCATGAAGTGAGTGGACTCCCAACTTAATGGACTCGGGCCGAAGGATAAAAGTTCATGAAATTAAATCCTCTTTCTAATAAGCCCAAATATGACATGGTTCGAGAACTTTGAAATTTGACCCTTTTTTTTCCGAAATGACAAGAATACTCTTGGTTGACTAAAAAATAGTAAAATGAAAGGTTTCTAGGTGTTAGATGGATTTGGACCAATGAAAGTTGTAGGGAAAATTTTATCAACCAAATGGAGTCAAAATGAGAATTTTCAGAAATTACGAGTAGCCCGCCTAACTTTCCCGAATTCTACACTTAGACCCATAAAGTCATCTGACTTGGCCAAAACACCATCAAAACTCTCCAAACCTATACAAAATCTGATCTACCCCTCAAATTAAGTTGGCCCAGATTCAAACCACTTCGAAAAACTAATAAACAATAATTATTATTATAAAAGTACTATTACTTAGTTCTAATACATGCAATATTTAGAGGGTTGGGGTTTTACATGTTGGCCCATGTTTTCAAAGGCGAGCCAGGCCTCGATATGCCTTAGCACAACCCGGCACATGAACAAATAATTTTTCTCACCCCGAATAGAAATGATATGCTTCTAATTCACCCAAGGGCTTAAAAATGTGGACACTAAACACCTATGACTTTTTTTCTTTCAGTTTTCAATGAAGGATTAGAGCTTAAACCAATACAAGGCCCCGTGTAATGAACGGTTTAATCCAATGAATTCAGTTTATGCATATGTAAGACTGGTTTAACCACCTAAACTCTGCAATATGCATTCAATTTAAAATTAGAATAACAGTATAGAGTTTATATCTACAAATATAATTATATTAACTGTTTAACGTCCAATCAAATGTAGTTGGTTGACAACCTTGGTTGTGGAAGATTGAAAGATATTGAGAGGAAGAAGGGGCTCAATGATAATTCTTTGAGGGGATGGGAGATTTCACCAGGCTTAAAAAAAACCCAGTTGCAAACACACATTTCTATTGACTTTTTTTTTAAAGAAAAATCGACCGAGTGTCAAATAAAAAAAAAAAACACTGGCTCCAAACATTCATTTCTATTAGTTTGGATAGTAGAAGAATAACTTTGCAATACGCATTCAATTTAAAACTAGGGTAATAGTATATCCATAAAATAATCATAATTAATTTATTAACAACCAATTAGAAACTACACAATTAGTAGGTGCTGCGATAAAAAAGATTGTAATCCAAGGCATGCCTGAGAGAAATATAGGGGCACCAAGACCAAACACATAGTAAGTTAGGGCAACTTTGTGAGGGTCAAGGAGACAGATGGAGAAAAATAATTAATGATTGCTCCAATGCAACTTTGAAGGGATGAGACGTTTCACCAAACCTAGTTATCAAGAGTAGCAAAATATAACTCTGCAATACACATTTAATTTAAAATTATAATAACAATGTATCCACAAAAACAATCGTAATTAATTTATTAACAACCATCAAAAATATACTTAGTAGATGCTGAGATAAAAAAAGATTGTAATCACAAGTACATGTGAGAGAAATATAGGGGCACCAAGATCAAATAGATCATAAGTCGGGACAATTTTGTGAGAGTTAGGGAGACAGAAAGAAAAAAATATTTAATGGTTATTCCAGTGCAACTTTGAAGGGATAAGACATTTCACCAATTATGGCTTAGAAAAACAAACCAAGTTACAAACACACATTTCTATTGAAAATCTTTAAAGAAAAAAATATCCCCAATGTCAAATCCCTAATCACTTTGTTTCTTGGAAAAAAGAAGACACTAGTTACAAACACAAATTTCTATTGATATTGAGAGTAGCAAATAGTAGAGCATTAGAACCAGAAATCATACCTTGGTTGGAGTTGAGATAACGAAAATTGTAATCCGGAGCATATGTGAGAGAAATGGGGCAAAGTTTTGGAGGAAGATGAGAAACTTTGAGGGGAAAAGGGTTTCACCAATGAAGAGTTTCATTAATGTAGAAACATAGTGGTCAAGGAAGAGAGGATGCAACACTTTAGAAGAGGGCAACTCATACAAATTCTTTTGTGTTTTTGTAGTAAGGAGGGCACGTCCCTTATGATGACGTGGATCAAGGGAAGAGAGGTATGATCTCTGTTCTCACCAACTATTTCTTAACTTCAAAGAATAAGATTATATATCACATCCATGATGGGAATCTATGGGTGGATCTCACGATCTAAATGGCCTTGTGTAAAACTCAGCCGACTCACAAATCTTCTATTCCTCAAACAAACCATTGATTTGAAAAATGGACTTAAAACTAAATCAATATTTTCGTCACTCTCTTTTGCTCACACACACACACACACACACACACACACACACACACTACCAAACTCCCTTTCCTTCCTTCAAATTGCCATAAGCCTAGATTTTTCAGTCACTCAATTGTTATAATTTGGAATGAAATCTAAACAAACAATGCCATTTAGGACCATTGCACTTGAGGACCATAGATAAGGGGGTTATGATGATCTATTGGGGTTGATATTTCACATGGCCATGCTTCTTATGAGATCTTTCATAGGATAATCTAATGAGGTTGATATTTTGGACAACCTTGCTTCTTCTAAGATCTTTCGTCTCCCCTCCTGCATGATAAGCAAACTCTAATGCAAGCCCCACGAGTTAATTGCACTATCTTATGTGAATGGTTCTCCCTTTAATAAAATGGTATGTGCATGTGTAAATAATGATTTATTTTAAGCATCATTTATGGAAGTGCCATTACGACACCATTTGTAATAACCACTTTAGGCCATGTCAACAAATTAAAGGAAAAGCTTGGATTACAAGCCTTACTAGGTGAGCAAGGAATGCTTCTACAAAGATGAGAGTGTGATGTGGATGATTTGGATTTCGGAAGAGTTCCAAACAAGTAAAATAACATGGTTACGTTAACGATCTTTAGAAAAATGGTCATGTCTCATGTTGACGTACTACATTAAGTTATTTTACCTAAATTCAAAAGATAAATGATCTAATGTTCCCATCAATATTCTTCTAATGGAAGCTTAAAACTTATTTATCCCATGTAGGGCCCACTTTATTGTGATGAAACCCACTCATACTACACGGATACCATTCTTGTATGAATCAGCCCAAGTTTTGCTTCAATAGAATGATATAATAACCATGAAATTGTTTATATATCACATGGATACCTTTGTATCAACCAATCAAATCTCACTTTAATTGGACTATTAGAGTACTTTGAATTGTTGAATGGATTATATATGGAAAACATAAACCAAATTTCAGACGTGATTAATGCAACAACTCATATCATTCCAATTGAATTAAAATTTGGGATGATTCCTATGCATAGGTATCAATGTGTTTAAAATGTTCTCTTAAGAGCAACTGCAAGTGCAATCCAGCACTAAGTGGCCTACGTGAGCCCACCTTTCATCAGTGCAAGCCATTTACCAGTTTTTTTCATTATGGTCGTCTAGCATCAAGCCTTATATCATAATTCACTCGTTGATGGATTGAATTTCATTTTAATATTTGGTTAAGATGGAAAGAAATTTCAAGGTTTTGAAGTGAAGGGCTAGGGTAACATGAAGAAGCCTTTCAACATGTCCTTTGCCGATTGGTAAACTTGAATCTAAGTGTACCCCACTACCATAGGCTTGAATGCATATAAGCTACCCAATTTAAGTAAATAAAATTCAAATGAACAATACATACAAGAATTCCATTGTCGTCTAGTCCGGTTAGGATATCTGGCTTTCACCCAGACGACCCGGGTTCAAATCCCGGCAATGGAAGCTTTACTTTTTGCTATTATAGGTTTGAATGGAGAGTGTTTTGAGCTTTGCCGACTTGTACGGTGCTCATATTTTGCAGCCTGTCCAATTTTCAACAGTTTAATGCCATTTACGGATAGCCTACCCATCCCACAAGCCCAATTAGTCTTATCAATGGTCCGGAATCTAGTTGATATGTTATTTACGCTGGGAAAGGTAGAGATCAAAAGAGTCGTAGCTATGCGCAAAATCTTAAGTCCCATAGATTACCCTAACACCATGCCACCCATTCACAACCTACCAAGTAATTTGCATCGAGTATGCGTATTAGCAAACCACAATTGCATTTCCTTTTATCCTTATTTGGTTCTCTTTTGTATTATTTTCTTTATTTTTTTAATGATTGCTATTATTTTCATTAAATGGTTAAACTGATGCATGGCTTTCGATCGTCATTAATAACTAAAGCTATTCATTTAGCTTTTGATATTTTTTTATATTTGTTGAGGTTGGTTTTCCTTAACCTTTTTTTCTAAGTAAAAGAAAATAGTAGTGACCAAAAGACGGCCATGCTTGGGCCTTTGTTATAGTACTCAAGTCGGGCTTGGACATCTTATTTTAGCCCATTTAATAGATGGATCGGGCTTGGACTCAATTGTAGAGAGCCCAAAACCCAACCCGGTCCGATTGAAAAATAATTATAGGAAAATGTAGAGCAAGGGGATTCACACAGTGATGCTTTCACAAAAAGTGTCAAGAACAAACCAATTGAGCAAGAACATATAATTTAACTCACTTTCTAAATTATATATCAATCTTGGGCTCCAGGCAAGCCAAGCTTTTGCCAGCTCCTTATAGCCCAATGTGGGCCTGGGCCAGGCTTGAACATACTGTTTAGAAGCCGGGCCAGGCATGGATATTCTTTAGCACGGCCTAGGCCCGTCCCATGAACACTCCTAAATGGGATTAAATTGATTAATCTTTTTGGATTAATATACATTAGTATTATATATGGCCAGTCCTTATATTTGTGATTGAATATATGATTACTAATTATTGAAATTTTTTACCCCTTTTTATATAAATATGTATGAATATATTTTTATAATTATTTTGATATCTTATCAATTCCTATATTTTCTTAATTTTATAGCATGGGCCGTCGTTAGCAAATATTTATTGGTGCTCCAAATGTGGATGCACAGAAAACCGTGCTGGAAACCCCGTCGAGACCACTTGGGTCCCTACCAATCATGGGTGGGTTGAGGATCTAAAGATCCAGATAGGACCTACCCATATATAAAATTTCAAGTTGGTTTGATCATTCTATCCCCTTGATACATGGCCCTAAACCATAATTTTAGAATGCATCGTAGTTTGGGGCGGTGGGTGATGATTAGGGCTACCAAAGGGCTAGCGTGTGGTAAGTCCTTACCCATATCTTCACATATGCTGGTCAGGCCTAGTTCAAACAAAAGCCCTCAACGTCCTGAGCGGGCCTACAATATTTAAGCCTTAATCTACTCTCAAAGGACAAGGCCGAGAGAGAGCAAAATTAATTTTATATTGTTTTCAAGGGACAAGGCTTTGATGATGATGATGGTGATATATAGGAAAATTATCGCATGCGGCCGGTGTGCACTGTGCGCTCCCCTTGTGGTGCCCACTTGTTGGTCCATCTGAGTGGACCAACACTCCCCACCTCACAATCCCACATAGTTCACACTTACCCATGAGTTTGCACATGCAAATGAACTAGAGTGTTGGATTGCATATACATCCTATGTGGATCGACTAAACTTGTGGGCCCTGGATGATAGGGTTAGGATGATCTAATGGAGCTGATTTTTTTATTTTTTATTTTTACATAGGAGGGCCCTACCTAGATCTTCAAATCCCCATAGGTCCCATCCAAGGTGTGCCCACAACATAGTGCACATGGAAAGCTCCATGTGCGTCGCACGCACTGGATCAATACTCTAAATATATATATATATATATATATATATATAGGGACATTCATGTACATATATAGGGTGAGAGCATTTTTCCTTTTTGCACGTGAAGACAAGGAAGTGTATCTCACCTTATGTACTTGAAAATTCATATTTATGGAAGTGTCCCTCACCCTATAGTGAGGGATGGATGCACATGAATATTTTATATATATATATATATATATATCCCAATCATTAAGGAATTTGATCAAGCAAAGCATAATTATAAGAGTGTGACTTTTTCCAGATGGGATGGATCATCGCAAATGAAAGAAAATAATATTACAAGGATTAAAAGCTGACTTAATTACATCATAGGAGAAAATTGGATTTTACATTTTGACCAGAATGTCATTTCTGATTGAAGTTCCTTCTATTATTATTATACCTTAAAGTTGAATAAGAGCTACAAATGTATGTTGGGAAAAAAGCTCCATTCTAGCTCCTCCTTAAGCCTTCTGCATTATGTCAGCAGTTCTCCTAATTTTGACAAAACTAATATCCAATCAATCCTAAAAAGGCAATGTATCTAATAAACTCTAATGCCCAATGAAAATTTTCCTAATTTTAGCCAAATTGATATCCAATCAATTAAAGAAAAAAAAGTGCAACGTTATCTAATAAATCTCCAGTACCCAATTGAATTCCTAAAATGCCATTGTTAACTAATTCTTATATACACCCACGCACCAAGGAGGTCTATGTGCAGGGGAAAGAGAAGACAGTTGCGAATATTAGGACATAAGCTTTGATCATTTGCATGCTAATAGAATTTTTGGTTCTCCATTAAGGCCCCAAAAGAATAACTAAATATAGATAACCCAAAAAGAATTCAAAGGGATAAAAGATCTCCAAGAGAAACAAAACAAAAGGCCAGCTTGGAAGATGACCCTAACTCATGAAAAGAAGAGAGAGACCAGCTCACAAAATTCTAATAAAAGAAGCTGAAAACAGTAGCAGTGGCAACAACAAAACAAACCCTTATAGCAGGGAGCCCTGGAAGCTTAGACCTTCTGCAGATTTAGGAGAGTGAAAATTGCGTCCACGGATAGGTTGCAAAAATGAAACAGACAATGCTCAAGGTTTAACGTGGCTATGGCCTTAAGTCTGAGATGGAAGATTTTGCACACATTCAAATGTGGTTGTAACCCTTTCTAATAACAGCCGTGCTACACACCCCGGGGCAGACCCCTGGTTGTAGCACGACTCCCCATGGGGAGTCAGGACAAGTAGCATTCTTCTTCTAATAATACTCGTCATGTTACAAGAGAGAATCTCAAAGATTCTTTCGTACATGCTGGGATTAAGACAATGACGGATTCTCTCGAGTGTGATAGAGATCATGTAGGATCTATGATCTGGTGGTTGACCAAGAGGATAAAGGAGAGCCCCATCAAGGTGATGGTCCATCGAGAATCTTGGACTTACATGTTAGCATATAATGCTTTTTAGATGACAACCCTTTAGTGAAGATATCCGCAATCTACAGGAAATCGTGTGGCCCGCATGCCATGGGTCCCACTTCAGATCAAGTAGGGCATATGCCAACAGAGAATCAATCTCACTTAAGGTAAGACTTGATCTGGTCTCATTAAAGTCTCTAGTCTTGTCTATATAAGATAAGGGAGCCCAGGGTTGGTATTATTTCATTCTATAGGAAAGTCGTCGAAACGCACATAGATATCCGACCGCGTGTCGGAGTCTCCACATTCAAATCCATAATTAGTATCAGAGTTTGGTATCGTGCGTTTCGAGGGCTTGAATTGAAAAGTTACGTTTTACATCGGTGTAGATATGAGGATTTCGTCGAACCCGAGCCGCCGCCTTCGTTTCTCTCTACAAATCGAAGTTGGGAAGGAAGAAGACAACTTCATAACATAGTTATTATTTTCGTTTCGTTTCGGCCGAAATAGCCGAAATTTTTTGACTTGAATTTTGGTCAATCTCGGCCGAAATTTAGGATTTCGGCCAAGTTCGGCCGAAATTCGGGATTTCGGTTGAAATGTAACTTTTCGGTCGAAATGAAATTTTACATAATTATTTTTTTTACTTTTTTTACACATATATAATTTGTATTTATTATATTTTCACAAAATATAATTTTAAAAAAATTACTATAATAGATTAAATCTATATTTATTACTTTTTTTTATTTTTGCTATTATATATATATTATGTTATATTTTCTTCAAAATATAATTTTAAAAAATTTTATAAAAATTTTAAATTAGTAAAAAAAATTTATTTTTTAAATAAAAATAAAATGAGGTCCGAAACGATAATAACAATTATGATTCATTTACGAGGAGAAATTTGAAAAGCAATATTACAAGAAAAGCAATGGAAACCTTTGCCCGGGTTTTGTGCATCATCACAACAGCACAGGACCGTTATGTTTTTACTTTTTCTTTACTTGAAAGATGCCTTTTGAAGCCTCGGGTTGCGTGCATCATCAAAGGAAGGTCATTGTCATGCCCTCAGTTTTGACGTGCGCTCTTCCCCAAAGAGAAGCAGTTTTGAAGTCTCCCCCCTCGGGACGCGCGCCGGAAATAAAAGGAAGTAAGAAAATCTTGCAGGCTGGATATTCTGGGCGGATCCAACCAGAACTCAACCCGACCCAATGTGCTGACGCAAGTAACGCAGACTGACGACGACAGCAGATTGCTGACACAGACTGGGAAATTTTAGACCGTCGAAACTTCGTACTATGGTATTTTGAGCATCCAGACTCCGATCGACGAACAGTTTGGTTCTGCGAAAATCCTTACGAGCAGATCTATGCAGTGACAGTAAAATAAAGACAATCTGGTGGTTCAGAAAAAGATTATTTTTCTCCTTTAACGATCAGTAGTATCTGAACCTCATTTTTAATTCAATAATTATGTCTTCCAAATCAACATTGCATGATCTTGCTAAGGATGATATTTTTAACAGCAAGAACTTACCCGTATGGAAGCGTCGGATGGTCGCATTGCTGTACTTTGACGGATTAAAATATGTGATTGAATCCGATCCGATTTCCAAACCCGCTGATGATGTCTCTAAGGAAGATCATGATGTGTATGAACAATGGGTATTTGATAACAAATCAGCGAGGCATCTTCTGATCGGATTTATATCTAGCGATTCGGTAAAGCAGTTTGAGCACTTTAACACTACTAAAGAAATCTATGACTATACTATGGCCAAACATGATGAAACCTTCAAATCTCACTTGATGAAGTCATTCAGCGCATATGTTAATTAACTATAAGATATCAGAGGGATCATCCATAAGGGATCACATTGACCAAATGGCGGTCTGATATAGTAAACTCGCAGCCTTAGGAAAGGAAATGGAAGAAGATTTTCAAATCTTGTACTTGCTGATGAGTCTTGCACCTTCATGGGAGAATGTGTCTTAAACCCTTAGCCTCCAAAAGGATGTAACCTTCAGTGAGGTTGAAGCTAGATTGCTTGCTGAAGGACAAAGACAGGCTGCCCGCAGTGTAACACCTACAAACTTTGCCATGATTGCTAAAACTAAGAATAATAACGGTGCATTAACCGTCAATATGAAAAATAAAAGGAAATTCAAAGGCGATCAAAAAAGGAAAGGGCCTAAGAATGGTGTTTGCTTTAACTGCGGGAAGCCTGGACACTTTAGTTCTCAATGCAGAAAGAAAACAGGGTGAGAGTAGACAGCAAGGTAAAGTGACCAAAGAACACAACGTCGGCCCTGAGATTTTTAGGGCCTTATATATTGTATATGAAAATTAGCTTAAAAAAAATGGGTCATAAATTAATCATTACCAAAATTCAAAACATATATATAGAAAAATCAATAGTCATTACATCACTTCAAATTCATTTAAACACTACTCTTCTAGCATTTTTTGCTGCAAATGTACTAATCAAAACTGCGTAATCAATCTTATCAACCATGGCCTTCTCAATTGACAACATAGCTAATCCATTCAATCTTTCCTGTGACATGGTTGACTGAAGGTAAGACTTGATCAACTTTAACTTTGAAAAACTTCTTTCCCAGGGGCAACTGTAACTGATATAGTTAGCAATATTCAGTATACAATCCATGTATTAGGAAAACAATCATCCATCACTTTCAAATAATTAAGCACATCAATTAGTTTTGTTGTTTCTTTTGGCAAAACTTCTTTCAACACTTTCAATTCTAAAAATAAGTCTCTCCCATCAATATCAGAAAGCGCATCCTTGCTCAAAAAAGTTTCAAGATTAGCACAATAGGACATCAAAGCTTCATTATTGGTAGCATTTAAATCTTTCAAATCAAACAAAAATCCAAAAGTTTTCTCATATACTTGAAATTGTTCGAACTGGCTTTGAAGTGATGAAAGAGCTTGATCTACAATATATAAGAAATACTTCACTCTAAAAGATTCTTCAGCTGACTGTGTCGCCTCTTCACTATTGTTCTCGTCAAATTGCTTCTTTCTATATATGATTCATTTTTCTTGAAATGCCTGCTCAACATTCATTATAGCTGCAACCTCTTTAGCTTCAATCAAGGCTTCTACAAATCCAGTTTCTCTATACTTTTCAATAAATGCAATAAGCCCTTTCAACTGATCAACAGCAACATCTATGTACATGTCTTCGTTTTGAAAAACCTTACTAACGGAATTAACAACAAATACTAGATTGTGCCAAATAATCATGCCAACTAAAAACTCAAAACTGTCAATTCCATGTTCTGCTAAGGACTCAGCATCATCTTTGTTTTCAGATCTCTAGTAGTGTGGGTCAATTCAACTAAAGCATCTCTTATTTGTGGGACTTGGTATCTTATAACTTTAACACTTTCCACACGACTTTCCCAATGTGTTTCCGACAATGGCTTGACCATGAGACCTTCTACATTATCTTTCAACACTTTCCACCTCTTTGGCGAAGATGTAAACAACAAATATATTCGTTGTACCACTCCAAAGAAAGATGTAGCCTTAGGACAAGAGTTAGACATATCACAAAGTGCCAGGTTAAGACTAGAATGTTCTAGGATTTATGTTGAGTACCATATTTTGTACACCCTTGTGTTTTCTTTTCATATTAGATCCATTGTCGTATCCTTGTCCTCTTATATTATCAAAATCAAGTTCAAGAGTACTCAACACTTCTTGAAGTACATTGAAAAACCCTAACCCCGTTGTATCTTCCACCTTTAAAAATTCTAAAAAGAATTTTTCCACCTTTAAAGGACTTGTTGAAACATCCACACAACGAATCACAAGAGACATTTGTTCTTCATGGCTTACATCCGAAGTACAATAAAGTATAATCGAGAAATGCTTTGCTTCTTTGATTCTTGCAATGATTGCATTCTTAATCTCACATGCTAACAATTGTATCAATTCATTTTGAATTTTGTGGCTAAGATAATGGTAATGAACCTCACCACTTTCAATTCGCCGAAGGTGCTTTTGCATTGTTGGATCAAATTCGGCAATCATTTCAATTATGCTTAAAAAAATTCCATTCCTCTCTTGATAAATCTTCTCATTGTCCCCACGAAAAGCTAAATTATTTTTTGCAAGTGTTTATACCACATCCATTATCTTTCACAACACCATTTTCCAATGTTCATTCTCTCTATTGATTTGTTCTTGCATACTTTTATCAATGGTTTCATTCTTGTGCAATCTCATATCTAATTCAAACCATTTACTCATGCACATGAGATGCTCATTACTACTTTCATGACTTTTTAACCTTTTACCAATATTTCTCCAATCTCTAAGTCCATCATTAGCCAAAAACGTCTTGTTCCCCTCTTCCTTAAACAACTTACAGCCAAAAAAAAAAAAAAAAAAATACTTTATCCAAAACATCCGAATATACAAGCCACTTTCTATCATGTTTATCTCCATTGGATAAATACCAGATGTAATGTGTGGAAGAGAAGAGTGTATTAAGATCATCTTTAGGATAATTGACATCGTCAACTCTTCTTTTTTCTACAAAAAAGTCTCGTAAATTCTGATCCATCTTATTCCAATTACTCGGATCATCAACATTTGAAGGCTAAAATTCTACATTTTGGTCTTCATATTGACTACCATCATTCTCATTGTTATTTTCATTAATCCACTGATTAATTTCCTCATCAAGTGTCTCTTCATGCTCTTCATTTATTGAATCTATAAATTCTTCATCCTCAAAATTTTCAACTGGAATTGAATCATCTATTTGTTTCTTAGCAACAACAAACTTATCAAGAGTTCCTGATTGAGATTGAATAAGTGCATCAACTTTTTTTTTTTTTTCTTTTTTCAGACCCTGAGAGGCACTTTCTAGGATGCATGATTCTAGGAAACAATCTAATGCAGAACTCAAGAACCAACGATCAATCCAAATTCAAAAGCTTCAAATTCAAGTAAGATTACCGAGGATGCGAAACAATAGAGTGCTAGGCCAGCATAAATAACTCAATCAACACCATAAGAGCATCTATAAATCATTAAATCAAATAAACAACATTAACAATCAACAAATTTGCCAAACATAACCCATCTACATATTATTTGTATTTTCATAATGTGATGATTCAACTGATTTTTTTCTTCATACTAAAAGAAAGATCATTTGATTCAATTGAAATTGTGGTTAAACTTAGTGGTACATTTTTCTTATCCTTTTATTTTTATATTGAGTTTATGTATATAACAAATTTTTATATAATAAAAAAATATGTTAATCAATAGTCTTGTCCCCTTAGAAGTCAAAAAGATTAAAAGAACAGATAAAAAAAAATAATGGCTCATTTTTAAAATATTCTTTGAAACTTGGAAATGAGAGAATGTTCAATCACCTGATTCTCTTCCTAGCTCGTCATCACAAAGTGGTGAAACACATAAACGAAAAGTCGAAAACGGTTTTGTAGTCCAAAAACTCAATTTTAATTGGGAATAAGGAGACCCAGTTTTGATTGTGAATAAGGAGAGGAGAGAGAGAGAGAGAGAGATGGGGTGTATTTGATCTCCGAAGCATAGTTCTTAATTTCATTTCGTTTCGGTCAAGTGGCCGAAACAAAATTTCGGCCAAAACTTTTCAGTTTGAATTTCGGTCAATCTCGGCCGAAATTCAAGATTTCTCCTGATTTCGGCCGAAATTCGGGATTTTGGCCGTAATGTGACTTTTCTGGCCGAAATGGAATTTTACATAAGTAATTTTTTTAAACTTTTTTACACATATATTTTGTATTTCTTATATTTTCACAAAATATAATTCCAAAAAAATTACTATAATGGAGTAAATCTATATTTATTAATTTTTCTATTTTTTTACTTATATATGTATATATATTATGTTATATTTTCCCCGAAATGTAATTCCGAAAAGTTTCTCCGAAATCCCGAATCGACCGAAACTTTTTCATTTTACAAGCCAGAGAGAAATGAGGTCTGAAACGATATTGACAACTATGTTCTGAAGTCGAAAGTGAATCGGCATCCAAAACTACTCTATAATAGCTGACCTAATCTTTTTCCAATTTCCAAAGTTTCATACTCTTTTTTCTCATTTCTTTTACTTTTAAATATAACACAAAATCATTAATTTAGAGCCCTTTGTAATTGGCTGCTTAGAAATTGGGCCCTTTCTCATGTCTTGGGTAGCCTTTTTTTATTTTTTACTGACCTATATATTATATGGGCTAAAGAAATTCCTTCCCCCCCCCCCACCTAAAAAAAAAAAAATAGACAAAAATTAGGGGCCTAAAGCGGCGGCTTCCTGGGCTTTAGCCCAGAGCCAGCTCTGAAAGAATATGGTGATTATGTTGAGATGGTCACAAAGTCCATGATGGTGGACACCAATTATCAGGATTGGTGGATTGATTCAGGAGCTACCAGGCACATATCAAGAACCAAGGCTGGGTTTATCAAATTCAAAGAGATGAAACTGGGAGATCAGAGTATTTACATGGGGAATGAAACATTCTGTGATGTGCTGGGTGTAGGGAAAGTCAAAATTCCCTGACCAACTGGCAAATCCCTATATCTCTCTGATGTTTTCTTTGCTCCAGCTATGAGGAGGAGCGTCATCTCTGTGAGCCAGTTGGCTATGAATGGATTCAAAATCAGATTTAAAGATAAAGAGGTTACAATTGACATGCGAGGTCAAGTTTTAGTCAATGGTTTTCTTTCTGATAAATTGTATTTGCTGGACACTCTTAATGATAAAATAAAATCTAGTTCTCATTATTTTGTGTGTGTGAATGTGTGCATGGATGGTTTGGCAATGTTATGGCATATGAGATTAGGGCACATTAACAAAAACAGAATAAGTAGAATGGTTAGGGATGGACTCTTACCTGATTTAGGTAAAGTGGAGTACCCAATATGTGAACCATGTCTGAGTGGAAAATAGTCAAGAAACTATTTCCAAAAAGGAACTAGAAGTTTAGAAACATTGACCATAATTCATTCTGATATTTGTGGACCATTGAATGTCCAAAATAGAATGGGGGACGACTATTTTATTACATTTATTGATGACTATAGCAGATATGGTTATGTGTATCTGATTAAACACAAACATGAGGCCTTAAAAATGTTTCAAATATACGCTACTGAAGTCCAAAATCAAAAGGGCAAGAAAATAAAATAGATTAGATCCGATAGCGGGGGTGAATATATCTCAGAAACTGTTTAAAGAATACTGTGCACGTGAGTGAATCATTCATGAATATTCGATTTCATACACCCCACAACAAAATGGCGTGGCTGAGAGGAGGAATAGAACCTTAATGGATATAGTAAGGTCAATGATCAGCCACACGAGACTTCCGTTGTATTTGTGGGGAGAAGCATTAACCACAGTGTAATATATCTTGAACAGAGTACCCTCCAAAAGTGTGCCCAAGACCCCGTATGATTATGGATTGGTGCCAAACCAAAATTAGAACATGTGAGAGTTTTTGCCTGCCTTGTACATGTCCTGCTACTACCACAGGAAAGATATAAACTGCAAGCAAAAATGAAAAAAAATTGTTCTTTCATTGGCTACCCATTACATTCTAAAGGATATCGTGTATATGATCACGATAACAAGATAATCATGGAATGCCGAGATGTGTTTTTCCTTGAGGATCCAATGGTCAGTCCTAGAGTAGAACCACAGTGTGTGGAATCATATGAAATCTCTAAGGGCAAGGGGGTTCAAAGCAATTGGGGGTTTTGACGAAGAGGACGTTGGTATATAGAATTCCTGGTCAGGGCCCACTTGAGGTGATTGCACAACCCGATGAGCCGATTGCCAGGCTGATTCGAGTGAAGAAACAACCGGCATATCTAGATGATTATTGCAGTTTATTGGAAACTGTGCAAAATTTGGATCCAAATTCCTACTTTCAAGCGATCAAAGCGTAAGATGCGCAGTATTTGTTAGAGGCTGTGAGAGAGGAGATATAATCAATTGAAAAGAACCAAGTATGGCAATTGGTTGATCTTTGAAAAGATCGAAAAGCCATTGGATATAAATGAGTTCTTAGAAAGAAACTAAAATTGGATGGATCCTTAGACAAATATAAAGCACGACTAGTAGCTAAGGGATTCACTCAAGTGGAAGGAACAGATTACGAAGAGACGTTTTCTCCAATTGTAAAATTCCAATCCATACAAACCTTAGCGGCATTGGTAGCATGTCGTGACCTTGAATTGCACCAGATGGATGTGAAAACCACATTCTTAAACGGCGAATTAGAATAATAGATTTATATGAAACAACCTGAGGGGTTTGTGGTGCAAGGTCACGAGGACAAAGTGTACAAACTTAATAGGGTATTGTATGGATTGAAACGGGCCTCGAGACAATGGTATAGAAAATTTCACCAGGCCATAGGTGAAATAGGATTTGTCCCCAATAATGCAGACACATGTTCTATATTAAACGTAGTGAGAGTAGTTACTTATATTTGTCATTATATGTGGATGACATTTTGATTGCTGGTGATCACTTGGAAGCCGTAAATGAAATCAAACAATGGTTAAAGTCAAGATTCGAGATGAAAGACATGGGTGAGGCAGAGTATGTCCTTGGCATTGAAATAACTCGTGATTGTCCGAATAGGTTATTGACTTTATCGTAGGGATCCTATTTGGAAACTGTGTTGAAATGGTTTGATATGGCTATATCTAAACCAATTGACACTCTCATCTGTAAGAGCATAAAATTGTCCAGCGATTAGAGACCCACAAACGAGCAGGATAAGGAAGTGATGAGAATAAAACCTTATGCTCAAATTGGCGACAGCATCATGGATGCGATGCTGTGTACGAGATCAAACCTTGCATTCGTCGTGGGTCTCGTAAGCAGATTCCAAAGTAACCCAAGATTATAGTATGTGGTTGAGATGATTCTGCAATACATCAAAGGAATAGTGAATCTTCGCCTGTGTTATCAAGGTGAAGTCCTGGAACTGCGAGGCTACTCACATGCAGATTGGGCCTGTGATTTAGATCAGAGAAAGTCAATGATCGGCTATGTGTTTACCCTCGGAGGAGGTGCAGTTTCTTGGGGTAGCAATAAACAGACCTCTATGGCTATGTCAACAGCCGAAGCAGAGTGTATAGCCTGCAATACAGTAGTCCAGGAGGCTCTTTGGTTAAAATATTTCCTAACTGATTTGGAAATAATTGGAGAAAAAGAGCCTGTCCCAATGAACGTAGATAGCACATCTGCAATATCCATGGTGAATGACCAAAAAGTTCAACAGCCAATCTAAATATGTTGAGATAAAGTATCACTTTATCAGAGAGAAGGCTGAAAAGAATGAAATAAAAATATTTTATATGCCTTCGTAGGAATTGATGGCTGATGCTCTTACCAAGGCTTTGTCTGGAGAGGTTTTTGCAAGGCATGTGATGCGTATGGGACTGAGATATGTTTGATGTACATGGCATTCGTGCAAAGTAGAAGATTATAGGAAATCGTGTGGCCCATATGCCATGGGTCCCACGCCAGATCAAGCAGGGCAGGTGTCAACAGAGAATACAATCCCACTTAAGGTAAAACTTGATCTGGTCCCACTAATAAGACTCTCAATATGATTAGTGGATGTGGGTTTCTGGACGAAAAAATCTCTAGTAAGTGTGACTCTTTGGGACTTGTCTATATAAGATAAGGGAGCCCTAGGGTTGGTATTATTCCATCCCATAGGAAAGACAAGAGGCGAGGAGATCCGTGGAGCTTCTCAATCACCGGAACGCACATAGATCTCCGGCCACGTGTCGGAGTCTCCGCATCTGAATCCATCACAACCTATTTCTTAGTTGATAAATACTTTACTTGTATTGACTTCCTAACAATGGTTCTCGAACAAAATGAAAATCAATTTTTACATGCTTCATTCTTGAGTGAAATTGGATTTACTGTGAGATAGATTACACTTAAATTATCATACCACAAAGTTGGAGCACTCTGTACTTGACAATGGAGTTCTTCTAGAGGGGAATAAACCCAAAGGAATTCTATAGTGGCATTAGCTAAACCCTTGTATTAGCCTCAGTGCTTTTTCATGCAACTCTAGATTATTTCATGGAGCTCCAAGAAATGAGACTTGGACCAATATACACTCCGTATCCTGAAATTGATCTCCAATCATCAATCCGCCTAGCCTGCATTTGTGAATGCGTGAAGATTTGTAGTAGCGAAAGGTTGTATCAGTAGACCATACTAAATTATTTGCTTGAGATAATGGAGAACTCTTTTGATGGCTACCGAATGATCACTTGTGGGTTAGCACATAAACTGGCATACTTTGTTTGCTGCGAAAACAATGTCAAGTCGTGTTAGTGACAAATACTATAGAGCATCCACAATGCTTCTAAATTTTGTTCCATCAGGTAGCTAGGAGTGTGACTAAGTGTTTTGATAAAGTGTTTTTGCTTGCAATAGGTGTAAGACTTGCCTTTGCTCCATCAGTTTTCTACTGCAATAATAAGTATCTAATATATTTAGTTTGTGAAAGACTTAGATTTGGTCCATGTTTTGTGACCTTTACACCTATAAAGTAATTGGTGTAGTGGGCCAAGGTCCTTGATGGAAAACTCTTTAGTGAAGAGAGTTCATTAAGCGATTAATATCTTCCTTGTGGGCCCCAGCTAGGATGATATCATCTACTTAAATTACGATGAAAAGAGTGCCACCCATGATGCGAAATAAACAATGATGAGTCAGTTTTTGACCCACAGAAGCCTAAGTCGAGAAGATGATTGCTCGGCCGAGTGAACTGTACTCATGGAGCTTGTTTGAGCCCATACAATAATTTGTGTAATTTGCATACATGTGTGGGGGAAGATGGATCCAAAAAGCCAGGCAGTTGGTCTATGTAAACTTCTTCATGTAGAATGTCATGAAAAAACGCCTTTTGAACATCGTGTTGTTTGATGATCCACTTGCTCATAGGAGCAAATGAGAGGACTAGGCAAATGGTTGTTGGTTTCACTACTGGACTGAATGTTTCATCGTAGCGTACTCCTGCTTGTTGGTGAAAGCCTTTTGTCACTAAACGGCTATCAATGGATCCATCTGCTCGTTCTTTAATACGGAAGACCCATTTGCATCCTACAATGTTCATTGAAAGGTGACATGGTTGAAGAGTCCATGTTCCATTTTTTTTATGGGAGCATTGTATTCTTTTGCAATGGCATGACGCCATTATGGGTGTTTGTTAGATTCGGTGAAGTAAGTTAGTTCAATAGGTTCATTTGAGACCAAGCGAGCTGTTGGTAATGGGTGCTTGGTGGCTATTAATGTGTGAGGTTTGGCTATACCAGTATTTAGTTGAGTAGTCATTTGATAAGTATTTGAAGAATCATTTTGTTGGTAAATAGCCGATTGTCTGGGATGAGAAGATGCTAGAGGGTTTATTGTTGTGGGTTCGGTTGGGGCTGAAATAATGAATGCAATTGGGCCTGAAGTGGTGGGTGGTAATGGGCTTAAAGTGATGGAGTTGGTTGGGCCTAATGCGGTGGGTTCAGTTAGGCAGTGCAAGGGATTAGTGGGGTTGGATAATGGGTGATTGAAATGAGGTGTAGAAGGTGGGTTAGTGGTGTTTTCAGTTGTGAGTTGTGGGTCTTGTGATGATGGGAGCTCTAGTATCCGTGGGTGCGATAGGGGTGGGGAGGGGAGGGGAATGCAAAGAGGATGTTGGTGAAGTACATGTTTTTTGCATAAGGAAAAATACACTCATCAAAATTAATATGCCTTGAGATAACTGTGTCCAGCTTGCAAGTTTAGACACTTATACCCACGGTGTGAAGTAGTACTATAACCCATAAAAACGCATTTTGCGAATCTATATTGTAATTTGCGATTTGTGTATGGTCTAAAATACGTGGATTTTTAACCAAACCGAAGGTAAACTGATTGGTGATGGATTGAAAATCTTGTAATTCGTTAGTAGCGGATCAGTGACGGATTTCACCCTCAATCAACGGATTCAATACGATCCGATCCGTTGACATTAAATATAAATGAAAAAAAAAAAAAAAACCTTAAGGGGTCTAAATATAAGTTAAGAAGTCTAAACTTAAATGGTCTAAATATAAGTTAACGGGTCTAAATATATTTGTAATTTGTATTTTTTTGTAGATTGTTAGATCTCTTTCTTTAACATTAGATTCAACGGATTGAGCGGATTAAACCGATCCAATCTTATCCTTTCGGATCGGTTTTTAACGGTCACGGATTGGTGACAAAGTCCAAATCCATCAATCCGTAGGAAACAGATTGGTAACGGATTTGGCCTAATCCACACCAATTCGATCCGTGTACACCCTAGCATAAACACCCAAATTCTTCTTTCTTAAAGCTGAGTAGCAGTTGAGAAAAAAACTTTCATTCTGATTTCTCATACTACCACGCCAGCAACTATTCAAACCCACTCAACCATTGCACATATGTGAAACGAGGCACTCTTCCATGAAACGCACCCTTATTCCCTCTTCTTTCTTATTCAATGTCTTTTTCTTTCTTTTTTAACTCTTCTCTTCAACCAAACGTTCGTTCCCCTTTCTCAACGACCATGAGTCCCTGGTTTTACGTTGGAAACGCTTCCGCCATTCCATATCTCATTAACGCACTTCCTCAACGAATCAACATTCTAGTGCCTCATCAGCACCAAATCTACCTTCCTTTCTCTCCTTTGCCCCTATCTCATTATCATCTCTTCTGCCCCCTCATTATCTTTTCTCTTCTCTCACTCTCTTATCTTCTCGAAACCCCCAGGTATCACTATCATACGTGATATAATCTCATCAAGCGATCAAATGCATGGGGCACTTCTGCATGATCAGGGACCTAGTGGGTCCCCACCATGATGTTGTTATTTCTTTAATTATTTTCGGTTATTATTTCCTTTTCTAGTTTGAATTAGTCAGACACTTCCCCCACGTAGGAAGTTGGTTGATACAGTAAGAGTCTTGTGGAAGTGGAGCTCTACTGGAGTCTTTTGTATTTATTTGGATTAACTCTTAATAAAATGATAATGACTGATTTTTCATTAATAGTTCTTTGTTTGGTGCAATCTCCCATCTGAGATTCTATCTTCTTAGCCTCCTCTTTGAGCAGTGATTTATATCTTTTCACTATGGCTCAATGAATGCAAGAAAGTTTCTATCACACTCTCCCTCACATACACTTCCCACTTTTGCCACATCTGCTTCGAATCTGTGGCCTGCCTCGGGTCTCAAGGTATTTATCTTTCTTTCTATTGTGAATATGATCTTTATAAGTCATAAGTATTTATGATTTCTGGTACACTATACCTATTTGAGAAAATACTTAAACAAATCTACATGTGGGCATTGTATACATTAGAATGAAATATTAGCACCCCAAAGAGGGTCTCGGAGTATACATTCCCAAATCCGACAATTACTGATGGGTCAGACCCAAATGACTCAGTCCACAATGACGGGTCAGGCCCAAACCATAATGACGGATCAGGTCCAAGAGATTCAGTTCATGATGGTGGGTCAGGTCTGAGTGACCCGAGGCCGTCTTGAGCCCAGGTCCAGATCTATTCGTCATGGGTAGGGTCCGGGTCCGAGTCCATGAAGTGACGAAGTCAGCGCATCGTTTCCTTCTACCTACTTTTACCAAGTCCTGCGGAGGAGATCCTATCTGCCTCGTCTGTTGAGGGCAGTTCGGAGACTCCGCCGAAATGAAGCGTCCGCTGCTGAAGAGTCGTCTCCATCTGTTAGGGGACGACTATAAAACACAGAGCCCCACCCGCACTGAGGGGCAAGCAATTTTCCAATCAGTCTTCATCATCATCTTTCTATATTCTCTAAAGTTTGTAATCGCTACACACTTGAGAAGTAAAATCATCACCTTAAAGTGGACGTAGGTCACACTGACCGAACCACTATAAACCCTCTCTCTCTTTCTCTCTCTCTATTTTCACATTAATTACTCTATACTTGACCGGTGGTGCCCGAAACCTATTTTTGGCATCATCAGTTTGGCGCCATCTGTGGGAACGTCAAACTCTCACTTCATAACACTTCATTTTCGAAAGCTATGGTGACCACCACTAGATCGACAAGGCGACAAGAAAACAATTCCAGGCGAGAGGGAGAGGACAATCCTCCACCAAACAATCTTCCTCCAAACGCTACCGCTCCAGATCCCACTCCTCAACAAATGTTGGCGACAATACAGCAGCTGGTAGCCCAAAACCAGCAGATCCTACAGCTCATGCTCGCGGGGCAAGGAGGAGCAACGCAAGGAGGGCCTCGCCAGGGAGCTCCTCGCAGGGGAGCTCCTCGCCCGGGCGACCATCCACATGGCGCCCAGGGCCTGGGCGCCCACCCCCATGGCGCCCAAGGCCTGGGCGCCCACCACCATGGCGCCCATCCACCGGGCACCGGCGCCCAAGGAGTTCCTCATAACCCCCCTCTCGGAGTGCTGTTGGTCGACCCTCAAGGTCGCGCCCATCACAGAGTCCCTCTACCCCAAGGTGGAGCCCATGTTGGAAGACCCCCACCTCCAGGCGGAGCAAATCATGACGGTCTTCCACCTCCTCCCTCTGTTTCTAATAGGGAGGAACCTCATTTCCAAGAGGAGGAGGACGAAAATCAAAGCATGGAAGTGGGGAGTCACTTCTACGATCGATCCAGGGAGCCGGGCAATCAATGGGAGGAAAAGATTAAAGAAATGCAGAATCAGATTGGCAATGTCTTCAATGCCATGAAGGCACAGGTACCAGAAACAATCGACTACCTAGTGCAACGGACGGACACACCGTTCAAGCCCGCCGTGGCGAACTACCCACTTCCTAAAAAGTTTAAAATGCCAACCATGGAGACCTTTGATGGGACAAAGGATCCACTGGATCACTTGGAAACCTACAAAACCTTAATGCAACTACATAATATCTCCGACGAGATTATGTGTAGAGCATTCCCAACCACATTGAAGGGGTAAGCACGGCAATGGTTCTCCAGTTTAGCCTCAGCCTCCATCTCCACCTTTGCAGAACTAAGCAAGTCCTTCGTATCACACTTCATTGGAGGACGCTGCCACCAGAAGCCCGCCACACACCTGCTCAGCATAAAGCAGGATAAAAATGAAAGCCTCAGGAGCTACCTCACTCGTTTTAACGAGGAGGTACTCCAAGTCGAAGAGCCCGACGACAAGGTCTCCATGACAGCCTTCTTGGGAGGCCTTCGCTCGTCAAGTTTCCTCTTTTCGGTAATGAAGCGCCCGCCAAAGAGCTTTCCGAAGCTGCTGGCGAAAGCCCAGAAATATATGAATGCTGAAGACATCACCAGGGCTAGGCGAGGAGAGTCCACCAGACCGGAGGGCAAGGGGAAGGAGCGAGACAGAGACGACAGAAAGGAGAACAGCAATAAGCAAAGCAGGACGGAGAGGATACCTGTCAAAGAGAGGCTCGGTCCAGCTCCTCAGAGAGACAGACAAGCCTTCACCCCTCTCAATGCCGCATTCGGACACATCTTGTTACAGATCCAAGATGATCCCGCTGTCAAATGGCCAGGGAAGATGAAGTCTCCCCCAAATCGCAGAAATCCTAACAAGTACTGTCGCTTCCATCGCGACCATGGCCATGACACCGACGACTGCTATGAACTCAAGAAGCAAATTGAGGACCTCATTCAGCGTGGACACCTGCGCCAGTATGTCGCTGGAAGAGCCCAAGCACCATCACCACCTCGTAACAGAGAGAATCAACAGCCCTTCGGAGAAATTCAAACTATTTCCGGGGGATCAGCGGAGTCACTCTCAGCAATGAAAGCCCATGCCAGAAAGGCTAGGCACACTAATGAAGCACGCCCATCCAAAGCGCCCAGGCATGGTGACGGTGAAGTCATATCCTTCTCAGATAGGGACTTGGAAGGAATACAGCTCCCTCATGATGACCCACTGGTGATTACCCTGACAGTCGCCAATTTCTAGGTGCGTAGGATCCTAGTAGACAGTGGCAGCTCCGCTAATATCCTGTTCGCAGATGCTTATGACAAGCTGAGCCTAGGCAGGGAAAGGTTACGGTCTGTCAAATCACCTCTTATCGGATTCTCAGGGGAGAAAATGTACCCCCTGGGAGCAATTACGCTGCCAGTTACAGCCGGAACAGCACCTCGAAGCTCCACAATCATGGTCAATTTCCTGGTGATAGATTGTCCATCAGCTTACAATATCATATTGGGGCGACCTGCCCTCAATATGTTAAAAGTTGTCCCCTCCACCTATCACCTTATCCTCCGTTTTCCAACCTCTAACGGAGTCGGAGAGGTCAGGGGGAACCAAGTGGCCGCCAGAGAGTGTTATGTCTCCTCAATAAAGGACAAAAAGCCACAGGAAGCACTACAAATTGAGACCCTTGATCCGAGGGATGATGCCACCGTTAAGAGAGGAGAGCCAGTGGAGAAACTCACCCCTGTGGTCTTGGACGAGGAGCATCCAGACAGAAAAGTGTACCTTGGTTCTACTCTCCCAGAAGATCTTGGTCACCAGTTAGTAGAGTTGCTGAGGCATAACATGGACGTCTTCGCGTGGTCTCACGCGGACTTGGAAGGAATCGACCCTAGCATCGCCACCCACCGCCTCAATATCGATACAAGCTACAAGCCCGTTCGTCAAAAGCTGAGGAACGCTTCCACCGAAAGGGCTCAAGCAATGGGCGAGGAGGTGAGAAAGCTAGTTGAAAATGGGGCAATCAGAGAAGTGACATATCCTGAGTGGCTCTCCAATGTTGTGATGGTAGCCAAAGCTAATGGAAAGTGGCGCCTTTGTGTCGACTTCACCGAGCTCAACAAGGCGTGCCCAAAAAATAGCTACCCGCTACCGAGGATTGACCTGCTCATTGATGCCACGGCAGGACACGAACTGCTCACTTTCTTGGATGCATATTCTGGGTACAACCAGATCAGCATGCACCCCCCAGACCAAGAAAAAACTTCATTTATCACCCCAGCAGGAACCTACTGTTACAGAGTCATGCCCTTCGGGCTTAAAAATGCAGGGGCTACCTATCAGCGGTTGGTGAACAAAATGTTTCAATCCCAGATAGGGCGAACAATGGAGGTCTACGTGGACGACATGCTGGTAAAGAGTCCTACTGCAGCAGATCATGTTAACCATCTCCGAGAAACTTTCAAAGTTCTCAGGTCATATAGCACGAAGTTGAACCCAGAGAAGTGCGGCTTTGGCGTAGGATCGGGAAAATTTCTAGGCTTCATGGTCAATCAGAGGGGAATTGAAGCAAACCCTGATAAGATCAAAGCCATCCTTGACATGAAGTCGCCCTCCTCCACCAAAGAGCTCCAGCGACTAAATGGAAGAATTGCAGCACTAAACAGATTCATCTCCAAGTCTGCAGACAGATGCCTGCCTTTCTTCAAAGCCCTCCGAAAAGCCTTTGAATGGGGACCAGAGGCAGAGGAGGCCTTCCAGGAACTCAAGGCTTACTTGACCACACCTCCCCTCCTCTCTCATGCTGCGCCAGGTGAAATCCTATACTTGTACCTCTCTGCTTCCTCAACAGCAGTCAGCTCTGTCCTCATCAGAGATCATAGTGGGATACAAAAACCCATTTATTATGTAAGCAGGGCATACAGAGGGGCAGAAATCAGGTACTCAAGGCTGGAAAAACTAGCGCTTGCCCTCATCTCGACGGCAAGACGCCTGAGGCATTATTTCCAGAGTCATCCAGTTGTTGTGATTACGGATCAACCACTGAAGGGAGTCTTGGGAAAGCCGGATGTGTCTGGAAGACTCCTCAAATGGGCAGTACAAACCGAGGGCAGCCATCAAAGCACAAGCTCTAGCCGATTTTGTGGCTGAATTTACACATGCTGAAGAGGAGCCAAATCCGTCCATTGAAGACAACCAAACAGGCACCCAGGCCTCTTCTCCGGGCGCCCATGCTTCCCCGGGCGCCCAGGCTTCTCCTCCAAGCACCCAAGCTCCCCTGGGCGCCTGGGACCAAGCCTCTCCCATGGGCGCCCAGGCCGGTCTGGGCACCCAGGCCTCTCCCATGGGCGCCCAGGCCGGTCTGGGCACCCAGGCCTCTCCCATGGGCGCCCAGGCCGGTCTGGGCTCCCAGGCCTCTCCTATGGGCGCCCAGGCCACTCACATGGGCGCCCAGACACCCTTGGGCGCCCAGTCCTCTTCCCCGAGCACAGAAGAACCTCTTCCAGGCTCCCAGCCTCTTCCAGGTACCGAGATTTCAACACTGCCAGTATGGAAGCTCTATGTCGACGGCTCCGCGACTAGCAATGGAGGTGGGGCGGGTCTCGTTTTAATAAGCCCTGATGCTACACCCCTCAAGTATGCGGTGAAGTTTCACCTCACTGCTTCTAACAATGAAACAGAGTATGAGGCCCTCCTCTCTGGTTTAAAATTGGTGCTCGAAATGAACGCCCGATGCCTCATCGCTCACAGTGACTTTCAGCTGATAGTTAATCAAATAAAGGGCGAGTTCGAGGCAAAGGAAACAAGAATGCAGGGTTATCTCAGCATAGTGAAAAATTTGATCCCGAGGTTCCAGCATTTCCAAATATGTCATATCCCTCGGGAGAATAACATTGCTGCCGATGCACTTGCCAGGCTCGCCTCGTCCCTAGAGACCCTATCAGGCGAACTAGCATTCTTGAGGCACCAGTTCGAACCAAGCCAGTTGGATGAGAGCACTGCAAACATCAACTGTGCTACAGCTGAAACGAACTGGATGACCCCGATAAGGGCATATCTTCAAGAGGGTATACTGCCGGAGGACCCCCTTGAGGCAAGAAAGCTGAGGATGAGAGCTTCCAAGTTCACCCTCTTGCAAGATATCATGTACAAGAAGGGCTACTCTTTACCATTGTTGAGGTGCCTCTCTCCTGAAGAAGCTGATTACGCCCTGAGGGAAATCCATGAAGGAATTTGTGGGAACCACTCCGGCGGACGCTCCCTTGCCCACAAAACACTTAGGCAAGGTTTCTTTTGGCCCAGCATGCTAGCAGACGCCAAAGAATTTGCTAGAAAATGTGACAAATGCCAGCGCTTCGCCACTGTGCCAAGGCAGCCCCCGGAGGAACTCACAACTATCATGAGCCCATGGCCTTTCTCCAAATGGGGAATTGACATCCTAGGCCCCCTTCCTCTAGGCAAAGGACAATGCAAGTTCGTAGTGGTCGCCATCGACTATTTTACAAAGTGGGCGGAGGCGGAACCCTTGGCGAGGATCACAGACTCCAAAGTAAAAGACTTTGTCTGGAAAAACATTGTCTGCCGCTTTGGGATCCCTCACACCATTGTCAGTGACAATGCAAAACAGTTCTACAATAAACTCTTCAATTCATTTTGTTCCGACCTTCAGATAAAGTAGCCTCACTCTAGCCCGGCGCATCCACAGGCAAACGGGCAAGCAGAGGTCATGGTGAGAACAGTCCTTCGTAACATAAATACAAGGCTCGAAAGGGCGAAGGGTCTTTGGGTCGACGAGCTTCCGGGAGTATTCTGGGCATATCGGACTACGCCAAGAGCTCCTACCGGGGAAACTCCTTTCTCCCTCGCTTTTGGGACCGAGGCAGTCATCCCTGTTGAGATAGGGGTCCATTCTCTCAGGGTCCAGCACCACGACCCCAGCATCAATGAAGAAGGACTTCGCATCAACCTCGATTTGATGGAAGAAACAAGGGAGATGGCCAACGTTCGGATTGCAGAGTACAAGCGAAGGATGGCAAAATACTATAACTCAAAAGTGAAGCCCCGTTCCTTCCAACCAGGAGATTTGGTCCTTAAGAAGGTAATCCTCGCCACTAAGGATTCTCGCGAAGGCAAACTGGGACCGAATTGGGAAGGTCCGTACCTCATAATAGAGGTGGTAAGACCAGGTACTTACAAAATCCAGAATTCTGAAGGGAAGGCCCTACCTCACCCGTGGAATGCGGAACACCTGAAGAGGTACTACCAATAACACTTGAAGGGGAAAGAAGCAGTGAGAATGGGGAATTTAATTGTTTAAATTTTTTCAGCACTTTTGCAAAATGTTCTGTGATAATGGGCATCAAATAAATGAAGATTTTATTTTATTTATTCCAACAGTTAGGCCACAAAATCGCCTTCTCAAAAAAAAAAAAAAAAAAAAAAAAAAGAGAAATCTATGTGTAATGAAACATATAAAAGTCTCCTATATCCTAATCACTCTCACTACTCCCCTCCTCGTCCTCGCCATCCTCATCATCCTCCTCACCGTCCTCTGCGTCATCAGAGCCTCCATCATCCTCATCAGGCGCCTCGGTTGGCACAAAGCCTGAAAGGTCGAGGTCAGGGAAAGCAATAGAAATCTTCCCTCGAAGCTCCTCGTAGCCATCAATGAAGGCATCAGCAAGGCCATCCGATAACTCCTTCTCAGCCCGAGAAGCTCTGTCATGCACTGCCTTTAACTCTGTTGCCATAACACTCTCCCTGAGCGACGCCCTCTCGCGGGTCTGTCCAAGCTCAGCCTCACTGAGTGAAGCCCTCTTGCGGGCCTTCTCAAGCTCAGCCTCACTAAGCGAAGCCCTCTCGCGGGCCTTCTCCAGCTCAGCCTCTGCCCGGGTCGCCCTCTCGCGGGCCGCTGAAAGCTCAGACTCTGCCCAGGTCGCCCTCTCGCGGGCCGCCGAAAGCTCAGACTCTGCCCCGGTCGCCCTCTCCCGGGATGCTAAGAGCTCAGTCTCGAGCCTAATGGCCCTCTCACGGGCCGCCACGAGGTCAGTCTCGGAGGCTCCTCTAGCGGCTTCAAGAGCCGCAATCTTCCTTCGGGCAGTGGAGAGCTCCTGTTGCCTGCTGTCATTCTCCTCCTTCAGTTGAGTGTTGTGATGGGCCCTCGACAGCAAGCAGATGGATGCAGTAGAAGCCTGGAGCAGTAAGAGACACAAAATGAGAATACGCAAAAAAAAAAAAAAAAAAAAATGTAAGTATAGAGATATGGTAAGCTTTTACCTGAGCCAAGCCCTCTAAGAATGTATCAATAACTCTCTGGGTACCCAAAGCGTTGATCTGTGTGACCTCTGGAGGAAACACAAATCGCCCGAGTTTCTCCCGAATCACCTGCGGATTGCCCAGCATAGGGCTAGCCCTAGTCGGTACCCCTACAGAAGCTCCCGAGCGTGGGGGACACGACTGAGCGGGAGAAGGTGCCGCCGAAGAAAGAGGCTCCGAAGCAGCAATCGTGGCTGAAGAGCTCGCTGGCGGAGGAGACGCTGCAGGAGAGGCTAACCGATGGGACAGCTGTACCTCCGTTGGAGGAGTGGATGCGAGAGAGCTCGCCCTGAATGTCACCGATGGAGAGCTTCCCCCTGAAGTACTCTCTACCAACGCTGCCTTGGAGGGAGGGGCACTCCTACCAGAAGGGCTAGAAGGAGGGGTACTCCTGCTAGAAAGGCGAGCCCTGATCGCCCCCCTATCTACTGCTGCAAAAGAAAAATTGTTACTTAGGCATGGACTATCAAATAAAAAAAAAGGGGCAAAGAAAGGATAAGTCAAGTACTTTTTCTTTTTAGAGGAGATTGCGAAGAGGAGCCACTAGCCCTATTGCTCTCCTTGGGTAAGAGAACCCCCAAATCTTTGTCGGAACAAGCCCTCACAACCTGCAGCTTCCATTCCTGACTCATTGAAAGCACTGGCGCCTCTGCAAAAGAGCAATGGGTAAGCATATAAAAAATTAGTGATAAAGGGAAAGAGCAGCAAATGAATGACTTACCCAGTCTCTTGGCGTCACTCCATCGGGTTGGCACCAAGGCACGATCTGACTCGGAAGCCCACTCTCCACCAACAAAGAAGAAGTGAGATTTCCAACTATGACAGTTGGAACGAAGTCCAGTAAGCAGCTTGCCTCCCTTAGGGGTAAGATAATACCATCCCCTATTGGGGGCTGGAGACTCAGTCAAGCTATAGGCAGCATGGAACTCCACAGGTGATGCATCCTCGTTGTGAACCCTCCTCCATAACGCCAGAAAGCCGAGCAGGACCCTCCAGCCATTCGGTGCTAGCCGCCCCGGGGTCAATAAAAAGTAATGAAGAATGCGGCAAATGGGGAAAGGCATGGGGAACCTCAACCCAGCTTCGAGTATCTCTTCGTAGATGGCAAGGTCACCCGAGGAGTCATCACAAGCGGGCTCGTCCGTTTCATCCCAGCGGCACAACACAGTGGGAGGAATATTATAAGAAGAAACCATCTTCAAGATATCACTGTTAGTGTTAAACACACTGAAAATGGTGCTCACCTTCGATGTGTCGTCGCCGACAACCACTTTTCCTCGGTTTTTTTTGCGATGAGAACGTATAGCGACAACACCACTTCCCTCGCTGCCCGCACCACCATCGCCCGTTGCAATCGTGCCCAAGGGGGCATCCAAGGGGGCGCGGGCTGCAACACCAGCACCAGCAGCCGCAGGGCCCCTGCCCTGCCCTCTAACGCGCGCAGCAGCAGCCTCAGGGGCGCCAGCCAGCAGCCGCAGGGGGCCCCTGCCCAGTCCTTCGTCTTGCATCGCCGCAACGGCGACCCCACCATCACCCGATGCTGCAGCAGGGGCGCCCCTGCCCTCTCCCTCGGCGTCAGGCTCAGTGCCAAGGGCGCCCTGGGCGGCGCCCCGCCTGCGGTCTGCGCCAGCAGCCGACGCTGCAGCGGCCTCCACGCCAGCGACGGGCGCTACAGGGCGCCCGTCCAGCCCTGTAGCAGCGCCAGGGGCGCCCTAGGCGGCGCCCCGCCTGCGATCTGCACCAGCAGCAGGCGCTGCGGCGGCCTCCACACCAACGACGGGCACTGCGGGGCGCCCGTCTAGCCCTGCAGCGGCAGCAACAGGGTCGCTCCAGGCGGGGGCGCCCCGCCCAGTACTTTTCTCCCCGGCGACAGCACCTGGTGCAGCCCTAGGGGCGCCCGAGGCAGCGCCCCTGGCACCCACCTCCCTTGCGTTGACAGCAGCAGGGGCGCCCCAGGCGGGGGCGCCCCGCCCAACGTTTTTCTCCCCGGCAGCTGCAACTAGCGCAGCGCCCCTAGCGCCCACTTCCCCGGCGACGGCGTCCTGTCCGCCCTCTTCCATGGCCAGCCCATCCTTTCCACCGCTCACCTCGTCTACTCGATCCAAATTCTCCATGGATTTTTCTTGACACAAGAAGAAAGAAGAAAAGCAAGAAGAAGATGCAAGTGGCTGCCCTCTTTTCTCTTTTCTTTCTTTGAACAAGAAGAAGAGGCAAGAGTTCTAAGAGAAACAAATGAGCAAAAGCCCTCTTTTATAGCCCTCATTCTAGGGTTTTAAAAGTAGAAGAGACTTCTAACTTTCAAGAACTCTGCTGTACAAATCAAGAAGGGAAAGAGTCCGAGCAAAAAGCAACGATAGTGTCTGGGAAGGCCAGGAGTCCTCTAAATGGAGAAAAACTTGATATTTAAAAATGCTTCGCTTTCAAAACTTCCTTTGGCGCGAGACATTGAGGGGCAAATGATGGGTCAGACCCAAATGACTCAGTCCACAATGACGGGTCAGGCCCAAACCATAATGACGGATCAGGTCCAAGAGATTCAGTTCATGATGGTGGGTCAGGTCTGAGTGACCCGAGGCCGTGTTGAGCCCAGGTCCAGATCTATTCGTCATCGGTCGGGTCCGGGTCCGAATCCATGAAGTGACGAAGTCAGCGCATCGTTTCCTTCTACCTGCTTTTACCAAGTCCTGCGGAGGAGATCCTATCTGCCTCGTCTGTTGAGTGCAGTTCGGAGACTCCGCCAAAACGAAGCGTTCGCTGCTGAAGAGTCGTCTCCATCTGTTAGGGGACGACTATAAAACACAGAGCCCCACCCTCACTGAGGGGCAAGCAATTTTCCAATCAGTCTTCATCATCATCTTTCTGTATTCTCTAAAGTCTGTACTCGCTACACACTTGAGAAGTAAAATCATCACCTTAAAGTGGATGTAGGTCACACTGACCGAACCACTATAAACCCTCTCTCTCTTTCTCTCACTCTATTTTCACATTAATTACTCTATACTTGACTGGTGGTGCCCGAAACCTATTTTTGGCATCATCAATTACCACTGTCATTATTCAATTATATATGCAAACTTTCTAGATGCCTAAACAATGATTTTGGGTAATCTAGATGCACAACTAAATTTGTTTTTAGTTGGGTTAGTACCCAATTGCAATAGCACCCAAAAGAGGGTCTCCAAGTTCACATTCCCATATCCGACAAACACCAATCTCATGATTCAACCATACAAACTTGCTAGAAGTTCAAACAATGATTTATGGTGACTTGGATGCACAACTATATATATTTGTTCTACCCAATCGAAATCAAACTCCCCAAAATTGACAAGATTGCAACGGTAGGTACTGATAGAAGAAATATAATCAATGATGAGTCGACCATGGTCAACTTGAATGGTGAAGGCATGGATGGAAAATGGATAATTGTTTTGATAAGTAACTTTATTAATAGTGCAACCCCAGATAGATGGGGCTTCGATGATGTGAACTGTGTTGTATTGCAAGAATATAGTTATAAAGATAATGAAATAGATATCACTGAATAAGTACCAGTTTAAGACTTGAGCAATTGTAGTTTAAGATCAGTTCAAGTCACGTGGGTCTGAATCGTCCATCTAGCTAATATTTCCTACATTTCATGGGTGCCCATGACAATATCAGAACTATTAACATGGTCTAAACATCAAACCGAAGGATTGGTAGTTGCAGACTTGTAGTAATGAGCATCTGTATGCACGTGTTAATTTTGTTCCTCACATAAATAATAACGGTGGAAATCATCCTAAATTTATCCCCATCTGTCCCTTCTGTGGGTTTAAAAGACATATAAGACCTCACTGTAATATGTTGAGGAAATTGAATAGGATGAATTCTTCCTTGGCTCAAAAGGTCAAAAGTAGAAAGGTCTGGGTTAGAAAAACCGACCTACACCGTTATGTGGCCCATATTGATTCATAGGTACAATATTCACGAGTCCGGTACACTGACTATGATTGTTCAAAGCATAACAAGTCGAAAAAGAAATTATCAGACAATGGGATTGACAAAAGGTCCATGACTGTGAATTGTGATAAAAAGAATGCCATCAATATCTTGAAAAAGCCTCCTAATCCCACTAGGTCTGAATACCTTAGGAAATCTCTAGACAACTGCCTACATCCATGATCTCAAATTCATTATCTTATATGGACATGCAATTGATTAAAAGGGATTTTTTTGGCATGTGATAGATAGTGAATGATATTTAGATTTCACACCATATTTAATCTGCACTATAGATGCTCTTCTTAATCTCCACGTTTAAAACAAAGAGAAGAAAGGAAAAACGGAGAAATTTTTCTTTTGGTGAACCGAAGGAACAAGGCTACCTAAGATTATGTGTGACAGCTACCACTTGAATGAAAAGTTTCATTGGAGAGGGCTACTATATATTCATTAGTGTGAAAGTCACCAATGAAGGTTCACATTAATTGAGAATAGAAAAGAAACAAGGAAAAACAGTGATTAATGATCATATATAACTAACGAAAAGCCCCCGTGCTTAGCACGGGTAACGTAATTCATAATATTAAAGTTTGAAAATAAATACATTATTAAGTAAAAGAAATTAAATATACCATGGTATTTATAATTCAAAGGTCAACATAAGTAATCTATAGTGTTTCTCCATTCAAAAAATAAATAAATGAGTCATTTGTTAACTCTACATTTTGGAAAATAAAAATCAAGTTGTATCCACCTAAAAAAAAAAGAAAGCAAATGTGAGAGAAGAAATGAGAAAAATCAAAATAGAAGAACATAAAAAAGAATAAGAAAAAGTAAAATATACAATTGTCTTTGTTGAAAATATCCCTTGTAGTAGTAAAAATCAAGTTTACAATGCAATATATTTAAAATTACAGATGTTCACATGTGGCAGTAAAAATACAAAGACACGAGAGTAAAGAAACCTTTTATTATTTCTTCAACACAGTTCAAAGTTGCTACATGCATTACATGTATTAACTCTTCACAAAGAAACGTCAAGCTTCACCTTTGATTCCTTTCCCTCAGCTTCCATTAGTGTGATTGCTTTGAAAAATATGCATTTGAGTTTGATCACCCAAATCTCCTTCAATGCTAGCACCAATATAAAGAGAAAAATGTCACAAGGGCTCTTAAATTAAATGGGGCCCATAAATTAAATGGCAATTAGGTTGGATTTTTTCTTTTTTTTTAAATTTGCAATGCAACTTTTGAAAAAAAAAAGATTTCACAATGGACTTAGAATTTAGGTGTGTTGTACTTGTGGCATGGAAATTTATTCCTAACTGTGCATACTTCATTTACTCACCGAGCATTCTTGCAAACTTCATGGATAATTTCTTCCCTGTTCATCCTACACAAATGAGTTTTCTGCCATATACTTGTATGCCTCCATATCAATGTTTTTGTAAATTTATGCAAAAGATTAGTTCTGACATTACTATGGCCTATGTCTACATTCAATAATATAATATAAAATAATTAGATTAAGTTTACTAACTTTCTATACAGTAAACAATGTTTTGTGGCCTATAAATCTACGATGGCAATGAGATTGTGTATCAAAGTCAACAAAACTCAACATTTAGCACATTGGGATCAAACAATGTTAACCATATGTATAAGTTGGCGACCTAAGTAAATGAAGTAAGAAGCGTTATAAATAAAAATTATTCAGTTCTTATACTTGTAGAAAAATCTGTATGGGCATTTTTCATATTGAAGATTATAGAATTACATATCACTCGAAACAATATACAATACATATTGGTCAGTGGTTTACATGTATTACTATTTTATTGGCTGATAAGCCAACCGATAATGACATTTAAACCTTGCGAGAAGTAGTTTGTTGAAGCAAAAGTATAATTTATTTCCTCTTAACAAATTGGGGAAGCCAAATAACAACATATAAAAATGTGGCTTTAAGAGATGAGCCGTGCCAGAGCCTGGGACAAAAATCCCGGGCTCTGTAGACTTTTTGTTAAGAGATGGCATAACTGGCATCAAGGTATGTGATAAGGTTGCAATTATATAATATGAAGTTCGAAAAACTATGAACAACATTGTTGTATATCAATTTCAACTGCTGGAGGAGAAACATCTGCTACAATGTCATCTCTGTCTTCTGGACTTTTTTGCGTAGTTATAGTGTGTTTCACGGTCCATGACGAATTCTATCTATACTATATATTTACTCTTAGAATTTTACTAATTATTTCTTTGTAATAATGTAAGTATTGTATATTCTTAAAGGCAATATATTTGAGGTTTTACATACATGCTTCCTTCCAAATAAGAAATGATTTTTGAAGTTTCTCTTATCCGGTATTGAGTATGTAAATAAAATAAGTAGACATATATGCAATCTACCACATTGATACTTGAAGAGTGGAGAGTTAAGCAAAGAAAGACAGAGGAGTGGGTGCAGATGTGCAGCTTCATCATATGTAAGGTCCTAATGTGAAAACAAAATTGGTATGCATAAATCATAGAAAACCACATATATTAAACCAGAAACATGCATAAATCAAGAAAAAACTGATATAAATCTAAGGTGCACAAACCAAACTAAATCATTTAATTACGAATAAATATTCAAATGAAACTCCATTATTGAAATCAAGAACTCTGGAAAAACAAATGCCCTGAGATGATGAATTGATGGAGGCAAGTTGTCAGGAAGCACTGTTGACTATATTTACAGAGGGTCTGAACAGGTAGAGAAATGAAGGAAAGATGTAAAACCAGAATTTGGATCCAATATAAATTCATATTCAGGTTTGGGTTTAAGATATTAGCTTATGTAATTGCATTGTAAATCAAAGGTGTGAAGCATATATCATTCCCAGAGTGACGCAAAGGATTTGACAGTTATTGCAATCCACATCATCGTATTCTTAGCTACGTATAAATGATTCAATTTTATGATATATGAAAGACACAAGTTCCAAAACAAACACAAACTAGAGAACATAGAATTCCATAAGCAAAAAAACGCAGGATCAGGCTTTGATTAGTGCTCTTGAGTCTAATCAGGTCCTCAGATAATCACGGGAAGTTTGCTTGCTATCATCTTCATATCCATTGCTTGTAATAAAAAAAAAAAATCTGCATATATCCTTATCAAGATTGAAAGGGTAAATAAACCCTTGTGAAATGCAAGATCTTAAGAAAATAGAAACAGAAAAATCAAATTAGGAGCCCACAATAAGTACCCATAAAAGAAGTTTTTAAAGAAAATCTTAGTTGCATTCTCAAAAGCTAGAAAACTCAAGTGACACCATATAGTAAAGTATAGTAGGAAGTAAGAAAAACCAATGAAGAAAATCATTTCATTAATATACATTTAACAATTTATATATACCGTAATATAAATAAACCAAATTGTAATATAATATAACATTTCTGTAGGGAGAGTTGTGGTAGTTGTTGGGGACCCAAAAAGTTAAACCCACTTTTGTCGATCATAAAACCATTTACAAAAAGAAGTAAAACCCATGCATGAAAGCCAAGTACACACTATTCAACATACATTAGGAATTGAGAAATTAACCAAATCCTCTTATATACTTACAAAGGCAAGAGAAACTAAAATACTAAACAAAATTTCAATGAAATTAATTATCATTTACAAAATTTTGTATCCATATCATTTTCAAGATGACCACATCAAGAAGACAATCACTGTTCGTGACAATTCATTGTCATACCTACAGATGAAGAAAAGCACATACCTGGGCTACAATCCACGTCAAACTATAAATTAAACTGAAATAAAAATAGAAACAAAGAGAGCAAAATATATCTAGTCTAGAAATGAAGAAAAGCACGTACCTGAAATGGATGAATAGGCAGTTGTTGACCTATCAATTAAAAAAAAGACCGAAGGACAGGGAGCAACATAGAAAGAAGAGGAATGATGAAACGAATCCTCACATGGTGTGAGAAATCCTAACAACAGGTTGTTCTTCAGTTTTGAAGATTTGCATAAAGCGAGTGAAATGTGAAGGAGAGGCTTTTAGTAGGAATAAAAAGGAAATTGAGAGCAATGGAGATGTTACACATTTAATATAATAAAAAAGGAAGAAGAGTTAGTGACATAACCGAAAACCTTAGGCTTAAATAAGAGTTAAAGACACGGTTCATCTTCATGATTCGACCCAAGTTTAAAAGGATTTAGTCGCAAAACATTTCAACGGATTTAACTTAGAGTCAAAATTGATTCACAGTCAAAATCAATGGCAATTGGCAATTGAAATTGAATGAAAAAAAAAAAAAAAAAAAAACAATGGTTGTTCTCTACAGGCCAAAAATATATCCTAAAATTGATTTCCAACCAAAAAAATTTCTAGCATCTATAGGGCCGATCCATATGTGCTACTAGCGGTTTGTCATAGGTCAGTGGACCCAAGACCCATGTGCCAGTCCCAGTCCATTAAGCCCAAGCCCAACCACACAGCTGTCCCAAAGGGCATAACCATGCACCACCACAAACCCAAGGCCTCGAGCCATGTGTACAGCCCCCTAGTGACTTCCAACTTCCAATAGATCTCATCTATCTCCTTTGGACACTTTTGATTCCACCACCACCAATCCCTCCTCTAGAATCCAAGTTATTTCTAATTTTCTTTTAGAAACCAGTAAATGAGAGTAATTAGTTTACTTAGATGGAAATAGCAATCACATGCCATGGGATTCTAGGGGAAAGAACTGATTCAGACCCTGAATATTGGATGAAACGTCCAACTCAGATCTCATCATTCCCTAATTAAAGTGTTTATAACAAAAGATAATAATTGCCAGCCCCATATCAATGAGGTAAGGTTAAGATGATAACGGTAGTGATGATGATAATCGAATCATTTTAGGAGACACAAATCTTGGTCTTCTTCCTGACATTCAACTCATATAATAAAGACTTTCTTTTTTTTTTTTAACATATTCCTACTGCATTTGATTCAACTAAAGCATGTATTTTTAGTTGGCAGTGTTGAGAACCTTTCACAATTGGTGCTTTTTTTAGAGAAGGAAATTTGGAAGAAAAAAGGAATGAAATCATTTTAGTTCTGCAGTTTGTGGTCAGATAGTTGTGTAGCTTTTGCTTCGATGTAAATGTATGTTATGGGCTTGATTTTTACGTGTGCATAGGCTAACGAAAAAAAAAAAAAAAAACCAGAACAATGGTTGTTCTCTACAGGCCAATAATGTATCGTAAAATTGATTTCCAACCAAACACATTTGGGGAAAAAAATCAAGCAATGATCAAGGGGGCCAAAACTCATAAACACACAGACAAAGACATATATGATTTCATAGATTCAGTTGTACCCTCTTCTCTCCATGTGTATCTCACTCTGATGGCAATTAGCAAATAGTATGTACACAACACACAAAGACACATATATGATCATAAATCATGACAGATTCATCACTTCATCCAAAACTATCCTATTATCAAATTAATCAATTCCACGTTCATGTGAACCCAATCATGAAGCTAAATGTTATAATTAAATCTCACAATGGCATTTTTCCAAACACCATGTGCGTATCCAGACCAAGGTACATGATAAGGTAGAAAAAAATGAAAATCGATACAAAATGGAAAGATGAAGAAAAATAACAGAAACAAAAATTGGTTGAAAGAAGAAAGATTCATTACCTCTATCCTGGTGATTGGGGAAATGTTGCATAAAAAACCAAAATGTAGTCGAGCCTTTCACAATGGCATTTTTTCAAACGCCATGTGCTTATCCAGACCAAGTTATATGATAGGGGAGAAAAAAATGAAAATCAATACAAAATGGAAAGATGAAGAAAAATAGCAAAAACGAAAAGTGGTTCAAAGAAGAAAGATTCATTACCTCTGTCCTAGTGATTGGAGAAATGTTGCAGCAAAAACCAAAATGTAGTCAAGCCTTTGCAAGCGGACTTTAGAGATGATTGTAGAAGAAGAAGAGACCTTGAAGTGAGAGAAATAAAGGTTTGCATCCTAGCAGTGGAGCTCTCCATGATTCCCTGGAAATCGCAGGGAGAAGCTTCCGATCGTTACAACAGAAATAATGAGGAGCCTTTGCAAGCGGACGTTATAAAAATGCAATGAACAAATGAGATCTATGGATGAGGAGAATGCTCCTTGCCTGCGTTCTGCATTGGTCTAAGCGAAGGAAGAGCTAACGTTCTAACCTGGGTTGCATTGGAAGTAAACGGGCAATCACGGATGGGCTAACGTTCTGGGTTGAATTTGGGTATTAAATGGGCCATTACTTAGTAGGATTAATGGCCCATTAGTTGGTAGGGCCTGTCATTAGAAGGAGGTTAAAAATTATAAGACAGTCAAAATTAAGATTTAAATTGACAGTGAAATTGGAAATCAAATCCACTTCGCTTGACAAAAGGGGGGAGAAGAGATTGAAGAGTAACAAACTCAGTGAGATTTAGACTCAATTAAACCATAAATTATATTTGCTACTGTTTGAGGTGGGGGGTGGGGGGGTGGCGGGGGAAGAGGGGCCGGATATATTGCCGCACCAAGAATATGTTTTTCAATGTCTTATGCAGGTATATTTCTGATTTCAAACCAAAAATATGTGTGTGTGTGTGTGTGTGTGTGTGTGTGTGTGTGTGTGCGCGCGCGCGTGATTTCAAGCATATTCTCAAGGGGAGTTGGGGTTTCAAAATGTAGTGTAGTAATGGATCTATCACGGCACACCCAAAATCCCCACCTCATAAATATATCAAACATACAGAATATATGTGCTTGTATAAATTGAAAAGAATATAATAATGAGAAAATGTATCTAAATAAAGAAGGAGAGCAATGTATTACAGATCCTTGCTTTGCTTCTCATGTCCATATGCCAGATCTGTCGATCAGCCTGTATTCCGAGATCATTGATAAGAGAGATGATATCAAGAGGATAAAGATGTAAATCGACAGTTCTTGTTATTGTTAGAAGTGTTACATAGTAGGGCAAATTAACAAAAAATATGTGCATGAAACCTGTAAGCATCTAAAAGAGGCAATGCAGAGAGAGAAGATGGGAAGATGCAAACATGAAGAGGAGAAAAATACAGAGCTTGTGAGAAGTTAAAAGGGTTCGGAAGAAGAACAAATGTTGGGTTTGGGGAGTTAATATATTGAGAAGTTGAGGAGTTGGGTTAGGTTACGGAAAGTCCCATGCTTAGTGGAAACGTTTGTCATGGATTTAAGGGGCTGTCAAAATAATTTCAAAATGGTCAAAATCAATTGGTCCAATTGTACGTATGATTTTTCCAATTGAAGCCTGTTCGCTTCATGTATTATAATTGCTTAGCCCAAATATGAATGTCCGTGGAAGTCTTTCAAAGTGTTTATGCACTGAAATGAACTAGGTTTGCTCCCTATGTTTCTATGTCATAAGATCTTGAAAGCTTTTACGTTGAAAAATCCAATGAGAAAAATTTTGAATTAGGTAAATGTTGATTCAATACATAAAACTAAAAAAACGTGTGTTATTTAGGGGAAGCATTACATCACACACACATACACATGATTATAAATATGGATATCATGCCACCTTGATTGATTGATTTTCAAGTATGATGAAAAATATTGCATGAAAATTTTTCATAACTGGTCTTTCAATGGCTTGAGGTCAATTGTGTTTCAAAATTTTGCATTTTTTTCCTAGATTTTCAGCCTGGTGATTTTGGCTTGTTTTGAGATTGTGATCAATATCAATCACCCTCGGGATTCTAAATCATCCTAACTAAAAGAACATGATTTTTTTAGGATTAAGAGCAACTTTTTTCACCAAGTGTTTATTTTTTAATAAAAAGGGAAGTAAGAAACTTCAAAATTTGGTCATTGCATCTATTACCTATTTTGATTCTTCCCTTTGTCAATTTATGTACAAAAAGGGGGAGAGAGAATAAGAGTGTGATTTTCTTTTGTTTGATCTTTATTTCATGATTATTTAACATGATCTTTTGTCAATAATGGTTCGTGCCAAGATTTATAGGGGATATCCACATTGAAGGACATGGTGTTAGAAGTTGCTTTTATGTGAATGATTGTAATGGGATTTAGTTTTTGGGTAGAATGTAATTGTTTAGAGAGTTTTGTCCATGAATTGCCCAAGGGGGAGATTGTAAGGATTTGAGTGTTGGCAAATTCATTGAGATGGAGAAAACTCGGCAAATTCATTGAGATGGAGAAAACTCGGGTCTGTTGAGTTGTAATTTTCAATTCTAGATGGACCCATTGATTTTGTGCACAAAATGAAGTCAAAGGAAGCAAAATCAAGAGTTTCAAAAAAGTGCACCATCTGATCAATCGGATATATGCCTGATCGATCGGATCTCAAAGTGCTCCCAATTACTGAGTAACATGCAGATTCGCAACTGAGATAGAAGCAAACAGAACCTCATCCGATCGATCAGATGATGGGCCCAATCAATCAAATGGCAGCGAATTTCAAATCCGAGTTGTTTCCAATTTTTCAAAAGTTCCAAATTCTTCTCCTATTGGAACCCTAATTCTTCTATATGAACCAAGAGTTATTTAAAGAAATCTTCTCTCAAACCTAGGGTTGTCCCACATATCTCTCTCATTCTTCTAAGCCTTGGAAATTTTCGAGAGAGATCCATCTTCTCCATATAGCCATCTTAACACTTTCATGCTGAAGTTTTCATCTTCTGGAGCCCTTCCTCTACTTTCATACTAGATTAGTCTTGAGCTTGAAGTTTCAAATGCTGGAAAGGTGAATGGAGTGGTCATTGGCAAAAGAAATTACAGTCCTTAGGTTGTGGTCAACTAGGAAGGGTAGTGAGTACTTCTTCTAACCTTTGATTTACATAGTGCTTGATCTTGTTTGGACAGGTGCTAGGGCTCGTGTTTTTTTTTTTTTTTTTTTTTTCCTATTTAGGGTTTTCCACATATATATCTCATGTCCATCTCTTGAGATTGTTTGTGTCTGATTGTTGGTAACTTAGGGTTATTGCTTGAGATATGTTGGATTTGACTTTGTTTTGTCAAGAGTTTTAGCCTCCGAGGTCATCTTTGGTGGCAAGAATTGGCACTATCGATATAACCAATAAGATCATATCCTCTAAGAATAGGCAGCAACTGTGATTTCCACATCAAGTAGAAGGGCATGCATTAGAGGATCTAGGGACGTGAGTCTTGGGTCTCTAATGCCATGAAACATACAAACGTGGTTAGACTTATTGGCCAATGTCCATGATGGAAGTTTTCCCACACATTCAAATGTGGTTGTTGTCCTTTCTTATAGTACTCGTTATGTTACAAGAGAGATTCTCATGGATTCATTTGTACATGCTAGGATTGAGACAATCACGGATTTTGTTAAACCCCGTCCCAAGTTAATTGAGATTAACTCTAATTGATTGGAAATTAAGTTAATTAAATATGTTTAATTAAACTAATGATGGTTTATGACCAAATGAAATTGAGTTAGCCTAAAACAAATGATTTAGGCTTAATGAATTGATAATGAATGAGATTGAATGAATTGAATGGATTTTAGACTTAAACTGGGAGAACTAAGGACTTTTTTATAAATACAGATTTCCGTGTATTTTGTCGAATACGGAAACTCTTGATACCAACACGTGTATCTCGACGAGTATGTTAACTTCCGTAATAGACTTGAGCTTGGTCGACGAGAATCGGATCAAATGACCCTTCACTCAAATTGTAAATGAGAAGAGATAGTGGACTTAAATGCAAAGAGGGGCTTATATAAGCTTAAGATGAGCTTAATGAGCTCATTCACTCATTCCCAGCTCAAGCAAACCCTAGGCTCTCCCTTTTCTTCTTCTTCCTTGCAATTTCTCTCCAACAAGCATCAAATTGAGGCTTTGCATGTGGATTTGGAAGAGGCTTCATCTACTTCATCTTCTCCATCTTCTCCGTCCATTTGTTTGAAGTTAAAACTTGAGAAGAACTCAAGGTTTCCTTTGCTTTGAACTACAAGTAAGTAGCTTACACTCCTTTAGAGTTTTCCAAGTTCTATGCAGTACATAGGAATGGTTTAATTTCTAGCTCATATAGCTCATAGGACTTGTATCTTGCATGTTTTCATGGAAATAGGTTTCAAAAGAAGGATTCTAGTTAAGAAGTTTTCATCTCAAACCCAAGCTAAGCGAAGGACTTTTGTCAAGTTGATCTTCAATAGAAGCAAGTATACTCATTTCTATGATCTAGGATGTTATTGAAGTTGAGCTCAAGGAGCTCAAATTCTAGATTTTGCTTCAGAATTTCCGAAGCTCTGGAATGAAGTTTTGGGAGCAGTTCGGATAGTCGAACAGCTGACCGCCAGCTGACCGACCCATCTTAGTGATTTTCTCAGAAAATATTTGTCTCTGGAAAGCTGACCGTCAAATTTCGGTTAGCCCAATTTGTGAATTCGACTAGCCGCGAGGTGACCGCAAGCTGACCGAGTTTAGGTCAGTAATTCCCATCAGAAGACAAGATTCTAGAAAACTAATCACAGGGTAGCCAAAATGGGTTCGACTAGCCGAATTTTCAAATTCGGCTAGTCGAGTAGGTGACCGAACAGGTGACCGCATTGAGAAAATGCATCAGAAATTGCAAGGTTCTGGAATGCTGACCAAATGTAATTCAGTTAGCCGCCTTCCAGAATGCGGTTAACCGACAAGTAACCGCCAAGGTGACTGAGCTTGAGGAAAATTTCATATTGGAGTCTGATTTTTCTTAAATGAAAGCCTAATCACTAAGGCTAGTGTTAGTGGTATCTAAACCTTCATAAATGTTAGCTAATGTTATCTTAATATACAAATTCAATTAAAGTGATGTTATCGACAATAACAGGTACATTGACAACGACCGTGTCACTCAATTGGTTGGTTTAGATAATTGATTAGAATTGGATTAGACTTGAATAGAAGTACTGGTTTGATTTGATATACGAGTTTGGCACTACATAGTAGTTTCTTAAGCTCGTTATTGAGCTAGATTGAATATTAAATGAATTAATGAATAATGAACAAGTTGTCAAATGTAACAATGAATTAATAAGCAATCCTACTATAGTTGATGGATGGGGTGTTCCAAAGCTCCGTGGTGTTGCCAGTGATCGCTGATCGAGACACTGGTAGATCTCACACAGTATAGACTGAAAAGTCACTGAATTGATAAGTGATGTAATGAAAACATTTATTGAATGAAAAGCCACATATTATGGACTGAAAAGTCCCATTTGATAAGCCACCTAATAAGTACTCAACGTAATCAATGAATTGAATGTGAACAAATGGAATGAATGAATATGAAACGAAAGACTACTTCCTTTTGGAAGAACTGAATTGAATTGAAACAAATGCTATTGTAGTTGTCAATCTAGTAATTAATATTACTTGATATTAATTGACTTACATGCATAGGTACTATTATTGAACTGAATTGTCTAGAATTGATAACTGCTATAGAATTGGTTAACTGTCGAATTGAACAACTTATTATGAAAAATAGCATGTACTATCATAGATTTGTGTATATATTGTTAAACCGTTGTGTTCCCGGTGTTATTAATGACATTACAGGCCCAGTTGCCCGTGCCGGTCATGCAGAGGCCTCACCGCCAGAGGAGGATACCAATCCAATTCCTCCCAGAGGATTGATTGAATTGACTTAAACCGGAGTGCTAATGGATAGAATCTTTTGGAAATGTTTTGAGAGGACACTACAAGAAAAACTGCTTTTAGCGGGGGCCGGCGGCCGCCGGTAAAAGTGGTTTCGGCCGCCGGTAAAACCCATAGCGGCAGTCACAATGGCCCCCACTTGGCGACGGTACAGATCGGGTGGGTAAAAGTTGCAACGGCTGCCGCTAAAAATAGGTTTTAGCGGGGGCCAATGGCCGTTGGGAAAAGGTTAAAAAAATAATAGCGGGGGCCATCGGCCGCCGGTAAAAGCCAAAATGGCCGCCGGTAAAAGCCTGGCCGCCGCTAAAAGATATATTTTTTAAAAAAAAATACTGCTTTTAGCGGCGATCATATGGCCGCCGCTAAAAGCAGTATTTTTTTTTTTTTCAAATATTAGCCCGCATAAAGCACAAAAATATCTACCAAATACACAAATACACCCAACCAACCGAAAAAAAAAAAAAAAAAAAGACCAAATCCAACCTCCCAAAGTAATACCAAATACACAAATACACCCAACCAACCAAAATAAAATACCAAATCCACCCAACCAACCAAAATAAAATACCAAATCCAACCTCCCAAAGAGATGTAGGAATCTGGCCTCTTTGAACACCTCATGTACCTATAGCATTTCATGGGTAAAGTAAATCAGGTGATAATGAAAATTTACTTTATGAGTACAGAAAACCACAACTCCATTCAACAAAAACAGACCACTATATGAGAGCTGATGACCATGGTTTCAAAATTTCATTCAACATGATGACATGTGAAAAGTCATGTGAATCTATATGGCAAGTGTGAAGGACATATATATATATATATATATATATATATGATGATTATGGCTAACCCTAGCTGCTTATTTACCTGTATATTAGAAGATCTTAGCTGATCAGTTGTGGGGTTCAATTTGTGTGCACTGTCCAAATCCTGAGGCAGACAGAGAACCCATAGCCACAAATTGCACCAATCCAAACCCCACTTTGTCATGATCAAAATAGGCACTAAAACGCTATCAGGATAATATGCAACACCCTTAGATGTGTCACTGCTACCATAAATTTACATTCAAGAATAGATGCACTATGGTGAAGGATAGGACTTTCTTTTTTTTTGTTAATCTGAGTTGGGGATTGGTGAGAGAGTTGATGCCTTAATTTGTAGTATTGAGATGAGGTATTAGAGAGAAACCAAAACATGAGTTCTTGTCCCTACCAGCTGGTGTCTTAAATCTTAATTGTTTCTGAAAAGCATGAGTTCTTGTTTGTACACAAATGTTTAGATGGAACCATGTGATTCAGGTTCAACTTCACTTTTAACAATTGCACAAAAATTTACAGATAAAGAGAATCTACCGTCGCCTATTTTCTTGCAAATTTTTTTTATAGGGAAGTCTTTCATCTTGGACAGACGAATTTATTCATCCAAAAAGCTATAGAGATGAGATTTGGACAACCTTTCATCATATGGCCCTACCTCAGAGGACCATTCCTTCAAATTTCAGGTAGGATTTGAAACATCACATAAATTAATTTGGCTGAAAAAGAAATGCAACCCAAAAATACAGTTCAGATACTGCTAGGCAGAGAAGATGCGCATCTTCTCCACCAGTGATTTAGGGCAGATCCAAATGCACTTTAAACTCCATTTTCCAATCATCCCAAACCCAGTTGAAGCAGAGACAATTGCTCTAACAGAAATAGATATGCTAAGAAAGTCATACTACAAGCCTGAAACTAATAGTAACTGAAACATTTGAGAAACATATGGATTTTTTTTATAATGAGGGATTTCAAACTCAACATGTCAGAGTGAGCAGTAGAGAATATTACCTGATCATCAGAGAATCTTTCAGAATGGGAAGACACAGATCCAGAGCTTTCAGTCTCTCCAGGACTTTTCTCAGAAGATTTCTTCCTCCACAACCAACTTCGATTCTCCATCACCCAATCCAACCGTCCAAACACCTCATATTAATCTCATCTGCAAGTCGAAACCACCATCCTCCAACAAATCATTAATAAAGCCCAACAGAAAGGGAAAGCTAGAAAGCTGCAGCTGCTGCGCTTTAAAACACTAGTAGCAGAAGATTCAAAAGGTAAAGAAAACCCATTTGCTAAAACGCATTCTTTTGTCTGAAAATTGGGTCGTAGGAGCAAAAGGCAAACGAAACCCTAAGAAATTAATGAAAAAACCAAAGCCCCAAATCTTCAAACTTGGTTCCTTTTCTACCAAAAATCCCATCTAGGGAAAGAAGACGACCCCAGAGAAGATAAACGAAGTTACGAGGGAAACAACAAAAGCAGAAAACAAATGATTCTCCAAAAGCTAACGAACTGTGTCAGAAAAGGACTCACCATGCCTATTGCTTTGCTTGAAATTCACCCCAGAAAACCCCAAATCTTAAAGAAAATGCAACCGTATACAGTGGAAAAAACTATCAAGATGGAAATGAAATAAAGCGAAAACTGAAAGACAAGACTTAATCGATTCTTTATTCAAAACCCCATTAGTGAAATCAACCACAGAAAACTGAAAGAACAAAAAAATCACTGACATCGACTCCTCAACTGAATACAGGAATAACCCATCAAAGAAAAACCAACAGAAAAGATCGAGAGTGGGTGGAACGGAGAACAGAAGTACCCATCAAAGCAAAAACACTGATTTTCAAGCTCCCAGTTAAGAAAAAGGGGAAAAACTTGTATGTTTATATATATAATTTATTGATTCATATATAAACCAGAAATCCAAAGTCCAAACAAACCCAGTAAAAAAGATGACAAGAAGTAGTGAATGGCATAAAAATCTATAGAATGTCAGTAGAAATGCAGTTGGATAGCAGATATAAGATCAATCAAAGATGGGGCATTTCTTTCTTCTTTCTTCTCTTTTTCCCATTACCTGAAATAGAGAGAGAGAGAGTTTCAAAGAGTGCTTAGTTTTCTGCTCCAAATCATTTAAAGAAGGCACAGGTAGATGAAAATGAAATCATTTTCAAAACAGGCCTGCTATTATTCCCGCCCTTGGATGAGAGCTTTTCTCCATTTTAAAGACATTTTCCTATTAATACTGAGTTGCAGAGTGGCTGTTTCTTTCTTTCTTTCTGCAGCCTTTTCCCTCAGTCATGGAACCTGACTTTCACACCTCATAAGATTTGATGCAAATATTGCCCTTTTTTCAGACTGAAATGCTACTATCTTTGTTGATTCATATGGCCCACTTTTTTCAGACAAATGGAGAGAGCTGCTGAAATCCTCTAATATTCTTTTGACCAAGAGAAAGTCATGTTACCATTGAGAAAAAAAATGGAATACTACTAAAGAAGAAGTTTCTTTAAGTAAAAGAGAAAATAAAGAAAAGAAGAAGGGTCGTCCAACATTTGGGTTTGGGTCCTAACGTCCTAACACTATTACATATGCTTATAGAATATAGATTGGGTGAGGCATTCTCTTCTTAATGTGGACAATCCTCATAAATGTTGTTCCAGGTTATGTGGCTCCTTTGAACCATGGGAATTGGGACTAAATCCTCACATGTATTCATCTAACAACTCAAGGATATGATCACAACCATTAATATATCATCCTATGATCGCATCATCTCCACCTCATTGTTTGGTCCAAATTAGTAGCCAATTTTCATGCAATCATCAAATATTGAAGCCCCGTGAAGGAATGGATCCATCAATAGCCCAATTCCATCACTGATTATCATAAACTGCCCAACTGTCAAAATTTGAACCCCTTCCCTTGGTGTTTGGGATGATTCATGATTATCAAAACAAGTATGTTGATCAGATCTCCGCACAGATGATCTCTATCATTAACAATGCACCAAAAAAGAATATCATGCAACAAAGGATGAACACAAAACACGAAGACACAAGAAAGATAGAAGCGGGAGTACTACAGTTTCTATCATCATCAAACAATGATCTTGATGTTAGAATACAACATTATAAAAATAAATAAATACCTCTATAAGTGACTGCTCAATGTAACCAGCTGTTATCAGGTTCCAAGCGAAAGGGATTGTCCAACAAAGTAGTTGCCAAAGAGAGACTTTCAACCACTGGTAGAGGTAACCTTGAAAGCTAATATTACTGACAATATTGCATTTGAGAGCATTCAAAAAAATCTTCTTTGTGTCATATTACTCTAGATAAACGTCTATACAAGACATAAAATGTGTATGGAATTGCAAGTGTGCATGTACATATAAAGGAAATAGAAAAAAAAAAAAGTTAGAATAAGTTAGAAGACATCCTTCTTTTACTTCTGAAGATTAAATCTCATAGGGAAGAGAAGAAAATAATTGAATTTCTAAATTCTTGACAAATCCATGTTTATTAAACCAATGCCTTTAGCAGGCACTCAAAAATTTTACTCATGTGAAAAATAAGAAGCACTATAGGAGAGTACCACCAATTCAACTTTCTTGTGCTGTCACAATTGTCACTTTTTCTTCTTTTTTTTTTATCAGCACAAGAAGAACCAAACTCACTATTCTCACTTTTCTGGGGCCTATTAAGGGCCAACCATGGGGACACAAATTTGGCAAAAAGTTTTGACTATCACCTTGGGTAGAACAAGAAGATCCATGCTACTCTTGTTCCTGTTCAATGGTGAAAGTGAGAAGAGTATTTTACACATCTCCGTGCATTCTTCGATAATTTCTCAATGATTGCTCATTTATAGCACGCAACACTAACACTATTGAGGGCAAATTAATGTTTAAATGGGGCAATCCAATTCAAGCCATACATAGCTCCCATTCTCAAGAAGACATCAGTTAACGCATTGTTCCCAACAACAGTCCATACAGAGTGGATACCCAGTGCAAATTTCAAGGCTTCCACTGTTCCAGCGGAAGAAGATGCAGAATTTTGTGTGTGAAGGATTTCATAGAACCACTCATACCATTTAACTAATAGATTAGTACAAGGGAAGGGAAGGGAAGGTAGTAAAAGGATTCATTAGTTTGCCAATTGCATCAATGTTCTGATTATGCATCTCTCTACCATAGTCCATATCTAGAAAGAGAAAAATACCTAGCAGGTATGAGGGCGAGAAATGAAAGAGATGGTGGGAATATCTGGAGCACAACATATCCACCAACGAGTACCACTGAGAGGCCCTTGCACAGCCGAGTAAAGCCAGATAAGAAGCTGCTGCCCTGCCATCAAAATCTACACACTAATCTCACTTCCCTCTGTTAATAATCAAGGCACTAACACCAAAGGATAGAGTATTAAAAAAAATGGGACAACGGAATTCAGACCAGTGCAGTGAATTGAAGAAGAAAGGAAAGACAAAAAAAAAAAAAAAAAAACAGGTAGGAAATGGAATTGCAGGAAAATTGAAGTAAATGATGCTATTGATCATTTCAATCAAGATAAAAACTCTTAAATTGAAAACACAAGAGGAAGAGACTGCATAGTTCATGGAACAAATTGAGCTAAACATAAGCTCCACACCAACAGAATAGTAGACACCAGGTTAATTGTCAGCATTGTTTAACATCATTATCATAAATCTAAAACAGATCAAGATCCATCCACCATCCACAACAACCCATCAACTAAAACAGATCCATCCTACTTCAAAATTGTTTAACATCATTATCATAAATCTAAGACTGAAACATCTTTTGCCCAATCATCAATCTGCTCCCTGCAACACAAAGAAAATAAATAATTAAATTATCTTCTTACAAATCATATAATGCAAAATCATGGTAATATTAAGTAAACAATAAATAAGTATTTTACCCCTTCGGAAGGATCCCGTCGATGGGAGATAACCGTTGTCTCATCTCAGCAATAATGGCCTGCAACAACTTCATCTCTTCTAAATGTGCACGCTTCTCTTTTTCTTGGTTCTTCTTCCACTCCTCCATTTGACGCTTCTCTTCTTCTTGGTTTCCTTTTCCACTCCTCCATTTGACGCTTCTCTTCTTCTTGGTTCTTCTTCCACTCCTCCATTTGTTGGAGTTTTTCATGCATTGAGCTTAGTTCAGTCTGCAACTCATCAAAAGCGGCCCGAGATTTGGCGCGACGTGGAGCCAAAGACTGAAGTGGGCGTTGGACCTAGCCCATATCCACGTACACGGCCATGCCGCTCTGCTCCCATCACCTGAGTATATATATCATCACCTATGGAGCTAGAAGATCCTCCTTCTTGGGCAGCACTTAGTTCCTTAAACTTTGACTGAACGGAAAAATTAATTAGTGTCATTATACACAAATTGAGGCTTATTGTTAAAATTATCAAATGACGTACAATGATTTCCGTTGATTTCTCATCAACAGGAGTCCCGTCCTTCCGACTATGGGTGCGAATGAATAGATCCGCCCGAGTAGGTATACTCCCATCAGTCCTGCTCCGAGTCTATCCATGTGCAAAGTTAATTTCATTACAGAGTTGAATGTCAACGTAAATTCTAAAATAATAAATAATATATTGAACCCATGTACCTCCTCATCTCTATGTCGAGCAAAACTCTTAGTCCCCCCTGTATGTCTAAGTTTTTGGGAGCTACGATTGGCCTTATTTTTCGAAGCCACAGCCTACATATATTCAACAATATTGCAACAATTTAAAGACACAAACAAAAAGGACTCTTTTACTAAAACATTTTAACAATGGTTTCATACCTGAACCTCTGGACTGCCCCAATATTGCACAAGCCAGGCCCAATCTTCACTAGAAACGTCAGGGGGTCTATGCTGAAGTCGTTCATCATCTGTATTCCACGGAGAATAGTACTTATCCTTAATGTCCTTTCTATAATCTCTGTATTTCTTTCCTAAACTTTGTAGAACCCACTTTTTCCTCTCGTCATCAACCACTGCATAATCCTGAGATTCAAGATTAAATAAGGATCACGATAAGTGATTAACTAAAGAAGGGAGATGTACTAGTCTATCTTGATTTTTGTAATCAATTATTTTTTCAAAAATAAATTGTTCATTACTATTTACCTGGATATGCTTCCACATTTTCTCTTTTGATTGCTCTGGAACGTCAGCCCATTTCGTAACCTGTAATGGTGCATTACCAGGTGTCCTTACAATTATTCCACATAATGTGGCGAAAGGCCTAGCATTATCACCTATAGGTTGCCCTTTCTGCATTGAACTGCACAATTAGTTTATCATCGGGCAGCCTATTAAACAACTTAATGCCTCGGCTGCTCCCTCGAGTCCTTTTTTCCCACTGATAGGATCTGTTTTCAGAGTTTAAGAGTTGATAACCGATACAATACTAAAGAATAATTTGGTATCTTTGATCTATCAAATTTAAGTCATCTTACTTGAACTGCTGCCAATCCCCCCAACCTCTGTACGGGCAGGCTCACTCTGGATCTCAGATGACCCAGACTCTGTAGGCTGTAGACGGGGATGTATGGAGGAACTCTGACTAGATCTGCTTCGACGAATCATGGCAATCTTCTAAATTACCTAAATCACATAATCAAATATAATCCATCAAGAATATGGATTTGAATTAAATAAGTAGACAATAAATGGGCAATAATGTGGTATCAACATTAGAGGTATCAACAAAAGACACTAAATTCCATATTGTGAGTATATGTTGTATTTGTATGTACTTGTTTATTAATTTTAGTTATCTAAAAAAAAAACAGTTTAAAAACGCCAAATTTGAAATACCACATCATTTTTCCTAGGCAACAATTTCCAGAGAATGATGTCCATGACAATGACCGCTGCTAAGAATGATAGCATTGGAATATAACTTGGGTCGCAAAAAACTGCATGGCCCAACCTGGCTGGGCTTGTTCTAATTCAGGTCAAACTCAAGCTTGAATTCGAAACCCATAAGGAATTTGAATAAGTTTAGATTTGACCTTCAAATACTCACAATATATATTTAACATAAAGGGAGATGCTTATGTGAAAATTACTCTTACGATACTGTGAGAATAAATCTAATATAAAAACAGACTATATATGAGCTTCATGCCCACATTCATTTCAACCATAGAATCTAGTCCAAAGGTTAAAATGCATACAAAGCTATCAAACATCTGCAATTGATCCAAAAGCAACAAGGAACAATGGCACCATTGCAAGTCTTTATGAAAGAACTCCCATCAATAATGTTAATTGAGTCTATAGCTGGTTTGATGGGCCTAGACTACAAGGCACATTTGCAAATCACTACTCATTAAAAACTTTCCTCTGCATTTTCAAAGACAGACAATTGAGTCAGCTTTATGTATCTTTATTCAAAGAAGGGGTCTCTCTATGAAATAGTTAAAATTATAAATCTGAACAAGAATTCAGATGGCAAGGATAAAAACCATTATTGCAAGCTATCTCTCATACACAGCAGCCCTCTATATCTATTTACTAGATTGCAAATTTAGTTGTTGAAAAGAGCATTCACCAAAAATGTTCAGAATATGGAATACAATAAAAGATCAACAAGATGTACCCCATCACAGGAATAAAAATGCAACACCACCAACCAAAGTTAGACAATTTAGCTCATACCAGGCCAACCCATTTGTCTATAGACTAACAATAACCCAAACCCAGGTCTGGACTCCAGCCCATTAATCTATGTGGCCTAAATCCTACTTACAAGTGGGCCACACAATGGCAGGTAGTAACTAGTAACTACACACTTGATTAAATCACTTTCTTCTTTTCCTGAGAAAATCATTTAAGAAGAAGCAAACAACTACCAACTACCAAACTTAATGAAATTGAGAATATTAAGAATCTAAACTCAACTGCATTACTTGCCAGCAATCTTAATCATCACCAACGTCAATAGAGATACCATCTCCATCTCCATCACCGTTGTCAGTAAAGGTATCATCTCCCTCGCCATCATCAATAAAGTCATCTAATTCACGTTCTTGGGTTTGATGAGGAAGAACAATATTTGCATCAAGGACCACTCCTTCGATATCAGGTCTATTCCAAGTGATAACACCATCATTGGTGTCTACCATATCTGTTGACTCAATGTGCAAATCGGGCTCAATTTGTTGGCAAGGATCTACTTCCGACTCCATATCGTATAAGTCTCGGGGTTGTATCTTTATCGCGACATGCCAATTGGGCTCGTTGGTGTCTTGGACGTAAAAAACTTGTTGTGCCTGATTTGCAAGAATAAATGGTTCATTGGTATTTAAGGTTCGTGTGAAGTTCACACAGGTGAATCCATACTCATCTTGCTTGATTCCCCTACCACCATGGTTCGTTACATCCCACCAATCACATTTGAATAACACGATCCGATTCCCACCGATATACTGCAACTCAATAACATCTTTTAAGACACCATAATAGCCAACATTGCCGGTCATCGGGTTTGAGTCTCTTGCACTTGCAAAGCTCGATGTCTCTGCAGTTAAGAAAACTCCACTATTTTGAGTTTTCATTTGTCTCTCGCGATCTTCTGTGTGAAATCTAAAGCCATTTATGATGTATCCCTTAAAGCACCTCACTGCTCGAAGGGGAGGCATAGCTAATAATTGTAGTTGTTCATTTACATGCTCACCATCTACTTGCATCTGTGAAACCTATTTGGATTGGACAAGGAAGTTAATACATCCCAATCACATTATTCATAACTATGACTACGCATAATAGGAAAAATGCATATTTTATACAACACTTACATGGCGTTCGAACCATTTACCAAATTCCTTGATATGCTTGCGGTCTACATCCCTAACACTTACACGACCACCATGAGCATCCTTAATCATCTGCTTATGTGTCCTACACAATAAATCATTTTTATCATAATCCAGATGGGAGGAAAATGTATCGTTTACTATATATATTGTTTCACTAGATCTGGATATAGCAGTCTTACCGAACAAATGGGGCGACGTCATCACAGTTATTCAACACATATAGATGAGCCTGCTCCCACTCATCTGTACTTAGCGTGCGCAATGTTGCCTTCCCTAAGGCACGACCGGTCCCTGCGAAAATGAAAAACTTTTCATGTGATTTAGCATCACCACCATCGTAATTCCGAACCGGTCGGTTGAACCTTGTCTCAACCTCCTGCAAGTATCTGGAGCAAAATGTCGAACATTCTTCTGAAAGGTACCCTTCTGCTATTGAACCCTCCGGGCAACTTTTATTACGTACATATGACTTCAGCGTGCGCAAGTACCTATGGGAATACAATTGTTGATGTTATTGCCAATACAACTTGAAATGACAAGTTTATATTATATATATATATACTGACCTCTCAATTGGATACATCCACCGGTATTGCACTGGTCCGGCAAACTTGGCTTCATCGGCGAGATGAATAGGCAAATGAACCATGATATCAAAAAATGCCGGTGGGAAGATCATTTCCAATTTACACAATGTTAGAACAATATGGGATTGAAGTTGCTCTAGCTCTGAGACCTTCAACACTTTCGAACACAACTGCCTAAAGAAAGTAGACAATTGAATCAAAACTGAACACACGTCCTTCGGTAAGAGTCCACGTATTGCAATCGGAAGTAGTTGTTGCATGAGAACATGACAATCGTGACTCTTCAGCCCCGAGATCTTGCATTGTTTGACCTGAACACATCGCGCAATGTTCGACGAATAATTATCCGGAACCTTCACCTCCTTCAAGCATTGACATAACTTTCTTTTCTCATTTAAAGACATTGAGTAGCATGCAGAAGGTAATACCAACCTATTTCCTTCCTCTTTTGGGTGGAGATGTTCCCTTATGCCCATTAACTTTAGGTCAAGACGAGCTGTTAAAGTGTCTTTTGTTTTCTCCTCCAGGTTCAACAGTGTCCCTACCACACTGTCACACACATTTTTTTCGATGTGCATAACATCCAGATTGTGCCGCAATATAAGATCTTTCCAATAAGGCAATTGGAAGAAAATACTCTTCTTCTTCCAATTCTTTGGCAAATTACACTCATCCCTTTTTCTCTTCCTCCCCATCTTATCCTTATCCGCCTTACCGAATGTGATTTGCTCGTAGTCACGCAATTGATCAAGTACATCATCACCGGTTAATGCATTTGGTATACTTCTCAATTCCTTAAATCCATTAAAAGATCTCTTATTGTGTCGGAACTTATGATCATGTGGTAAAAATCGACGATTTCCCAAGTAACACCACTTACGTCCATTCTTCAATCTGACTGAACATGTGTCCTTGTTGCAAGAGGGACAAGCTTTTTCCCCTTTAGTGCTCCATCCTGATAAGTTAGCATATGCGGGAAAATCACTAATAGTCCATAAGACTGCTGCATGCATCTGGAAATTCTGTTTTGAAGAGGCATCGTATGTCTCAACTCCATCTGTCCACAATTCCTTCAACTCCTCTATCAACGGTTGCAGGTAAACATCAATGTCGTTCCCAGGAGACTTAGGGCCAGGAATAAGCAATGACAACATGAAAAATGATTGCTTCATACACATCCATGGTGGCAAGTTGTAAGGAATGAGAATGACCGGCCATGTGCTGTGAGCAATACTCATAGTATTAAAAGGATTGAAACCATCGCTCGCTAACCCAAGTCTAACATTACGAGGCTCCGAACCGAACATCGGGAACACAGCGTCTAAAGTTGACCATGCCTCAGAATCTGCAGGATGCCTCAATACCTCGTCCTTTATGCGGCCCTGATCATGCCATCTCATGTACTCGGCTGTTTTTGAAGACATAAATAACCTTTGAAGCCTCGGTTTCAATGGAAAATAACGCAAAATCTTTGCAGCTATCTTCTTATCCTTTGTAGACGAAGTTACAGCCTGTTTAGTAGAGTAACATGTCATCGATTTCCACCTAGACTCACCACATACGAAACATTCATTCGTATTCTCATATTCCTTCCAGTACAGCATACAGTCATTCGGGCAAGCATCTATTTTTATGTAGTGTAGGCCAAGATCCCGAAGTATCTTTTTTGATTCATAGTGATTCTTAGGCAAAATTTCACCAACGGGAAATGCCTCTTTTAATAACTCAAGTAACATGTCGAACGACTTGTTACTCCATCCATTAAGACACTTCAAGTGAAATAATCGTACAAGGAAAGAAAGTTTTGAGAATTTAGTGCAACCCGGATATAGTTCATTCTCAGCATCCTTCAAAAGTTTGTAAAATTTCTGTGCTTCCATGTTGGGCTCATCCGGAATACTTTCTTCCGATGATTCATTATTTTCCCCACCATCTAAGTTTGGCATTCCGAATGCATCCTGTAACATTTCATGCATATCATCACCCTCCTCGGACTCATCACTAATATATTCACCTTCATATATATCCTCCCCATGGCTCGTCCAATTGATATATCTCTGCATTATCCCATTCCATAATAAGTCACCATGCACATCTTCTCTATTCTTATAGTACTTGTTACAACATTTAATGCATGGACACGGGATCTTGTCATCATTCGTTGCATGGTCAAACGCAAAATTTAGGAATTCTACAACACCATTTAGATACTCAGGGCTCGATCTTGACTTATGCATCCAACTTTTATCCATCGTAATATCCGGTTCAAACCGTCACCTACCGACCAAAAACACATGATCACACAAGACATGATGTGAGTTTAGAGCAGGATTTTACATTCACACTACAAGAGAATATTTTATGAAAATTTGATAAACAGACATAGAATAAAAAGAACTAGAAAATAGAATAAAGACAGTGAGAACTCTTAAGAACTTCAATCTGATAACGAACTTGCTGTAAACAAAACCAACTGCAAACCTTCTTCGAATGATCTAAATAGAAATAAGCAATTTAAAAACCAACAGGAATGGAAAACAGATCTAAACCCATATCAAGAGAAATAAGCACTACTGCATGTGCACACAAGAAGAAGCACACAGTTGCATTGTGATAGCAACCAACAGATTGTTTCATTTCTTTTTGCAACAGGGCAGATTCTATTAATTAGTTGATATTAGTCAATACTTAGGGATGTTATTATAATATTATAAGAGAGTTGAAATATCCTGAATTTTTTGATACGGTCTTTTTTTAAAGATGGAAAACTTAGGTGCCAACCATTTCAATGACTCAAAAATACGGACAATGATGATACAAGAAAAGAAAATACTCCATTAGCATTTGGCCTCTGCATAGCAAAGCCAACTTACTCTATGTACCTCATGTTGTCACTGAGATGAGCTTGTTGAAGACCAATTCTCTGAAAAATTGGAGGATTTCTTTTCATATCTCAGTTGTGCTGTAGTATGCATGCTCAGATATTGGTATTCATAAAAAGTTAAAGAGATGGTACAAGAGTAAATTGAGATTTCAAATGGGTTTTTATGGGGTTGATGAGATTTGATGCAGATTGCTGAAATGTCTAATTAGGTTTTTTTGGATTGGGATATTGGATTGAGATTTGAGTTCCAATGTTGGCTTCACTTTCTAATTAAAATCCTATACCTAATCTAAGCCTTTGAGAACCAAACAAGATGAAACAGACTACAATCTTAAACCAAGGTTCATACTGTAAAAAGCAAACAAACAAAATGCTACAATAATAATTTTTAGTATAGGAAAATAAATTTCCACATGGATTGAAACTTAAAGCAAGTAGATGAGTCCTTCTTCACTCTTGAGCCTTTGGCACAGAATGCAGGTACCACATTGTTGAAGTGGATCCTTCATGTCATGCCCAGCAGCATAATGCATGCAGCTTATAGCAAAAAAAATCGAATCATGAAAGTTATAATTTATATTTGCGGGTTGTAATGATAGTTGATAGTATGATGCCCCGAAACAATATGGATATAAGTATGACAGAGATCAACTTCACATATAAAAATATCAGATACAAAATTGATATACAGCCTATTTAGAAGTATCTGAGCATTATACCCAACTTATCAATTAAGTTTAAAGGTTATACCCAATGCTTTACAAAGGTAACATAAAAGAAAATATAAAATAGACTACATAGAAAGCAAATATTGGGCAATTGGGTGATAACAACCTTTTGGTTATAAGGGAGCAATAGTTTTGGTTGGAAGAAATTTATACTCAAATAACAATCAGGTTTAAAAGGTGCAATGTTGTACATGATTTTCTTCAATATCGAGAAAATAGATTCTCTGAACCGCACATATTCAACACTAAAAACTATATCATCTACAAGGGAAAGAAATCACAAGAGAAGAACATTTTAGAGAGATATGTTACAGCAACATGACATGTATAAGTAACAAATGCTAAGTTATTAGAAAGAGAAGGTAACAGTTGCAATTCTTTTCTGGGTGAAGAGTACCAAATTATAGGAATAGGGTAATCTCTCTTGTTCAATCAATGTCTTATCATGAAGAGTCAAGGAGAACATGGGGATTGGATGTTTAAAGATTTGTATACACCATTGTCATAATACTTGATAGTTCAAGAATCTTGGAGGATCTTTTCAGCCATGCAGTTTGTGAGGAAAACAATTTATCCTTAGGCCTATAAAATGAATTGGGTCTAGGTTTCCTAACAAGACTCATATTATTTTTTGATTAACTTCAGTGAACTTAGTTGATTTATGTGTGTTGCATACCCATTGTATACGTTAACATAATCTAGATTTTGAGAGGCATATTAAACTGACAACATTATGGTCTTTACTAGATTCCCTTCTCATTTCAGTACTTGTCCTATTTTTATACTAATATGCATGATCTACAGGTCCAAAATCTCTACAAGCTAAAAGATCCCACATTTGCAACAAAAACACCTACTTCGAAACAAAAAGATCCACCCATTTGACTGCTCAAAGCTTGCACTGACAAAACATAGAATGTAAGTATATGTTAGCATCCTATAAAATGTTATTATAAATTTTTCAATCGAAACAAATGCTTTCTACTTTCTTATACTTTGAACTTAGAATGTAAGCATATATTAGTATCCTCTAAAGTGTTATTGTTAATACTTTTTTTATTTGACTATGGGAGGTTGAAACTTCTATTTTCTTTATTAATAAAATCAAAACATGTACACTAGCAACTAAATAATTGTATACTTACCATTTTTCATTACAGTAAATATGTAACTACAATGTAAACACTTCCAATGACAACTACGTGCAACGCACGTACCTCCCACTAGTGTTGTACAAAAATATGTGTTTAAGACCCAAGGAGATTATATTTTTCCACCATGCATGCAGATTTCTTAAAATCATAAGCATCATCAAAGCCTTGTCCCAGTTATGTTTGGGTCGGTTACATGAATTTCTCTGTTCTGATCTATCTCCTGGAATGTTTTCTCAAAATTCATGTTTGGGTTCCGACAAAAGTTCTATGCTCCCTGTCAACCCACCTAATGAAACACTCCTCCTCTATCCAAGCTTGGGGCCAGCAATTAAAACTAGCAAAGTTTATTTCATGGACTAAAAAAAATTCCTTGTCAATCTCTCCAGCTCATTATAGCACTGCAAGAGGCTAACAAAGCCAAGAAACAGTGCATTAGGATGATCGCTCATACACACTGGATAAGAACCACTTGTCCTGTAAACAATAAAAGTGTGCCCTTACTTACCGCAATTACCCTCTTTCAGACTAAATCCAAGAAAACTATCTTAAGTTAAATAAAATTATGAAAAATATAAAACAATTATGAAATCTGTTAAATGATCTAAACACCTAAAGTTATGGATTGATCCAAATATATAAGAAAGTCCAAAGACCATAAAACTCACATCATATATCTAGGGAAAAGAAAACAAAAAAATTCAGACAAAAGCACCAACTGCCAATCATAGAAATAATAGGTGAACTTTTAACTTCTTATTTCCTTATAGTTTTCAGTTCTTTCAACAGTTCTTGTGTTACACCTCTCCATTTCCATTTCCTTTCCTTGAGAAAACTTAGAATCTCACGGAAAAAAAACTGCTGCAACAATGAGGCTTTATAGCCACTTCCAATTTCTCTGCACATGCTTCTCTTATTCATTACAATTGGTTATCATAGAGTGGAGGATACCAAGATCACCATATATTTGCTTCATAAGCAAGAGTATAACAGAGTCTACCACTAACTTCTGAAGTTTAAGGTTACTAAAAATGTTCGATAGAAAAATGTATGGACAAGCACAGATTTGACTATCACATTTAAATACAACTGTATGAATTTTGAATATCACATTTAAATACAACAGTAAAAAGCTTGGAACCAATTTATTGCAAAACAGGAGCAGACCTTTTTCATAAAAAATGGAAATAAATCACTCTTTAATAAATTAAAAAAAAACTAACAGCAGGAGCTCTAAACATCATAAAATCAGAGAAAAACCATAACACCAAGAACTACATAAAAAAAGGAATGAAAAAACTAATAGCATGCCACTCTTTCCAACTAAGCCAAAGATCAGAAGTTTGTCAGCTCTAGAAATTTTTTTGATGGGAATAGCCAAAATATAATCGTAGCCTGAGACTTGTACACCGTCCCAATAGTCAAATCCAGTCTACGGTTGAATGTGTTCCGCAGGCCATAAAGATCATAGAACAGCCACACAATTGAATTTCCACAGAAAGTGTCTCATATATCCTGAAGCCAATAGCAGCCGATGCAGGCATCACCCTTGGATACCAAAGAGATCAAGAAAATACGATCAAATAGCTTAAGCAAACCTCAATGTAGAAGAAGGTGATTAACATCCTCCTCTGCAGCAAGCAAGTACATGATCCAACCATTTACCAAAAATAATCCTTCCCACACTACCTTCAGCAGGACAACCTTCCATAACTACCAAATGATACCAAGATTCACTCATGGACCAGTTCCAAGTTCCAACCTCAGTCAGATGTTATACAGGGAGCAGCCCCTTACTTCTGAATCACCTGCCTCAATGGAGTGATGGAATATGATTTAGGATAAAAATGGTTGATTCCCGACCAAGCAGAACCACAAACAAATGACGACTCCACTACATTCTCCGCACTATGAACTATGAAGCATTTTGGCTACTAGCAACTTGAAGCTTTTTTCTCTCGTTGTTTATATGGGATCACTTGTTATATTTTCTAATATAACAAGTAGAGATTACTCAGACCAAGGTAGTCATCTTTCTTCTTTCTTTTTTTTTTTTTTTTTCTTTTTTTTTTTTTCATTAGTAACTGAGAGCATAGCTTCTAATAGGGTTGAAGGGACGGCCGAAACTCATAAAGGCAACCCTCAGTAAAAAGGGTCCTGCTGAATCTTTCTAAAAGAATGGATAGGCCAGCCTATTGCTCCAGACACACACATGTGCTTGCATGCACAAGGCCTGTTTAGAATTTTAGAGTAGAACTCTTTTGGCCATATCACATCTGGGATAAGGCTCTGATTTTGATGATGATGAGACTGAGAGAACTAGATGCAAACCACCCAAACCCACTAATAAAATAACAATAACAACAGTAATTAGTAATTACTACTTTACAAGGCATCCACAGAAAGCGGTATAATTAACATGTAAAGAAAGCATTCATATAATCAAAATTTGTGATTGGAGCTGTTAAAGAAAAAAGCTTGAAAAAACCTTACACAAGACCACCCCCACTCTCCCCTCTTCTCAAGTGTTTATAAACCAAATGGATTCTCATGAAAACTACTCTGTCATTGCTAGACCAATGGCAACCCATTACTTAACTAATCACTAATGTAAATTCTTGTGTAGCAATGAACTACCTACCGAGCATGAGTGACACTTCCACTAATGACAAGGAAGAATTTGTTCGCCTACATAGGTGCTAGCTCATTTTTCAAACAAATCAATTAACAACCCTCTATTCTAAAACATCAATCTACTCTTGCAGGTTCCTTTGAGATTGTCCATAAAAATTAAAAAAAAAAAAAATCAACCTTTCCCTGCCTTCTTTATTAGGGGTAGACAAAAATTTATCCTACATAGGACTTTCCCTATTTGAGCCCATCCGGCCTTGGCCCAGGATACTCAAACCGAGTCCATTCAGTTTATGGCCTCAAATTCATTGCCGAGGCAGACCCTGGACCTAGGTTCCTCCCATAATATCAATAACTGGGCACCAATTCTGATTTGTACCAGGCCTCAATTGAAACCAATATAGAAAATCTAATATTCCATAGCCACTATAGGACTAAGTTCCATGATATTCCATAGCCAGTCAAGATCATCGGTCCTAAAAGCCCAAGCCCGATACACAGGCAGGTTCTAGACTGAAACCAGACCTGGTTATATGTAACTGGTGCTAGGATTGGCTATATTAGAACAGTAATAGTGATATAAAATGTACTGCAATCATATACTGCCATTACAGAAATAGTAATAATAATCAGGTCTACTATCAGTCGGATCTTCACCTTTTGACCCAGAACCATCATTTTTCTGGTTAGGTACTGCTTGAATTTGTGCCTAGCACGATCCATTTACAGCCCTAACCGCAATCAAAAAGTAAGGTTGTGGGTAATTAGCAACACCAACCTCATCATAATTAGCAACAAACCCTTAACCTAGATCCAGATCTTAAAACAAACAAAAACAAAGTAGAAGTGAGAGAGAAAGGAAGAGAGACGGAGAGGGAGAGAGAAGGGGAGAGGGAGACAGACCTGTTTGGATTTTGGGGATGGCAGGGAAAGGTGTTGGCTGCTGCCGCTATGAGGAAGATGGAGAGGGCGATGCTCTCAGCTGTCACACACATCAAAGCACAATCAACGATTCCAACAAAATCAGAAAAATGTAGATCCTACAAAACGCAAGAGATGCAAACCCTAGAAAATCACATGGAACGAAAACCACCAATTACAAGTACTGAAAGCTCAGGTGGAATCCGAACAGCTTCATGTAAAATCAATAACAATAACAATAGATAAAACCCTAAAAACGAAAGACATGAAGACGCGAAGAAGATCGAGACGAGAGATCCAAACCCTAGAAAATCGCATGTAAAAGCAATGGAAAAAGGTACCTTGGAAGATCGATGAGGAAGAGAGGGTCGAGCAGGGAGAGCGATGTGTGAGCAGGGAGAGAGCAGAGAGGGATGCTGTGAGCAGGGAGCGAGCAAGAGAGGGATCGATGAGGAAGAGAGCGAGAGAGGGATCGATGAGGAAGAGAGGGTTTCGGCGTCGAGCTCTGAGAGCGATGCGTGAGCGCAGAAAGGGAGAGAGCGAGTGAGGGATCGATGACTCGATGAGGGAGCGAGCGCACTTCTATGATTTTTAGCGGTAATGTCCTCTTACAGCGTCCAATTTAAGTGGCCGCCGGTATAACTTCGTCGCTAAAACTACATTTTCCTGTAGTGGGACTTTGGTATATTCATTTTGAATAGTGAATAGATGTCACCTACATTGTATTTGAATATGCAGTTATTGACTTTGATAGGAAATGAAATGTTTAGATTGAACTTTACTTTCAATGTAAAGTACTTGTATATATTCCGCAATCGTCGATATATATATATATATATACATTTCACAAAAATGTACATTTGATAGGTACGTATGATTGTTATCCCTTGTGGATTTCGTCTTAAATTCGGTTAATTTGGAGTCTACAGGAGTAAGTATGATGCTCCTCGCGACCCGGGGTTAGTCCTGAGTAATCCAATTTCGGGCTCGGGTCGTGACAGATTTGCTTGGGTGCGATACATAAAAATGTAGGATCTGTGATCCGGTAGTTGACTAGGAGGATTTAGGGCTTGTTTAGCAATTCTACTATTAGAGTTGAAGTAAGGTAAAGCCCCATTTCTCAAAAAAAGAAAAAAAAATCCCACCAAAAGCACTTTAATTCAAAATTTTCACCATATTTTTTCAAAAAAATTCAAAAAGTAACATCATTTCTCCAAAAAAAAAAAAAAAACCCTCCTCTTTTCAATTAAAAAAAAAGTCAAAAAGATTCCATCACAAACAACTAAAAATAAAATATCATCATAACCTACTTATATTTTATTATTTCTTTAAAATAACCTTTACTTCACTTAACTCCATTAATAAAGCCCCCAAATGGAAGAGAGAAAGATTGGCACTGCGGATTGGATCCTGTGACTTGTCTGGATCATGTGATACTTATTTTCTAATAAAAAAAGGCTTTCCAGATGCGACCGGGATCATGCATTATACAATTCGGAGTTCTCCACCGCACATTTCCCGAGCTTGTTATCATTTAATATATTTTGTATTTAAACATTCCAACAGATTTATGGAAACTAGAGAAACCCCTCTTGATTCAGTGAGGAGTTACTCCAAAAGCTTCGTTACTTTACAGACATGGCACCAAGGTTTTGTATCTTTTAACTACACCAAATTTGTTTGTGTAAACACAAAAACTTGGTAGAGATGTTTTTGGGTTTATGCTCTCATGTTTCACTGATTTGGGATATGATTGCCATTTATTCTTTTCTGCTTCTTTCTATAGTATTTCTTTTTTCTCAGTTTCATTAACCCCGGTTTAACTATTAATTTTGAATGTAGAGATGTTTCAAACCTCCAGTTGTGGAGCTTTCTTGTAAAACAGGTGTAACTATTACATATTATATTATAGCAATTGGTCCAAAATTCAATTTTCACCACCAATTCAATTTTGATCACCTTAAATTATTTCATTTATTTCGTTTATTGGGTCTTTTTTAATTTATTTCTCAATTTCCTTCCTTAATTCTTTCTTAGTTCTCTTTTAATTCTTCTCTTAATCTCCTTACCTCTTTAACTTTCTTTCTTAATGGCAATGCCATTTTAGGGAAACAGTAACAGCAGCATCATTCAACTTAAAATCAAAAAATTTCTTCTTCTTAATTCTCTTTTATTTTGTTTCTTAATTTCGTTTCTCAATGACAATATCATTTAAGGGACATTGGTAATAGCAAATGTTAATTCTCTTTTGATTTATTTCAAAGTAAATTAAAAAAATATATATCATTAAGAGGTAGGTAGACATTTGAACTCTCCACTGATAGATTAATGTGGAATACAATAAAACCAAATCATCAAGAGGTAGATATTTTAACTCTCCACTGATAGATAGATTGACATGGAAAACAATAAGGCTAATGCGTCATTGGTGGTGGCTGGTCATGAGAACCCAAAGTTAGTTCAGGGCTGCAGCCTGCAATTAATCTACTCTCTCAGTTTCTTTTTTGTTACTTTCCCTTGTCAATGTTTGAATATCTAAAGGCCTGCTTCGCTCTTAAGGGCTTTCCCATTACAGTAGAAAAATCTTTCTATCAATAGTAGAAAGTTCTAATAATGTGGAGGACGGTGATTTAAATATTCACATCAATATTGTTGGTTCATTTGATTTGAATTTACAACACGTAACTTGCTAGCTTATTTGAATCTAAAGCTAATTATATTGTTACATAGATTTATATTCTGATGATTATACAAATGTACTTTTTCATTCACTGAATTCAAGTTTTTTTTTTTTTATTAATTGACTTAATTTAGATATATTTTTTTAATTTATTATTCAATATGCATGAGACTTAACCCGTGCATCACACCGGCTTTGCGCTAGGTTGCAATTACAGTTGAACCGCACATAGATTTGTAAAAATGTTGATTATAAAATCTTCTTTGCAATAAATTTTTTTTTTTTAAATCAAAACACAGCCAAATTATGTGAATGTAAAAGAATAAACAATGTCTCACTCTAGAAGAAACATGTTATATTAAGTGTCTGACTCAGTTTAAGTCGGAAAATATTAAAATATATTGCAGTAAGATGTACCAGCAATTATTGAAACACATGCCTACTGCTAATGTTGGTAGAAAACACATTTCCTCTAATGCTTGGATTGGGGATGGCTGAATGGATTTTATCATCAAGAATTTGTTTCTAAATGGTCTTCAATTTCAATTATCCAATTCTTCTACACATTTTAGCATTTTATATATGAACGGTTTATTATCCATTGGACCACTTAGGTTCTTATAATTGTCTGTTTCTATGAATTGTTATTTATGGGTCTAAGTTTATTATTCTCTTTTTGTCAATATTCAGATTTTGTTTGTGCTTCAATGTTCTAGTCTTCATTTTTGGTAGGGGAATTTACGGGAAAAAACCCCATAAGCATACTTTCCCTTGATCATCCTCTGTAAAATGAAAATAATTCACAAGTGCCCTTGAATTTTGTGGTCATTATTCACATTTACAAACAGTTCGTGTGATTATTGCTGCTTGTAATTGGCCAAAATAATTGACAAACATATTCATTTTATCTTTTACATATTTTGTGGGACTCTCAAGTGTTCCCTGTAGTGTTTGGTACTGTAATTAGTGTCAAATATTTTGTTCGAAAATAGAGAAAATTGTAGCATATAATGCTAAACCCTGATCCGATAGAACAAATAACTAAGCAATGCATTCTTCTTGTCAAAACATCAGTGGGTGTTCCTACCGTCTAGTGCTATGCAGGTAAGTTATGTTATGCTTTCTACCTCCAAGAAATATGTTCTTGTTCTATGGAAGAAGAAAAAAAAAATTTCAATGAAGGTACCACAAGGTAACACCCAAAAATAGGCCTGCAATGTTACAGAGTTGGAATGATGGACTGATCACCCACGGTAAAGGCATTTACAAATATTGAATAATAGATAATAGGCAGGGATGGACTGGGTCAAGCAAAAGCTCAGCCCTCAAGGCTACGAGCTTTTCAAAATCAAGTCCTACCTGACCCTAGGCCTTTTAGGACAAAAAGAAAGCCCTCGCTTTTCAAGGGCTCTTGTGGGCTGGGCCAGCTCCCATCTTCAAAGGGCCAGATTGACAGCCCTAGTGTCATGGGATTGATCACGGTCCCAGGTGGGACCTATCAGTTGCCGTAATATCAGTTACTGTGAAGTAAATATCAATCTGTGTCTTTGTACCTTATATTCTGGTTTATATCAGGACCTTTCTTTTCTATAGAAAAACTAATTTAAAGGTATATGAGGATGTTAAAATGAGTTTCCAATGGAAATTGAAAGAAGAACGCCAATCCTCTAGAAGGGGCGTTTCTTATGAGAGGGACAGGAAGATGAAAGAGTCAAATTGGCGTGTGGATGAGGAGAATGATGTGTCCTGTGGATGATAGAGAATGGCTCTTTTTTTTGTTACAACCATTTCCCCGCTTTAAGGAATAAGAATTTCATTAATGTTGTGTCCCATAGAGTAAAATAGAAGTCGTCAAAATTTCGCTAACGACTTCCATGACCCAGTTAAATTATAGGTTATTTGCATGACCAATTAAGCAATTCAAGCATGCCTTCAGATAGTCGTTGACCCTACCAACATCAAAAGCGTTTAACCTTTAAGCTGTAGAAGGAAGAGGGAAAATCTCTAGCCTTGACAATGGCTTTTCTCAAATGTTTCCATCACCTAAACTGGTTTGCGCCTTCTGTGACCATCCTTAGAACAATGTTTTTGCTACATTGGAAATTCAAAATCACGCACTCTAACAAACACACTCGTGTTCCTATCTAATTAATAGGTCCCCTCGGTTTCTTTCTTTTATGATTTTTTTTTTTTTTCTCATGCTGGGTGAGCCTTAGACCTCATGGTGATGAACCCCATGGAAAACCACGAGCAACATAGGTTTTTGGATTTCTTTGAGTTGTGTAATCAACCAGCCATTGATATGTTCAACATTTGTGGTAGATCAGGCCAATTTCCCAACATAAATCTCATATACTCCTCTTGTAATGGGTCATCCAACCCTCTAGGATTATGTTTGGCCTTTGGATGCATTCTGTCTGACTACCCATGGTTATCAATGGTCGTCCTTGCATCGTTAACCCTCGTAACTTGATTGACTCCCTTGGCAATCCACATCTGCAACTCCAGTCATTAGTCTGCCCATTGACAACAAACCCTTTGGACCCTAGTGGCGTAGAGTGACAACCTTGTCATCAAGCATCTCAGATGTGTCCAAAGTGATACACGGTCTCTTGCTAAGGTGGCCAACAGGTAAAAGACCAAGAAGCTCATTCCATAAATAACTCTAATATTTAATAATAGAAATGGCATGACTAAGATGTATGCAAAACCCTTTGGCAGAGAGCTTGATCAGAGTGGATAAAAGTGCCGAAGCATGAAATTAGGTCTCGTTCAGAGACGAGGGGAAAAAAATCAAAGGTAGAAACAATCTGAGTTACATATCCATGTATTTATCTGAGTTCAATATTCAATCTGAGTTACATATCCATGTATTTATAGAAAAACAAAACCCAAAAAAATTGGAAGTTTTCAAAATACGAAACAATATCTAACCTAATCAAATTCTAATTAAAATCCTAATCATATATTAATATATACCTACTAAATTCTGAAAAAAAAAAATGGAGATAATTAGCGAAAGGTCCCTTATATAGGACTTGTAAGGCCTCCAGTCCACAAACTTTTCCTCTAAGGCTTGTAGTCCATACAGCTAAATATATTTCAGCGAGAGGTCCCTAGATACAATTGGCATGACTGATTTACCCTTTCAACTGTTTTAGGCATAAAATTTTAAAATTTTAAATTTCAAATCTTGTATTATCCCTCTCCTTCTTCAACCCATACTTCGTCTCATCCTCTTCCAGGCGTAGAATCCCCCTCTCCTCCATCTCCCAGGCGACCTCATCCCCCTCTCCCTCTCATCATCTCCATCTCACGATCCCTCTCCATCCTGCGCAGAACCTCTCACCACTCCCTCTCTTGATTACCCTACATTGCTCTCTTTCTCACAGTCTCATCACCCTGATCTCATCTCTCGGTGGGCCACTAATTGAAACTGACTAGAGAAGATCGCCATAGTCAAAGAAGGAAACTCGCAGACTGCAGAGATCAGGATAGAGAGATCAGTTTCTTTGACCTCTGGTGGGCCATAACCGCAAAATGTTGATTAGCCTGAGGAAGAAGACAGAAGATCAAGGATTTTGTTTTGCACAACCCGATCATGGCTGGGCCTATTCATCGTCAAGGAAGACCGGAGTCGCCACATCACTGCTACTTTCTCTTTGCCGTCGTCGTCGCCTTGCCAGTCCAGCCGTCCGCCTGCCCATCGTCGTCGTGGAAGACAACAGCAAAAGAATGCACAGCTCCTATTGCAGGCGTTGAGAGGAAGAAGAAGACAACCCAGTTGGGTCCGTTCCAAGTCCCAGGTCTCGGGTCGGTTCAGGTCAAGTTTGACCTGACTCACCTCGCGAAAGCCCAAAACCCAGAAACAGTTGTTGCAGCAAGGGATGACATGTTTTTATGAAATTTATATGAGTTTTTATGAAATTTATCTAAATTCTTGTCAAATTTATCTGAGTTTCTAGCAAATTTATCTGAGTTTCTAACAAATTTATCTTCATTTTGGAAATTTTAACTAAGTTTTTGAATAAGTTTTTCTGTGTGTTAGGCAAATTTATCTAAGTTTTTGAAAAATCTATCTGAGTTTTTTCTTAAAATTTATTTGCGTTTTTACAAATCTATTTGCGTTTTTTAATTTTATTTTGTCTTTCAAAATTTATTTGCTTATTTTCAAATTTATTTATATTTTTTGAGTTTTATTTGTATCTTTTGAAATTTATTTGCCTCTTAGAAAATTTATTTACATTTTTCTGAAATTTATTTGGATCTTTTGAAATTTATTTGCGTCTTTTTAAATTTATCTATGTTCTCTTGAAATTTATTGTTTTTTTTTTGAATTTTATTTCATTTTTTTGAAATTTATTTGCGTTCTTTTGAAATTTATTTGTGTTTTTTAAATTCATTTCATTTTTTGAAATTTATTTGCATTCTTTTGAAATTTGTTTGTATTTTTTAAATTTAATTCTTTTTAGAAATTTATTTCCGGTTTTTTGAAATTTATTTGAAAATCTCATTAGCGAAATTTTATTAATCATGGCTAATTAAATGGTAGTTGACCATTATTAATGGCTTATCCCACTAATCATGAGATATGATTAAAAGAAAGGGTAAATTAGACATTTTAGGTTTTCAAATTTAGAAAAAAGACCTATCACACTATGGCAATAAAGTGGAATGTTTAGGGACCCGTCGCCGAATGCCCCAAAAAAAAAATCCTTTTTACCTTATTAAATGAGTTGTCACCATAGTCCGTTCTTTTATCTTTTAAACATGAGAGTTGGGGTCAGATTTGACTTGGTTGGCCACCATATTTGCATCAATCAGTCGCGGTTGATTGCATCTCTATAATTAAGCCAGTCACGGTCCCGGCTTCTTCCTACACTTCTGCAGTAATTGCTGCACTACGTTACTTCCTCCATCCCCATCACCCACCTCTTCTCCTTTATGAGCAAAAAGTTTTCCATCTAAATAAAAAGCCTACCTTCCTACATCACTTTGACAAACTTCCCTTGTACACACAATTATTCAAGTTTCAAAATCATATCCTTTTTCTTCTCTAATCGTCTTCGACAAAAGTTTCTCTTCAAGCTGCAGGATCCCACTTCGGCTGCTTCCAGGAAAGGTCATGACAAATGTGCCCCAGAGGCTCAATGACTCCAACAAACCCAAAACAAGCAGGCGCAACATGAACTTCGCAGACAGGTTATGACTGCCAAGGGAGGACCATACAAGAACCCTTGGGCCTATTTGTTTGCATTGAAATACATATAAATCGAACACATAGAGTAGTTAAAAATGAAAAATAAAGGTGAGTTTTTAAAAATTAAAGTCAAATAACATTTTCTTTTAAGGAAATAGAATCAAAAGAAGTTGATATTTGATGCTCATTTTCGGCAATTCTCCCTTGATCTTCATTTTTAACCATCCTATGTATTCAATTCAAATGTATTTTAATGCAAATAAACAAAGCTTAGTACCACCCATTTTGCAGATGTTCCGAAAGGAGAAGATTTCCCAATGTCTTTAAATTTCTGCTCGACTATCATCTAGTGTTGAACCTAGGAAGGTCATCTTATTCTTTAGGGATAATAGTAGAATACCTACCTGTACTTTGGTTACATTTCAAACTACCCCCCTATACTTTGGTCTTTTGTATTAAACCTACCTGTAGTTTAAATCACAATGCAAATAGAGACGACCGTGACGGAAAATATGGAATGACAAATTTACCCCTCCATATATAATATGTGTTTTGACGTTTCCCCAAATTGACTCTTCTCCCTCTCTCGTCTGCATATCCAGATCAACTCTTCTCCAACCCCTACAGCCAATCTTCAACCAGAAATTTCTAAAATCTCAAACCCCTCACCATTGCAGTCATGGTTGATTTGGTAATAAAGAAAAAGATGGGGTTCTGATTAAAGAGGCAGAGACTGCAATTGTCTTTAAGCAGTTACTGCTTTCCCTATTAGGAGCAGTTCCTAATTTAAAGAGAAGGGTCATTTGCACAAAGGCATTTGCTCGGCAAAAGAGAGAGAGGGAGGGATGGAGCTCGGTCTTTAAGAAAGATGGGTGGTTTGATCTTATCTATACGAATCTTTGAAGTTATTTGCTCAAATGGTTCTGCTTGATCTGTATCCAAATTGCTTTACATATACTAGCATCATCGCCACATGTGCAAACTTCGCCTTCTTGAATTGTGGGCAGCAGGTTCATGGAGTGATAATTCGAAGAGGTTTTGGGTGGAACACCCCATTGGCTAATGCTCTTATAGATATGTAAGCAAAGTGCGGAAGCATTGTTGATTCGTGTAGGATTTTTAATGAGATGAAACAAAGAGATTTGGTTTCTTGGACTTCCATGATGACTGGATATGGAAACCATGGATACAGTAGAGTTACTGATGCTTATGAATTGATAGAGAAGATGCCCTTCAAAGCTGATGAATTGGGGGGGGGACATGAAAAGAGTCTGGATCACCTTTTTCAACCAAACAGGGGTTTACTGTTCCGGCTACTCCCTTCTCCGGTTCTCTTCCACGGCTCCGGCAACGAGGTTGCTACAAGGATGACAACTGCCAGCCCAGCAATCCTTCTTCTCCGGCGAATATAACTGGGGCAGTACTTCAGCCCATCCCAATCAATCCAACCCTCTTTTTTTTTGTAAAAACCCTCCTCTGTTTGTCTCAAAACTGTCTCCAATCCTTTTTTCCGATGAAACCCCACAACCTCTATGATAAAATCCCATCAAGTTGAGCATGAAGAAGGGGACAAGGGAGATGGGTCCGGCGGCGTACAAGGCGGAGAGCTCGCCGATGCTACCATCGCTGAACCTGAAAGGGGTGCGAACAACCTCTGCATATTGAGGTGAAGAATATCGATTGGTAGGAGATTCTCCACGCGTCTAAGAGCAGGCCGGAGATTTTTTATATTGGCTGGAGAGAGGGAGAGTTACAGATCGATTAGGTTTAGAAATTTGGAAAAGGGGGAATGAGGAAGAAAAAAAAAAAAAGCGGGCCTAGGATTTTTTCTCCCCAGAGGCAAATAAGTTTTTTTAGGCGAGTAATTTGCCGCCAGTATACACCAGACACTATTTATACAACCTACGCCGTTAATACTAACAGAATCCATGAGTTTTGCATGTTAAATAGAACTACAAGTAGGTATTCTGCTATTATCCTTATTCTTTACTATCACATCATCATCTAATTTGTGCTCCCCGCCGGTCTAGAACCCTCCCGTCTAGAACCCCTGAGCAGTTCTCACTGCTATGTATCATCTCAACTTTTATCCTCAGAGCAGAACCCATAGGCACTTATCGAGTATACTTTCTGATAGCAATGAAAACTTTCACCAATGACGAGAAGAATATCATCTCAGCACCTCCCACAAATGAGATGCGATTACAATCCTCAGCTTCTTGCAGAGAGAGAGAGAGAGAGGATGTGTGGTTTACTAGTTATATAATACATGGGTTGCGGCTGGGCAGATGTCCTAAAGAGGACTAGCATCCTCCAGCCGTGTTTTAATACAGGAGCAGAGCAGGAGCAGTTGAAAGGACAGATACGATTACATGTAGAGGCTGGTATTGTGCACTGAGATCGGTTCCCCAATTGAGGCTTTACTAATCTTATTAAGGAAGACTTGGAATCAAGGGAGTAACGTCGTACCCACATATAACCATATGGGAAGAGTTGCCCCCGTTGGACTTGGGCCCACCACCAAAACTAGCATGAAAATCTTGGTTCCACATCTAAAGCACACATGAAAAATCCAGGTCACCACCAGAACTCATGAAAATTCTGAGTTTGACCACAAAATCCAACGACCTGTTTGGGTCCATCCCCTCAAGTAAAAATGCCGGGTTGCTGCTTGGAATGCAATGCAAAAATGTTCTACAATGTTTGACGTAAATGTATAACTATACAATAACATTTTGGGCTCAACTATATAATTTATACTTATACTAAGATAAGCAACATGGATAGAATCATATAGCCAAAGACACATGTAATATTCAATTTCTTCACTTAAAAGATGTGAATAATATTGCATGGTAGATGATCGTTTCCTATTAAGTCATTATTATCCATAGGAATCAAGTTGGTTCCTCGACATCTCCCCATAACTGCTATGCATTTTGCATTCTATAGAGCATCCTTATTATTAGAGTATCCATTGTGAGAAGACCTTTATATCATGTATGCAAAACAAAGATACAGGTCAAAACATTTAGCATACATGCGAAATAAAGAATCCTGTAAAGGCAGAGACATCAACAAGAACATGTTAGTGAGAACATGCAACTCATCCACACTGGAGCAAGATGCTATCACTTGCAAAAAGATCAATTCCAAACTGCAATTGATAATTTACAGCTAAAAGAATATAGACAGTAAAGAAAAAAGGATGAAGGGAAAAAGTCTAATTATTGATTTTCCCAGCCCATTTATTTTATCAAACTAATAATTGAGATGAGTCTACCGTGTCACTAGAGTCATGAATATACGTAGTATCACCTCTATAGCTACTGTAATATCCAAAGAGTACTTCATGATCCATTTAGACATGAAAATGCTCAACAAAATTCCAAGCGCAAGAACAAGATAAGAGAAGACCTGAGATTACTGAGAACCTGGGGCAAAAGCAAACACCACATAGCTAGGCTGCCAGTGGATGTGTTCTGTAGAATAATAGGCAGGTAGCCAATGACGGTCAGAAGCCAAAAATGGACAAGCGAGCCAACTTTGGTTGCAGCTAGAGCATATTTATGGTGAGAATTGAGCAAGAATGACAGCATTTCCATCCATCCTACCTCCGTTGGCCACCTCTCATAGTTTTACCCGATGCATGTATATAGGAGGGTTTGTATGTACTCCTAGGGATTAGTTCTCAGCTATTCAGAATCGAGCGTCTCTTGGGCTTAGGGCCAAAGGCTCCTGGGCTGGATTCGGCAGGAGATACCCTGAGTTATCAAAAAAAAAAAAAAAAAAAGAATGACAGCATTTCCGTCCAATACTTCTCATGAGGAGATGAAAGTACTCACTTCACTGTTCCCACTACATTGCTGTGCTTGAACTCCGGAAAAGGGCCCTGAAGAAACCCAGGAAGAAAAAAGCAACAATATAAGTCTTTCTTATAGTAACTTCTCACTCTCCATCACCTACTGATTTTTTTTTTCCTCCATGGAAAATATTTCTACTCTAGATTGGTACCATGGCAACTCCAATGTGCAGAATTTCTCGATATTGGCATACAATGCTTGAGGATGGCTGATCTGACACAAGTCCATGTCCAATTTCTCCTAAACAGACTCAGCCAGAGCTTCCATTTAATTGCAAAAAAGATTGGGCTCTATTCCTCTCTCTTTTTATAATGCCACATATGCATCGGCACTCTTCACTGGTGTTCATTCCCTGACTTTTTTTTCTACACGAAATGAAAAAAATCCAATATGGAGATGTTGACCCTCTTGCACCTCTACTTTCCTCTCATCGCTTCTGCTGGAATGGCCTCCAACATGAAAGTTACACTTTTCATCTGCAAATGTAGGGAAGCGCCATCTCTTACAGAGGATCTCCAAATTCAATCACACGCGCTGAAGACAGACTGGTGGGAAACGAAGACTTGCTCGTGTTAGATACAGAAGAAAAATAGTCATCCAGACTATGTAATGGATGGGGGGACAACAATGTACAATATGCATTAAGGTGTATCATACTTGTATTGTATCTCAAAAGAAGTATGATTCGACTGTAAAGGAGCTAAGTAAGGATGGTGATTAAATTGAAGTAAGAAATTAGGATTGTTATTACCCTCGTCGAAGGGATTTTTGCATTATAAATTGCCATCCCTCACATAGAGAAGAGGGACGGTTCAGCTCATATATTTCTTCCTTTCACTTTTGTGTTCTTATGATTTTGAATTCCTGATCCTGAAAAAACACTTTAAACACAGCTGCTCCTTTTTCTGGCTGAATGCAGGCAATCACCAGACGGCGGGTGATTGATGGAAATGAACTACAGAGGGATGGTGGCATGGAGCCATGGACAGCTTTAATTTCTGCAGGGCTACAGGTCTCTAAAGAAATGCTGTTTGAAAAAAAAAAACGGAGGGGGGGAGGAGTGGGGGGGACTGTTTTCCATGGAGGGAGGGAAAAACATAATAGCTCTGAGTGTGAGAAGTCACAATGAAATTACAATCCATGTGCATCTATGAGGTGATCTTAACAACAGTGGAGATTAAAGTTCATATTCAATGATAGCCTGGTATCACAGTTTCTCAGTACTTATAAGTCAGTCAATCTGCACACACTCAGGAAACATGCATCCAATTCAGTTGTTGGATGAAAAAATGAGATACAAGACTAAAGAAGAGAAAACCTCGAAAAGATCATTGTCCCAATTGTGCAAATGAGGGAGATATTCATTTTTCAAATGCATTTTGCAGGTAACAAAAAAGGGCCATAATAAATGATGTCGTTTCAATTAGTTTCCTTCCATTCTATCTCTATCTGCCAAAGCATTTTCCTAACAATTTTGTATAAGCTGCAGTCAGCACTATGGAGATATATAAACTCCTTTTGAAATGCATTGTCCTGTCCCCAGATTCAGCCAATTTTCTCAGCTCTCCTTCCACTCTATTAAAACAAACTAACTACTATCAAGTGAAAATAGCCTGCAACAATCAATATGCAAAAATCAAACATCCATTCAAACCTACAATTCATTAATGGAGTTTTCAATATCATCTTCCTTTAAGAATGTAAGAGGAGGTAATGTTAATTGATATGACTGAAAGATGGTTATAAGATAAACAACATTTAACCAATCTAGTCTAAGATTCACGTCAATGAACTTGAAAACTTCCATCAAAGTAAAATCACATCTCAAATATAACAAAAGAAACTAGAAAAGCATCCTATCTGCAAGGTAATAAGCAATCAAATGAGCTGGTTAAGCAGGTCGACTGAGAAGAATCAATCATTATTATTATTACTTTTTTGGGCTGTTTTCAAAGCAAGAATGATTATCCTCCGATCTATGCAAGCTGCCTCCAATCACATGCACATCTGGGCCAGTAAGTATCTCTGAGATGAACTTAATCAATGAACAGAGTCCACCCAAAAAGTTGTGATCGATAACACCATTACCTTCCACCACATGAGCAAAATCAACAAGCTTAACTTGTGCTCCGGACTTTCCAGTCTCCATCGCATCTTTCTCATACATCATCAGAATCGAAGCAGAATAAAAGTGAAAAATGGTCTGATCCTCAAACCATGCTTTCAGCTCTAGCAACTGTGCCAAAATTCCATTGGAACCACCATAGACAAGAGATGCAAAATTAGAATCTGGATCTGAATCAGAAGATGGGTTTGACGAAACATACTTCCTCAGAACCATCCGAACGTCGTCAGCTGTAAAACTCTTGACCTGCTCCTTGCTAGGCTTCCAATAGGCTAGTTCCTTGGTTGCAAAGACTTCAACACCAGAAATCCTAAAACCCAGCTGAAGGCTTGAACTATCCCTATCTTTCTTAAGGCATTTCTGGATATAATTCTCAGCAGCTTGGGGATACCATGTCCTAGATCCAATCTTGATATCAATGACAGAAGGTTTTTGGAAGTCAAACATGAGGTCTTGCATCACAAGGTGGGGCTGCAGACCAGATCCATCAGAGCCTTCTAGAAGTTGGGTGCCATGGAAGAGAGGAAAGTACTGCCGAATGTGATCTGGGATTCTTTGGTTGGATGAAAAGGAAGTGTAGAAGGCAACTTCTTGGGTGCCACGGTCATCACTCTGGAGGGGCTTGTAGAAGCGGCCTGAGCCATCCACAAGAGGGCCAAGCTTCCCCTCGTGGGCTTGATGGCCTGCAACCTGGTGATCCGGGGGCTTTCAGCATGGCAAATTGGAATGAGTCAGAAAAAGGCCCCTTACTCTAGGAATCTAAGATTGGTGAGTGAATGAAGTGAGGCTTTCTGTACATCAGTGGGAAAAAAGAGAATTTTAAATTAATCAATCAGAAGCCACTTTTCTGCAAACCCCATGAAAAACTTCAAATCACAGAGTATTACAATTTACAAGTTTAACAGAATCATAAAAGCAGGAGAAAAATGGGAAGGCATACGAACGGAAAGACACCCACGTTCACCTGAAGGTCTGCACCAAAGAGGAATTCTATGATTCTCAACTAAGTAGTGCAAAACATCATCAGGTCTTGTGTGATTTAAACTATCAACATTTTTTATTTATTTTTTAACAACGGAGGGTGTTTTGAGCTGGATTAATCATCTAGGCTCCCATGTGCGCAAACCGTGGTCCGAGGACAACTAGGCTACCCCTCGCGGTTTTTAAAACTATGAACATAATGGACATCAACATGTATAGATCATGTTAGAACCATTCCAACCATTGAATCCACACAGCTTTTAAAACCAACAGTTACAATCTTCTATGCATAATCATCATCACCATCATTTTAGCCTTATCACTGGCGCAATCTGGGGTTGGCTTAAAAACTTCTACACAGTTACAGTGATGCACATAACAATGGATAAAAATGGGATAACTGAGATCCTGAACATTCTGGAATGCATATCACTGAAGCATGCCCCCACATGTATAAGACGTAAGGACCAATAAAACCAAGTCATTCCTTCATTCTCAATCAGTGAATGAGAAACCCCGGAAAGAAAATTGATTTTATCAACGATATAGGCCCAATCATCCAAAACACAAGGCAATTACCTCTTTGAATCCCTAGAAAAAGAAGAAGAAGAAGAAGAAGAATCCAAGTAAATCATACTTGAACCCTAAAAAAGAAGATTTTGTGACAAAATAATGGAATCCACGCACCCAAATAAATAAAAAACGAACCTGAATAGATGGTAATCTCCGACCACTGTCCCGTCCTCTTCTTCTTCTTATTATTCTCTCTCTCTCTCTCTTTCCACTTTGAAAAGGGACAGTGAATGCTGCCAGTGCCCGGTCTTTTCCCTTTTTTCGTCCTTCTCTTTCGTTGAACCTTTTATTTAAAGAGAATCGAATCCGGTTCGTTTGGGTTGGACGCGCGAGAAATTCCTGCGGTTCCTTAGACATGTGGCCACTTAATTAAAACTCTGGAACGGCTTAAAGTTAATGGCCCAATCCTGCATGGAGCTGAACAAATTTCACAACTTGGGGCACCATCAAATTGATCGAATGTAAGATGGTAATTAGATATGGACCCAAATTGTAGAAATTTGTGCAAGTAGAGCGTATGTGACGGGGCATTTAACTTTTTAAGCCTGTCATGGGTTGTTTAGTTTCAGTAATTTACATGTGTAAGGGTTACACACCATTAGGAGTTATAAGATGCTAATTACATAGGTAAATGACTCAATTGCGTAACAGTTACACACAATTATATTTGTTTGTATTCATTTACATGATGCCTAAATTAAGTACAAAAACTATGTGTAAATTAAGCAATTTTTACATGAAGATTTGTGCACCTTCGATTACGGTAAAAGAATCACAACATATGTAAAATTAGAATCAGAAAAAATATAGCCATAGTGTTTTGGGTGCCCCCATATATTTACAGGCTAGAAAAATTAAGATCCAAATCGTTTGACACCTTCAGATTGCTCAAAGACAGGTAGGAGATCAAATTTTATTCATTGATTCATCATAGATTTTTAGATATTTATGAAAATGTCCAAATTCTAATATATGCAATTTTGAACTTCTTTGGGCTCCATCTTCCCTATATATCCCAGTCGTTAATCCTCCTTAGAAGTTCAAAATAGTTGTGGGGTCATATTCCATGCATTGATTCATTGTGGATCTCGAGAAGTTTGTGACAAAACCGTTGGGTCACTAGAAATAGAGTAAATGATCGGCTAGAAACACCCATTGGGCCTAGTCCTTTTTTTTTAAATTCTTATTCCTATGGGCCCTTAAATAATAATCTAAATCATCCATCCTCTTCATAATGCCAAAAAGGCCAGAGAGTCAAGTTTAATCGATTGACTCATCACAGATTTTGGGGTACTTCCAACAAAAAGATCTTTACAATAAAATATGCCACTATTGACTTATGTTGACCCATTTTCATAATCTAAACCGTTGTCATGAATTTTGAGAAATGTGTGAAAAACAATGAATCGTTAAATTTATTTAGATTCACATATGAAGAGACACGAAAATGGCAAACAATGGAATTTCTTTCACATGTATTTTATTTTTCTATGAAAATGATTCACATGTGCATCATTTACGCATTTGAATCATTTTCGCAAAAACCAAACAAACTAGCCATTTGGTAAATTCACTTCACCAGTGAAACAGGGTGAATGGTCATTTAAAGAGACAATAAAAGAAAAGGCGTCAAATTAGGAAGTATCATATTTCAAAAAATACATATACCTTTTACCAAAAAAGGTCAAAAGTTACTTTTCCATGCCACTAAATAATAAAAAAAAAAAAATGTGAAACGTTACATTCTCATTTCACTAAATGACAAAAGGTCATCACTTTTTTATTTAAACTTTCTTTTTCTTATATCTTTATTTGACCATTCACTTCACTTCATTTTAATAATGGAGTTACCAAACTGGTAAGGCTTCATGAACTTATCATAAGTCTACATCATAAAGGATTTCACTTTTTTTATAGATTTATACCTGCTTTTTTCCTAGTTTGGACAAGCTTAGATATATACTACGTTAATAGTTGATCTTCCCAATATAGTTGGGACAAGGCTTTGATAATGATGATATACCTATGCTTTCTACTAGAATATTGAGCCCATTAATTCCACCAAATAGGAAAGTAGTATGAGATTTATAAATACGAAAAAATCTGAAGATCATAATAGGTTCACATGTTCTCATTGTAGCAAAAGGGGTTCATTTGAATGCCCAAAATAAGTAAACTTAATGAAAGGTGCACTCGATGAGCCGAACATATAAGATGATCCTAAAGATGAAAAATCAAAGGAAGTGGAGGAAATAAAAGCCAAAAAGGATGGCGAAGCTCTCTTGGTCCTATAGGAGTCACCTATTGTTGAGAAGTTCACTTAACAGGTATAGTACATGGACAACATTGCACAGTAGTAATTGATGGAGGCAATTGTGAAAACATCATTTCTCAAACTCTTGTGGATCACCTGAAGTTGAAGGTTTATAAGCATAATCACCCCCATTTTGTCAAATGGCTAATGATAGGTGATGAAGTACAAGTGCGACACACATGCGAAGCCCCTTTTGAAAGTCAAGGATCCGAACCCTAGAGGGGGGAGAATAGGGTGAGCTTAGTTTTATGTCAATTATGCCAGGTTTTAACTTCTTTAAGAAAAATGGGAAAAAGTGATGATTCTATGAAAATAAATTGCATAAGCTATGAAGACAAATCACCACAAAGCATTCATCATAACACAACTATATATAGTGGTTTAACCAATTGCCAACATCCACTTCCGACTTGTGTTCCTACACCCCACCGGCATTTCACTATCTATTTATGCTTTTCAAAAGGCTAAGCAATAACATTTACAATATGCTTTCAATAGGCTAAGAAATATCCTCTATACTTATGCTTTTCAATTGGCTAAGCAATAAGCTCTACAATATGCCTTTCTAGGCTAAGTAATAACCTTTACAACCCTAATGTTTGTCTCTTTAAGACGTGCCTAAAGTACACTTGAAGAGCTTTACTTTAGGCTCAATACAACACGTCTAAATAGGCGGATATGAAAGTGATAATACAAGTCACACATACACTCTATGAATGCAAAGATGAATGCTCAATGTGTATGCATGAAAACTTCAATCAAACTTGAAAGTGAAAGCTCAATAATGTATGCCTAAAGAATTTCAAAGTTTAAACTTAGAAAAGATTTGATTAGTGAAATCGCTAATTACAAGTTAAAAACAGCTTGTAAAAGATATGCCTATCTAGTTCAAGCGAGTTGTGAAATCTCAAGACCAAAACATGTGATGCATGAAGATCTTCAATCAAATTTAAAGATATAGCTCATAAATGTATGCTTAAAGCATTTGAAAGTGTAAATCACAAAAGGAGATTGATTGAAGTAAAATATAAATCACATGCAGTTTACAAACAACTTAAAAAAGATATGACTATCAATGATAAGCAAGTTGTATGAAACTTCAGAAGGTAATATAAATCCAAAATATTGAGACGTTAGTACTATTGAATCCAAAATATAAGATAAATTGAAAGTGATTTTCTTGTAATGGAAAACAACAACCAAAGATTTAACCAAATATATAAATTATGTTACATGTGATTTCAAAAGTGATTGCAAAACATGATTCAATAAAATATATGATGAGTGTTAAATATTGCATATTTTACCCCTCATTAGTTCGAGTTTTATTGGCATCTCATATGCATATCATTTGCTTTACACAGAGATTTTATCCATTTTATTACATTAACGGATTATCGGATTATCATGTATAAATTCAATTATTTATAGTGCATTTTTATGTAATTTCTCTTCTGTAGATGGACCCCGCGACTACCCTAACCCTACGGCTAGTGTTCCAAGGCATCAAGAAGAGATTTCAATAAAGAAGTTACATGAAGAAATGTTGGTGAAGTGTTGAAGAATTCTAAAATAAGAGGAGGAAACTTTATGGATAAAAAAGTCATTTTTTAACATAAATGATTGGCTGGTTTATTTGTTAGAACTTTGGTTGGTATGGAATAGGATATGGATTCAAATCTCAACAATTGCATATATATATATATATATATAATTCTTTTACATATAAAATATTTCATCCAACTCACCTCTTCACAAATCAAAGCTTGTTGCAACCAATCAAATATAAAAGCAATCCTTGTGAAATGAAATGAGCCAATCAAATGTCAATGTCTTCAATGTTCCTATAAATTGGAATGTATTTGTAGGGCAAACGGAGATCCTTTGGCAACTTAGTCTTTTTGCAATTTTATTTTACTTTGCAATTTTATTTTACTTTTAGACTGTAATTAGGAGCTTCTTTATAACTAACCTAGAGAGAGTGAGTAACTGAAAATCATTAATGAATATTTGGAGCTCTTTCTTGATGTTTAGTAGCTAAAGCTCTTTGATTTGGCTCTCCTTTTGAAGCTAAGTAATGTGATTAGTTCAATTTCATGTATGTTTTAGTTTAAATTTCATACTTGTGCTTTAATTGATTAGTAGATTTTAAATCTAATTATGCTAATCTCTCTCATTTCTCACGCTCTATCTCTACACTTGATGCTTAGATAATCTCAATTAATGTTTTGTAGTTGGATTAAGTTCTCTCACATAGCATGCACTAGAGCTCTTATCTTTGATATTTTGTAGCTTGATTTTGATGAATTATTCTTAGAGTAGTTAGATGATGATCTAGGATCTTGACTTTTGATTTTCTTTACTTTAATCTTCATTGCTATATCATCCAATCCAATTAGGCAAGAGATTGCTAATTGGTAGATTTGGGAGTTGAATTAGAACATGCAATGTTTGAATTAATTACATACTTAGTGGATTTTGGATTGCCTAATTTCTTTCTTTTTATTGTTGTTAATTTTAATCTTTATTTGATTTGTTATTTTCACTTTTAGATTTTTAGAATCATGCACATTTCACATTACTTGTTTTAAAATCCTACACATTTCACACCACATTTTCACCTAAATCTTTTATTTCCACCATCATTCATCCACTAATTTAGTGTAGCTTGTTAGATTAATTTAGGTCTTATTAATTTCATATTCTAGATTGTCAATTAGAGTAGTTTAGTTGCTATTTTAGTTTTGTTTCACATTTCAATTGGTTTAATTTCATTTTTCATACATAGTTTAGTAGTTTTAATTGTTCACTTCAAGTGTCAATATTAGCTATATCTTAGTTCAATTCTACTTTAATTGGATACATTGCTTGTTCAATCCTCTCTCCGTGGGATCAATAATCCGAACTCTTTAGTCCTTTACAACTTGACGACACCATAGTCTTGCAGTTAAGCGTTACACATCTAAGTGTCGATCAATATACCAATTTGAGTCCAACTTGATGTGAATCAAATTGAAGCATCCAAAATAATAAATTCAATTCACAATGATATCTATGTTAAGGATACAACAAATCATTGTTAATATGTTAGAATAGATTTACCAATAATTTAAACAAAGCATGAAAATATAAAACCTTACTAGAATGATTTAACTCATGATTTCAAGCTTTAGTTTCCCTTTTGACCCTATAGCATTCCTTAGCTTATTGCCCTATTTTTGCCTTAAAACACCTCTATGAGTCCCTCTTGGTTCTCAATTTTGGCCTAGGAATGAGCTGGTTTATATAGAAAAAAATTTCTAGCGATAGTTGTCAGTTAACCTCCTTCTATGTTCGGTTAACCAAAACCCCAACGGTCATATGCAATAGTCAAATATTTGAGATTTCGTTGAGAGTCAAGTTAACTGACTTCCATAGTTCAGATAACCGAACTTGAACTAAAGTGTTCACCAAACTCATTTGCTCGGAAAATTGAAGGTTTTGAGCAACAGTAACTTGAACCGAAATGGGTTCGGTGAAGGTTCGGTTAACCGACTTGTGCTAGTTAAGTTGACCAAACATGGACTGAATGGTTTATCCAAAACAGACACTATGTAAAATTCTATGAAATGAGTGTCCAATTAAAACCCTATAAAATTCTTCAATAAAACTAAGGGTTCTAAGGTCCATGAAAATCATGCTTAGATTCATGTTTAAATCAATTTAAGGTGTTTTTAAAAAACATGAACCTAATATGCCTAAGATGATTTTGAAAATCTAAGATCATAGGCATGCATGATTAAAACAACAATATGCCTAAGATGAACTGACCATAAAAACAAGGCATGAAAAAATCAAAATCAATTTTTCAATATAATGCATCCAAGTTTTAAAGTCCAAAACATGCATGAAAAATCAAGTTATAAAAGTGATAAAGGCGCCATGCATGATTAAGTCAATATTTCAAGGTTTTCAAAGTTGATGCACATGTAAAAATTCAAGTGACGCTTAAATGAAAATGCATATGTATCAATCAAAATGCAACATACAAAGTCCCTAACACTTTTTCCATTCTTGATGATTATAAAGATACAGTTTGGTACGATGTACTCCCATTGGTACGATGGATAGTAGTAGTGATATTTTATTGGGCCGCCCATGGATGTATGATAAAATAGTTCTCATGGGATGCGAGACAACACGTACACATTCATACATGGTGGAAAAGAAGTTACACTCCATCCAAAGAAACCAGAATCACCAACGAATATATCAAGGGCCCATGCTACAGAGGAAGTACTTCACGTACACCATATCTACAAAAAGCAACATGAGAAAGAATCGAGTTCAAGGTCAAACTCTTATTTCAACCTGGGGGGAATGATGCAGAACAGATGACCCTAGTGTGGCTTAGTGTGGGGCCCAATAGAGTAATTTAGGAATATTTTGTTTTCTATATTGTTATCAGGTTTCTAACTTTTATTGTAATTAGGAATAAATTTCTAATTTATTTACTTTCCTAGTTTAATTAGATTTCTGAGGCTCTAAGTTTTGTGTGTGTGTGTGTTGTTGTTGTTGTGTGTGTGTGTGTGGCATGAGAATCTTAGATTTGATTATTGAATAGAATTGTCATGGCTTTTGTATTCATCGAAGGAGCGTCCTTGTGTTGAAGTCTTTGCGGAGATGTGTTAAAGTGTCTACAGTCACGTGCTTCGGCACTCGACGCAAGCCTTAACCCTAAGGCTTGCATCAAAAGGGTTGTGGCTGGGTTTATATATAAAATGGGATTTTGGGAAATTATAACTATGCCATTTTTAAGTCATGACTTGAGTCAATTAAATGGGGGTCTTTCAGGCCTCGGATGGACTTTGGCCAAAAACAAGAATTTCTCGAAATTAGAAGATCTTTCTAACGAACCAAGAATGAGAAGTTTTCAAGGTCGTTTGTGATAAGAAATGACGAAAACACCCCTAGAAAATGTAATATGAGGAAATACAAGTATTTTGAGATCTTAAGGGTGCGTTTGGCATCGTGTCATTTGGATGTTCTCATGTTCCTACGAGATAAGGATGTAGAAAATATGTTTGGTATGTGTAAATGATTGTTCCGAATTTTATTCTCATGGGAAGGAATCTCAAAATCTTAACCTGTCGGCATAAGAAAGTCGGAACAAAAAAACTTTGTTTTTTTAAAGAAACAACTTGCTGGCACAATTGTTTTTTTCTTATCTCTTGCCTTGTAAAGAATATCATTTGAAGATCCTAAATTCTCTCACTTATCCTAAATGTAGGCCCTACGCTCACAATCCCAAAGGAGGTGGCCCCACTTTATAATTCCTAGAGGTGAGTCACATGGTCACAATTACAAAAGGTGGGCTCCTATTATAATTCTATAATGGTGGGACCACATTATAAATCGCTTATAAAGGTAGGCATCAAGTTGTAATTTCTCTACGTGGGTCTCGTATCCACAATCACATTTTAATGGTGGCCCCATGTTTGGATTTCTAAATGTGGGTACCACATTGTAATTTTTTAAAGGTGGGTCCCGTGTTCACAATTAACAAAAAGTATGGCCCCACATATTAATAATGGCCCCATGTTCGGATATCTAAATGTGGGTACCACTTTATAATTTTTTAAAGGTGGGTCATGTGTTCACAATTAACAAAAAGTATGACCCCATATTGTAATTCCTATAAAGGTTGTGCCCACATTGTAGATTTTATAAATGTGCTACCCTCATGTTCTAATTTTTAAAGGTGGGCACCACATTCTAATTTCTAAAGGTGAGCCATGTGTCTACAACTAAAAAAAATGTGGCTCTACTTTGTAATTCATAAATATGGGTCACATGGTCTCATTTACAAAAGGTAAACCCATATTGTAAATCCTATGCATGTAAGCTCATATTCTAATTACTAAAGGTGGATCCCATATTTATATTTACAAAAAGTTGGCCCACCTCATGATTCCTATAAAGGTGGGCCCACATTATAAATCCAATGGATATGGGTTCCATATTCTAATTTTTAAAGGTGAGTACCACATTGAAACTTCTACAGGTGGGTCCTATATATGATAATAATAGTACTGCAAACAATAATAGATGGGGTCTCACATTGTAAATCATATGTTTGCTACTTTGAGCAAAACTTTTATAATGTTACCAAACAAGTTCTGTACAACATATTTTTAGTAGAGTAATTTAATATAATATTGTTAAACAAGTTCCGCAGAATATAGACTTGGCACAATCTGATCTCATTACAACTTAATCCGAGCACAAAATTGGGAAGCAACATGAGAACGATGCCAAACAGGCCCTAAATAGCTACGGGATGAACACGAAACTTGTTGAGCATGACGAGACTTATCTTTTGAAACTAAAAAAATAATGTTCTCAAAATTCCCAAATATCCCTGCATTTTTCGAAATCTGAACTAGGCCCTTCTAAGTACTAAACTTGGGGCGAAACCTCTCGAAACTTCCCTGAAACTACCCAAGACACACTTCTAACCTGTAAAACTACTTAATTAAAGTCTAAACACGTGTCATTAGCTATTAAGCATAATTAATTAATGCTAATCATAATAATTAGGGATCAGGACCTTACAGATATTGTCACTCGTTTTAGTTGAGCAACGATATCATTGCTCGTGTCTTCTTCTTTCTCTCCTTTGTTCATCTTCTCCTTACTTTTTCTTCATCTTCATAGTGCTTCGCAAATGTAATTTTTATGAAACAAAGATGTGGCTGATAGGGGGATCTGTTGGAGGGCATGGGGTATTGCAAAGATGGAAAAATGGACTGGGCACTGTTAGTTGCAGAGTGTAGGTGAGGGGGGGATGATTGGATTCAAGTGTGGGATTTGCAGTGTGAGGTTTGACAGTTGGGTGGAGATGAAGAAGTAGGTATTGGTTTGGATTTGTTTAGATACAAGGATGATGGTTGTAGGTGCGACATGTGATATGTGTGTATAGATGTAAAATAATGATGGTGTAGTAATGAAGTAGAAGTAGTTGATTTTAGAAACCGACATGAGTGAGGGGTGGAGACGATGTTGCTGAGAGATGAAGAGGGGGTTGTTTTTTTGAGAGGATAGAGATGGAAAACGAGAGATGGGTTTCGTGGTATTCAGTTGTATTCAGGTGAGAGATGATGATGTATGGTGTTCTCATATTGTTTGACTTTGGTAATGGAGGAAAAGGGATGGGGCTTTTGTGATGAACGGGCCCGTTTGGTTGGGTGGATTAGAGTTTGGAATGATGGGCTCAAATTGTTTGGTGTCGAGAGATGGGATGAGATATATAAAGAGAAGGGAGAATAGGAAGAAAGGAGAAGAAGAAGACATAAGTGAAAAATAAAAGGGAAATTTGTAGTATGGCCTATATTGTTATGAGATTTTTTCCTATAATTGACCTCTAGAGATGACTTTTCCCTCCACCTTCTCAAAGTTAGAATATTTCCCCATAGCTAAAATTACACCATTTTGGGACTAAAATACCCATAGTGTGGGCTATAACATAAGAAAAATACTTTCTTGTAAATAGATTGGGATTTGGTCAATGAAAGCAATCAAACTTGTATTATAGCATTTGCGGGTTGAAAATGCAATGGTGTAAATGGGTTTAGATGAAAATATATAGCATTATTATATAATTGAAAAGTGATGATCTAATATGGATTTTCTTATATTCTTTTAGATATTAGGGAATGTTTGGATGAGTATGTACGGAGTAAAATATTTTAATATTAAAATATCTCAATATTGTTGTTGTCTGGCAATTTTCAAAACATTCAATAGATTTTGAACTAAATAGTTTGACAACCATCCCATATATATTATATGCTAAATTCAAGATTGACCTTAGTTTTCAAATAAAAGAGATGGTCAATAACTTTATAATTTTTTTCAATATTTTTTTTAAATGAAAAGATGACGACACCACTTTCTAGGAATTCAATTTTCCATGAAAAAAAAAAAAAAAGAAAAAAAAATCTCTTATTACATTTCGAACATAAGGAACATGGTAAAATGGGTTTCTTTGATTTTTCTCGGAATCTTATTCATCCAAACAAACATGTTATAAAATGTCAAGAGAATGGATTTTATTGTAAAATAAGTTCCTTTGAATTTATAGGAATTCAATTTCATGTGAATAAATAGCTCCTATATTTCATGACATAATTGGTTATTTTGAATTCTTAGAAATCCAGATCCATACTAATAGATCGAATTTTAACAATAATGAATTCATTTTCTTAAGTCCTTGATAATTCAATTCCATGCAAATAAGTAAACCCTATTATATGTTCGGAATAAGATATTAGTGATAAGGTGGTTCCTTATAATTTCTAATAATTGTTTTCATGCAATAAAATCAGCTCTAAGTAAGGCAGGCAACTAAAGTTTCACGAGCCTTCCATCCTTACTATCTATCAATCAATGTGATTTTTGGCATTAGGACCCAGAAAATGTATAAATCGTGGAAAAAGACCAATTTGCATAAAAAGAAGAAATGAAGATATAATTAGTTTATCCTATTTGGGGCCCATCTTTCATTGTTTAAAGTTTTGATCATATGAGCAATCATTCCCAATATTTTCATTATATCGTATTTCACTTTAGTAGGTAAATGTGGATTGTACACATAGAGGTGGGCCACACAGGGTGCAATAACCAAATATTTGATAAAGAAAGAGGAAAACAGAAATCATACAAAGTGGAAAAAAAAGTAAAAATCAAGGAACGAGGATGTGTCCGGGAAATGTTTGGATAGTTTTGACATTTCCCCTGACATTGAGAATGTATAGGGAAAATTAGAGTTTTTAGGAAGGATGAAGGAAAACTCATCTCTAAAGGTAAGCTAAAGGGAAAAACCTCTATTGTCATTGGGGAACTATGAGAGCCTTCTTGGTGCATCCAATCTATTATTATTATTATAACCCCCAACGTGTCTTTATTTAAACTGAACAAGAAAGATAGCTAATAGCTTATTCTTCATTGCTATGGTTATCGAACACTGGAATGGTTAATGGATATTAATGTCCGCTGCAATCACAGTTGACCAGAAATTTTGTTTTTATTAGAAGAATCTATTTAATACTTTGAGAGCCAGAATTATATGGAAATCTGGGTCTTGGGTTGTTATATGGACTCTGTGGGTTCTACATCAGATGGAATAAAAACTGTAGTCTACATGCTAATGGGCAGTCTTTTGGATAAGACTCCCTTTTCAGATGAACAGGAGAGGATGAGAGAGCCTGCCATGAAACAACTCAACTAACATAGGATTTGAAGAAGTGTTGAGTTAATGCTTTCAACACCCTATTTACAACAAAATCTTATAAACAGTAGTAGTAACATTCTTATCTACTAACTATTTCAAGCTAAGAAAGTATATGGTACATTAGAAATTATTCAATAATGATGATCCTCTAAACGTTATGGTACACTAAGGACCATATAAAATTAAGTGTCTTTAACCGTTAGAGAGATCAAAATCAAATTCACATATTGAAATTTTTTTTGTTAAGCATTTCATGTTTTTGTTAGCATTGTATTTGGTAACGTGAGTGTAGGAGGTTACATCATTTCTTGTTGCCCGAAAGGATGGCTTACCTTGGATAGGGTGCATCTTAAGCGTACATAATAGGTGTGAAGTTTAGACGCGTCTTCTATCAAATTTCTAATGACATCCAACGACCACAATTCATGGGGTACTAAATTGCGGCTATTTTCTTTCTTATTATTTACTTTTTACAGGGAGACTCGAACTCACAAGCTGAAAGGTTGCAATTATGATCACCTTCTTCTACTATGCTCTTGCCACGTCTTCTTATGAGCTTGAGTGATTGTTTTGTATCTCCTTCAATAAGCATCCTCAATATGCCACATGCATGGCCACTTGGTGTCTGCAAGGGCTTCCACTCACAAGTTGTCATAAATGATTGAAAACTCATCCACAAGAGGTGACAAGGAATGAGTTTGTACGGCTCCTGAGAGTGGCAATTCTCACCTAGCTGCTAGGTTCGAACCTCATTACGGGGGCTCTCTTTCCACTTCCGCATTTGCAGGCTCCTTTTTTACGTAGACTGTCTTTGCATCTGTGCAGGGTTTCTTTTGGATCCCAGCCCCTTGGCTGGGATTAAAAACAAACCGTTGACATGCAGACATGCAATGCGCCCGTATTGAGAGTTCACAGAGGTCGCCGAAGAAGGACCAACCTTTTGAGAGTTTTTTTTTTTTTTTCGTCGTCGTCGTCGTCTTCATCTTCTAACGGGCTTCTAGACATCCAACCAAATATTCCTTACGAAGTAGCCTCATCTCTGCATATATATTTGTTAGAACAATTTATTTATTATTATTATTATTTTTCATCTATGCACCTCTTGCAAGAGCTGGCACTCTAAAATATGAAAGCTTCTTGTTAAACTTCAATTAGTGGTTATGATTAATTACAGTTGGACTGAGAGGCTTGTCATCACCACATTAATGATCCTTTTGAACAAGACATCAGAACCACTCCGAGGCGAGGCCCACGGGCAAAACCAGCTAAAAAGCATGAGATAGAGGTCATTTCAAGGAAAATTGGGTCTTTATTTGCAAAACTCAATCCTCGCGACATATCACCCAATGCCGCCACTATATACTTGACAATCCAAAAATTCCAGCAAATAAAAATTCCAAGTTCCAAAATTTCAGCCATCTAGAAAGTCTCAAATGACCCTCGGAATTTTTTGAATTTCTAACCTCTTTGCCTTTCTCTTAAATTTTTAGATGCTCAAGTACAAAAAAATGGATTCAAGAACTGTACATGTTGGAGAATTTAGGAAATCTTCATATATAAATTCTTCGAATTCTAATAAAGAAACATGGCCCTATCGGGGTGGAACGGGCATCGCCAATTGTTGCTCCGTAATTTGTGATCTAGTTTTATTAAGATAATAGTTGGAAACACATGCTTTGTCCCGAGTTGGAAACACTAATGGCATGTTTTGTATGGTCAAAGAAATCAGAGTATACAGGTATATCAATAAAAAAAAAAGAGGGCCAATTATAAAATCAAATCTGCTCAAGTGAAATATCCTCGTGCTAATTAAGTGGAAAAAATGGAGGCAGATTTGTCCCAAGTTCAGAGCCCTTTTAGCCCTTCGAGGCCGAGTCAGAACTCAACATTGGGACGACCAGTGGTTTTGTTCTGACAGATAAAACCAGTTATCAGAGTAAACAAAGTTACAGGTCATTAGATTTAAGAGGTAAACTGAATGTAGGGGAACCAAAATCCAAACTGTGCTTTAGTTTTCTGCTGACAGTTTTTCTCCATCTGGTCTCTCCACATCCAGAAGAGCCCCTAAACGTAATGGGGTATCCTGCGTGTCCAGCTATGGCCATGGGCCCAATATTGGCTATCAGTGCATGGACCTCCCAGATATAACCGGTCAGCTTATTTACTGGCCTGAAGTTGCCACATCTTACAATTGGTGCATAGTTGTCAATTTCGTTTTGGACCCCATTTCAGATACCGAAAGGAGGGTAACTAATAGACATTCAGCGTTACAGCATTTTATACCAGAGTTCTGTTTCAAAAGAAAATAATGAAAAAAATAAGGGATGTAAATCAATTTAGAAGAATATGAGAAATATTAAAAAAAGTGAAAATAGCTTATAAATTATATATTTAATTCATTCTATTAAATAAAAAAATGTAATATGCTATTTATATCAAAGTGCCAAAAAATGAGTACCAAGTGAAGAAATAGAACATTAGATGTGGCCAAAAAAATCTAAATTGAAATCTTTTAAGGGCGTTCGTTTTGGCCCACTGACTGGAACAAATAGTTTCAACCAAATCAGCTGATAACTAGGATTCACTGTCAGGGAATGGGCATATGGCATCCAACGGGTTCTGAAGAACAATAACATATTGGAAGAAAGAAATGTCCATCTCAGAAAAAAGAGATGCCTTCTTATTGGCATTTAACAAGTAGACGAATACCAAATGAAGCCTGTGTCCACACAGTGAATACAGGTTTTGCTGATGAAAGAACTAGATTTCTTGATCTTAATTTATTGGGACAGGGTCGTGTGGGCCAAGATCATCGATTGGTGGGCGTTGCCTATGATGGTCGGTGACAGATTGGTAGGCCATGGCTAATGCTAGAGCCTGCATGCAAGGAAGTAGAATTAATTAGAATAATTAAATAAATAATCGTAATACCATCACAATGATTTCAACCACCCTGCAATAAACAGCAAAATGCCAATAGTTTTCCTGTGCTGATGAATGAATGACTGAGTATTCAAAGATCAAAGATATTACAAAGCAGAAGATAATACAAAACAACAAAACTGGAAAAGTATTACAAGCTTGGACGCCCATATAGTAACTCTATGTGCGCTTGATTATTGATGTCCAAAAAACTACCAGGCAAAAAGGGACACTGGGAGTTGCATGCTTACTTTAACAGTCTTCTATACTATACCATAGGTATGCATGTTTCCATTGCGCTAACAGTTTCTTAATGTTCCTTTTCGGAAATGGTGACTGGTTAATTTATTAAAGGAACAAAAAGATAAAAAGAATTCATGCCTAAAAACAGGCAGAATGTCCTCAACCTTCATGAAAAGGGGAAAAGAAAAGGACAAAAAACAACAACAAATAGTCTAGAAGATTGCGTCCTCAACATTCCATCCAAGCGGATGTTCTGATTGGTCTGCAAATTAGCATTGGGACCCGGGTACACCCCCCCCAAACCCCCCACCACCCCCCCGCCCGGAACTCAGAGTGCCGACTGTGATGACATAGAAGTCCGCGTACAGGAACGTCCATGGGGGGATACAGAAGTCTGCAAACAGAAATGTCCGTAGGAGAAAATCCCCCTTCCATTCAGTACCTCCACATGAGAAACAAAAATCCCCACAAATTCCAGTGTAGTAGGTGTTGGTGGCATAGTTAATTCTGCACTTCCTTCCCTAGTCTTGTCAATTCTGTGACAAGAGTGCAAAACCTTGCCTCTGGAAGCTTCGGAAAGGTAGATCAAGCTCAAGTCCAAAGGATCAAGTCCTGAAAGGCCCTGGATCATCAAGTTCAATTCAATTCTCCATGATGTGACAATCTATAGGTAAAATGGACCCTAAGAATAACCAAGAAAAGGCCCTTGGGTCCCTCAAACCAACTAGTAAAATAAATGGATTTGAAAGGAGCAGATCTGAACTTGTTGAGTTGAGAAATCAGGCCTTACGGCTACCCATAGGGACTTACGACAAACCGTATGAGCACAAGCAAGCTTACCGTAACTACACTTCGATGAGATTTTCCAGTTAGCCAATTTTGGCCATTTTCCTCTACAGTGAACTTATGGCTAGCTGTAGGTCATCCCCTGGTGAGCAGCAACGCTAACTGTCGAACAAAAGCCTGTTTTGAATTTCCAGTCAAACTAGTTGTTGGGATTTATGGCTAGCCTTAGCCTCTTCATGGCTAACCGTAGAGTATCCGTTGGCGCTCTATCTATAAATACACTATCCGTTGGCGCTGTCTATAAATACCCAAGCTCATTTTCAAGGCAGCAACTAATGTGAGTTTGAGAGCCCTCTTAAACCACGAACTAACATCCAGTTAAACACATTTTAGAGACCTCAAAATCCTTTTTCACTCACTCTCCAAGGATTTAATAGTTAGGCCTAAGAGCATTCAAAGCTAAAGAGAAAGTGATTGCTAGAATTAGGATCTAGTGTTTTGAAGATTGATTACTCCCCATGGGCAAAATCGCCTTAGACCTTCAAGACCATTTTCCACAAATTCTAAGAACCCATATATCTTAGAACCCATATATCTTAGTCACCTTAGACCCAGACTTCCTTCCTCACTTGGTTGAGCACAATTCGAGCATCTTCATCACCAAGGAGTTAAGCAAGGAGTCAAAGCTTGGAGTTAAATCTTCATACAACACGCATCAAGCTAGTCATCTACAAAGAGGCAAGCATTCTTGCTTTTATTTTATCCTTATATAATCGTAAAGTAGATTAGACTTGTGTGATCGAACCACTATAAAAAAAAAAAAAATAGTGGTGGAGTAAACATTCGTGATCAGACCACCGTATCAAAAAAATCTAGGTGTAAAGGTTTATGAGGTGCACCTGTTGAAAACCTTTCATAGTGAAAGCATTCTTGCTTTTATGATGAGTGGTTCTCTTAGGAGTGGACATAGGTCAAGGACCGAACCACTATAAATCGTTGTGTGCCTCCATCTTTATTATGCCTTATTGTTTTACATTTATGCTATGAGATACATGTGTTAGACAGTCATATCTTATATGGATTGGCATACAACTCATGTGTGCTAAATTACATTAAGAACTTATTGGCATTTTCTTAGTGTTCGAGCTTTCTAGTAGTTCATATTCTTTATCTTGTAATTAGCATTATCGATCACTTAATTATTTCCACAATAGTTATATCTAGTCATTTAAATTGAGTAATCATTGTTTGTACTAGGACTCTGTAGTAGTTCATATTCTTTATCTTGTAATTAACACTATTGATCACTTAATTATTTCCAAAGTAGTTATATCTTGTTGTTTAAATTGAGTTATCATTGTTTGCACTAGGACTTCGTAATTTTTATATAGTCATTATTTTCAATTATTCCTATTAAAACCCCCCATACTATGATGCAAAGGCCTTAAATGCCATTCCTTGTGCTATGTCCCCTGATGAATTCAAAAGAATAATGACTTGTACATCAGCCAAGCAAGCTTGGAACATTCTAGAGACGACCTATGAAGGTACAAAGGTCCAAACTCCAACTCCTCGCTACTCAATTTGAGAATATTCGTATGGATGGGAATGAAACTTTTACACAATTTCATACGAAATTAAATGAAATAGTAAATGCTCTGTGGGCACTTAAGAGAAACTATAATGGAAGGAAAAATTTATAATAAAATCTTAAGATCACTTCCAGAGAGGTTTTATCCTAAGGTGACCTCTATTGAGGAGCATAAGGATCCCGAGAATATGAAAGTAGAAGACCTAGTTGGATCCCTCCAAATTTATGAGCTAAAAAATGTGACACTTCCAAAAAGAAATCCATTGCCTTAAAATCTTCAGTCTCTAAAAATAAAATCCAAGAAGAATCAACTTCTAAAAGTAAAGACGAAAAAGACATGGAAACTCTTGCCAAAAAAACTCCTTAAACATTTTAAGAGCAAGAGAAGACCAAAACATAACAAACATGAAAAGTTCTTTGTTAAAAAATAAAAGCAAAGTTAAATCTCCTCTAAAAGCAAGTCAAAGGACATCCAATGTTACAATTGTAAAAGGTATGGCCATATAGCACCATAATGTCCTACTAAAGTTAAATTGAAAAAGAAAGGTCTGGTTACTAATGCCACGTGGGATGACTCATCAGAATCTGAGTCCGAGCCAAATGAGTCATACCCAGAGGAAACTGAAAGTTATCCTATCTTGATAGCCTCCACAACATTCAACTTTATAGAGGCAATGAAACAAACAGTTAAATCGGATGTTGAAGCCTCTGGTACTGAAATAGAACCTGAAGATTCAAGTGATGAAAAAATGATGAACTTCAGGATGCCTATGACTCACTCTATGAGGAGAGTTGTAAACTAATTGAACGAGTAAGTCAACAGAAGGCTAAAAATACTAAATTGAGAAATGAGCTTGAACAAGTCAAAAATGAAAAGGATTCATAAGCAAATGAGCCTGAAAAGGTTAAAACAGAATTAAAGATTGCTAATGAAGACTTAATCAAGTTTAAGAAAATTGAGAAAGAGTTTACTTAGTTAAAATCTGAAAACTCGTCCTTAAATAATAGTCACTCAACTTAGATCCTTTAAAGACAAAATTGAGCAGAAATTTACCCAAGGCGAAGAAAAATTTGTCAAATTGCTTAAATTGGGTAAATCTCAAGGAGACGGGGCTGGCCTTGGATATAATAGGTATACTTCTCATGGCCCTAGAACCTTCACAGTATTTTTGAAAGGTGAGTCCTCATTCTCCGGTGCTCAAACATCTAAGCCAAATGTTATGTCATTACTATGGTACAAGAGGACATATAAAATTAAGTGCAAATTAAGTAAGAAAATCAAATCCACACCCTTCAAGAAGTCTGATAAAGGTAATCAATTGTAAGTAAAGGGAAGACATATAAAATCAAGGAAGACTCTAAAAGGTACGAACAAGTTAGATCATTTAAGAAAGAGTCTCCTAAGAAGATGAAAAACATGTCTAACCTTCCTCCCTTGACTAAAAGAATGAAAGAATTGATGAAGAAAGTTGAGAAATTAAATATTCAATTCAAAAGGCAAAAGTCGGGAGAATATAAGAAAAGAAGAAAAGTAAAGGGAAAGTTTACTTTTCATCACCTAAGATTTATCCTCACCAACCTAAGCTTAACCAAGTTAAATCTCAAGGTGTGTTGGTGGGATCTCAACACCAGATTCCTCAGCTCCTCCTTCTCAAGGCCCTAGGTGGATTTCCAAAGTCAAATGTGGCGCAGCCCTGGATCCTCGATCGAATAGATCAACGCCTCATATGGGGGTTGATCGAATAGAACGAGGGGATTCCAAAGAAAACAGCACTCATAACCATCAAACCCATTGATAGGGAAACTCACGTAATTGAATTGATTGAAGAAAAGCATAACCTTACAATGAGAGGCTTCTCTATATATATAGAGTAGCATTGTTTCTAAATAATCAATAAGGAAATATCTATTCCTAATCAAAATAGAAATTAGAAAGCAAGTCTATTAAGCAAACTAAGCAACATTACTAATTTAGAGACTACCTAAATTAAGGATAGGGGTCTTTGCAAAATTCAGAGATCATGTGGGCCCATCAGGACCTGTGGGTCCTAGTCTTGGGTTGGACTGCATCAAAATGGTTAGTTGACCCTTGATGAGAACCTAACGGACCACCCTTGCTTTACAGTTACATATGCGTTGGATGTGATGATGTGTTCTGAAATTGATTTGTATTTTCTGCTTAAACAAATTATATCCCTTGCAGTGCAAATTCAATTTCAGTTTGACATGCATTGTAGTAAAATGTTCAATTGGTTCCATGATGAGCTTTATAGTTACATTTTGTGGCCTCTAAAGATCAATTGAACTTTGCACACGTCTTGTTTTTGTGTGTTCTTGTGTGTTCTTGCTATGCTTTCTATTTTTCCCTTTTTTTTCCCTGTTTTTGCTCTACAGCTCGCCGCAGATTTGTTCTTCAGCTCGCCGTGAGGGGCTTACAGCTTACTGTAAAGTCTCCACGGTTCACCATAAGACCGAACCCAGTGACTTATAAGTCAAACTATACTAGGCTCCCTGTTTTCAGTCTGTTCGACTGATTTCTTGTGCGGCGGCAGGCTAGGGCTTCTCCTCTTGGTTTTCCTTCTTCCCTAAGGTGATTTTCTCCTCTCCCTTGTCATTGCTAGTTGATTCCCAATTGTTTTTCCTTGTTTCCTCCTTTGAATAGCTAGGGTTTTTATTCAGTTTTTCCCTTTCATTTCGTTTCTCTCCCTCTCCACTATTTTTGGGGTGTCTCTTGTCTTCTCACTGTTTTGTTTTGTTGCCTTCTTGGATCGATTTCCCTTGATTTTCTTTCGATTTCTTGTGTTTCCCTTCGATTTCTTCCATTTTCCTCCATTTTCACACGATTTTCACCCTATTTCCCCTTGTTTGAGTGTGTCCCTCTCTTTCACAATTGTGAGATCTAAGAAAGTGTCGCATCGATATGCTAAGAGGCCTAGAATCACTAGTGCATCGGCATCATGACAACGCTCTCCACCACCTCCGCCACGTACACTTGTCTCCCGTGAACTCAATAGTCTCCCTGAATTCCAAGATAAGCAAATCACTGTTGAACGGAGGGTAAAGGTAGAATTAGTGGCTGCCCATGGGGTTCATACTCTCCTCTCAGCCATTGGGTGGGAAAACATCCTACATTGGGGTGGAGATGCATTTCCTTCCATTGTTAAGGCTATGTATGCATCCGCTGTACGATCCAAACTTGAGGAAGATAATTTGTCTTTCATAGTCAGATTTTCAGACAAAGAGATCCTCTTTAGTCTTACTCGTATCTCTTCCACTATTAGGGTTCCAACCAAAGACCGTGGTCCCAAATCGGTTAAAGATACCCTTACCAAAGACAAAAGGAGGACAGTCACATAAACCATTCGTGGTCGTGTTGTTCCCTGGAAAGAGGGATATTTTCTTCAGGCAACAACCCTCCTTCCTCCATTCAAATCCTGCACAATATATTTACTTTCAATGTGTATCCATGAAAGGGGAACCATTCTGATTTGACTCCGTATATGGCTAATGTCCTATATCATGTAGCTACAAGAGTCTCCGTTTCTCTTCCATATCTGAATTGTCGCACCATTGTCCAATTATGGTACTCTCCTGGTAGGAATGTCTGTCCATTAGAACTCTTCTGTCTGACATTGCAATGGTTTACAATGTGAGAGTTCCTAACGGTGAGAAAGTTGAGTCACATGCCCCTTTTGAGAGTGCTAACTTATCCCAGATGAGGCTTCCACCTCCTGACCAGCAGATGATGGCAAACATCCACAAGTTCCAATCGAAGATTAACCTCCACCTCCTCCTCCAGCACCTTCCGTTGAGGCTCATCTGACTACTATTTAGCATGACATAGGAGATATCAAGAGAAAGCAGTCAAAATGCAAAAATGAGGCCTCGGGCATGCACCTCTTAAGTATGTAGGTTGTACCGTCTGTCTTACCCCATGACTTACCCGACTTTAGTTTAGCTATTTGACTCATATAAGTCGGTCCTTGGGACTCTATGTGCATTAACTTGCCCGAGTCTCCCATGGAATGACAGGATCCTTGGAGGTAGTTTACTTGGTCAGTAAGCACACATACTCTGCATTGCTACCTTCCTCACTGCTCGGATTTGCCTTAAACTTTCTTCCCATTTTGGGGCTACCCATTTCATGCCAAAATGCTGCTCGATTTTACTTAAATTGTTTTAGCTTAAGTCCAAGTTCAGTTTCATCAAGTATCACTCATATAGTTTGCTAGGATGTCTAATTTTGTCTGTTTAACATACTAGTTTGCTAGTCTTGTCTGATACTTGTCCAACTTAGCTAGTTGGAGGTTTGTGAAGGGCTACTCTGTGTGGAACGCAACTTTAGTTAGACTTGATTCCCAGTTTTGTCCATTTAACATACTAGTTTGCTAGTCTTGTCTGATACTTGTCCAAGTTAGCTAGTTTGAAATTTGTGAAGGGCTACTCAGTGTGAAACACCACTTTAGTCAGACTTGCTTTTTACTTGAAGTAGCTTTCCTATAATTGGTTATCATTCTTAGGATGAAGTCTAGTTAGGTCTTTTCACCTTGGAATCTTGAGTAGGCACCACCTAGCTTCGATCCAGCATAGTGAGCGCAGCTGTGTTAGGGTTTATTTATATTTATAACTCTTAAATGGAAATAAAAAGATGTTTACATTCTAAAAATTACAAATTGTTCCACCCTTTTTTTCTTAAAAGCAAGATGAGGATGCCCACTAAATGGAGCATGACTCAAGCACACTATTTGTCAAATGTGCCTCTTAGAGTGAGCCGTACCCCCAATGCAAGTCACGCCTCAGACTAAGGCACAGGGCATTCTTGGGAAGCCCTGCCACAGAACAAGAGAAGAGAGGCATAAGCCCCCAAACACTTCTAAAAACACTAGTACAGAAATGTCTTTCTATGGATCCACATATAATGGGCAACAATTACCAGATTCAAACGTTAGGATGTTTGTGTACTTAGTCAAAATTACATGGAGAGCCAATGCTTTCATTTCACAACCGCTTTCCAGATTCATTAGGGTTACAGAGATAAGTGCAGTACAGTATATGGATAGCTCATGTTCAAAAAAAGAACATATCATTTGAATGAATGGGATCGTATATATAATTGTTCAAATTTCAATAATTGTAGGGAAAATGTAAGTTCTAATTAGCAATAATTTCCCTAAGTTCATTGCACCAGATGTGGAAATGCACGATTATCATAGAAAAGCATGGGCATACATGTAAAAATGGCTCAGGTTTTATATCCTCAGATTTAGAAATCACTAGCGAAAAGGTCATGGCTTCCACCCCCACACCAAGCTGACCAGAGTCAAGAACAGCAAAGAGTACTTCAATGATTCAACAAAATTTATCATACTATTGGTAAATGGTAACTGATGTCCCAATTGCTAATTATCTCTCCTAATTGCTAATTATCTCTGAAAGGGTGAACATTATGTGGTGGTTCTTAAACAAGTGATTATAAAAGATGACTTGACCAACAACTTACAATGTGATCTCGTCGTGGGGGAGCATATATGCCAGTTGTGATGGTGGTTCTCCTTCGACTACCACCCTCTGGTGGATTTGTAATGTTCTTGAATCCAGTCGGAACAATAACTAATGGCATGCCAACTAGATTACCCAAGCAAACTTTCTCCCAATCGGTTGCATTTCCAATGAAAGCATCAACAACAAAGCACTGATGGATCTCTCGAATCAATTTACCCCTTGCTCTTTGTGCCTGGGAACAATCCAATCATAATTTTAGAATTTTGCTAATTATCCATTGATGTGTATTGTGGTCTGAAGAGTTGCTAAAAATACATAAATTAATAAGCTGACATTTAGGATACGTACACATGGAGGATTAACTTTAAATCCTCAAACCCAATGAAAATTTAATTCCACAGTCCAATGATGTCTATACATGAAGTTTGCGTACCCACTTTTCATCAAACAATGTTTTGTACGGAAAATAATACTATGTTTGACAAAAAATTGTTATAGACAGAAGATAACATTATGTTTGACAAACTTAAGATTGGCATTAAAACTGTTGTACCCGCTCAGGGAGTGCCTTGTATTTATACTAATGTTTACAATATAAAATTGCATGAATACTTCTATCAAAGGGTTTAAAGAACCCTCCACCTAGTGGTGCATTGAAACTGGATTTTGATGGAAGTGCCCAAGGCAATCCGGGAAGGGCGGGCGTGGGGGTGTTATCCGTAACGATCAAGGAACCACCTTGTTATCATACTCAGGTCCAGTTGCTCTAAGCTCAATTAACAAAGCTGCAGTATTATTATCTCTGAACATCAGGACTAAGAGAAGCTTTGAGATTCAATCCTCAGCTATTGGTGATTGAAGGGGATTCTTCATGTGCGATAAAGAGGGCAGCTCAACCATCTACCACTCCCTGGTACCTTGCAGACATCATGGAAGAGGTGATAGAGAACTCTAAGAACATAAACACCTCATTCCATCTAATCAAGCGTTTGTGCCAACTCGGAAGCGGATCGCCTAGCGAAAGAGGGAGTATCCAAACCCTCTTTGCTTATTGTTACTGATTGTTAATATGTTCTTGTCTCTTCGAGTTGATGCCTAAAATATTGTGGGGGTTGTCAACCCTCTCTCTACGAGGATGACTGGTTTGCCCACATTTTTTTTTTTTGGTGGGGGGTTGGCTTTTTTTTGTTTTTAGTATAGTTCTCTTATACTGTGAAGTTTTGGTGAAATGAATAGTCATCTTTAAGAAAAAAAAAAAGAAAAAGAAAGGATATGTAATAGGGTATTTTGGGAACAACTAATTTACAAGGAGTCATCTAGAGGAACTCAATCTTGTAGATGCATCATGCTATGCCGGGGTATCAGAATTGGTACTCTCCTCACAATGTTCACATGATCCATTGTGCTTTTTTTCAATTGCAACCTAGAATAGTATAAAACATTAAATTTCTAAAACTAGCTTATGTGTGTGTGTATAAATCAATGGATAGGTAAATGTACATCATCATACATACATAATTTTCTAAACTAGTGGGTCAACTAGACTCTCGCCTAAAAGGGTTGAGTCAAATGGGGAGCTCAATAACTTGGTTTGCTGTAAATAAATTTTATCAAATACTTTTATCATAAATAAATATCTTAGTTACTAAAATATGAAAAATGTAAGTGCAAACACTACTCCAATATGTGGAAGTGGGTCTCAACTTAGAATTTATGCTCAAACTAGCTAGTATTCTGGGCTAACTCCTCTCAACAATTAAAAAATTATATTTTATGTTCCACACCTTTTCATGGCCCTCTGACACTGGTTCATATAACTCAAGTTCTCTCCATATACATCCTGAACTTTAGCATAGTAGTCCCCTGAAGCTATGATGCATAGATACGTCATGGATACGGCAAGGACACGCCATAGACACAGCAGTGACATAGATTTTACATATAAAAAGTGAAATATCGGATACGATACGACACGATACGTTGCCCATTTTGAAGTATCCGTGCATCATAGCCCTGAAGACATATCACCATGTCTTAATTGTGACAGCTCTCGTGTCACCTAATAAATTCTAGCATGATTGTTTTTCCAAGCATAAGAATTAGCAATTGGGTTCCATAACTCTTTTGATGTTTCACAATAGCAAAAAGCTTTGAGATATTGCTTTCCATAGAATTAAGAATCCAGTTCATTACTCCCATCTTTTCTGCCTTCCATTCGAATTATTTGGAGTCAGTTTTGGAGAGTAATTAATGGTTCCATCAATATATCCCAGTCTTCTGAGTTCCCCCAAGGCAAACTTGGCAGAATAAGCCCACTCATTATAATTTTTCCCATTAAGCATATCAACAATAAGTTTAGCATTAGAGTTAACGTTCCCTAATTGAGTGGATGAAGAACTGGAAGGGATTAAATTGAAAAGAAAGGATTAGCACCAGCAAAAGGTAATATAATTTTTTCCTTTCACTATTTTGTGTTTAATTTGGAAAGAAAGGAATGACGGTATTTAAAGCTTCATAGTGTCTGTAGAGTACATTCTTGCTCTTGTGACTGTGAGAAGCAAATGGGCTTTGACATGGAAAAAAATTTGTGAAGTTTACTTGAATCTCATTCTTCGTAATTGGGAAGCATGTTTTGGTTGTGGTTCATCAAAGTTAAAAAGATAATTATGTGATCTTCTCCTTTGAAAGGTAGATGTGGATGGGAATGCTAGGGGGGAAGCTAGGCCCGGCAGGTATAGGAGGTGTCCTTCACAATAATGAAGGTTAAGTGATTTTTCATTTTCTAAGTATGCATTGTTGAGGTTAAAGACTACAATGAAGAAGAAGGGTTGGCTATTCTAAAATCTTGGAGGATTTAATCAATTTCATTTTAAAACTCATCAATTGTAGAAAGCAACTCTCTCATGCAATTTCTTGAGCAAACCAGTAAGAAAGGGGGTTGTGGAAGTTCCAATTCTAATTGAATGAGATAGTCATTGTCTTCGTCTTTGAGGGTGGTTTATCGGCATGTTGTCTGGTCAGATAATGAGGCGGACTTGTTGGCTACGGGCAGTGTCTGCTGACATTGCATTCGATGCTCCTTCTGTGTAGTTTTGTGCTTTTTGTTCAGTTTGTTATAGCCTGTTGTTCCAAGGGTCAATATAAGTCTATTATAACCTTTGAATCCTGTTTTCTTTCTTTTTTCCTCCTATGTATTGGCTCTTCATATCTCCCTTTGAAAGATATTCTATGTTAGTGATCAAAAAGGTAAAAAATAGCAGTAAATAGTCATTGAATATTAAATATAGACAAATGTTATAGTTAATTTGCTATCTTTTTGTTCTTTTCTTTATTGTGGTTTCCTATTCTTTATAGTTCTATATAGGAAAAAACAAAAGCCTAAGCGTATTTATTATTTGATTAGGATTCAGCCTCAAACAATTTCTAAGTGAAATTGATTTCCAGGACATGTAATATAATATGCACACATACCTGCATGTAATCAACTGCAGTAATTAAGCGTGCACGCCTTAGTTCTACTGGCCACTGATCTTGAGCCTCATATGCATCATCCTGTCCAGCTCGTTGCCACTCATCAAAGTGTGATAACATATCAACATCCATTGTGAAATTGAGAATGCCTTGAACAGATTCAACCGTGTAATTTAGTTTAAATGGAACTAGATTAACCCCCTTTGAGGAAAGAACATTTACAACCTGACAGAAGTAAAACAGACAATTAATGTAAAACATAATCATACTTGAGCATGTACAAGTATCATTATTCAGAAACAAATATTCAGAACCTCAGTTACACTACACTGACTCAAATGGGAAAAAAGATGTTCCTTCATCATGCATAAATTGTAGCCATGCCGGTCGTCCCACATACCCAATGTCCCCTATTAGACGATCCTATCCATTTGATGAGAAAGACGACGACAACAACAACAGCAAAAAGCCCACATCTAAGTGGACCCAATTAAATCATCTAAGGAAGCATGTTGATTGAATGAGGGATGGAACATAAGAACAACATCAATCACCAAAAGGGACCCCAAAATCAAACACTGGTTCAAGACTAAATGGACCCAATTAAATCATGTAAGGAAGTATGCTGCTCAACTGAGGGATCCACCATAAGAACAATACCAATCACCGAAAGGAGCCAAAATCTAACACTGGTTCAAGAGAAAGCTCGACCAGACGTCGTTACTTTTATTCTATATCTTTCTTTTTAAATGAACCTGGCATTGTATTCTTTATCCTATATGATATCATATCCCCAACATAGTTGGGACAATGCTTTGATGATGACGATGATGCTATATATATATATATATATGTATGTATGAGAAATGCTCTTGTGAGAGCAACTTTCACACTACAATGAGAGTAAGGGTGGGCACCCACCCTTACTCTCACTGTACAGTGAGTAACTCTCACAAGAGCATTTCCATATATATATATATATATATATATTACATTACCTCTGTCTCGGCGTCTTCAAGATATCCAACAGTAAGTTTAGTGATGTCGACTGAAAATGGGTCCTCAAGGTTAACATCTCTAGATGAGTGATCATCAGGATCCTTTCCACGAATTGCATCCAGAATAACTGCGCAGTCAGAAGCACTTCTGCAGAAAGGACCAAGTTTATCCTGTTAAGTAGAAAAGCTTTAGATTCCACTCTTTTTTTATTCCTTTTTTTTTCTGTTACCACAAATGGACTCTACATTTCATTATATAAAAATTTATAAAAACAAAATTAATTTATGAAAATAGAATGTGAACAAATTACCAAGCTTTCAGAGATGCTCATAACACCAGTTCGGCCAACAGTCCCAAAAGTTGGGCACAATGCAGTCACGCCACAACGAGCCGCAGGGTACGTTATGGATCCAGCCGTTTCTGACCCAATTGCAAATGAAACTAGACCTGCAGAAGAGAGAGAATGGAATCATTGAAGTATGACAAGGATTTGAGTTTGAGTCACGTTACCAATCAAAAAAGAAAAAGAGAAAAGCGAAAAAAGAAACTAAAGGAAAAGGTGAATTCTTCGAGAGCAGGCTGGACCAAACAGTTCAGCACTTGAGCAACAAGTACCAGTTATTCTTGGAGATTTTCATAAACTCACTGAAAGATGAAGGACATAAGACTTTTGTCTGGCAAAACTTTTCAATAACAAGGGACTAGATTTGCATTGCCATGGCCACAACAGTTACACCCCGTCCCGAGTTAATTGGGATTAATGCTAATCAATCATATTTAATTAAGCTAATCGTGATTAGTGGTCAAATTAAGTTGAGTTAGTCTCAAATAGTTAAATTGAGCTTAATGAAGTGAATTTAGATAAGACTAAGTCATTTGAGTTGTGGTTTTGAACACAAGTGATAAGAACAAGGACTTTTCCGTAAATACGGATTTCTGCATATTTCGTCGAATACGGTAACTCTTGATACCATCGCGTGTATCTTGAAGAGTACATCAACTTTCATAATAGACTTGATTCCATTTGATCTCAAAATGTAAATAAGGTTGTGAGAAAAGGGCTTAAGTGCAAATTTCTGTTGTATAAGGTTTTAAACAAACCCAATTCCCCATTTACTCAATCATTCCAGTGACAACAGAAGACTCAAGAGCTCTACGGTTATTTTCTTTCTTTCTTCTCCGCTTTTCTTCATCAATTATCAAGATTTGAAGCTTTGCAAGTGATTTTGGAGAGAAGTTTTGGTTACTTCATCTTCTTCATCAAGCTTCTTTACTTCTTGGAGTTAAAGTTTGAGAGAAAGCTCAATTCCTCTTCATCAAGCTTTAAGGTGAGTGTTTAGTGATTTTTTTATAGAACTTGAAAGTTCTGTAGGTGAATTGGAATGGTTTTTAGCACAAACAACTCAAGAAATTCTGTTTTGGTTGTTCATGTGATAGGATTGCGAATTGGGGTTTAAAATTGGAAGATTTTGTCTCAATTGAGCAAAACAAAGAGGGATTCTTGTTAATTGACTTCAAACAAAGGCAAGTATATACATTTCTTTTGATTTAAGATGCTATGGAAGTGATTTGAACTCTTGGAGTTCAAATTCAGAAATTCGCTTCAGAAATTCTGTAGAACTGGGTGTAGAAGATAACTCATAAAATAAAAGGCCCATGAACACTAATCTAGGCCCAAGTAGAATATCCCACGTGTGGGACTGTATTGAGTAATGTACAGCTTGTCTCATGGACTTACTTCTATATATAGAGATTAGGATTCTTTATTCTTTATATTTTTATTGTAATTACTGCTGATTTATAGCATGTGATTAGGGTAAACATTATTATAATTTATAAAGATGGTTGGTCGATCCTCAATGGATACACGACTATTCTCTCCAAACTCCGTCTCTTCTTCTTCCTCTCTTCATGCTCTTTCATACTATTTCATAGTATCAGAGCTCAAGGTTCTAAGAGTTGGCTTTTATTAGTCTAAGGGATTTCCCAACCATCATCGAATGCTTCTCTACTGGTGTATTTTTCATCTTGTGTCTTTTCTCCACTGATATTTGCATGGAGTTCCTCTGATCAACGTGGCCCACCTCTGATCAATCTTTTGTCGCCAGCAACCTCCTTGATGATGATCGACTACTCTTCAAGATTATTTTGAAGATTTTTCTGGATTTTTTCATCATCAGTTAAGGTATTGTTCAACCTCTTCTTCATCTGACGACTTTGGGTCCTTTTTCTCAAAAGGTTTTCATCACAACCGTACAGATTTGTGGACCTGTATCCAAATATCATAAACTTGGACCAGAGGACATACAATTGATCTCTTTCAAGATGATTAATCCTGATTTGTGATTGGACTACTTTGTGGGGCCCATAGACAGCTTCTGCCCAGAAAATTCTGGTCGTCTGGCACTATTTTTGCACTATCTGTGGATTGGGCTGTGTTATTTTCTGCTGGATGAATATCTCAGCCACTAAAACTGCATCTTCCTGCTTGGTTAGTGAAATCATCGCAAATTAGATCTTTTTTTTTTCCTGGTTCTGTCTCTACTAACTGTTTATTACTTTTCTGAGGGCAAAAGTCTCCAAATGAGGAGATCTGATTCCTAACTGGCTCAGTGATTAGTGTGTTTTGGATCTCAAACACATCTCTCTCTCATTTTGCTGTATTTGGAAAAAAAATGGAAAAATATGATGTTATTCTAGTTAAATTTAATGGGAATAATTATATGGGCTGGTCTTTTCATCAAAAGAATTTTGTCGAAGGCCAAGGACTGTTTGGTTATCTAGATGGATTGATAACTAAACCTACTACTACAAGTACTGCTGACACAAAAGCCTTATCCACCTGGTCCAAAGAAAATGATAAAGTTATCACTTGGGTACTTAACTCCATTGATCCTTCTCTTGCCATTGCTCTTCAAGCATATACTGCAGCAGCTGATATGTGGGCTCATCTCAAGAAAGTCTATCATCAAACAAATAAAGTCCGCAAATTTCACTTATATAGTGAAATTGCTAAATTTTGTCAAGGAGACAATTCTGTGCAGGCATACTTTAATGGGTTTCCCATCTTATGGACTGAAAGGGATTTTATGCTTATTCAAGCTGTCCCTTCTGGATTTCTATTTGAGGCTCTTAAATTACAAGAGGAAACTGACATTAGCCAGTTTCTTATGAATCTAAGACCAGAATTTGAATTGGTTCGGTTTGCTCTCATGAATAGAGAAATATCTGTGAACCTGGATACATGCTTCCAAGAAGTCCTTTGAGAAGAACTTCGCCTCAACGTGCCATTCTTGAAGAACCAGAGGCCTTTCTAGCTCCTCTTCTTGCTAATTCTGCCCTTCTGGCAGCCCCAAATCAGAAGCCTGCTCATTGCTATGAATGTAAAGCCTTCGGTCATTTTGCCAAGAAATGTCCTAAGAAAACAGTTTGCAGATATTGCAAACGCTGTGGTCATCTTATTGATGACTCTTACGGGCCGTATCCATGACTCCTGCCCAGATTCAAGAACTGATTCAAAACATGGTGACCTCAGCATATGCATCTATGGGCTTCAATGGTGGTCGGTATCAAACTCATTCTCATATAGCATTTCCTGCTTTTCATTCTCCAGTCTCTCTTTCTTTCTCTATCACCCCATCCACATGGTTTCTATATTCACGAGCATTGAACCACATGACATCTGTAGAAAGTAGCTTTACAGACTCTCACCCTTATCTTGGAAAAGACAAAATAACCACTGCTAATAGGGACCAATTAATCATTTATGGGGTTGGCGCCATTTCTTTATCTAGTGTCTCTGGCCAGTCAATCAACCTTCCCAATGTCTACTTTGTTCCAAAATTATCAGCCAATTTACTTTCTGTATGACAACTTATTGATGATGGGTACAGTGTTAACTTTTCTTCCACTTGTTGTGTCATACAGGGGCAGCAAACTAGGAAAGTGATCGCGACGGGGAGTAAACATGGTCGCCTGTTTCAGATGGACAATGGACATCATTCCCTCTTTTCTTCTTCTTTTTCTCATAATTTCAATAAATTGTGGATTGTATCGCATCGACATCTTGGTCATGTGACCAATGCTTATTTACTTTCTTTGTTTAAAATTTGTTGTTTAGAATCTACTATTGATAATAAAATGATGTCCTCATTACTTCAATCAAAGTGTGAAACGTGTCGCTTGAGTAAAGAGTCATATTTTGCTTTTTCCTATTCATGATTCTCGTGGGTTATCATCTTTTGACATTATTCACACTGATGTTTGGGGAATTGCACCTACATTGAGTAGGACAAGGTTTAAGTATTATGTGACCTTTATTGATGATTACTCTCATTTCACTTGGATTTATTTCATGCGCTTCAAATCTGAAGTATTTTCTCTTTTCCAAAAGTTTTACCATATGGTTCAAACACAATTTAAGAAAGAAATAAAAATTCTTAGATTTGACTCGGGTGGATAATACATGTCCCATGATTTTTCTGCCTTCCTTTCTGATAAAGGCATTCTTCATCAAAAATCCTGCCCACATACTCCTCAGCAAAAATGGTGTTGCGGAGAGGAAAAACAGGCATATTCTTGAAACTGTTCGTATTCTCCTAATTGCATTCTTAGTTCCTCACACTTTTTGGTGTGATGCTGCACAGACTGCTGTGCATTTACTCAATCATCATCCTAATTCCGTTCTAGGAAAGACTACTCCTTATAAAGCTCTCTTTGGTCATGCCCCTTCATACTCTCACCTATGTGTTTTTAAGGTTGCTTGTGCTTTGTTGTCACGACCCGGGCCCGAGATCCAGTAACCCTGAGCCGTGAACTCATACTTACTCTCGTAAACTCCGAATTAACCAAAGTTAAAACGGAATCCACAAGAGATAACATTCTCAATTTACCTGTCAAATACAAAATTTTGCGGAAACGTTTATATTTGACAATATCAAATTACGATTTACATGTATACAAAAATAAAGTCCTTATACATGTATCATTTCCAGCAGTTGTTCTTCAAACACTGCATATCCAAAACACCATGCAGATGACAATTAATTACATTTCAAAATGAGTATACAAAACAACTTCTCAAAATATTTTCTCAAAAGGTTCTAACTTCTTCTCGCACTCGGATATTCATATCAAATGGTATCCCGTCCATTCCATTCATTTAATCCTCCTGGAGGAACCGGAGCGGTCTCCTCCGCTGCCGCCGGGGGCGCTGCAGGACCGGCAAGGGCCAATCGGGCCTGTAATGCCATCAATAACACTAGTTACAAGCAATGTTTATACTTGCCTCTCTTGAAGTTTAGTGACAAAAGCCCCCTTTTTCCTTAGCTTGGTTTGACACAAATCTCCCCCAAAACTCAAACCCTAAACCATAAAACATGCAAATGAACTCCTATGAGCCATTTGTGCTAGAAATCACTACAAAACAACCAATAGAACTTGGAAATCCTAAGAGAAGACCCACTACTTACTTGTAGTTCCTAGCAAGTAGGTCTTGAGTTCTCCTTCAAGGTTCAACACTTTAAAAATGGGGGGAATGACTTGAGGAAGAAGATGAAGATGAAGCCTCTCTCAAAACCACTTGAATCTCTCCTAACCTCACTCTTGATGAAGAAAAATGGAAGAGAAAGGGAGAAGATGAGCCTAGGGTTTGCTTGGAGTGGAATGAGTTCATTTTCCCTCATCTCATTCTAATATAAGGCCCTCTCACACCCAAACCCCCTCTTAATAAATCAAATTACATTTTGAGTCAAATAAAGCCTCATTTGGTCCATTTGAGGTCAAATGGAATCACGTCTATTATGAAAGTTAACGTACTATTCGAGATTGACGAAATACGTGAAAACCCGTATTTACGAAAAAGTCCTTAACCTACCTTGTTTGAGTCTAAACTCATTTTAACCAATTCAAATCCATTCAATTTTATTGCAATATGCTTAATGCATCATTTGAGACTAATTTGTCTCTCTTTGGTCATTAACCTTGATTAATCCAATTACCCATGCTTAATTAGCATTAATCTCAATTAATTAGCCTTAAGCATGATTAGTTTGGGTCGGGGTGTAACATTTGTTCATCTTCCACCTACGGAGCACACTAAGTTATCACCACAAGCTGCCAAATGTATCTTTGTGGTACAATACTGAACACAAGGGATTTGTGTCATGATCAGTCGGAAAAACGCATACGAATATCTCGTAATGTGATATTCTTGGAATATATTCCTTTCTTTTCTTTGCGTTTGGATAATCATCCTATTGCTGTGTCTTATCTGCCACAATTCCCTGCGACCGCTTCTCCATCACCCATTACCAATGTCTATGTCCGGCATAACATGGTTCCTCCTGTGGGGACTCCTTCTCCTGATCATCTCCCAATGCCGCCTACTGCACCTTTAGGTATTAATGCTTCTTTTGATAATGTCATACCCCTGCGACGCTCTAATCGTCCTTCAGTTGTTCCTAACCGATATGGCTTTCTTGCTCTTTCCACTTCTTTGGATAGTGCTCCTATACCCACCTCATATTCACAGGCCTCGAAGATTGCATACTGGTAGGATGCTATGACGGAGAAGTTGCTTGCTCTAGAAGCAAACCAAACATGGGAATTGATACCGGCCCCTGCCGGCGCATCTGCAATTGGCAGTAAATGGATCTATTCCATTAAAGTTCACTCTGATGGGAGTCTTGACAGCTAGAAAGCCAGATTGATTGCACAGGGTTATAAGCAGGAATATGGGATTGATTATGAGGAGACCTTCGCACCAGTGGCTAAAATGACCACTGTTCGCACTCTTCTTTGTGTAGTTGCAGCCCGAAACTGGCCTCTATGGAAAATGGATGTCAAAAATGCTTTTCTTCATGACGACTTGCGTGAGACTGTTTATTTCAAGCCACCTCTGGGCTATGCTTGTCCTCTACAACATGTTTGTAAATTGAGGAAAGCTCTTTATGGACTTAAGCAAGGCTCCTCAGGCGTGGTTTGATAAATTTCGGGCAGCAATCCTTCAAGCTGGATTTCGCCAGAGTCATTCTGATAGTTCCCTCTTTCTCAGATAGATACCAAAGGGATACACATTTCTTTTTGTTTATGTTGATGATATGATTATCAGTAGCAATAACATTGTTGGCATTACTTCCCTCAAACATCATCTTATTCGCCATTTCCGAATGAAGGATCTTGGTCCTCTCACTTACTTTCTAGGGCTTGAGTTTGTTCGTAACAAATATGGCATCCAAGTTCATCAATGAAAGTATGCTACAGATTTGGTCACTTCGGCTCGTCTTGATGTTGCTACCATCTTTGCCATGCCTATGGAATTAAACAGCAAAATCAGTATGGATGATGGCTATCCTCTGGCTGATCCTTCCATTTTTCGATGAATTGTGGGTAGTCTGCTCTACTTGACTATGACCAGGCCAGATATTTCTCATGCAGCTCATACTGTTAGTCAGTTTGTTAGCAGTCCACACAAGCCTCACCTTACTGTTGCTCTGCGCATACTCCGCTATGTTAAAGGCACTCTTAATCGTGGTCTTTTCTACCCTTCTAGTGCTTCTCTACACTTAACCGCTTATGCTGATGCTGATTGAGTTGGCTATCTAGATACTCGAAGATCTACCACTGGCTGGTGCATGTTTCTTAGGGAATCCCTGATTTCCTGGAAGTGCAAGAAGCAAACCACAGTTTCGAAATCTTCTACTGAGGCAGAATATCGAGCCATGTCGTCTGCTAGTGCTGAAATCATTTGGCTACAACATCTTCTTTGTGAATTGGGTGTTCTTGTTGGAACTTCTATACCTCTATATGGGGACAATACCAGTGCCACCCGAATAGCAAACAATCCGGTTTTTCATGAAAGGACAAAGCACATTGAGATTGACTGTCATTTCATTTGTCAGCATGTTACTGAGAAGATCACTTTGCCTCATGTTTCTACCCATCATCAGTTGGCAGATATATTCACAAAAGCTCTTCCCAAACCACGGCATGATGATCTTACTAGCAAATTGATGTTTTGTGTCTTCCCACATCAATTTGAGGGGGAGTGTAGAAGATAACTCATAAAATAAAAGGCCCATGTACACTAATCTAGGCCCAAGTAGAATATCCCACGTGTGGGACTGTATTGAGTAATGTACAGCTTGTCTCATGGATTTACTTCTATGTATAGAGATTAGGATTCTTTATTCTTTATATTCTGATTGTAATTACTGCTGATTTATAGCATGTGATTAGGGTAAACATTAGTATAAAGATGGTCCGTCGATCCTCAGTGGATACACGACTATTCTCTCCAAATTTTGTCTCTTCCTCTTCCTCTCTTCATGCTCTTTCATACTATTTCACTGGGCACAGTTCGGTTAACCAACTAGGTGACCGAACTGGTGACCGAATGTGTTTGAGGAATTTAAGTGGAAATTTAGTCGTCTGGATTGGTAACCGAACTAATGTTCGGCTAACCAAAAATTAGTATTCGGTCAACCAAATAGGTGACCAAGTGAGTAACCAAGTGCACCTACAAAATTGGCAGAATTCTGAAGTTTCTGGATAATTGACCGAAGGTGACCGAGGAGTTAACCGAGTGAGTTCGGTTAACCGAAGGTTAACCAAGAGATTGACCAAGTTTAATTGTAGAGGTTGAGACAAAAAGATGAGCTTCTGGAAAGCTAACCGTAGGTAGCCAAGTAATATTCAACTAGCCGACTTCCAGATTTCGATCAACCGAATAGGTAACCAAACAAGTAACCGAAATTAGGAATTTTCATATTTGAATTCTGATTTTTCCGTATAAAAGCTTATTGAATTGAAGGATTTGTTTAAGGCAATAAAATGAAGTTTATACCTCCATAGGTGTTAATTAAAGAAACTCTAATGTACAAAATATATATTATGATATCCATCGAAAATAACACGTATACATTAGACAACCGAATGTTTCACCTAAATCGAATGTTTCACCTAAATGGATGGTTTGAATCGAGAAATGAATAGAGTTATGGAATGGTCTTAATTCTCTAATTGAATTGCATACATATTGTTGATCTCAAGTCTATTATGTGAATTGTATTAGTATTTATTCCTTTCAATTATTTTGAATGGAATTTATGAATTGAATTGAAATCCTGGGTTAAACATTGACTTGTGATATATATGATTTGAATTGATTCTTGAGTCAGGCACTACATAGCTGTCCTGTTAAAGCTCATTGTAGTGAACGGGTTAAATGATAATTTCTTATACTACAGTAGATGGATTTGGGGGCATTCTAGAGCTCCGTGGCGATGTCAGTTGTCCCTGGCCCGGACACCGGTAGATACCACTACATATTTGTAATTGGAAAACTAAATGAATACTTCCATTTGGAAGAAGTGAAATGAAATGAAATGAAATGCTATAGTAGTTGTCAAATAGTGTATGATTCTTATTTGACTCTGAATGCATATATTGTTATTGTTATCATAGTACGAATTGTTATAGTTGTCTAATGTTAGACTTAAACAAATTTAGTATATGAAATAGCATGTACTATCTTAGATCTGTATATACATTGATGAATCGTTGTATTCACAAGTTTTATTGATGGCATTACAAGCCTAGTTGCCAATGCCGGTCCTACAGAGGCTGCGACACCAGCAGAGGAGGCCGCTCCAGTTCCTACAGGAGGACTAGTGGAGTGGAATGGCCGAGATATCATTTGATGTTGATATCTGAGAGAGTGACCATGATATGGAAACTTTTTGAAACAGTTTATGAGAACTTTAGAAATATGTCATCATGCATTGTATTTTAAATACGCAAATGAATGACATGGTTACGGAAAATGAGAATTTGATATTTTTTAAAAGGAACTTTGTACAATTGTAAATGTGTAAATTTATTGTATGACATCATTTGCATATGTCCACCATATAGCCAACCCCACCTAGTGGGAAAAGGCTTGGTTTGGTTTGGTTTGGTTTTATCATTTGTATATGTCTTCCGCAATGTGTATCTGACAGATGAGTATTGAATATCTCACTTGCGTGAAGTATGTATATCCCTTGTGGATTTCATTTTAACTTCGGTTAATTCGAAGTTCACGGGAGTACGTATGGTCGCAACTTGGGATTTACCCGGATGAAATCAGATCTTCGCGCTCGGGACGTGACAACAACCATCAACACATCCATCACAATTCCGAATCCCATCAATCCTTCGATCGTCAACATCCATCCCACTCCAATCCAACATCTAGAAACCCCAACCGAAACCTTCAACATCTCTTCACAGTACCCTAAAACCATCAAATCCCCACTGCCATAACCCACCTCCCATCTCTTCACGGTACCCTTCACAATGCCCTAAGGATTTCGGGCTCAGCCCTTTCGTTTCTTTCTCCTGCACAAATCCAAGAGGAAGTCATATGTGAAATTGTGACACGTGTCTATCCTAGCTACATTTCACTGCAGTAAATTTTTTTCCTGAGTTCGGGTTCAGTTAGGACATGGTCAAGTGTAGTTGAGCCACATATGATCACGCCCAGCCATTAAGAACCGCAGCCAGCAACATAAGTGCCGACATGAGCAAGGGACAGTCAAAGCAAGGTTAACCAGAGCAAGGGCAGAAATTTATTTTCTGTGATTTTGGAGTTGTCTAAAGTCCAATTTCATATCCGTTTTCACCGGCGTCTTCGTGGATAGTAGATTTACACATCAGGTTAGTCAGTTTCTTCATCCACGACCATGGAAAATTTGATTGAAACCGTTGCAGAATTAACATAAAATATTGCTCAATTATCTACAGCGATTGCTCAACTCCAAGAAACTCTTTTAAGGATGGATACGGGAATAACAAATTTGGAAAACAATCAGCGTGCGTGGGGATGCTAACCAAGATGATGAAGGAAATATTCGGAATCAACGCGATCAACCCACAAACAATGTTGATTGAGATATAGGGATTAAGCTCGTGATTCTCGAATATAATGGAAAATTGACGCCAAATGAATTTATGGATTGGTCAGTGTGTGTGGAGAATATATCATCTAGGTCAAATATTATAGTTTTGATTTAGCAATAAATGATACAGAGCAAGTCCAAACAGAATATTTTTTGAACTTAATGCCAAATGGACTACCTCCACATGAGTTGATGTTGAAGGTAAGTTATCCAATAATATTGCTACGAAATATCAATACAGTTAGAACGTCGAACATTTACAACAAATCTCATTAATGCAAAAATAATTGCTAGTCACCATCATAGAATAAGAATTTTCTTTTCAAAAATTACACTTCAACCAGCCAAAAATAATAGGTATCCATTCATGTTAAAAAAGAAACACTTTCCAATTCATTTAAGTTTTGTCATGATGATCAACAAATGACAATGGAAAACACTGGAACATGTGAGTATATATATCTTCCACAGCCTATATTCTCACATGGTTAATTGTATTTTGCCCTAAACAGAGCAAAAACAACAGCTACTATAAAAGTTCTTGTTAAACCGAGCAAAAGTGACATGTCAGAAAATGCATCGCTTTAGATGTTGTATAACAAGAATTACTAACACTTGTCAATTGCCTTTAGCATCTAATATCATTATAGGTAATTTTTATACCAACACTTTTTATCATGATACTTTATTTTCTAATGCACATAGATAATTTTTCAAACATATAAATAAATAACTTATTTTTTTCTACCATGTGTAATTAATGTTTCAATTGTTCCCTCGACATGTTGAAGAAAATGCCTAAAGATTGCAAGAAGATCCTAAATACAACAAACCACACAATAAATTGTACAAAAAAAGCACTACTCATTGGTCATTAGATGAACTGAAATATATCAAAATCTAATATTTAGTGATTCTGTTGTAAACAAATAACCACATGTATATCTTCTCTTATTCCATTATTTTATATATCGGAAATAGTTCAAACATCAAATTACTAATGTTTGATATAAGTTTAAAATACAATTATAATTTCGATAGGGACTTCGTCCTTTCAATAGGTTTAGTAACACTTTCTTTTGTTAACTACATTAGTTTATAAAAAAAAAATTGCCAAAATATTAACCAATTTTATGTTTCAATAAAACTTTTGTTTGTTAACTACAATAGTTTATATTTGCCAAAATATTGACCAATTTTATGTTTCAATGCTCTGTGAAATGTTTGTCATTTAAAAGCAAATAGATTTCAAATGTATACGGGGAAGAGAGTATTGACCACTACATTTGATAGCGATATTGATTTATTTGAAAACAGATTCACTGTATTAGAGTTAATATGTCTCAAATGTATTGGTCCGCCCTGCTCACTCAGGATACGAATTTGGAGATACCAAATATCAATAGTTTATAAATAATCATCTTATAATGACGAGGTAAAAAAAGAAGAAAAAGACATCAACGGGAACATTTACAACTTTGTTTCACTATCTGATATCAGAAACTCTTACTCAAAGGCAGAAATAGGTAACAATGATATCAGAAACTCTTACTCAAAGGCGGAAATAGGTAAACAATTTTTTACTCAAATAATATTTTTCTTGTCATCATTCATGCAATAAAAACAAATAGATATCAATTTTATTCATTAAGATAATACTCTTCATTATAAAAAAAATATGAAAACTGCTTACCCAGTTTCGTATATTACTCTAGACATAATTACTATAGTTTTGTATGTACTTCCCTCAAAAGTGGTTAGGTCACGAACCCTCACACTTCAAGAAATAACGCCAGAAGATTCAATATCATCTAGCTTCTTAATAACTTTTTGTACTATAAATTAATAATTTCTTTCATTAATATCTTGTTTTTATAATTATTAGTTTGAGGATGATCATTCTATCTACATGGAATGACTTCATGTTAACAGATATTTAAGCTTTATTAAGAGCACCGGTTAACACGCACAAAGTTAATGGCATACAAATAGCAAATGTATTTATTATGATTTTTATAAAAAAATATATTGACATGCTTGTACTTTTTTTTGCAGGTGTAGTAGGCTTAAATGCAAGAGGTTCCCCAACAATCATCACAAACCCTGAGATACCAGAAGTTGCTTCATCATGCACTTCGTAGTTATAAATCATTTCATTATAAAAAAATAAAATAATAATATAATTAATTATTACCACAATTTAGGATTTTACCTAGTTATTCTAACCATGAAGATACGCTTAATCAACTACAAATAAATAATCTTCATACAACCATTGCAACTATATTGGCAATAGGAATCATAAACATCTGTGAGATTCTAACTCAAAAAAATTGGTACTTAATCAACCAACTTAAAATCCTTTCAAATCAACATCATTTCGTTATATATATATATATATGTCTTATTTTCAAGCATTACTTAATCCCATAAATTCTTATTTTTAGGATGTTTTACATTGCATAATAGCATCAATTTCAATAGATAATCAACAACAGAAAGTTTTGGCATATGTGTCGTAGCAGCTGCAAAAAAAAAAAAATATATATGTATATAACACCATAACAATTCAATCTCATGTTCATGTCCTAACAAGGATGCTACTCTACAACCACGATAAGACAAATTTAAAGTATATAATTATTTTTATTAACTACTTTTGCTGATTAATATATTTAATTTTCCTGTTTAGAGTTATAGGAACTTCATAAGATTCTAAAGGGAGCATCTCAGCCACTCTGTTTGGAAATGAAATGAAGAAATTGTCGACACACCACTTCAAATGATGGAGTTTTCGAAGGAGGTATAATTACTATCAAATTTACATTCATATAAGTAGTCACATATCTTATAAGTATTTAATATTGAACTTACATTTTTATCTTAATCGTATGGAAACATCGATCATCGATGAGATCAGAAATACTGTCAACAAATTCAATGGACAAGAATTTATGATTCAGTTGAAGGCTTCTAAATACAGCTCAGAAGTTAACTTTATTGTTTTATCAATTGATGATATTTCTCCAGAGAGTCCAAACATAAAGAATATGTCATTATAAATATTCCTACAGAGAGCCAAACATAAAGAAAACTTTTCCCCACTATGTAAATATGCTAACTATATCTCTTTTGTTAGTTTTATACTTCTAGTTGAAGTTGGTATATATCACAAACTAGGGTTTTGGTTGTCCTTGCATCTTATCATTTTTTATAATTTTTTTTTTTTTACTAATAAAAGAACCAATGTTTAATGTCAACACATACCATTAAATAAGGTCAAATTCAAAATTCAACTGAAGTCTGCTTCAAGAATTTATCGATAGAGACAGATGTGTATATTGTGAATTTAGTAAAGATTGAAACTTCGTAAGAACTCTCCCTTTTTCTTCTTGAGAATCAAATTTCTCTTTCGTTCATATATTTTCAATGTATAATGGAATTAGCCTTAGCTTGGCATATGTTTTTATGCTTCTGTCCTTTCAAATATGATCAAGTATTGTTAAGAATAATTTCTTTGCACTTTTTCGTATAAAGAAAGCTTCCTTGTCATCCATTTATTTTTTTCTCTATATCTTGTTTAATGAAAATGCTTAAAGTTGCTTAAAATGATATCACCACACCTCAAGCTTAATGGAGAGACTGCAACTTATCATCGTTTTGATGGTCAATGTATTTGTATTATACTTTTGTATTTAATGGTTGCATGTTTGTTTCTATGTAATGAATGGTTTTAATGCTTCATTTCATTATGAGATTTGAAACTAAAACTTTATAATGTTGCATACGGTTTAGGGTTCCTTTCACTTCAATCATTTAGTTTTTTAAAATTGGAATTTAAGTCTGTGGTGTAATTAAATTATACAATCCATAATTTTATTTTATTTTTTGCGTTTTTATAATTTTTTTTGTCATGAGTGTGTGTGTTAAGGTGCTTAAGTTTTCAATTGGAATTTGAGTTCAAGTTCTTTTTTTTTTTTTTTTACTTTGTTACGGTGGATTTGGATATACACTAGATAAGAATGATGGTTGAACTCAATGGTTTTTAATTGTTACGCAATGCAATTGGGTTCATAGGAAATTAGGATTTGGTGGGGAGTTTTTTTCTTTTTTTTTTCTTTTTTAGTATTCCTCTATCCCCCTCACTATTAGCAGCATCATTTGTTGTTGATATTGATTTGGTTCTGGTTATTCAGTATGCCAAAGTTCTTGAATTAAATGCGATATACATACATATATTTAGTCCATTACTTGAGCCATATAAATTACCATCATATATTCCAGGTCTTTCCATTTTTACTATCAGTGCACAACACATCATTCTAAAAGTTTCATGACTTCTTTCTGCATTAAATAATATACTATAAAATTGATGGCATGTGAATTACTGGACAGTTGGGGTACGTTTGATTTGTATTGGAATCGCTGTGATGCTACTTTCCTTTCAATATGTACATATGTGAAGTCATTCCTATTCAATAACTTCAAAAGGTGATGATCATGAATTCATGTTTAATGTTCCATTTTACTTAAAGTGTATCTCATTTCACAGTTTGTTATGTATCTATATTTCTTCCTTCTTTCCTAATATTGAGATTATCATGAATTCATGTTTCATGCCCTTTATTCTTTTAGATCATCTTAGTGTAACTGTGTTCTGTAATCATACTGCTGGTTGTTGATACAGACAACCTTCACATAATTGCAATTTATTACACTTCTACCGTTTGTATCATTGTGGTTCTCTCTCTCTCTCTCTCTCTCTCTCTCTCTCTCTCTCTCTCTCTCTCTCTCTCTCTCTCTCTCTCTCTCTCTCTAAATATATACCTACATATATATATATATGTATCCCATATGAAGATGGCTTAGAGAGTAAAATACAAGGTTGACCGTGAGTTACAACGGACATCACTTGCAGGATGTTTCAATCTAGCAGCGGATTTGCTCATCTGTAGTACAATTAATAGCAGCGACAGTATTTTTCTTCATATATTTGTGTGGACACTACACATGCAGGGCTCAACTAGTGTGTTATGAGGTAGTTATCAAATGCACAGCCAAGCGCACCTCATAGTGGGACTGAGGCCCACCTGATGGACTGGACTGTTGGATTGGCTGTGCACACGTTTTAGATGGTCAAAACTTGTGTGCCTTACATCAAGGGTTAGGATAATCACATGAGCCCCAGTTACCATACGCTAGCAGGCCCCGCTGAGAACTTCAAATCCCCCCCGGCCCGCTCTCTCTCTCTCTCTCTCCCTCTCTCCCTGAGACCCAACCCCATGCGGCCCCGCAGCTTGCACCCGGTCATTATGACTAATCAACAATCTTGGGGTAAACAGTTTCGGCCGCTTATGCTTACTTTTCCCCTCTACTATCGTGCATAGGGAATGAGAATCAATCTTCTTACTGCAAATTCATAAGCTGTTTTGTTTCACTCATATAACTATCTGGTTAAACTCATCGACCCAAATGAACCCATGACCCAAATCTATTAGTATGGAACATTTTCTTTTCCAAGTGAAATCCCCAAAATATCCTAGTATAAGAAACAACGAAAAAGTGCTTTTGTTGTTGTGGAATAAGAAGCCTTCATATCTTAATGACGGTATTTAATTTATTCGGAGCTATTAGAGTGGGATTCAATTTTTGGGGAATATTAGTCGAAGCAAGTGCATAGGCCAAGCCCCAATGTTCTAGTGTGAACTTCTCATGCAAACCAGCTATGGGGCCCACTGTGGATCCAATCTGGGGATAGGTTTGGAGGGAAGTAAAGATCCATGTGGGACCATCCCAAGTATCAAGTTTGACCCCAATCCCATCCCCCAACCCCTTCATCCATGACCGACGAGTTTGACGGCTTCATATTCGAAAAAGATTTCGACCTGCCATCCATCGGCCAGGATAGAAATGATGGGGGGGGGAGGGTTTGTTCTGTCCCTGTTTTAGTGATCGGTTTGGAGAGCTGACAGGTGGGCCCCACCACGTGTTTCACATGACGAGAACCTGTGCGAACTGGATGTACCGGAATATTTTCCTATATATATAAACATCCCACAAACCTGCTGAAGTGCTGGCAGCTGGCCCAGCAGATGAACCAGTAGAGAACTCCTCAATGTTCCATGGGTTTCGAGTCCGTCCCCCAAACCAAATGTCATCATATGCAAGTGATCCAGTCGCAAGCTTTGCGATAAGAACAGCTCCAGCAGACCTAAGCCTGTCGAGAAAAATGTAAGAGCTAAACAAGCTACAAGCAACTATGTGCAGAATTCAAGCATTTGAGTCCATTATTATACCTCTTGTAGACCCAAGCTTCCATATCAAGAACTTGATTTTTGAAAGTGGATGAACCCCAAGACGTAATATATTTCGGAACCGATATTATATCTTTCAAACCATAAGGAATTCCGTGTAGAGGCCCTACAACACAAGGAAAAAAGCAGCACCAGAACCAATATACTTACTGCAGTCGATGATAAAATGGATGGTGATGCCTGAATTTCACAAATAAAGGTTATATGATGCTTGACCAAGAAAATCACATTGCTATTTCTAGAACGGTAATGTTACAGCTGGCACAAATCTAAGCCATTCACTTGCAAATCACATCATGGGATGAAAATGTAGAGAGAGAGGCCCATCTAGTTCAAAGCCCAAATCCCATCTGTAAAGTCCAGCGCATTTGTACGTTAGCAATATCCCCACGTGACACTCAGTTAGCATTACATAGGGGGATTTGGCCTTCAGAGGTCATCTGGATTGTTATTCATAGAGGATTCTAATCAGCTGGGCAGTTACTAATCATAGGAGATTTTGATAGCAATATATTAACTGTAATTGATTGTTGATTCTAGCCTTAATTGGCATTCCTATCATACGTATATATATAAGTAGATCAGTCGACCGAGACGACAAATTCTCCAATTGTCACGTCCCCAAAATACAAATTTCGATTACGAACCGGTTTATGACCGCCGGCTTGCAAACAAGTTTTCCCGCTTTATAGTTAGGGCTGACCACCCAAAACAATAGCAGTGCTTCTGTGTGATTATTGTATTGCTCTATTTTGTAAAATGGATTTAGGTTGTACGTTCTTTTCATCCTTGTTCCGTTGTTAATCTCTTATGATCACTACTTGTCATTACTAACATTGATCTTGTGTTTTATTTATAAATTATGCTTTCGTGCTTGCTGTTTACTTTGTTTATTGGTGTATAGGTACCAACCTCTACCCTACTGTGGAGACGGATGATGGTCAACCGTTTCAAGCATTTGAGCTAGTTAACGAACCTGAGTGGAGAGCCAGAGATGGCTATGAAGTCGTCTGAGTCCTCACAGGAATGACTTCCCTCGGAGAAACTATTTTAGTAGCAATTCTTAATAATGAACATAAATTTATTTAGTTGTTTTATTTAAGTTATTTTGGAAACTTTAAACCTTAAATATTCAGTAGTTATGTGTTTGTTCAATTTTGGATATTGATACCAATTGGTTTAATGCTTCCGCAAATATTTTTTTATGACTCATCATGTTTCAGAATTTTGTGGGTCCATATTTGGGAGCTTGTGTTGCATTAAACACAGGAAAATAATTATTTTTTCATATTTTTCACGTTATCCCTTGGCTGTATTTTGGGGACGTGACACCAATTCTCTTCATTATCATCTTTCTTCTTCTGTCATTAGACAAATGCATCCATTTAGTGGCAGCAAATGGACAATTACAGTAGGGAACCTAGTATGTTTGCTTCGGTCACCAGAACCTACCCCTTTCGCCACAAGAGTCAAAAAAATATACTTAAAAGGGCTTTATTATGAGCATGCAGCAAAACAAAAGCATACCCAAATACACTCCTTGGTCAAGCAAGTCATCCGCCTTCTTGGCTTGATTGTATGCTAGTTCCTCTGTATATGTCACTACTGCTTTCAATACATGATTATACCTAGCGCAGTAGTCTCACAATGCATCAGCAGAAAGGACAGAAAGAACATGAACTCACGCAATAGATGATACCAAAAGTCCTGTGGATGTCTTGGGAAGCACATGTAAACCAACTCTTTGTCAAGTTGAACAATAGTGGGTTCATTGCAGGTGTTACTTGAAATAAGCCAATAACTGGTTTTGTGTGGAAAGAGAGGAAGCTAAAATTTTCTGCTTTCTGCACTGGCCCCCAAACTTACCACTCGCCTCAACTGTGATCAGGGAGTACGTCCAAACACACCCGAACTGTGAAGCAAGGAAAACAGCTGAAGTTCGGATTGCAGTTCTTACCTCTTCAATCTCTGTAGGAATATTCTAGTAAGCTCCCGAGATGTAATTTGCTTAGTCTTAATAAGTCGTCCTAGTTCCAGAACCTGATAGATGCCCAAAACAAATATTAAAGGAAAGTGAGTGATTGAAGCAAATCAAATTTGAATTGGAACAAATACTTACAGTCATGAAGGCTATATCTTCACTATTGTCTGGTCTTTTTATGGAAGGGACAGAAGGGTAACTGAATCTCCTACTTTTGTGGGTTGTTTCATTAGCATCCCAGTCTGGGTTGAAAACTAAAACAGATGGGTTATGCAGTCCTCCATTAACAGAAGCAACCAATTTCCGGTTTGCTCTTAACACAGGTAAGTTGAATTCTTTAGCACCCTTAACTATTTCCTTCACCTGAGTAAAAGTGAAAGAAGATCATTACAACCATATGAGCTTCACTAATACAACAACAGATAATCATGCACTAGAGATAAAGTTTGATAGGAACAGAATAGATTCTTATAAAACTCATCACCTTTGAATCACTGAAGAAATCAGCATCAATGAGCTTAAATGCATCTTTAATAAGTGAGACCTCTCTGACTTTTTTCAAGTATGCAGTACCATTCTCAAAGTTTTCTGCTCTGTTCTGACAAAGGAAATGCATTGATAGTCCATCAAAGCTATGCATATATAATGGAGATTAGCAACCGAATTTCTTCCTACCACAGAAGGACCTATGTTACCTGGACATATGAGCACAGGAGCATACAGAGATTTTCCACACAAAGTCCCACAGAGTTTTATAAGGACTCACCAGTTTTAAACAAGTTGGGAAACAATATTTTCAAATGTTTCGGCGGAGAAGATATGAATTGCAAAAGGGGAACAAGTCACCACTTAAATTCAAGAACTAGACCAGACCATTTAATGGGACCAGGTTACACAGGAACCAGCTTCTTAATGATTTAATCCAACGGACTGTGAAGGGTCAAAAAACAACCAAAACACAAAAACTAGTACAAACCATCAGTTGGAAAGACAAGTTCTAGAAGGCGGATTTTGTTTTTCATGTTCTGAAGTTTTTTTAATGCTTCTCATGGCGTTTAACATCTCAGTCAAATTTGATTGAAGGAGAGGTCAACCAGAAAAAAAACATGATAGTCTAAATTTAATGTCGGAAGGAGGAGAAAAGAAGAGAGAACAAGAAAAGAATTGGAGAAAAAAAGAGAAAAGAAGAAAATAGGGAGAGTGTTATATGTGAGTCAAAGTGACTAAAACAACCTTCTAAATGTTGGTCCAGTGCTCTGCCAGCATGACTAGATAAGTGATTAAAGTGAAACAAAATCACCACTGAAATTTCTTTACACTCTCCCTCAAGCTAGTATATGTGTCAAATAATGTCCAGCTTGCTTGCTACGGCAATCACAGGGAGTTGCTGCGGATAGCAACTCCCGCTCCCATCACCCCTGCCAGGGATCGATCCCTGGCATGGTGGTTTACACTCTCCTCTACTGGCAACTGGGCCACCTCAGCAAAAAAAAAAAAAAGTCCAGCTTGCTACGAGTAGAACAAAGGTGACCTCTGCCAAGTTGTAATAGACATATCCACAGAAGGAAGAAGCCCAATATGCACTATATAAACCTCAAAATTGAGATTATCATGATCAACAATTGGCATAGGATGCCACAGCCTAGAGACTTCTTAACAAGTCAAAAGTATGTGATACACTTCATTAAAGCAACCTATTCGAGTTTTGAGGAGCAATAAGTGACTATCGGGTTCAATAGCATAGGAAATATCAAGTCAAGAACTAGAGCAGCAGGTGCTGTAGCGAAACTGATTGCAAAGGAGGGTAAATCGGTCACATTAAGATTTCCATCTGGGGAGGTCCGTTTGATATCCAAAAACTGCTCAGCAACAGTCGGACAAGTGGGTAATGTTGGGGCGAACCAGAAAAGTTTGGGTAGAGCCGGATCTAAGTGTTGGCTAGGTAGGCGTCCTGTAGTAAGAGGGGTAGTTATGAACCCTGTAGACCATCCCCACGGGGGTGGTGAAGGGAGGGCCCCGATTGGTAGAAAAAAACCCACAACCCCTTGGGGTTATCCTGCGCTTGGAAATAAGGATTACCGTAATTATCCTAACGAAAACAAAGACCACCAAAGATTCGGGCTATTGACGAAGAGATTAGTTTGCCAACCAATCTTTGATGTAACCCTGAATTTGGTAATAAAACACCTCTAGCTAAAATCATGACTTTGCTCAATCGAGGCACCAATAGGTCCAACTCCGATATGCCTTTATCTGGAAGTAGATGAAATGTGTATTTCCTTTGTTAGATGATTGCACCCTTGCATGACTTGGCTACCTTAAGGAATCGTTTCCCTTCTACACATCATCATCATCAAAGCCTTCTCCCAACTATGTTGGGTCAACCACATGAATTCTGTTTTCCCATTTCGACCTATGGTAAGCCAAATCTTCAGCTACATAAATTCTATTTGCCTTCTATGCATGGGATAGGAAAATGGGTTTTACATATGGTAATGTTACATGTGCAAATGTTACACGTGAAACACAATACCATGTTTGTAAAAATCACCATTTTCACATGAGTAAATGAGTACATCCAATGGTTTTAGATGTATTTGGATGATTAGGACATTTTTCACAAATTTCTCAAAATTCTTGAAGATCAAAGAAATGAAACAAAAATTCTTCTTGTTTATCGTTAAATGTGTTTGGATCATGAATTGGGAGCCCACAAAAGTGAAGAAAATTATATCTATAAGTTTTGGCTTTTCACAAATTATTCAAAATCTATGAAAATTTAATATAATCAGTCCAAGGTCTTTGGGCTTTTTAGTTCAATAAACAAATGGAACGGTTCAGGTTACAAATTGGGGCTCACCGGAATGAAAAAACAATAAGGGTAATTGATGAGGCCCATAGGAATGCAATCACCGCGTAAGAACTACACTAGCGCCTTTTGCAAGATGTGTGAAAGTGAATTTTTGCACCTCTTTTGGTGCGTAAATGGTTTTGTTCACCAATTTCACACCTCATTCATCCATCACGTGCATGAATGAGTGCAAACAAATGTGATGATTTATAACAATTACGCATGTGAATCATTGACATATATAAACGACTGCAAGCAAACAACCCTTAAAGGACCAAGATCCTTTATATCAAATATGTTGCTCAAAAATAATTTCAAGGCTTGAATCGTGTCACAAACCCTACAAATCACAACCATACATTGAGATATAATCATCATCATCATCAAAGCCTTGTCCCAACTATTTTGGGGTGGCCTACATGAATTTTGTTTCTCCATTTCAATCTATCTGAGCCAAATCCTTGGATAAGTTGCACATCATCAGATCTATTTTTATTACCTCCATCAACGTCCTCTTCGGCATTCCCCTTCCCCTTGGTGGGCCATCAACCTGCATAGCCAAACTTTTCCTTACCATCACCATTGTCAGCCTGCGTTGGAAATGCCCAAATCATCTCAAATGTGTTTCTTTGATTCTATCTTCTATTAATGTTACCTCTAAATGCACTCGAAAGCGCTCATTTCTAATTTTATCCGTCTTAATTTTACCACACATCTACCTCAGCATTCTCATCTCTTATACATCCATTTTGTGCATATGTGTTTCTAGATTGGCCAACATTCTACTCCATAAGTCATAGCGGGTCTGATCAATATCATGTAAAAATTTTCGTTCAATCTTATTATCATGCGCTGATCTCAAAGCATTCCAAGAAGCAAGTCTCCACTTCAACCATTCTACCTTAATTCTATGTTAGACATCTTCATCAATCTTCCCATCCATACTAACTATCAAGCCAAGCCAACGGAATAAATTTCTTTCTGGTACTCCTGAGCTTCAATTCTCACAGTATTTTCAATTCATTGTATATTCTCATCAAAGTTTTAATCCATATGTTTTTGTCTTTGTATGGCTTATTTTATAGCCATTTGATTTGAAAACCTCCCGCCATATCTTAAGTTTTGTATTCACACCATCTCTTGATTCCTCCACCAACAATATATCATTTGCAAACAAAATACCCCAAGGCACCTCCTCTTCAATATGAGCAGTTAATGCATCCGTGATTAGTGAAAAGAGATAAGGGCTTTGGCTGACCACTAATGCAAACATGTGGTCACTGGGAACTCACTTGTCTCTCCATAGGTAGTTCTCACAGTCATTACCGCTTGTTCATAGATGTCTTTAATAACTTCAATATAACATCTTGGAACATTCATTTTATTTAAAACCCCCCAAATTAAATAGCTAGGTACTCTATCGTAAGCTTTTTCTAGATTAATGAGAAGTGAGAACTATATGCAAAGTTTTCCACTTTGCTTGATATTTTTCCATTGATTGCCTAAGTAAGAAGATAACTTCCATAGTTAACCTCCATGTCATGAAACATTGAAACCAAATTGATTTTGAAACATCTTGGTCTTCTGTCTTAGTCGTCGCTCCATTACTCTCTCCCATAGCTTTATAGTATGACTCATAAGTTTAATCCCATAATAGTTGGTACGAATATGTATATCTCCCTTGTTCATATATATAAGTCGACAACACTTCTCCATTCATCCAGCATTTTCTTTATCGTTTATATCTTCTTCTTTTTTTTTAAATAAAGGTAACAAAAATATATTTATTAAGAATATTAGAACAACAACAAAGGAAAAATCAAAAAACAAAAAAAAAAAAAAAAAAAAAAAATTGGGAGCCCGTATAAGATAAGTATATCAAGCAACCCAACCCAATACAACTATCTTAGTGAATAGCCTAGTTAACCAAATCCTCCCAATTTCTCGTAAGCATTTCCAAGCCTCTATCAGAATGTCATCTAAGCCCACGGCCTTTCCTATCTTCATTTGTGCCAATTATTTCTTCACTTCCACCACCATAATTCAACGGAAAGAAGCATGCTTTGCTAACAAAGTATCATCTCTTGTTCTTATGTCTTCCTACATAGTCTTCATTTAAAGTTTTGCTAAAATATTCCCTCCACCTTTCTTTGATATTGTTATCCTTTACTAGAACCCTTTGGTCAAAGCCATATACACCCTTCTTTAAGAACAGGCATGGTATCCAAATCTCAACATGGCCAATCCACTAATTGCTCAGTTGGTCACACCTCCCTCCTACAAAAACAACCAGGATTAATCTCAGACTATAGCACCGATGGTGACGGACTTGGGTGAGTGTGAGTAATTACCCTTCCAAAAGATTAAAAAAAGAAAGAAAAAACATGGCCTAATTGTTTTATCAAATCACATTCAATGAAACTACTTAAGCCTATAAATTACCTTCGTAATCTTACAAATTACTCCTAATATGATTAACGGAATGAACTTATGAGGCAAAGTCACATACACGTTCTCCATAGAAACACATATCTGACATAACGTTGATATAACGACTATGAGAGATCAGCTGCGAGTAATAAAGTACTCAAAACTGAAGTCAGTTTCACCAACAGTGCAAATGTTTCATGATGATTAATCTCATAATGTCTTTAAGCCCTAGTCACCAAAGTGAAGTTTGTAATAATCCAGTAAAACTTGGATTGGAAAATCTGGGTGGCCACAACGAGTATACAGAATTGGTGGCTTGATCAGTCTAACCCCTTGATGAACGGCCCACAATTTTCATCACTTAAAAGGAGGGCGCACAATCAATCAATCCATCCATCCATCCATTCCGTTCCATTCCATTCCAAAGGGCGTAGATCCAGGGATCCCGTGTAGTTCAAGGTCCCTGTGTGCAGTCCATTGGCATGGACCATCAGGTGTGGGGCCCACTTTGATCATGCTGCGCACCAAATCACCCAAGGAAACAGCTAGGGATCCGGATCCAAATAAATAATTAGCTAGGTGGGGCCCTCCGTATTTCATGATCGATCAAACGAACTGTAGGCAGCAGATCGTGGCCCACCGCTGGGGGAGCGGTGGGTCCCACATCCGATCAGTCTTTCGACACTGCAAATCCAAATCCAAAAGGTACAACAGCGATTGACACGAAGACGACAGTGTATACGCTGTACATACACCGTATTACTTATAGATCCTTTATGTATAGATCAAAACCCTAAACCCTAATCAGACCAGAGAGAGATGGGGGAAAGAAAGATTTCACTCACCATTTTGAAGAGAGAATCGTCGGGTCGGGTCGGAGAGTCGCAGCGGGTTGTCGTAGCAGCAGCTGCGAAGACGATGGCGAGAAACTGTAGAGGTTTCCATGCCGGCCGATACGTGGAGCGTGCAGGAGCATCGTGTCCGAAGGCGGAACGGACAGGCATCGCATAGGCCGCAGGGATGGAGTTGTTTACGGAGTATGTTGTATTGACTGCTTGGAAAAATTACCCTACGGACGGTTTAGAACCCGAAATTTACCTATTCTAGATGAAATACTACATCCTCTAGGATATATCGCAAGGAAAATTTTCACCATTTTCCTTTCAACATAGGTAATAACAGCGACAGAGATAACTCGGTAAAACGCCCTTTTGTTGTGATCATCTTCTTTTATCCTCTAATGGTTTTTCTTATATAATATTATTTTCATCGTCTTGTTATGGATACTACAGGAACACAGCCTTCTACTCCAATCTCCTCCGTCAGTCGCTGCAACATTGTGGATCTGAAATTATGTAGGGTTTTACTGTGGGAAATATACGCACTCGTCAGCAGTTTAAGGGGTCGTTTGTCTTTTACGCGTGGGATATGTAAATATAATTTACACATGTAAATGATGAATATTCAAATTTTAAGTATGTAAGGTTTACACATGCGTTTATGTTTACAACGTTTGTCTAAAAACATCATTTTCACACCATTTACACATGTGATTCATTTTACCATGTTTGTTTCCATGACGTGTGTAAATTTGTTAGATAATCTTGCAAATAATAGTTAATCATTGAATTAAATTCTGCTATAATAATATGAACAAGAGACAAAAAGGCCTAAGGTTTCATTTGCATTTTAGATCCCTCAAAAGAAACATGTCTTTTAACATGAAATATACTATTCAAAAATATAAATTTCTAAGAATAATCAACTTCACAAAATGCATTCCAACATGTTTGGTATTCTACCTTTTACAAACAAATATTTCAAAATGGAAGAACTCCATCTTCACAAAATATATATTTCGGATTTCATTTCAAAAAATGATAGTATGTTCACCCATGAAAAAGATGATTCATTGCATCTAGTACTCATTTAATTGAATTCACTGCATCATTTGCGCTGCACTAGCTCTTCTATTTGCCGATGCATTCCACATATCTGACGCTATTATATCTCTGAGGCGATAAGCATATTGGCTATCAGACTCATCCTCAACTGCATCATCTTCATTGTCTTCTTGGTCAATATTTATCACTTCATGATAATGACGTTGGCACAATTCATCATTGTTGGGATTTCGCATCATGATGAAATTGTGTATTACTGCACAAGCATTTACAATTTTTGCTTGTGTTTTAACAGGATAATTCCGTGGTATATGCGTCAAAATAGGAAATCATTCCTTCCACAAGCCAAATGTTCTTTCCACAACATTTCTAAGTTTTGAATGACGAAGGTTAAAAAGCTCAGTCGATGTCCTTGGAGCTAATGCTTGAGGTCCATATTCCTTTAAGTGATATCGGGTTCCACGATAGGGTCCAATAAAACCTCGCTTATGAGCATAACCAGCATCAACAAGAAAGTACTTTCCTATTAAGAATTAAAATGACAAGTTTAGTATATATATTATTTATATATATAATTAAATTAAACAGAACTACAATTTACCTTCTGGAACTTGCATATTATATATTCCTCTGTTTTGTAGAACATCAGAAAGGACTTTTTGATCATTGGCCGAGCCTTCAAAGCCGGCACATACAAATTGAAAGAGCATGTCAAAACCTACAGCTGCCATCACATTTTGGGCAATGAATCCCTTTCTACAACGATAACGTTGATGATCTTTAACCGGGACCCATGCTGGAACATAGGTGCCGTCAATAACACCAATACAATCCTGCACAATCGTTAACAATTTAAACAATTTATCATAAAGAATAAAGAAAAAAGTTGATGGCCTGATTACTTAATTACCTTGAAAAATGGGTAGAATATTCGATTTGAAGCAATATGTGCTGGTGTTGGTGTTTCAGGTTCAGGAACTTTAACATAATCGGGACAGATATATAAAAGCGCTTCCAAAACAGCATTAAAGTACTTGCTAATTGTTTGGCCTGAATGTTGAAACTGAATTTGCATGACCCGATTACGCTCACTGTGGCCTACCGTATTTAGGAAGATGGCAACTTGTTCTTCTACAGTGACATTTTTAGTTGCACGCAATAATCCTTCTCTTTTCAGTAAATCACATAACTCCAAGAAAACATCAGTCCTCATACGAAGTAAATCATATGTTAAACGCTCATGACCATTAATGAGGTATTGTGTGAAGTCATGGCCAGTTAGAGATGAATTATGAACTCTCCTCCTTTTGACCCTCTTCTGTTTACAATGATGGTCTACAAGCATAATGACGACCGTTGATAGTGCTACCAACCACCAAAAAATAATCTTCTTCTTTATGTCCATTACTTTATACTGCTTCATAATCAATTCACACATAAAAAAGTGAGTAACTATTTTAGCCCATTCATAGAAACGTTATTGTCACATGAAAAATCAACATTATCCATCTAAAAGAAAAGCAAACACAACAATTGGATAAGAAAGACCCATCAAATAATACTAACATAACAATAAAATATAAAAGAGTGCCAAGATTTTAAAAAATTAAATAGAGAAGTCACACTTGGTCCAACATAACACTACAATATTAAATACCGTCCAAAATGCAATAAAACTACTATAGTCTAAAAAAAAAAATCACACTTGGTCCAACATAACACTACTAGATATCATCACGTAATTCCTCCAAAATCCAATCACGTCGATCCTCCTTGGTATGAAATGCAAGGAATTGACTTGACGCTTGTGGATCCCTTAGCATCCTAAGCGCCTTTCCACGTACAGATTTTTCTAGTTCTAGCTCCTGAACAGCAGCGACAACATCTGCTTGACTCGGCCCTGATTGGTTCAATTTTTCAGCAACATAGACAAGTGTGGCAGTCATCTCCTTTACTGCACGCACAATTTCACTATCAGATTTAGCTTCACCTCGTACATTGCGTCGAGAATTTGCATTTGTGTCTTTTCTAGTACGCGGGGCTTTGGAACATTCAACCATGTCATCTGAACTAGACTGTAATGCAACTTCATCAATTGGTACTTGGGGGCTTGAGATCGGATGTGGTGGGCGTTGGTTTGTCAGTACCACATCTCTTCCATCTGCGATTGTATCTCCATATATAATGACCAACTTTTCATAGTCGGCACAACTTTTTCCTCGATACTTTGCATAATCAGGATGTACCTGAAGTATACAAATTGGACAATACAAAATAGATAGTTTATAACTTAAACAATTGATGAAATATTATTTTAACTGAAAATTAATTATCCACTCACCTTGACGTAGTCATCCCAGACTTGGTCTTCTGCAGTAACCTTTTTCTCCTTATCATCCCATCCAAACCCACTTAGGCCAATCAAAGTCTTGATCTGTTTGTAACGGGTTTTTAATGTTCTAAGGCGATTTCTAATTTTACCTTTATCATAGTCATCTCCAAACTTTTCCATCATTTTTCGTTCTATCTCTTTCCACCCTTCAGTGGTATACCCACCTTCATCTTTTCTCCCAAGCTTTACTTGTTCTATAAATAAGTCCATCAAGTAATCATTAGAGTAGTCCGTCCATGAAATATTCTTCTTTTCTCTTCTACCACGCTTGGTTCCGGTTGGTGTCTCAACTTGGATGGATTGAACATGGTCTTCAACTTGTTCAGTATCCATTTCTAAAAAGGAACAAAATTGTTAAGAAAAAGATACAACTTTAGATAGATTAACATTCATAAATTTGTAATTGCCCATATAGTCACTCTTTTTTTTTTTTTTTTTTGGCTTGAACCCACAAAATCAAGGTCTCAATAATGAGCACCTTCCACTATGACACAAGCTTTTGTCAAATGAGCTATTTAAAAAAAAAAAAAAAATGCAAAAGACAAATTCTTGTCATGGATTTCATTGTACACAAGGTTATAGATGAAGCCAGATAGTGAACAGATTGTCACCTATCAGTTTCATTTTTCTTTTCTTTTTACTGTATTATTCTTTTTATTTTTATTTTTACTGTAAGTTAACATGATAAAAGAAAGGAAATCACAAACAACGCAGACATCAAAGAATACAAAAAAACAGTGCAACTCAAAGTTCAGTACATAAGACAAAACCCACTATAAGCCAAGGAATCTCTATCCTCTACCCAGTTGACAGTGACCGATGCAAACTCTCAGTTGATGAATTTACCTCTTTGAATTTTCACTTTCAGTTTTAGAACTTCAAAGTGCCGAATTTTGAAGACAGAATTCAACAGGAAAGACTTCTTCTTTGTAACAAATTAAAGATGAAAAACCACATTCTTGGGGATAACCCCTCAACAGGCAAGACTTCTTCCATGTTAGTCATTGAGGATAAGGCTAAGATACAACAAGTATTGGAGATAATTAAGGCGAAGAAGAGTCCTACAATTTATCTGAACTAAGCCAGATACAACAAGTATTGGAGATAATTAAGGCGAAGAAGAGTCCTATAATTTATCTGAACTAAGCCAGATACAGCAAGTATTGGAGATAATTAAAGTTGTAGATGTATTACTATTCAGATTTATTCAGGGACCTTGCAATAGAAATCTTTTAATAAGGCTAAGATGATGGCAATGCCTGCAGGGGATGTAAAGATGATGGCAACTAGAGTTGGTTGAGTATTAATTTATAAAAGTATTCCTTAAAGATAGTTTGAAAGTTTTTATAGTTAATTACTAATCTCATGCCTCCATATGTACCTATTCAGGATTAAGAACAATACATGATAAAGTGCAATTCATTGCAGACATCAAAACTTGTATGTTTGTTGCATGATCTACTTACAATTAGCATAAACCATATCTCATTTAATTGAAGTGGTTGAGTTCAACAACAAAGAATTTAATTTGGTTTAGTGAATTTCATACTACAATTAATTGTCCTTTTCACTTTTATTTGGATTGGGTATAAATACATGTTGATCAGACATGACACATGGAAGAGTAACTAAACTTTCACTGCCACTGAGAAAAAATAGCAACAGCAGCTGGTTTCAGAAACTTGTTTGAAGAAGCTAAGGATGGAGGACCTGCCAAAGGGTTATAGGCCTAACGTTGGAGTGTGCATCCTCAATTCTGATAACCAAGTAAGTTTATGCTAAATCTTTGACTCTGTTTCATTGTCATGCCTTTTGCTTATTTTTTTTCCCCTTGAAGTTGGTAGGTTTAGAAGTTTATATATAATGGGTTAGTGCCTGTGTGTCTGGGTTTTCAAGTGAGTTTTGTTGCTTTTGGTAGTGGGGTGGTGGGGGGTAGGGAAAGGAATTTACAAGTCAGGATTTTGATGGGTATTAAGTGTTTTGTTTTGGATGAAAGAATGGAGAAAAGATAGCCTGGTTTTGTTGGTTGATTAGGAGGGAGATGGGAGATTCTTGGTTAGAATAATGGAGTTAAGTAGCTGGATAATTGAGAAATTTATTTGGGTTTTGTCTGGTTTTTGTAGGATTTGATTGAGGTCCTGTTTGGGGGATCATGGTGTCTGGCATTAGTTGTTGTTGGGGTGATGGATCTTTTTCAGTCATAAATTAGTGTGGTTTTTGGGTAACATGTGGTGGTGCAGAACGCACTAAAGTATGTTGTTACCTCTCTCCTACAGATCCAACTTGATCTATCTTGGCCATTCGTCTGGTGGAGCCTGCATCGGGTTGCTAATAGACCAGGAATTGTTCTGAGCAGATGAGTTTGAAGTTCCTAAACATCCCATGAATAATAACCTATGAGTGGATACTCAGGAAAATATAGGTAGTGGTCAAAATTGAGAAACATAAATCACCAATCTGATGGCTAGATACTCAAGGTCTTCCATTCAGAATAATTTTCAAGATGGAACCCTAGCAAATCCAATGTGTGCTCTCTAGGTGGATGGTCAAGAGCTATGATTAACTAAACTTTCAGCTCACATCCAGTTCTTCTAAATAGAATTACTCTGTAATTTCTTCTAACGGAAATTTCAACAAACACTTAAAAGGCAGCATGCGTTCCTCAATTTATGATGAGTAGTGAACATTGCAACAAACTGAATTCAGCAATGGACCTTAGAGGACTACATGTTAGAAAAATCCAAAAAGAACACATCAAACCATCATACATGAATCAATGAAACACATGATTTTTAATATAAAAAAAAAAAGCACAACAAATCAATGTAAAGAAAACACAGCAATTTAATAAGCATCTGATTGGAGATGTGGCAACCTAAGACCATGATTTTCATGAAGTCAATAACCCATTTGTGCTCAAGATCGTGATGCCCTATCAGAAATACTAGTAAAGAAATAGTATTTGTGCTCAGATCAAGATGCTCAAGATCATGATGGTTCTATTGCTAGAGAAATGCTTATAGGAAGCCATTTGTTCGAACCCATTTGTTCATTTAGCAGAGCGTTGTATTACCTTCACACGAAGAAGACGAGATGCTTGGGCGACCACGCGGGGAGAGAGATGCAGCCAAGCTGGGAGAGAGACGCAGGCCACGCTGGGAGAGAGACGCAGGCCACGTTGGGAGAGAAACGTTGTATGGGTTTTTGACGCAGGGAGAGATAGACGCAGTATGGGAGGAAGACTCGATACAGGTTTTATCTGTTTTATGAGATCTCGACTCTTGAACTTCTGTTTTCTTTTTTTCATGCGTTTGGGGGGTTTCGAAACCAAAACTTGTTTGACGGAAACACCGTCCTCTTCCAACGGGTGTTCTTTCAAATCCCACCCATTGTGGTATTCTTTATTTTCCCACCTCAACAGGTGATCAAATTTTGGTGTGAAAATGGACTCATTTTCACATCATTTACACATCTCATTTACACACAAGATGTGTAAATATTTGTACACAAACATGACTGATGCGTAAATATTACACATATTCACAATTTACATATGTAAATGTGCATAGACAAACGACCCCTAAGGTACGAGGAAGAAGTATTGTTTTTCCTTTATCTCTTTATTTGTTTTAGTCTTTTTTCTGGATTAGGGCTTGTTTTAAGGTTGGACATTTGGATATTTTTTGTTATTTGGGGTTGCATTGTGTGATGTTGCTACGAATCTTTTTTTTTTCTATTGTCTGATTATTGGAGATCCCTTGCAAAAAAATTTGGTAGTAATGATGTTGTCTGCTTATTTTACCATTTTTCCATGAAAAACTTCGTTGCTCTCCATGTTTTACTTTCAGGCTTAAAAGGTTGAATACTCACAAATGGTATATTAGTCGATTAAAAATTTTCAAGTACTACAGGGTAGTTTGAATGCTACTTCATTCAAAATTAGTCCAATAAATTGGTAAACAACTCTTGGTAAACTTCATAGCACATGTTAAGAAACGACGTATGATGGAAGAACAAAATGAGTATGATGGCATCATTTACCATGAGATCGTTGGAGAACTAAAGACCAGATTTAAAATTTAATTTGGATCTCTACTTTATATTTCTTACAAACTTTTTATTTTTTTCTGAAGAGTTGAAGAGTTAGATATAGAAAAGGTTGGCAGGAGAATCTACAGAATCCTCTTTACTGTAAAGCAGTGGCTGAGCAGCCACAGACGATAGTAAGCATATAACAAAATTAAAAAAAAATGACAAGTTTGACCAAAAGCAAAGATCCAAAAGTTTGTGAAAACGCCACAGAACGGCCTTTATCATGAGGTTAAAGTTCTCAGAGTGCCCTTGCATCTCCATATTATCACTCCCACAGCATAGGGGTCAATGTCTAAAAAAAAGAACCACCATGGCATGGCTCCCTGATTGATTTTTTGTCTAACCACTCTTAAAAAAATGGTGTATTGTGGCTTCAATCATTGAAATTATGTATAATGTAATAACAACAAATAGAGATCCAACTATTTGTGATTATAAGTACATGAAAATGACTGTCATAGCACTACCATTCCGATGTCTAAGTTAATTATGATAGATTATTTTTTTGGATGTTAGATTGGTTGTTAAAGTGCATTCTATTTTTACTCAATTGTTATTTCCACATAATTTGAGTAATGCTTGGCAGATTGAACCATTTCAACCACTTTGTTTCTTTACTATGCAGCAATGGAAGCAAAAAAATTTGACAGATTATTATTGTATTGCATTTGGGAAAGAGGGACTCGGAGAGTACAGTGAATATCAAATGTTGTTTTTTCCAATCTGGCATCAATCACATTTTTTCCTCCTAGTTGGATATCCAAAAAGAGAAAAATGGGAGTTTTGTAATAGTTCGGATAACGATACTGATTGGGAATATACTCGCCATTTTGTAAGTGTATCTCTACTTAAATATATTTATTATATATTTTAGAATATCACATCCTTGTGCATTGGCATATGTAATATAATGTGTACAAGTTTTATTCATTAATAGTTGTTTCTCCCAACTTGGCTGGAAATCCTGCACACTGGCCAACTGTACCTCATGCATGTTCTAAACAAGATAATGAGCGAGTTTAAGTTGCAAATGTTGGATGTTTGCATTATTGGATGATGGGATGCATGTTCTCATATGCGAAAATTTGTGCAAGGATGATTGTAGAGTATTTGTGATGGTAGGCACTGAGCATCTAGTATTTGGCCGACCCATGCAGTTCACAAAGAGCGACATGTGGTTTTACAGACAAAAGATCACACGACATATATTACAAGCAATGGGAAAATAGTGGTTTCCTTGAATATACAACAAATGATGGAGGGCAGCCATGCTAAGAGAGTAGTATGATGAGATGTATGAAGTTTTTGTATATGATAGGTTGAGTATGATGTGATGGCCAGTTCGATTTTGGTTTCAAAGGCCAGGATCAGGCAAGGTCATTTTTTAGGTCAATCATTATTTTGTTTAACCTGCAGCAATGTAAAAAACAGTGTCCAAGTTTTTAGTATACATGTTGTTGGAGTGTTTTAGTTCCATTTTATTTTTGTTTAATCAACATTGGCATATCTAGTAGGTGACTGATATGAATTGGTCAGTACTATATCCACTGATATCTAGAAATTATGGGTCCAACCAGTGGTGTGATAAGTATGACAAAAGAGAATTTTTTATCATAATATCATAATAGTTTAATGAAAAGAATCTTACAAGGATATTGTAAAGTAATGAATTGGAATTATCACAATAAAAGCATGACCAAAAACAACATAATGTCTGATTTTAATGGAAGAATGATTTCTGGTTTCTTTATTTTTATTTTATAATTTAAATTAATTTTATTTTCAACAATAGAAATTTGCCAAACCAAAGTTTATCCCCCCCCCCACTTTTCTTTTTGAGCTCTTTCTGGAGTATCACTGGCCTCTGTGCTCCAGTCTTGGGAAAAAGTCCAGAGACAGCGACACATTTTCTCGCTATAGCGAGAATAATCTAATGTAGCGTCCAGAGAGGTCTAACCAGAGAGTGGTCTCGCTATAGTGAGACCCTTTCTCGCTATAGCGAGAATAGCATGAGAGGCGCAGAGAGAGGTCTCGCTATAGCGAACCCACCAGCGTGGTTTCTCTTTCTAGGGGTATTTTTCGTAAAAGGAATAATGCCCATGTGATCTCTTTCTCCTCTCTGACTTTTCCTGTGATATCCTACAGGCCTATATCGCAGGATAAAGGGTAAAACTGTCCCCACTTTAGGCGTCATTTTATGTACGATCTTCTATTAGGCAATTTGTAGTGCAATTTATAGTCTCTTATTTGGTATTGGGTAAATTTGGGGTTCTGGGCCGTCCGTACAGTAATTTTCCCTTTTAAATTTTAACAGCGAAGAAGAGTCTTTTGTTTATAGGAAAAAGGAAAAGCAAATGCAAGTGCAAACTAAGTACGTCTTTTCGTTTCGGGTAACTTCACGTTCTTAATTCCTCCAACCTGTAAGTGTCAAATTCGTCGGTCGACTTCTGCCTTGGCCCTGGCCCTGGCCCACTTTATTAAAGAATAAAATGGGTTAGTTTTAGTTAGAATAACCATTTATTTTGAGCTCAGCTGGTGGGTGGACTTTTGGATTAAGAGTGAAATTGGTGGCGTGGGTCCTCAATCTGTTTAATTTATGCTAAAGTTCTTGCTTGAGAATTTCATGCATTCTAAATTTTGTAAATTCTCTATTTATACATGTGAGAATTCTTGGCTAGAATTGTTGTATGAGGCCCATATTTTGAAACTACAATATGAGTTCCACCATTAGGAGCTTGTGACGGAGCCAGGAGTTTTCCTTAGGGGGTAAATGTTTCTCTTAACAAGAAATTTGAGAAAGAATTAAAAAGATTATTGCATTATGCCTCAAAAATATTTTACATTATAATGGGTAAAAAGAATTAAACATACATTATACCCCAAAAATATTAAAAGGGTGAATTTAGATTGCTTTTTATATCCAGAAACAATCCCTTTGACTTGAGATCATTCCCGAGGATCGATCAATGGACACATGTGAAATTATGGTGCAAGACCACTCAACCATGAGTATCATGGCATGCAGCCTTGTTGAGTTATTGTAGGGTATAGTGCCCTTGTTAAACAAAAAGGTGGAACCCATTATTTGAAAATCCAAACCATTTATCAGCCTTAACAGCTATTGTGTTTACTATATCTAAACACTCAAAAGTCAGTGCCAATAAGCCAACAATTATTAGATTGATCACTAGATTTTATGCATGAGGGGTCGTTTGTCTAAACCCGTTTACGTATGTAAATGGTGAACGCATCTTGTGTGTAAATCAGATGTGTAAATGGTGTAAAAATGAGCTCATTTTCAGACAAAGATTTGAACACTTATTCAGGTGAGAAAAGAGAATACCAAGCCACATGTGGTTTCAAAGAATAGCCTTGAGGTGGATGATTTGGTTTTAGAGCAATTTCTGTCAAAAAGGTTCTGGGTTCGAAACCCCCTCCAACACATTTAGAAAAATAGTGATAAAAGAAGAATTTCCATCAAAGAGGTTATGGGTTCGAAACCCCCCTCCAACGCATTTACAAAATAATAATAAAAGATGCATCAAAACCGATGAAACCTATGAATGAAAACCCTATGTGCATCTCATCCCCTTTTATGAAGGTAACCTCTTTATTTCTCTCTCTTACCTTGCTATACTAAAAAAAAAAAACACTTTTCTATTTCTATAATTGATTAATATTAGGATAAAGCCGGTGAGATGCATGGGTTAAGTTTTATGCACATTGAATAATGAATTAAGATAATATAGAACTAAATATTAATTAATATAAGTATTAATTATAATCCTATTTTCTTAACCATCAGACTATAAACTCATATTTCCTTAACCAAACATGTTGGAATGCAATTTTTTTAATGTGATCATTGATAGAAATGTATATTTTTGAAAAGTATATATCATGTTGAAAGACATGTTCTTTTTTGAAGGATCTAAAATGCAAATGAAAACTTTGATATAAATTAGACCTTTTTTGTCTCCTTTTTCATATCATTATGGTAGAATATAATTTAATGATTAATAAGTAAGATTTTCAAAATCATTTCATACATATACAGATATCATTGAAACAAACATAGAAAAATGAATCACATGTGTAAATGATGAGAAAATAATGCTATTAGAAAAACGTTGTAAAAAGAAACACATGTGTAAACGTTATATACTTAAAATTTGAATATTCATCATATACATGTGTAAATTGTATTTACATATCCCACGCGTAAAAGACAAATGACCCCTAAAAAAGATGAGTGAAAAAGTAGCTCTCTGCTCGGAAAAAAAAAAGAGTAGCTCACTAAGAATAGAAGGCTCTTTGGATGTGGCATAGCTGCATGGAAGTTCCGCTGTTTGATGTGTTGAAGAATTTCAAACCCATCATGTATTTACCTGTTGTTTGTTTACACTCATGTGTAGGGGCTTATACGTCATTATATTTATTTTTATTACGTCATTATATTTATTTTTACTCATTGTGCATATGAGGTATGAAAATGATATGTAAATAAGATTATTTTCATAAAAGAATTATTTTACACTTTCACTTCTCCTAGTTGCAAAAAGGTACAAACATGATGATTGAATTTGGTTCTACAGTTTGTCACGATATCAAATCCCATCAACCACTATATTATTTTTATTCCTATATATCTGTAATCCGAGCAGTCTATTTTTTTTTCTTTCATATTACTAATAAACAAACCTAGATGTTTAAGTTTATGACCTTAAATTCTTGTAGATTTTGAGAAAATATATTTAGAAATGCCCAAATAACCCCAACCTATAGTATGATATTCTGTACTGTTATGGGTCTCCAATTTTTGATCCAAACCATTTAGTGTTCTCATATATATGCTAAACTTCATGATGTGAACCTTCGTATTTTGGAACTCATGGACTTTGAAAAACATGTAAAAAGAAATAAAAACAACTAGCGCGAAATCACACTTTATAATTATCTGCACAACAACCCCCACCCCCCCAAAAAAAAATAATAATAATAATAATGATCCAAACCGTTCAATATTCTTAAAGATATGATAAAGCCAAATGCATGAATTTTAATATCATAGATCCTCATAGGTTTTGAGAAATATGCAAAGGACACAAAATAACTTAATTGTAATTCCTAATTTTATGCACTTTTGTGGGCACATATATCATGATCTAAATTTTTCACTATATTTGAGACCCACTACTTCCTCTATAGATTAGTTTTCAGTTTTTGGGGTTCACTAAATTGTTTAAAAAAAAATAATTGTATAGACCTTTCTTGCTCTTTGTCACGTCCTCCGAACCCGATTAGAGAATAAACCGGATCCGGGGAGTGAAATTTAGGGCTAATTAAAATTTTTGCCCTTTAGGCCCAAGGATCGTAAGTCCGCTGTGAGGATATTGTATTTCAAACCTCAAGTAATATAAAATTGCGGAATTCATACAATTCGAGGCATATCTAAATACCAAACAATGGATAATAAATCTCAATTGATATTTAAAGTTGCAACAGGAATAAATAAAGCTAACCAAGAAATTAATGTATTAACAATGACCATCCCAATGACCAAGGCCATTAAACAACATCAAGTCAATGAAATGAAAGTTCCAACGAGGAATAATAAATGAATAAATGAAAGTCTAATGAAGTGCCCCTGTGAGTCTCTCATGTGCCTGGTAATGATGACGCTACTCTACGTCATCGGCACTCCACTCCCGGGCCTCCTCTGCTGGTTGGAGATCCTCTGGGATCTCCTCACCGACCTTCTCCTCATAGTAATACTCACCTGAGGAGTCTGCACACCAAGGAACAGAGTCAACGACATGTTGAGCAATAGATAAGCAAGATATAATTAAAACATAATATGCATCAAATGTAAGAGTAATAACAGGACATAATCAGGCGAATACAAGGAACAAAACTAGGCATAAAGCATGAGTAAAAAAAAAAAACCAACAGAATCAATAATAGTAATCCTAGCAATACTAACAATCACCACTACCAAATGTCATGCAATGCACAAGAGGGAGACTCCGTGGATGTCCAAGCCACCTCACGGGGTACCAGTAACAATCCTATCCGGACTAATGATACCAAAGTTCGGCTCCAGGGGGATCCAAGCTCCCGGTCCTGGGAATAGTAGCACGGTCCAAGCCCGTTCCCAACTATTCAACGCCATGGACGCCGTCCAAAGACGACTGCCCACCCCGATGTCCGAGTAACCGGTCCATCAATAAAACCCCAAACTGTAGCTGGCTATGATATACAATAATAATAATAATAATAATAATAATAATAATAATAATAAAGTGGTGTTGACACAAGGAAAACCAAGACAAGCAAATCTGGCTAGTTCAACAAACAAGACACGTTCATAGGGATTATCTCATTCAAACCAATACAAGACAAGTCCAAATCCATGATAATCCCTTCAGTCTAACCAGTCATGTTTATCAATTACATGACACAGGGTCCTATGGTACACTCTAAGTCAGGTCCTTGTCCTAATTCTACAAGAGTTTATGTTTCTTAATTAATTAGGTGTTTTATGCCGAGAGAGTGTACAAAGAAACGAAACCAACGGATACGATTAACAAATCAATGAGAGATTACAATCCAATCCTAGGCAAGTGTTGTCATCCCTGTACCATATATGTTTTAACGGAGTGCGTGGGAAATTCGAATCAACGATGCTTATAAAGAAATTCCTGGGTGTACAATCATTTTGAACATCGATTGGATTCAATTCCCTATGCATTCAGTTAAACCATACACCATACACGAATACCTAAACAACCCATCGAAGCACACCAAGTCACGTGCTACGATTTCAAAACCCCATTAATGGTCACGTGAGACTAGGTTCATATTTGCCAATATCTAAGGTCCAAACCTATGTTAACAAGTCTCATTTACAATAAAACATGGATTGAATCATTAATCTGAGTAATTTTCCCACTTCCCGATCTCTGATCGTTATAAAAGCAGAACCATTGGATTTTACATCTCAAGAGCTTTCCAACGGTATAGTATACATAAAATTCTGATGAACGGATCTTCGAGATGGTCTTTCTGGGAAAGAGTTCTGGAGCCTTGGGAGATGAGGAAGAAGAAGAGGGCCGCTGGAGTTCTCGTTCGTTGCAGAGAAAGAAAAGAGATTAGGGTTAATCTCTTGTTTAAGAAGAAGGGAGAAGGAAAAGACTAAGTTGCCCCTAAGTGGGTCCGGAGAAGAAATGAATTATTAGAAGGGTTTTTGGTCGTCGGATCGCAATGAGCCAGAAGACAAAATTGATCAACGCGACGAGACCTTTCTAACAAAACCAAAATCACGGCGATAGGAATTTTTCGGAAAACACTCATTTTTCCCCTAATTTGCAAACTACCCCCTACTAGGGACAAACGAACTCGGAATCGCACGAAACTTCGCATGCACTATTCTAATGTTAAAAGAAACTCGCTCACCATCTAAACCCACTTAAATATCTAACAAAACAATAATTATAATAATATCAAAATAAATGGGTCAACGGGCCGGTTATTGGGCCCAACTGACCCAGTAAGGTCGTGGACCTTACGCTCTTTCTCGAGTGTGTCCTCATGTCATTTGCTTAAGGGAAAATGGTACTTGAAACAAACATGATAATTTAGTTCTCCCATGTAAATGTTACATATGTAAAACCCATGTTCCTATCTCATGTGTCGAAGATAAATGATGGCTTGTTTGTTTTCATTAGAACACATAAGAAATGAATATATTGGTGTTCATGGTCAAATGAACTCCACCATAAGATTGTTAAAGAGGTTAAGTGTGAATAATATTAAGTGAAGGGTGAAGGATGTAAGGTAGTTGATGACATTTATGTGGGGGCATTTCCGTAATGCCGAGTTAAGTCTTGATTTCGGTAAAAGTACCAGTTGGGCTCGCCTCGATCTCGGCTCCATGCAATTCGTTAAGAGCATCAGCTCACACCACCTTTAGCTCGATCTAGTTTCGGTAAGAGTACCAGCTAGTCCTACCTCGGCAACAATGACACCGCGCCCCATCTCAGTCTCGACACCAGCTTTAGCTCGGTCTTGTTAGCTGAGATGGACGCCAGACGACAATCATAATTAATACCCTATTAGCATGTAGCGGCGTTATAGAACAAGCTGTCAGATAGGATATGCGCGTGAGAAGGAGTAGACCTTATAAGACGGTCACATCCGCAGTCATTCAAGCGGACAAAGTATGGGCTGATGGGACAGTACTCCTGCCTACCCCCACTGAGGGTACATGGTATGGTCCGATGGGACATCCCTTTTTCACCTACCTCCACTCAAGAAGCTTCTGATGGGACCTCTATGCCTATATATATATATATATACTCGAGGCCACTCCATCGGGGAGAGGGGAAACAACATACACATGCACTTATAGTCTTCTCTTCTCCTTCCATTCACTCCATTTTTGCTAAATCACTTTACTAACTTAGCCATCGGAGTGCCTTCGGTTGATAGCAGCCAGGGGCCTCTGACCTTTCTCCGTTTCCTTCCTTCTCAGGTCCAGAGGCAGATAATTCATCTCAAGGAAGTTTTAACTGCAGATCAGTGAGTTTCGTCCTCACCTAACCAAGTCCGTAATTTTTAGGCACTTACAATTGGCGCCGTCTATGGGGATTTGGTGAACTAAAACGCCATGCCGCCCAAGGCTAAGAAGACCGGCGAATATTCTCAGGCTTTACCAGCGCAGCAGTCACCAGTACTTCAAGGAATAGCGTCGTCTCAAAGATGATGGGTGGAACGATGAGAAGTGGCTTCGGCACACCCCTAGTGACATTACAAGAGCAGTCGCCACCCTCCCATTTGAGAAGGACTGGAGACAAAACTCATTCGACGGGAGCTTCCGGGGCAGGAACTTTGAGGGGAGCAGCAGCGTCCACCCAGCGGAATAATCGGTCAGCCAAGCATCCCCAACGATGACCGACGCCCCCTCGCCAGAACCAAACAAAGGGCAGACCCCGCCTGGCAAGAGCTCCACAGCGGAACAGGTCCCCAACGCCTGTCGTACCTCATCAATCCTACCACCAAGCTGAAGGAGACGAGGACGATGACCACAATTCTCATGCTGAGGACATTAGAGCCCAGAATGTCGTTATCCAGGAGAAAGACGAGTTGATTCGTCAACTCTAGCAGCAACTGCGAGAGGCAACGACAAACCAGGGCTCCCCCCCCCCCAAACTTCATTCAACTGCACAAGGTTCGAGGGGGATCTTGGATAATAAGAGACGCTACCGAGCCTATGACGAAGGCTCGAGCAGTAGCCACAACTCCCAGAAGTCCTGCCAGGAGCCTGGAAGCCAGTGATGATCTGAGAAGATGGCTTGATTGTCACATCAAGCAAACCGTCCAGCATAAAATGGAAATGGTCGGTTTCGCTTCTGATAGGCTGGATATTCACAGCGACGAAGACCACGATGCATATCCCTTCTCTTAGGAGATAAGGGACTCTGTCCTCCCTGAGAAGTTCAGCGTCCCGAGGTTTACTCTCTATGACGGGACTTCAGATCCTGCCGCGCACCTCCGACATTTTACCCAGCTAATGACGGTTTGGGGAGACGTCGGGCACCTGAACTGTAGAGTTTTCTCCTCCAGTTTGAGAGACCTTCCCCTCAGATGATTCTACGCACTTCCTGAAGGATCAATTTCCAGCTGGCGGCAACTCAGGAGTTCGTTCCTGGAGAAGTTTCAGGTGCATAGAGTCATCCCAAGGTCAAACAATGATCTGATGGCGGTAAGGATGAAACAGAATGAAAACGTCACTAAATTCGCAAAGCAATTCTGGACCATCTATAGCCAGATCGAGGACGCCAATGACGAACTGGCCGTCATGTGCTTAAAAGAGGCGCTCCTACCAGGAAACGATCTCCGAAGGGAACTTGTACGCTACCCCGTGACCACGATGAAAGCATTGATGGCCTAGGTAAATCAGTTCATTGAGCAAGAGGAGGATGAGACCGAGCTCAGGAAAACTTTGGTCTCAAACAAGACAGGCCCTAAAAAAAAAGACCAGAAGCCTTTTCAGAGAGAAGAGGTGAACCGAAGCAAAGTTCCTTCAAGATTGGTGATGGTCTCGACTCCCACCTCGGAAGATAGGAAGAAGTCCAAGCGAACCGCAAACTCCTACAAGGTTGTGAATATGATTTTCAAGGAGCCAATCTATAAGCTCCTCAACAAGATCAAGACACAACCATTCTTCAAATGGCCACCGCGGGTGAGACGCGACCTGTCCTCCAGAGATCAGAGCAAGTTCTGTGCCTATCACAAGCAAAATGGGTACAGAACTGAAGACTGTATGAGTTTAAAATCCCATCTTGATAGACTCGTCAAGGACGGGCACCTAAAGGACTACGTCAAGGAAGAACGAGTTGACCGAGCCCATATACGCTGACCTGATGACAATAAGGACAGCGACGAGCCCATAGACATCATCAACGTCATCCACTTAGCTCCGCGCCGAAGGAGGACAACCAGTCTCGCGCCGAGACCAGGATGGCCTCACACAACAAGCAGGTGATGACAGCCGAGCTAGGCCCAGCAGCCAAGCGAGCTCAGAAGGAGAAACTGAAGATCTGGTTCTCAGACAAAGACTTGGAAGGAGTCCAGCTCCCCCACAACGATCCGCTCCTCCTAACCCTAAGATTGAAGAACTTCCTAGTGAAATGGATTCTTGTGAATCCGGGGAAGCTCGTCTGAAATTCTATATTATGATTGTTTCAAGAAACTAGGCCTCAAGGAAGAAGATCTGTGAGAAGCCCACACTCCCCTGGTGGGTTTTAGCTCTAAGCCATTTTATCCCAAGGGGAAAGTCACCCTAACAGTCCAAATCGGAGGCACCTCTACGCTGGCTGACTTCCTGGTGGTAGATGCACCCTCTCCCTACAATGCAATTATGGGGAGGACTTGGCTGCATAGCATGGAAGCAGTGCCCTCCACTTTTCACCAGAAACTCAAATTCCCATTTGAAAAATAAGGATGACAAAATTGTAGTAGTTACTATCAAAGGGGACCAGCAAATAGCCAAAGAATGTCTCATGGCCGTGGTACCGGGTGAGGCAGAGCCCAGGCATGTACACATGGCCGAGCTGGAAGTCAAGATCAACGATGTCGACCGCTCCCCAGAGCAGAAGAGTATCGAAGATCTCACCGAGGTCAGGATCGATCCTTTTGACCCCGAGCGATATCTTCTGCTCGGAAGCCAGCTACTCGATGCTGAAAGATCCAAGCTACTTGATTTCCTATTGCTAAAAAAGATGTCTTCGCCTAGACGCCCTACGAAATGCCCAGCATCGACCCTGAGGTCATGAGTCACCAATTGAATGTGGACCCCATGCACAAACCTGTGGTTCAGAAAGCACGCAGAACAGGGATCCCACAATCAGAGGCAGTGATCGAGGAAGTCGAAAAGCTTTTGGAAGCAAAAGCCGTCAGAGAAGTGCATTACCCAGAGTGGCTGGCGAACACAGTAGTAGTCAAAAAGAAAAATGGGAAGTGGAGGGTCTGCGTGGAATTTACCGACCTCAACAAGGCCTGCCCCAAGGATAGCTTTCATCTCCCAAAGATTGACTAGCTAATCGACGCCACAGCTGGGCACGATAGAATGAGCTTCCTAGACGCTTACAGAGGCTACCACCAAATCCCTATGCATAGGCCTGACGAAGAGAAGACCGCATTCATAACGCCCAGAGGCCTTTACTGCTATAAAGTGATGCCCTTTGGGCTAAAGAATATGGAGGCGACCTATCAGAGGCTTTTGACAAAAATGTTTTGGAACCAGCTCGGCAGAACGATGGAGGTATATATTGATGACATGGTCATTAAGTCTAAAAGGTCACAGGACCACTTGGCCGACCTGAACCAAACATTTGCTATCCTCAAGGAGTTCCGACTCAAGTTGAACGCTTCTAAATGCGCCTTCGGTGTAGGCTCCAGCAAGTTTCTCGGTAGCCTGGTGACCAGGAGGGAATTGAGGCCAATCCAGAACAAATCTCGGCAATACAGGCGATTTCAGACCCCAACCACGGTGAAGCAAGTCCAGAGACTCACAGGGATGGCAGCTGCACTTAACCGCTTCATCAGCCGAAGCTCGGATAAATGCCGCCCTTTCTTTCAACTTATAAAGAAGAGATCGAAATTTCAATGGACTTCAGAGTGTGACCAGGCTCTTTAGCAACTCAATGGATATTTATCTTCGCCACCCTTGCTGTCCACTCTAGATCAAGGAGAAGTACTCTACTTGTACCTGGCTGTTTCAGATCATACAATAAGCGATACTCATAAGAGAAGAAGACAGGCAACAAAAGCCTATCTACTATACGAGCAAGATCATGCTTGATGCCGAGACTAGATATCTGACCACTTGAGAAACTCGCGTTGGCGTTCGTCAGTGCCTCTCGTAAGCTCTCCCATTACTTCCAAACGTATGATATAGTGGTGATTATAGAACACCCACTCAAGTCCCTATTCAGAAAAGCGGACTTCTTTGGAAAGAATCTCAAAATGGGCGGTAGAACTGGGGCAGTACGATATTCAGGATCAACCCAAAATGGCGATCAAGGCTCAAGTTTTGGCAGATTTCATTGCAGAATTCGTTTCTCCTAGTTCGGCATCGAGCCAACTCGACACCGAATTGGGGGGTAGTAAGGGTGGAGAAGATGTCGTAGCCGGAGATGAAGTCACTGAGACTGAGAACTAACAATCTTGGAAGCAACTCCTCGACTCAACTTGGAAGGTCTTTGTTGACGGATCCTCAACGACGAATAGGGCCGGCGTCGGCATAGTCCTCCAATCTCATCATCGAACAGGCCTTAACACTCGGCTTCAGGGCATCTAATAACGAAGCTGAGTATGAAGCGCTGATCACTAGACTAGATAGTGCTAAAATCCTGGGGGTACAACAGTTAGCGGTCTACAACGACTCTCAGTTGGTGACGAGCCAACCCAGCAGAGACTATCAGGCTCGCAACGAGAGGATGGCGGCCTACTTGTCTCGCACCAAGCAACTCCTCTCTCAGTTCCAAAGAGCGGAAGTCAAGCAAATCGGTAGAGAATCAAACTCCCATGCCGAACCCCTCGCAAAAATGGCATCAGTCGTGGAAGCCGTTAAGAAAAGAACGATCGAGGTAGGAACACTAGAAACACTAAGCATAGAGCTCCCTCCAGTTCGTCATGTTCTTTGTGCTGACCTCGGTTCAAGCTGGATGGACCCAATCATCACCTACCTAAGGGATGACCAGTTACCCAAAGATAAGAACGAAGCCCACAAGATCAGGCTGAAAGCAGCTAGGTTTTGGCTGTCTCCAGAGGCAAACTCTACAGGAAACCCTTCACCGGCCCCTACCTCCAATGCGTCCACCCTAGCAGAGTTGAGGATTTCCTTTATGAAATCCATGAAGGAATCTGCGGTAGCCACATTGGAGGTCAGTCGATGGCATATCGTGCAATAAACCAAGGTTATTGGTGGCCCTATATGCAAAAAGATGCCCAACTCTACTCCAGAAAATGTTCAAAATGCCAGAAGTTCTCTCATTCTCTCCATCAACCAGCGCAGGACCTAAGCCCACTCTCCAGCTCATGGCCTTTCGCTCAGTGGGGGTTGGACATTGTGGGACCACTCCACCGAACTCCAGGGAACAAGAGGTGGCTAGTAGTTGCCATCGATTATTTTACCAAGTGGATAGAAGCCGAGCCGCTGTCTTCAATCACTGAGCAGGATACGAGGAACTTCGTCTGGAAGAATGTGGTCACAAGATTTGCAGTACCACGAACCCTGATCTCGGACAACAGGACTCAGTTAGACTCCAACTTCTTCAGAAACTTCTGCTAGGAACTCGGCATTAGAAATCATTACTCAACCCCAGCTTATCCACAAAGCAATGGTCAGGCTGAAATCTCAAACAAGGTCATCCTCGAAGGCCTCAAAAAAAGACTTGACCGAGCTAAAGGGAGATGGGTAGAGGAGCTTTTGAGCGTCCGTTGGACAAACAAAACTATTTCAAGGCGCTTCACCTCGGCAACACCCTTCTCCCTGGCCTTCAGGATGGAAGCCGTCATCCCTCTTGAGATCGGCCTTCCAACCCAAAAGTCAGAGCTATTTGATCAAGGCTTAAACGATGTAAATCTGGCCCGAGAGCTTGATTTGGCTGAAGAGAGAAGGGAGGCTGCAGCTATTCGCTTAGCTTCTTACCAGCAGCAGTTGGTCAGAGGATACAATCAAAAGGTCAAAGAAAGGAAGTTTACAGTTGGAGAACTAGTCTTAAAAAAGGTACTTCCTGCGGATAAAAATCCTAGTGAAGGCAAGCTAGCTCCCAATTGGCACGGTCCATTCAAGGTGATCTCGGCAGTAGGACATTCAGCATATAGACTTGAAGACATGGATGGTAAAAAATTACCACGACAATGGAATGCTGCCCACCTCAAAAAGTACTATTTTTGTATTGTACCATATGTTCGAAATCAATGAAAGAAATTCTTGTGGAAGGATTAATCTTCAAATCTTGCTTTGTTACGGAACTCGACACTCATCACTCAGGCTCAGTAAGAGTACGAGCTCCTACATAAAGAGCTTCGAGGCCTCGGTGATAGCACCAGCCTCGATGTCTCAGGCTCGGTAAGAGTACCAGCCCCTACATAAAGAGCTTCGGGGCCTCGGTGATAGCACCAGCCTCTATGTCTCAGGCTCGGTAAGAGTACCAGTCCTTACATGGAGCTTCGCGGCCTCGGTGATAGCACCGGCCATGATGCCTCGGGCTCGGTAAGAGTACCAACCCCCAAATAAAGCTTCGTGGCCTCGGCGATAGCACCAGGGCACGATGTCTTGACGAGCTACACAAAGGGTTTCGGTTGCGGAACCAAACTAAAAAATTTCTAACATATGAAAATCTTGGCTACTGAGCCTAGAACAAGCACATATAAACCTTGAGAATATTTGAACACGGACATGAAAAGGAATGTAATTTTATTAGAGAAAAGATTACACGTATTCCCTCCATTACAAAAGAAAAGAAAAAGAAATACATGAGAGACTTCAGGGAGTAGCATTCAAATCGCCAGAAGTTTCAGGCGGAGACAAGTTTTCGGTTGGAACATCGCCAGGAGTATCGGACGGAGGAGGATTTAAACTAGAGGCAGAAGACACGAACTTGGGCGGGTCTTTGTACATATGGTGATCTTTGGAAAACCCCATCTCCTTGAGTACAGCCCGGCATCCACGCTCAAACAGCTTTGGACTCAGCTTCTTAATTTGGTCCACATACTGCCTCCCTGCATCTTGGACTCCCTCCATAAAGGCAGCATCAGTTTCAACCTTGACCGAGGCAAGAAGATCAACCTTTTCTTTCTTTGCCGTCTCCAGCTCGGCCACAAGCTCAATCGACCTCTTCTCCTTTGTGTAAAGCTCTCCCTCCAACCGATAGGTCTCGGCTTTTAGCCTGGTCATCTCAGCCACTGCCAAGTCCACCTGCGCTTCAAGCTCGGCCCTCTTTGCCTCTGCCATCTTCAAAGCGTCCTCAGCTCTCTTTTTTTTCTTCCTCCAGCCGGGCGACCTTGGCATCGTCCTGAATGAATCATTTCAAGACAACTTGGATCCTCTGAACGTTCTGCAAATAAAAACTTATCAGAAAGGACAGCCGAAGCAAATATATATATATTATTACTGAGATCGACGACTGCAGTGCTTTCATCAGCAGCTTCCGACTCTCAACCGCGCTGTGCCTTTTGATGTCTTTGGGAAGGGCACAGGCCCTGCTAAGTGCCGCAATGACGGCAGAGTTGCCGACCAGACGATCCTCCACAGTGAGAGGTCTCCTTGGCTCCAGCTGGAGATCCGGCCTGAATAGCTCCGGTTCAATAGGCCACGATCCCGAGGCCACTATGGGGCCCTACTCCAAATTCTCCGTCCCCCGACCTTTGCCCTAGTAGAGGCTTCTCTCTATCAGCCTTGGCGGGACGTAGTCGAGCCTCTAAACTTAGGATCTTGAGCCTAGGCCGTTTTTCCGGCCTACCTTCCTCCCCTGTCACCTCAGCTAAACACTGCCGCTCGGCAGAAATCGCCAGACTGTGTTTCTTTTCCAACGGTCCAGCCGAGCGTCTTGCCTTCTTCTCTAAATATTGGCACGACAAACAAAAAAAGGTTACCTAAACAGAACGAAACAAATGAAACACTAGAAGATACCAAAGGAAGAGTATTTTACTCGGCGGTGTTCCGAGACGCCGTGGGACTGTGATTCTCCTCTCCATCTCGGATTTGGACGCCCCAAACTCCCACTTGCCTAAGACGAACACGCGGTTGTCCTCGGCATACCTATTTGAATCCTCCAGGGTTGTGACCAGGGGCTGGAGCTTCGCCTTTACCTGAAGATAATACATGTTATCGCCCCTATAGATTTGCAGAAGTCAATACCAAGAATCTTATTCGGCTCGGCGACGCCCATGATTATTTTGAAGCCATTAGGCATTAATTGACAGGGGCAGAGGTTCCAGGTCATCAGACATGACCTAAGGAGAGGATGAAGGGGGAATCTAACCCCACCTTTAACTATGGCCACTAGGGGGAATGGCATCCAGCCTCTGCTGAAGGAATAGCCATCATCAAGACTCGATGGGTCGTTCGGCCTCACCAGAACATCATCTGGAATCCCATACATAACCTTGAACTCCCCCAGGGCCTGAGGGGTATCTATCCAATATCTATAAATCCCCATTTCTAGGATGAAGAGATTAAGGACAGAACAAGGGGGGAGAGACCCTAAAAAAGAAGACAGAGGAAACCCTAGGGGGCACCAGAAGAGAAAAATCCCAGGAAAAGCAAGGATGAGCGAGAAGAACTTACAAAGACAAGGACTCAAAAGATGCTGGACTGGAAGATAGAGGACTCGCCGGACGGGACTTATCTACACTACAAAGCTCTCTCCTCTACACTCTCTGGCAATCGCAGAAATAGGTAAAGCCAAGATAGACACCCATATCTATAGCAGGGAGAAGAGGCGCCATTTTCAAAAATCTGGGGGCATTTATGCAAAATGTTGCTTCCGTTAATGAGCCCCCCCCCCCGATTCACTTGACGAAAAACCAGGCTGTGACTCGTGGCACCGCCCAACGTCTCCTCCCATTCCCACTTAATGCCTCAAGACATATGAAGCGGCATCTCATTAATGATCCAGAAATATGAAGTGACATCTCATTAATGACCCGGAGGTATGAAGCGACGTCTCATTAATAATCTCGGGCAGGCGAAGCGGCTTCTTAATGAGAACCAAACGTCAACAGTTGCCCGACGCTAGAACAAGAATCCTCAAATTCAACACAACACTTAGCTCCTGACCTTAAGAGGTTAAGGAACCTTTAAAGGTCAGAAGCTAGGGGGCAATTGTGTGGGGGCATTTCCGTAATGCCGAGTTAAGTCCTGATTTCGGTAAAAGTACCAATTGGGCTCGCCTCGATCTCGGCTCCAGCTAGTCCAACCTCGGCAACAATGACGCCGAGTCCCATCTCGGTTTCGACACTAGCTTTAGCTCGGTCTTGTTAGCCGAGATGGACGCCAGATGACAATCATAATTAATGCCCTATTAGCATGTGGCGGCATTACAAAACAAGCTGTCAGATAGGGTATGCGCGTGATAAGGAGTAGACCTTATAAGACGGTCACATTCGCAGTCATTCAAAAGGACAAAGTATGGGCTGATGGGACAGTACTCCTGTCTACTCCCACTGAGGGTACATGGTATGGTCCGATGGGACATCCCCTTTTCACTTTCCTCCACTCAAGAAACTTCTGATGGGACCTCTATGTCTATATATATATATACTCGAGGCCACTCCATCGGGGAGAGGGAAAAAAACGTACACATGCACTTATAGTCTTCTCCTCTCCTTCCATTAACTCCATTTTTGCTAAATCACTTTACTAACTTAGCCATCGGAGTGCCTTCGACTGAGAGCAGCCAGGGGCTTCTGACCTTCCCTCGTTTCCTTCCTTCTTAGGTCCGGAGGCAGATAATTCATCTCAAGGAAGTCTTAACAGCAGATCAGTGAGTTTCGTCCTCACCTAACCAAGTCCGTAATTTTTACTCGTTGCTTAATATAGAGAGTTAGCGACGACGTCGTCGCTAATTCGTCAAATTTGCATCTTCTCCGACCTTCATCATCGACTATTGTTGGTTTTCTGTACCAAAATGAATCAGAATAGAACTCTCCCCTAACATTGAATATTCCTTGTGGAGGTCGTTGATCTCCATTAACGAGGTACGCATAGCACAGTTTGACCTTCTTTCATATGTTATCTACCATAGAGCCCGAGTTTCATGTTTAATTTTCGAGAAAAGTTCATTAGGATTTTGATATATAGTTTATTCATTTCATTATCTTTGATGTATGATTATTTTTGGGTGGCTAAAACACCAAGGTAAGGACCTTTTGAGGAAGGAGGAAAGGAAACACCCAGAGAAAGGGGGAATACGATGGGAGGAAGAAGAGAAAAATGGGGGAAATGAGGTTTCAGGCGATTTGTATGGGATATTAAACGATGATGTCGTCACATTTTTAAATCTTTAATGAAAAAAATGGAAGCGGTCACAGGGAATCACTTTTGTGCAATATTGACTAATGGCATGTTTTTTGGTTATTTTCCATCTAGGGTCCTTTTTTTTTTTTTTTGGGGGGGGGGGGGGTAGTTTTTCTCCTGTTTTAAAGTTTACTGTCAGTCAAGGGAGGCTTTAGTAAAAAGATAAAATGCAGGGGGCCTTTTTGAGATTACTTGAAAATAGAGGGCCTTTTTGTAAAAATTCTTATAAAAAAAGTATCAAAGCATGTATGATATTTTGGAGTGTATGCTACTATATTTGTGGCCTTTGAGGGCATAGAGAATATTTTATAAGAATAAATCTCACTTTGAATAGTTTGGATTTCGGAAAAGGAGCAATTTATAACATTAATATTAAATAACTAATTTTAGAAGTAATTAATCTAACAGTGGCCCACTCTTAGAAAATATTCATGGGGAGAGAGCTATTTTTTTCTTTTTTTGAAAAAATTCATGAACCCTAGGAAGATGGATTTTTTGAGAGAGGCCTGAGTTTCAGGGAAATAAGGAGTCTGCATGGTTAAGAGTGTTTTTTTTTTTTAAATACTATTAGGGAGATGGAGACAGCATAGATGAATCATTCGTGTGCTTTAATATAAAGTTAATCTTTACTATTTAAATGTAAATAAATTTATCTTTTAATTTGTAGTCAATTCTAAATTTAATTTATTTTGCTTAAAGAAAATTATGAAGTTAACCACACTTTCTTTTGTCATGGTCTTTATTTAGTTGGGACAATGCTTTGATTATGACGATGATGACGACAACGAGGGTCTCATTTTAGCATATTCAATTTTGCATATCCTTTCTTTGCTAGAATTGAGTAGCTAACAACCGTGATAAGAAAGATTCGAACATTATAGGAGGTTCATCGATTGAGAGCCATACAATTAACTAATGATTTGATATTCATAAGACAATACTTAAGTTTTATGTATAAGTTCAATTTTAAAAAATATATGGTTATATTTTTTAGAATATTTTGTACATCGTGATTTTTTTTCATCAATTTTTACCTGAAAAGTCAAAATATGTGAGATTTTATAAATTTAAAATTGATTTTAAAATAATTTGATTTTTCTATACATCCTCCTTTAAAATAGAATTTGATATATAGATAGAATATTGAAAATGATAATTAATATATTTTTTGTTTTAAATTAGATAGATTTTAGAAGTACACAATCTAACGTGGCCCACTCCTAAAAAATATTTAGTGGGAAGATTTTTATTTCTTTTTTGGAAAAAAGTCACGGACCTCAGGAAGATGGGCCAATCTTTGGAAGAAGGTGTCAAACCATCTCGTGAACCGCAGAGACGACTGAGTCCGGTCTTAAAGGAAGTAGTGAGGGGAGAACTAATCGAACTTTTAGACACTGGCATTATCTACCCGATTTCTGACAGTCAATGGGTGAGTCCTATCCAAGTAGTACCCAAGAAATCTAGCGTAACCGTTGTCACCAACAAGGAAAATGACTTGGTCCGAGCCCTTGTTCAAATAGGTTGGAGAGTTTGTATTAATTACAGAAAATTGAATTCAATGACCAGGAAGGACCACTTTCCATTACCTTTCATTGATCAAATGTTGGAAAGATTAGCCAGCAACTTGCTTCTTGGATGGTTATTCAGGGTATAACCAGATCCATATCTCCCCCGAGGACCAAGAGAAGGTGACCTTCACCTGTTCTTTTGGCACATTTGCCTACAGGCGTATGCCGTTTGGCCTGTGCAACACACCTGCGACTTTTCAAAGGTGTATGTTGAGCATTTCATCGGACATGGTTGAGAGATTTTTAGAAGTCTTCATGGTTAACTTTTCTGTTTTTGTCCCGAGTTTTGATAGTTGTCTACACCACTTGACCCTGGTATTGTAAAGATATTCGGAAAAGAACCTGGTCTTGAAGTGGGAGAAGTATCATTTTATGGTCAAGTCGGGCTTTGTTTTGGGTCATATTGTGTCGAATAAGGGCATTGAAGTAGATAAAGCCAAGGTCAACTTGATTGTAAACCTGCCCCCTCCTAAAACTGTGCGAGAGGTGAGAGCCTTTTGGGGCCATGCAGGCTTCTATAGACCCCAACCCTTTATCAAGGATTTTAGCAAAATTGCTCACCCTCTCTGTGATCTCTTAGCAAAGAATGTTAATTTTGATTTTTCTGCTGTATGTTTAGAATCATTTGATCGTTTGAAACAAGAGTTAATATCTGCACCCATTATCCGTCCTCCTGATTGGACGAAACCTTTTGATGTGCAATGCTTCCAAGCATACTCTCGGAGATGTACTGGGACAGATGATAGACAAATTGCTTCATGTCATCTACTATGGTAGTAGGACCCTTAACGATGCACAACTTAACTATACCACCTAGGGGTAGGTTTTCTATTTTCCCAAACCAAACCGAACATCCAATGTGCTCAAGCCAAACTAAACCGAAACGAAAGGTACCGGTTCGGTTCGGTTCAGTTACGATTTTTTATTTTTATTTTATTTTCTTTTCTTTTTCACAAAAAATGGCAGTTCAATTGGTGAGAGACGTTGGACTTCAAGTAGCGGAGTGAGAGTTTGAGTCTTCTTTAAGTAATTATTCATATTTCTTTATATATTTTATAAAAGAATATATATATTTATATAATTCGGTTTGAGCGGTTTAACCGCACCTTCAAACTGTGAACCGAACCAAACTGAACTGTTTGAAGGAAATTCAAATTGTGACCGAACCGATCTACTATAAAACCAATCCAAACTGGGCAACGGTTTTTTTTGTGCACCCCTAATACCACCACTAAGAAGGAATTGCTGGCTGTCATCTTTGCATTAGACAAGTTCAAATCCTATCTCATAGAGTCAAAAGTCATTGTCTTCACTGATCACGCCGCATTGAAATATTTGTTGAGCAAGAAAGATGCTAAAGCTCGGTTGATCAGGTGGATACTGCTTTTACAAGAATTTGACCTAGAGATACGGGATAAGAAGGGGTCTGAAAACGTAGTAGCTGACCATGTTTCGCCTTTGATTATCGATTTGTTTGAAGACTATTTGACTTTAGAAACCTTCCCAGATGAGCAATTATTGTTTCTTGATAGTAAAACCCCGTGGTATGCAGATATATTAAACTATTTGGTGACCGGAAAAACATCAAGCAATTGGTCCAAAAATGACCAATTATGCTTCTTGTTTAGGGCTAAATACTATTTTTGGGATGATCCTTACTTGTTTAAACAATGCCCTAACCAAATCATTAGGAGGTGTGTACCCGAAATGGACCACCTTGCGGCGGACATTTTTCTAGTAAAAAGACAATAACAAAGGTGCTGTAATCTGGATTTATTTGGCCCACCCTTTTCAAGGATGCACATGAGCACTGTAATAACTATGACCGGTGTCAATGATTAGGGAGGATCTCTAAGAGGAGTGAAATACCCCCAACAACCTATCTTGATTGTTGAGTTGTTTGACGTTTGGGGTATAGACTTCATGGGTCTATTTTCCATTTCTTTTGGTTATCAGTATATTCTTGTTGTGGTTGATTATGTGTTTAAATGGGTAGAGGTCATTCCATGTTAGACCAATGACCACAATGTTGTAGTTGAATTTTTTAAGAATCAAGTTTTCGCTCGCTTTGGTATACCCCGCGCAATCATCAGCGACGGTGGTAAGTACTTTTGCAACCAAGTATTTGAAGCTTTAACTGGGAAGTACCACATCATGCACAAAGTTGCCACACCATACCATCCGTAGACTAGCGGGTGAGTAGAAATTTCCAATCGTGAGATCAAGAACATCCTGGAGAAGACAATCAATCCAAATAGGAAAGACTGGTCTTTGCATTTGCACGATGCCCTGTGGGTGTATTTGACAGCCTTCAAGACACCTATCGAAATGTCTCCGTACAAGTTGGTCTTCGGCAAGGCATGACATTTGCCGGTTAAGTTAGAACATCAAGCATATTAAGCAATCAAGCACCTAAACTTTGATTTAGAGAAAGCCGGGGTCCACTGGAAACTGTAGCTTGTAGAACTGGAGGAAATGATGAATGAAACATATGAATGTGCGAGGAGTTATAAGGCCAAGACCATAATGTTTCATGATAAGAGAATTCTAGGGAAAGAGTTACAAGTTGGCCAGAAAGTTTTCTTATGTAATTCTATATTGGTCGGGACCCTATGTTGTTCAGATAGTCCATTCCCACGGTGTAATTGGACTTTTGAATCACAGAGATGGCAGCACCTTTCAAGTGAACGGGCATAGGTAAAAAGAGTGCCTTGAGTTTGTGGATCTTGAGAATGTTGTTAATGAGGTCATTCTTGTGGACCCTAAATAAACTGGCCAGTTGCTTCTGGTTGAAGACGTTAAACTTAGTCCTTGTTGGGAGGCAACCCAATCTACCCGTGTGTCGGCAACCCATGGTGAGAAATTCCAATTTACCTTCCTTGTCCTATTTTATTTTTGTTCTACATAAACATTAAGGACAATGATTAGGATAGGTTTGAGGGTGAGGCATTGCTTTTTATTGCATTTTGCATGTACATAAGTTGTTTTGTTTTCCGTTTATACCAAAAACCCGAAAAACTTGAAAATTTCCAAAATCACTAAAAATTTGAAAAATTTTCAAAAATTGTCCATGGATTTTAGATTGTTAATAAGTTTAGATGTTGTAGTTAGTTATACTATCCGATTTTAGAAGAGTTGTCATAGGTCCAAGTCCTAGAACCTTTTTACACATTTAGCCACATGAGTGTAGTCCAAGATGAGACCGAATCACTTTTTAGAGACTCAAAAGAATCATTAGTAGAGACTAAAACCCTTTAAGCTATTAAACCTATCTATATCCGTTTAGACAAGGACCCTTCTGTGCTATTCCTGAGTAGAATGAAAAGCTACTCATAAAGCTTTTTAGTCCAGCACTTCCGATCTCATAGGTGCTACTCCTTGTTCTAACCATAGACGTTACATCAAAATGTGAAGAAACCTTGACTTTTAGCTTATGATACACTTTTCCGAACTTAGGGAAAAATGATGGACATTCTAAGAAAAAAAACCCATGGCCAAATTCTGAACCCACTTATTACATTTTATGACCTTAGTAGCCCTCTTGAGCCTATTATACAAAAAACCTTCCTTCATTGTCCCAAGCCTCATCACCCATATATATATATATATAGCCCACCTATTTTTTTTTTTTAGAAGGGTAAGGATACAGGAGGAAAGGAAAGATTTGAACATTAGCGATGGAGACTCACGTGGGCTACCAAAAGATAGATGTTCTTACGAAGGGATGACAAAGGAAAAAAGGAACTTGAAAGTTGAAACCAAAGAGAAAAGTAGAAGAAAAACCAGAAATAAGAAAAAAACAAAATAAAAATATGGGAAACCAAAGAAAATTAAGCAAGCACCAAAAAGAGATGGAGTGGAATAAAGAACACAAAACAAATGGAAGAAGTGAAGACAATGGAAAACCTTCCTATGAAGACTTGAAGACCCTTACCTTCTTAAGAACCCTTAGCCACATTTAACCCTTATCCTACCTATTAACCCTGACCCCATTACAATCTATGAATGGACTATTGGATCCTTGGAAATGTTAGGTGTTGAATGAGTGAGAAGTTGAGTGAGCATTTTCACATTCTATTTGTTATATCTTGTTCTATAAGATCAATCCTTCTATATATAAGCTCTATTCTTCATCAATTATGTGAGTCCTTAGCCTTGTTAATACTCACATACTAAGAGTTATTCAGTAAAATCTGTGTGCTTCCATTGTTGAGAGTACGACCTGTAAGGTTGTAGTCAAGGCGAAATGTATTTTGAAGGGGATTAAGGTTGTGTGAGCTTGGACCTGAAGATTGCATGATTATTGGATAAATACATACACCTACAAGTGGGACTTAGGTATTGACCGACATATCTTTAAGAGTTGGCTAGTATTCCTAACTTAGTACTCAATCTTATTTAGCTTGCTAAAGACCGTTGGACACCAAAAATATTTTCTCTCTAAAATAAAAAGTATTTTGTGAGATTTATTCACTAAGAACCTCACGAGACAAAACTCGTCCACTAGGGTAAACCCAGGGGCTTGACGGCTTATTGCACGAGCTAAGTACAATCACGATTCCTGCGAAAGTGAGTTAGGGTTTTTACTGAGTTTTCTTGCATATAGTCAAGTTTTTCTTTATAGTTTTTGCTCGGGACTAGCAAAATGTAGGTTTGGGGGTGTGATGAGTATTAAATATTGCATATTTTACCCCTCATTAGTTCGAGTTTTATTAGCATCTCATGTTCATATCATTTACTTTACACGAAGATTTTATCCTTCTTTCAAATTAACGGATTATCGGATTATCGTCGCTTATAACTTCGTTTTAACTCATAACATGACGTTGTTTCTTTGCATCATTGCATTAGACGTGGAATTCTGAGTGAAATCGACTACTCATTGGCATTCATATGAGTTCAGACGGGGAAGATATGAAGTGACAAAGTTTTCATGCCTAAATCAGAGAAAAACAGGATTAACTTTCATTTTCGAAAGGACATTAGATGTGGATGATTCAAACTCTTCTTCTTTTGTTCCAATCAGAATTATATGAATTATCTATCAATAATTTCAAATTTGCAACTACTGCGAACCCTGCCATGTGGGACATTTTATCTGCTTGAACATTGGGCCTCATGAGAAGTCTTCTATTGTATTTAGGATTCTTCAACTGACATGATGAGTAGACCCCTCCTTTGATTAATTTGCATATGGCTTGTGTGTGAGATCCACATGGTGAATTCTTCAATTTACTTCAATTCAGCAATGAATGATAATGTGTGCTTGAAAGTGGGTTCCATGATAAAGGCCTGCAATTTTTATTTTCTGCACATTCTAGTTCAACGCATCAAATACGGAAGAGCCCATTTTGAAGCGGGGCCTATCCGGACAAAGTTCTACTCCAACTAGGACTCTTCGGAGAAAATTTACAAAACATTCTAAGTTAATGCAGAAAATGTATGAAAAGTATAAAAATTCAGGCTCTTACGTGAAAATGCATGAAATGATGAAATTATATAAATAATGATGCAATTCACCTAATTAAATCCCTAATTCATCCTAAAATGTGTTTGATATATAATAGGTTAGATTCATTAAAAATAGTTTCATGGTGGTCGTTTCTCATCTCTATTTGAAAGTTTTGCAGGCGACTAGAATGGATACTAGTTTTAATTTAACCAATCAACATGCAGCGGATATAACCAAATAAATAGAATAGAACTAGCAATCTACCATTCACACACCATAAGAAGGCAGACACAATATTTAGGGTGGAAATCCTATCCAGGGAGAAAACCACGAACCAGAAATCAAGAACTCACAAATAGTTACAAGATATACTCACAAATCCTTCCCTCAGTCTGTACCTCGACCAAAGGACTGTTGTTGTTCTTGCACAAAATCCATTGATACGAAATCCACCCTGCATTGTTCTCCTTACTTGATCTCCTCGTACCTTGCCAGTCAAGATGAACTATCTTCTACAAGAGAGTAGAAGCAACCATAACCTTCTAGAGCAGCCCTTCAGAACAATCTCTCAAAGACTCTGGAGAATAATTCTCTCTCTAAGATATCTCTTACTCAGATTAATGAGAGAGGTGGTCTACTCAGATTAATGAGAGAGGTGGTCACTTTTAGGGCTGAGAGCAATAATACCCTATTTATAGCCCTAAATTCTTGCCTTAGACTTAGAACACAAATAGGACTGAAATTGGGAAACAAAGTCTCAAAAGGAAACAAATTCGTATCCGTTTAGGAGACTTTCCCAAAATTCCTACAGTCATCCGATTGATCGGACAGAGGCTCTGATCGATTGGACAAGGAAATAACCGGCGAATGTCAACCCTCCAATCGATCAGACAGGGTGTTTTGCCTTGTTTCGCCTGGTCTTCTCTTTTATTTGATTAAGCTCTTCTAGCGACACAACCACAATCCATTCTAAAATAAATTAGAAAAATACAACTCAATGGACCCAGAGTTTTGTCCAACCCATTAATTAGCCAACGTAAAAAATACTTACACTATTATCACAAAACCTCTTTAGAAAGAAGTAGGTTTACAACTTCAATTCCATTTTGAGAGGCTCAAACAATCAATGGAGGATGACTCAACTCATTAACTTGTCTTCTATTAATTTATGATTAGATAATCTATTAAAAAGATTTGTCTGATCATGAAATATTTAAAAACAAGTGGACGAAGAAAGAGGAGGCCATCTCTCGTAAAACAAAAGCGAGAGAGAGGAAGGTACGTAAAATAGATAGGATATGGAGGTACAAATCATGGAAAAAACATAATAAAAGAGACCATGGAGCAAGATCCCAAGAAATGTATCCGTAAGTTACTCCATGTGCCTTTGATTTAAAATAACATTTGTGTTGGATTTATATCTTGTATTTCGGGTTTACCGGATTAGTCCATTGGGTTAGCCAATGACCAGATTCAGGGTCAAGGGTATTTCAGGTCTTTGTATCGGAGCTTTCTTCTAACAAAGTGGAGATTATATAAATAATGTAATCTATAACCCTAGACTCATAAGAGAGTCAAGATGTGAGTCATTCCTTTCTTACTGTGGATATAGGCGGTTTCGCAGAACCACGTAAAATCCTTGTCTCTCTCTTATGTGACATGATTGTTCAATCGCAAGGTTTGCACTTCCGCACACCCTCGCACAACAATATTAGTTGAGTTTTTTTGTATGCTTTTTTCCCCTTTTTTTGCTAGATTGGGCTATTGGTCAAGAAGTGATAATTGGTTAAGAAGTGATACTTTAGTTTGATAAACCGGGGGACTGGTTTCTAGGCATGTGTGTGAAACTAAGGTACTAACACCACTCAACCAAGAGTGTGTTACTTTAGTTTGACATCTCTCTCATACGTCCATGCTCTCTCTCTCCCTCTCCCTCCTCCCACACGTCCATCCATCTCTTCCCTCTCTCCCACGCCCCTCTTTCTCTCTCTTCCACATCCCTTTTTCTAGTTATTGTGATCAAGATAATTCAAGAGATGATGTATTTCGCACAGTGAATGCTCCCTTGACTTGGTATTTCATGTAAATAGAGTAGTAGGTGAGTCTATTTAGTTCTCAATTTTCAAACTCTTGTTCATGTAATCTTAGAGATGCACAAGGAATAAATTAAGATTTGTAAGTCACATTAATTGATTTTAATGGATTAACACAGCGTGTTTGCATAGGGTGACAAACTATGTTTGGTGATGTATTTCTAATTTAATTTCTTGGCCCTAAACATGGAGTTTAAGTACTGGAAATGAAAATTCCCATCTTTTTTTTTCTTTTATTTTTATTTTTTCTGATTTTTCTATCTTTTATTAAATTGATGGTCTAATATTCTTCTGTTTTGCAGTCTTTAGCATTAGTATAGTTTAGGATTATTTTAGATTAGGTAGTTTATTCATAATTGTAATTTTTATGGGATGTTATTAGTTTTTAATTTCAATTTTTTCCGTATATCAATTGATGTATGGGTTCTATTTAGGCTAGTTTTAGTTTTATTAGGACAAGTTCAAGTAAATAACTCCCGATGGATACGATCTTGACTCACCGTGTAAAACTACAATATTGATGGCCTTGCACTTGGGGACTAACAATTAGATCAGTATAAAACCAGGGGACACGTGAAATTCAGGGGTGTGAGTGGTCCAATTGGATGGACCATCAGGTGGGTCCCAACCCCTGTGCTCAAGATGCGCACTGGGTGCATTGGACAACCATTATATATAATATATATAAAAGAATGTTGATGTACATTCATCCCTCGCCATAGGGTGAGGGACACATAATTAAATGGAAATATTTATGTGCAAAAGATGAAAATTCATAATTGGTTACTAGCAACAATGGCCGGGCTAAAATAAATAAAAAATTAAATAAATTTATAAAATATCAAAATTAATTATAAATATATAATTATATTGATGGATATTTATATCGAAAGAAAAGAAGAGACTCAACAATTAGTAACCGTATCATTAGTCACAAAAACAAGCACATACCATACCTAATATTAATGTATAGTCCTCCTTGACATGTCTAGCTTCATTATATGCACATTTAGTTGAATTCAAATTAAGATACAAAAGTATACCTAAGCTAAAGATGATGTGTTTTTTTTCCTATAAGTGTGATTTTTATTGAAAGAAAGCAAAGGAAATATGAGCTGAAGAAGCTCTATGGCCGTTACAATAGATCGATCAAGGCTTGAGAAAAAGAAATGCACAAATATGTCAAGATGAACAAAGGAAGAAAACCCAAAAGAAAATGTAATTTCAAGTGTAAGAATTTACAACAATGACAAAATCTATAGCAAAATAGAAAATAGAATAAAATCATGCATAATCCTTCAACTTATCAAACCTTTATATGCCGTTTCTCCCAAATATTGTAACTATTAATATACTCTTTCCAAACACTACCAAATAAAAACAGAATGTTATTATCTAACATATCAAGAAATATCTTAAAATCTTTAACAATCTATGGTTTCCAAACACCCCCTAAAGCCGATCAACACCAAGTTGAATGAAGAAGTATTCCAAAATTGAAAGTGCTACTCTAGAATGGATGCTTGTCTAATAACCAATGCAGTGGAATCAAAACAAGCAAACTAGCAATTAAATCTACCAATCACACACCACAAGAAGGCAGACACAATATTTTATGTGGAAACCTTATCCATGGAGAAAAACCACGATCTCAAATCAAACACTATTGACCGATTACAAGATATATTCATAGCTCCCTTTCTCGGTCATTTAGTCGAACTAAGGATTGTAGTTGTTCTTGCATAACTTCTTCTGTTGCCACGACTTCCCCATCACACACCGTTCCCAGTACTTGATCCAGTAACACCTTCTGAACCAAGATGAACAAATCTTCTATGAAAAGGCTGTGAACAAATTAAACCTTGTGAACCTTGTACAAGCAGCAAACCTTTTAGTGCAAATCTTCAGCCCAAACTCTCAATAACGGCTTTAGAGAACAAGAAATCTCTCTTAGGATTTTCTCACCTCAAAACAAAGAGAGAACAACTTTTTGTCTTGGTTAGGGTTGAGAGTAACACCCTTTAAATAGCCCAATATTCGTGCCTTAGTGTTAGAACACAAATAGGAATCAAACATGGAAACGCCAGTTGGAAAAGGGAATAAAATCCACAGGAAGTCCTGGAAAATCTCCTTGGTCCGATTGATTGAGTGAAGTTTCCGATTAGTCGGGTAACACAGTGTCTCCCAAAACTTTTCTATCAGCGTTGATCACCGAGATAGTCTCCACATCCGATCCATCCGATCTTTGTCCGATCGATCAGGTCTTTGGTCGTCTTCCGGGTTTATTCTGTTTTTCTTCTTTTCTTCGCTTAAGCTCTTCCAGTGACACAACTGTCGGATGTGAATTTTGACCCCCCTCCCCCATTAAGGACATGGCTTGGGAAATCTCCATTCATCTATATATGCTATTTAAATTTTACATTGAAAATAAGGATTCCAACTACCCTCAAAATCGATGGATCACGATCGCCAACTACTGTAACGGTCGTAACACCGTTCTTCAACGAAAGCCGAAGAAATTTGGGGAGAAAATAAGTGGGTGGGTTCTTCCTCTCGTCTAATGTGCCGCCGGCAACACACGACGGTTATCCTGTCACATTGATTTGGGTTTCTTTAATATAGGGTCAATTCAGGATAATGAATTAAAGTCCAAATAAAGGTTAATCCTCACAAAGCATAATCATAGTGTATCCAAGTAATATAAAGTAAAAACAAAAAAAAATAAAAAAGGGGAGAGGTGCCAAATATTTAAGAAGAGGATCAGCCTTGTTCTCGGGTACCCCCTTCTGATCCCTTGGCAAAGTAGGGATTAAAGGCAGACTTTTCAAACCAAAATGATGATGCAAATGAGACATTGACTTGTGATTTCTGTGTTTTTCGTGTGCGATACATGAGTGATAAAAGTGAAAGGCCGATGGGCCGTAATTGATTGGAGGTGGCCGATATGCCGTAATTGTTTAAAAGTGTGTTTGAAATCACTCATCTCATCTCGTCATTCTCATTTATTCAATTTTAGAAGTTAGTTCTTCATTTCATTTTATCATTAAGTTCGATTAAATATCTGGCACCAGAGGTGGAATAAAAGAGAAAAAATCTTTTGAGTTTATTTTGTTGGTTTTATGATGTTTATGGATTTTTAATATTGAGGCTAGAAGGGCCTAACTAGGGGATTTTACTTGGATTTACGTGATTAGTGATTTATTATTGATCATCGAATTAACTCTAGCCTAAGGTCCTAGACCGCCCACATCAGCTCTCCCAATCCCCTAATGGAACAGGAAAAGTGATGGGGCGAAGCCTAATGCTCTAAGCTACCTAATAAGGTAATCCGATCTAGTCCTAGGGTGCAAATAGCCTAAGTTTGATAAATCCTGTGCCTAAGCAGCTAGTTGGATAAGATCTTAATTGATTCGATTTGTATTGAGCTGTGGTTTGATTAAGAGTTAAATTGAGGGTGTTTTAAGGTTCCAATTAATGTGTTTTTAAATAATTTAAGGTTCTGTTGTTTTTAATTTAAATTAGAATTCCACAAAACAGTCGAAAGTTGCGCTTCAGTATCAAGACAGGGATAGGTGCCTAGGGGGTGGAGCCTATCCTGACTGTTATAATGTTTTTGGCAGTTGTCAACACTTCGACTATAATTCAGAGTCCCGATTGGCTTATGTTAGATTATGTTATTGTTTCAGGTTTGTTTTAAGTTTTGGACAATTCTAATTTTAACGAGTTCAATTTGAAATTTGAGAAGTGGACGAAATTCTCAAGTTGGGACTAAAACAGGGTAGGCACCATAAGGGAGGAGCATATCCTGATAGTTTTGCGCTTTTCGGTTTTTCTGACTTCTATTTGAAATTCCATAGAGGTTTAAGTCAAGATAATTAAGTTTTCAATATGGTTTAATGATCTGGAAGGTTTTGTTTATCTGGGATTCGAAACTAGATCAAAATAACAATTTGGTGCTTCAGGTAAGGGTATGCGCCCAGGGGGTGGAGCCTATCCTGACAGTTTATGCTTTTCAGACTTTTCAATCTCTTTTCGGAATTTTAGGGGTTTTGAGAGTTATGTTTTGGTATGGGGGAATGTTTTAAGGTTCTGGGATATTTTGTTGAAGTCAATTTTAAATTGGGATTCAAAAGATAATTGAAAATCACGATTTGGTGTTTAAAGTAGGTAGGCGCCCAGGGGGTGGAGCCTTTCCTGACTGTTTGTGCTTTTTCTGACTTCCGGGATAATTCACTTACATTTCGGATTCCAATGGGCTTTAATTGATGAATTTTAATCTTTAAGATTGTTTTAAGTCTTTGATGTCCAAATGTCAAAGTGATTCTGGGTCTGGATTTTGAAACAAAATCAAGAATTCGCGTTTCAGTGCGAGTGGAAGTATAGGCACCAAGCGGGTGGCGCCAGGTGGATTGCCTGTGATTTTCAAGTATTTCGAATGGGAGTTACTTCCTAGTCCTTGGGTCCAGAGACTGTTTAAGTTATAAGGTGTTTAAATATTTGTTTTCAGTTGAGTTGGCGGGTTAGGGTCAAAGTGTATGCTAGGTGCCACAGGGGTGGAGCCTACATTGTCGTTTGTTGGTTCATAAGGGTTTTGGGTAATTTAGGGTTATTTTTAGATTGGATCTTTATGGGATTAGGTGTCTTGGCGGGAAGTGTATTTTTGTACTCGATTGGGATTTGTTTGAAAGTCAATTAATTAGACTTAGCAGTGAATTGGGACTTTTCTTAAAATGGATAGGCTAGGCGCCCAGGGCGTGGTGCCCGGGTGAATCTAGCAGGATGGGAGCCCAAGGGGTGGCGCCTAGACTGACTGTCTTAAGGTTTGGTTGGTTTTGTGATTCTTAGGTTAATTCAAGTCTGAATTGGTTAAGGGATTTAGTGTATTTTGATGGAGAGTGTTTGTTTGTATTCAATTGGGATGGAGTTAGGTTTTAATTAATTGGATTTAATTTTTAATTAATGTTTTCGAGGGAGTTGGACAGGATAGGCGCCCAAGGGATGGTACCTAAGTGGATTGATAGGTTGGGCGCCCAGGTGATTGTCTTGAGGTTGGGGTTGGTTTTGTGTTTCTTAAATTGATTCGAGGTCGGACTTTTGTGGTTTGATATATTTGGATGAAAGGTGTTTCTTCGTATTCAGTTGGGAATGAATTAGGTTTCAATTAATTATGTTTAATTTTTAATTAATGGGTTCTAGGGGAATGGGCAGTCTAGGCGCCTAAGTGGATTGACAGGCTGGGTGCCCAGGGGGTGGTGCCTAGGTGACTGTCTTGTGGTTCGAGTTGGTTCGATAATCTTTAAGTTAATTCGAGGCTAAATTGATTAGGGTTTCAGTTATTTTAAATTTAAAGTTGTTCTGTTGTGTTGATTAGGATTAAATGTGGGTTTTGATTAATTTTAGTTTAGGTCTCTTAGTAATTGGATAGGATGGGCGCCCAGGGGGCGGTGCCCAGTGTTAGGAATTTTGTGTATTGCAATTTGATAGATGCATTATCATTTTAGCATCATTTGAATTTTCGCACTTGCATTGATTTAGAAAACTTGAAATCTTGATTTACACATGCATTGTTTTTTAGACTTGTAAAACTATTGATTTATGCATGTTTTGTTTTTAAACTTGGATGCATTTTAATTTGAAAAAGAAGTTTTATGAATCAAGCTAGCCTATGTTTTAAATCTTTCAAATCATTTTAGGTTTTCATGTTTCATGATTTTAAAAGCACTTAGGTTGAATTAAAATCATGTTTCCAAGCTTAATTTAATGGCCCAAAAGTCCCCTCAAAGAAATACTTTAAATATACAATTTTTGGGAAAAAGGTCCCAGGCCAGTCAACCCGCAGTGTGGCAGGTCGACCCGGCCATGGACCCGGTTAACCTGCCACACTGCAGGTCGACCGGGAAAAGAGCCGTTGTAGATTTTTATCAAACGGTCAGATTTATGACCGTTGAGCCTGAGTCGACCGAGCCATGTACCAGGTCGACCGGGGACACGTCAGAAGTCACTTTTTGACTATAAAATGAGGTTCATTCCCATGAGAAAAGGATTGAACATTTTAGTCTTCTTTGAGGTGTTTGGAGACAAAAAGAAAGGGGATGAACTAAGAGAGATCAAGGGGTCTAATGGAAAGCTAAAGCTTGGATTAATGAAGTTAAATCTCTAAGTAAGTTTTACTTTTCATTATCATATGTTTCATGCTTTGTTTAAATTATTGGTAAATTAATTTTAGCATGTTAACTATGATGTGTTGAATCCATCACTTCTCTTAATCTTGATTTAAGTTGGATTGGATTCTTCACCCTTGATTTCAAACCAAGTTTGTTTTAAAACTTTATAAAACATGTTTTGTCAAATCTTTTGATTTCTTTTATAACATGTTTCATTTACTTGGTTGAATCACATTGTTGTTTTCATTCATTTAAACTTTAGTTAAATTAGTTTAGTTTTGAAAACAACATTGCACATGCATCACATGTTTAGACATAATTAATTTCATACAACTTGTGAGCTTTTGATTTTCACATCATCAACAAGTTAGTATTTTATACATGTGATTTACATTTCACTTCAATCAAATCTTTGTGTGCTTTCAATTTTAAAATGCATTAAGCATACTTTAATTGAGCCTTCATTTTAAACTTGATTGAAGTTTTCACACACACACTTCATGAGCATTCATCTTAGCATTTCATAGAGTGTTGTGTGAGTTGAATTAAACTTTCATATCCGCCTAATTAAGAGGCATTGTAATTGAGCTTAATTGTATTCTCTTAGAGTGTTTTGTGAAGACACTACCTTGAGAGAAAATCTCTTTATTGTAGAGGTTATTGCTTAGCCTTTTGGAAAGCATCTTGTAAAGGTTATTGCTTAGCCTAGAAAAGCACATTGATAGGTTGTTGTTTAGCCTAGAAAAACAACATTGTTAGGTTATTGCTTATCCTTGGAAAGTATATTGTAGAGCTTATTGCTTAGCCTTTTTCAAAAGCATAAATAGTAGAAATCCGGTGGGGTGTTGAGACACAAGCCGGTAGTGGATGTAGGCATTGAGGCCGAACCGCTATAAATCATTGTGTAGTGGTGTTTGCTTTGTGGTGATTATTTTGTTTAAGCTTCTGCATATTGTATGTTAATCATCACATGTGACTAGTTGATTGTTAAGAAATTAAAATTGGCCATAATTAGTCATTAAGTGTAGATCACCCTATTCACCCCCCTCTAGGGTTAGGATCCCAGACTTTCAATTGGTATCAGAGCCTTGTGCTCTATTTTAGGATCAAGTGTTTTGGAACTCTTGATTAGGTGTAAAAAATCTAGAGTCAAAACCCTAGTGTTGTATTTTCATGAATTATTTACTAGGAAACAATATGCAATATAAAACAAGTAAGGTATCCAAGGAAATTGGGAAACAAGCAAGATGACATCCATACAAGGCTAAGTCCTCTGTCCCCGAAGTGACAAGAGCATATCGGGATATTGACCTCAGTCACTGAAGTGAGGAGGTACAACAAAATTTACATACACAGATACATAATAATACGGGACATGACCACGGTAGCAAATCGGGCATCGAGAACCACAGTAGCAATTTGCAGCATCGGGACAAGAGGACGGTAATAATCGGGTAGCGGGATCCAAACTGCAGCTGGCGGGACAGGAGGGGGATCTCCAAGTCGATGGATCAGACCAACAAAGTTATCCAAACTTAGTGGTGCCGACTCATAGGTAAAAATATCGGAAATCAAGACATGTACAAAATACATATGGTGCACTTATATAAACGGGCAGGACGGGATGCTCAAAAGCACAAATATCATTTTAAACAAGAAGTGCATATAGGGACTAGCAAGATGCTACAATAGTAGTTTTTTGTATCTTCGGGAATGATAAATCATAAATCATGAATTTCGGAACAAGTACCGGGATTAAAATCAGATCAAGGTGAATAAGGGTCCCGTATGTCGATTTCAATAAAAACATGATACTCTTTGAGTTTGGAGACATTCTGGGCTCCTTATACATCTTAGGAAAATTTTAAAGATTTCAAATGAATGTTCGTGGTGTAATTTCTTTCTCAAGCGGGCTTCACACATGCCTCTGGGTAAATAGTACCCATCACTCACAAAAAGGGTTTACAAACGATTTGGACGGAAGTCCCCTTCATTTTTCTTCAATTTAAAATTCCTGGTTAAAGTCGGTTATCTGGCGAATAGCTAGCGGTTAGCCGTTAGCTGACCGCGTGGCTGACTGTGAATGAGCTGACAAAAATGCAGCTTATTGGAATTGGAACCGAAATTGCTTCGGTTGGCCGGCGGTTAGCCGCTGGCTGACCGCGCCTTCAGAAAGGAAAAGTAGCTCATTGGAATTGTGACCGAATCTGGTTCTGTTAGCCGCCAGTCACTAGGAGGCTAACCGACAGGTGATCGCCAGCTGCAGGAAATTCCTACCGGGTTTAGATTTGAGCCCTTTTCTCTTCCAATTGGTTTCCTTCATTCCTCATTCACTTCCCTGCAATAGAGTGAGCTAAAAAAATGCTCCTTCAATTCAACATTCAATACTTCCCCCATAACAAAACTTCTACAAACAACTATCCATTCACTTCCTTTTTCAACTCATCAAACCACAAGAGAAGAGAAATCCACCGAACACAGGCATTCATTTAAGCCATGAAAAGTAATAAATGAAAAGCCATAATATCACATTTTCAAGGGTTAAATAAACTAACAAGTTGCTTGAGCATTTATTTCAAAAATTCAATGCAAGTTAAGAATGAATAGTAAAATTATGTACATTTCTCATACAACTATTTAACACTCTATATATCTATTTATCCACTTGCCTTAGGTCTAAGCTTAGTAAAAAATAAGCTCTAATTACTTCCAAGCCAAAGATCCAAGATACAACAAAAACCCCCAAATAAAACCCTAAAATGGTCAAGACAAGGAACAAGGAAGGAGAAAGCTTCAATAATGCAAATGGAGCTTCTCCAACGCTAGAATTCTTGTGGGGCTGAAATAGTGGTTTTCGGGACCTCGGATGAATTTGATGAAGAAGGGAAAGTTGTTCGTCGAAATTTCTAATTTCCAAAAAGTATATATTTCACGAGTTTCGGGAATATCAATTTTTTGGTATAGATTTAGTGTAAGAAGACTGTTTTGCCCTTGAAGCTAGGAAGGTCGCGTTTCGGGATTTCAAATGGAAACGGGATCAACATGAAAGTTGTAGAAATCAACAAGATAAGTACAATGGGATAAAAATATAAATCATCGAAATCTCGGATAATCCCCCTAGTAAACGCAAAGTCATAAAAGGACCCTCATAGGGCCACACTAATCACAGAGGCTCTCAAAATTCTCCAAAGCTATAACAAAGCTATTCTAATCCCAACTAAACCAAAATACACTAATCACACTTAAAACTAACACATAACTTAATTAACACTAATTGAGGTCTCTCGGGTTGGGGCCTTACATCCTCCACCCCTTGGAACATTTGGTCCTCCAAATGAAAATATAAAACTCACCTCAGGTAGTAGATGTGGATACTTCTTCTGTACTTGGTCTTGCAATTCTCACGTTGCTTCTTCCGGTCCATGATTCTTCCAAAGTACTTTTACCCACTGAATAGTCCGTGTCCTCAACTCTTGTTCCTTCGTATCGATGATCTGAATAGGCTTTTCAACATAGGTAGCATCTTCTCTAATTTTCAATGGTTCATGTAGGAGTACATGTGAAGGATCGGGGACGTACTTCTTCAACATAGACACATGGAAAACATTGTGTTCACCGGAAAGTTCTGGTGGTAAGGCTAATCTATAAGCCACGTCACCAATCTTGCTCACAATGTCATATGGTCCAATGTATCTCCATGATAACTTGCCTTTCTGCCCAAATCTCAAAGTTTCTCTACTAGGTGACACTTTTAGGAAAACCTTATCTCCTTCTTTAAACTGTAAGTCCCCTCGGTGAGAGTCTGCATAGCTCTACGGTCTATTCTGGGCCACTTTCAGGCGTTCTTGAATCTGTTTGACTTTGTCACTAGTCTCACTCACTATGGTTGGTCCATGGAAACTACGGGTGCCAACTTCTTCCCAACAAACAGGTGTCCTACACCTTCTGCCATACAATGCTTCAAAAAGCGTCATTCCAATGCTTGAGTAGTAATTGTTATTGTAAGCGAACTCACACAACGGTAGAGTTTTTCATCACATTGAGTATTGAAATCCAACACACAAGCACGAAGCATATCCTCAAGAGTCTAAATGGTTCTCTCTGACTGACCATCTGTCTGAGGGTGATAAGCTGTGCTGAACTGTAGTCTCGTACCCATAGACTCATGTAATGTTTTCCAGAATCTCGAGACGAATCTGTTTTCTCTGTCAGACGTGATGGAAACTGGCTAACCATGTCTACTGACGATCTCATTAACAAATAATTCTGCCAAAGGTAACATGTGCATCTTCTTTCCTGTCCAATGAAATGAGGTGACTTGGTGAGACGGTCCATAATGACCCATATTGCATCGTTGCCTCTACTGGTCCTTGGTAATCCCGAAATGAAATCCATGGTAATGTGCTCCCATTTCCATGCAGGAATCTCTAATGGCTGTAATAGTCCTGGGGCCTTCTGATGCTCTGCCTTTATCAACTGACATGTCATACATCGGGAGACAAACGCTGCTATTTCTCTCTTCATATTGTTCCACCAAAATATGCCCTTCAAGTTCTGGTACATCTTCGTGCTACCTTGATGCATGGAGTACCTCGTGCTGTTAGCTTCTGTCATGATGTCATTCCTCAAATCTTCAATGTTTGGCACACACAGACGGTCTCGGTAGTACAAAACTCCATCAACAATACGGAAATCAAGACGTTCTGCTATGTGCTCTGAAATCTTGGCCAAGTCTGGATCTTGCAACTGACTATCCTTGATCTTCTGAATTAAGGAAGGCCCCGACATTGACATGTTGGCTAACACTACGCCCTTCTTCAGTGGTTGTAAATCTATCATCAACTCTTCAAATTACTCAAAAATACAAGCGCCACTGAGATTTTCCAAGCCTACTGACTTTCTGCTCAAGGCATCAGCAACTACATTTGCTTTCCCCGGGTGGTATTTGATTGGAAAATCATAATCTTTGATGTATTCCATCCATCTTTTCTACCTCATGTTCAATTCCTTCTGAGAAAACTAATACTGTAGGCTGTGGTGATCGGAGTGAACCTCAAATTTCTCTCAATAGAGGTAATGTCTCCACATTTTCAATGCAAAAATAACCGCTGTCAACTCTAGATCATGTGTTGCATAGTTTTTCTCATGATCTTTCAACTGTCGAGATCCATAGGCTATCATTTTTCTGTCTTGCATCAACACACATCCAAGTCCAACATTCGAAGCATCGGCAAAAATGGTGAAACTGCCGCTTCCAGATGACAGAGTAAGGACTGGTGCCGTGGTTAATCTCTTATTCAGCTCTTGGAAACTATCTTCACACTTATCTGTCCATACATACGGCACATTCTTCCTCGACAACTTCGTCAATGGTGACGCAATCAACGAAAATCCTTGTACAAACCTCCGGTAATAGCCTACCAATCCCAGAAAACTTCTGATTTCTGACACATTCTTCGGTCTTTCCCACTTTACTACTGCCACAATCTTGGACGGATCCATTGACAATCCTTCCTTGAAGATAATGTGCCCTAAAATGCTACTTGCTCTAGTCAAAATTTACACTTATTGAGTTTTGCATACAACTGGTTTTCTCTCAGAAGCCGCAATGCTACTCTCAAGTGTTCTTCATGCTCTTCCTTGGTCTTGGAGTACACTAAAATATTATCAATAAACACTACCACAAACTGATCTAGATACTATGCAAATATTTTGTTCATCAATGCCATGAACACTGCCGGTGCATTAGTCAATCCAAATGGCATCACTAGAAACTCATAGTGTCCATATCTTGTCCGGAAAGCTGTCTTCAGTACATCTGACTCTCTGACTCTTAGCTGGTGGTAATCGGATCTCCAATCAATCTTCGAAAAATAAGAAGCACCTTGTAACTGATCAAACAGTTCATCTATCCTCGGTAGTGGATACTTGTTCTTGATGGTCACTTGGTTCAATCTCCGGTAATCAATGCACATTCTCATCAAACCATCTTTCTTCTTGACGAACAAAACTAGAGCTCCCCACGGCGAAATACTAGGTCTTACGAAACCTTTATCCAACAATTCTTGTAATTATATTTTCAATTCTCCTAATTCCGCCGGAGCTATTCTATAAGGTGCAATGGATATTGGAGCGGTCCCTAGTAATAGCTCAATAGTGAAATATATTTCTCTAATGGGTGGTAATCTTGGGATCTCATCTGAAAAAACATCTGGAAATTTCCAAACAATTGGGATCTCCTCCACCCCTTGGGACCTTTATCATTCGTAATAAACGCCAAATAGGCCTCACATCCACTTTTTAGAAGTCTATCAGCCTTGAACGCTGAAATAAACCCTGTACTAGGATTACTCATGTCTCCCCAAAACAACACCCCTGCTGGTGTCTCTTCTAATTCAAAGGTATGGGTCTTATGGAAACAATCCATTATAGCATGATACCCTGCTAACCAGTCCATCCCTATGATGACATCAAAATCATACATCTCCAATAACATGAGATTTGATGGTAATACTATCTCTCTTATCATGACTGAACAACTAGGATAAAAGGTTCTACATATAACTGCTTTAACTATTGGGGTAGCCACAGTCAAAATAAAACCAAAATCTCGAGCATGCATATGAACCATCTTTGCAAATTTTGGAGACATAAAAGAGTGTGTAGAGTCAGGGTCAGATAAAACCTTAGCTTGAAATCCACAAACGAGAAGTTTACCTTCCACTACATCTCCTACTGCCTCTGCATCAGCTCTGTTGACTGCATAGATCTATCCTCGCTACTGTGGCCTGTTCTGAGCTTATTGTGGCCTGCCTTGCTGTGCATTTCTGTTCTGTTGCTGAGGACGCTGATTCTAATTCTGCTTTTGCTGACGGGCTTGCTGCTGCTGTTGATGTGGTCTATACTATTGCTGAGGTGCTTGTTGCTGAAGTGGCCTTAGTTGGTTCTGGACAACCACTACATTTTGAGGTGGTGCTGGACGCTGTGCTCCCTGTTGTTGTTGATTCTTTTGTTCTGTCTTGGACAGTCTCTCATCTGATGGTTCATAGAACCACATCTGAAGCATGCCCCTGTGATTGTATGACATTGGGCACTTTCGTGATTTTTCCCACAGTGGATACAGACCACTTGGTTCTACACATTCTGATCTTGCCTCTGCCTCTTATGTTGTTGGTTTATCTGCTGGTTGTTCTACTGCTGGGGTTGTCCTTTTCCTTGTAGTTTGAGGATCTTGTGATGGAAATTCTCAAATTTATAAGCTCTCTTGACTGCTTCTTCAAAGGTTGTGGGCACAACCGCTGTTGCATCCCTCTCGATGATGGGGTTCTGTCCTTCGAGAAACTTGGCTATTTTCTTCTCATCTGTATCTACCAACTCTGGAGCATATCTAGACAATCTATCGAATTCAGTGAGGTATTCGAGGACTGTTTTGTTCCCCTGAACAAGCTGTTGGAATTCCACTGCCTTCTGCCTCTTAATGGGGGGGGGGGTACATACTTGTCCCAAAACTCTCTCTTGAAACTAGCTCAAGCTACTGCATCTGCCATATTTCTGTACTATTCCCTGACTGTTTTCCACCAGATATCCGCTGAACCGGTAAAGAGAGATGTTGCAAGCTTAACTCATTCTCCTCCAGTGCATTGGAAAATCTCAAAGATGTTTTTAGTATGCTCTAACCAATAGTTTGCAGCTAAAGGGTCTTCTGTTCCAAGAAACTCCTTTGGGCATCTCTTCCTGAACCGTTCAAACAATGCATTTGGGTCATGCTGCCTCTGGTTGATGACAATTACAGGTTGAGGCTGAATTGGTTCGGGGCTCCTTTGTAACACCTCTAGGAGTTGCCTCTGCATGTCTGCTAGTTCTCTTGCATGGTCTTCATCTTTCTTTAGCATCTGCTCTTGCAATCTAACTTGATTTTCATTAGCCTGACGTTGTTGATCAATCATGGCCCGCATCATCTGCTGAAACTGATTCTGCATGGTGTTATCAACTATATCTTCTTCAATTGGCCCTGTGTGCTCACTGTTGCTCGCGGTGAGATTGCCGTTTAGTGGCCTTTTACGAGGTGGCATAATGCTGCAAAATAAATTGTTAGCACATGATAATAAAATAAAGGGTCACACATTGCTCACACGATACTAACTAACGAAGAGTCTAACGAATCCTTGCCACGTCCTTAGGATTTCTAGTTTCTTTTAATTGCTTGAAATACGTCTCGCTCTGATACCAGTCTGTCGTGACCCCGGACCGGGTTACTGACCGAATCCGGGATTGGGACTAGTTAATGATGATGTAATAGATGATAAACGGTAACCAAACTATGAATTTATTTTAAATCAATATATATACAAGCCAATGAAAAGATCCCACTCGTATACGCGATTTCTCATAGGTGTCCGCGGTGAGGATATCACAACAACATGAATATTTCTTTTAAATGTGGAAGCGTGTAGCAAGTCAAATTCATACATTCATATCAAAGATAACTTGACTGATGACACATTTATAGCAAGCATCAGAATGAGCAATGATCATTAAGGCTTTCCCCAAAAGAAAAATTAAAGTTTATACAAAAGATCATTTAATTACATTCCCCAAAAATAGAGGCCAACAAAGACCAATATAAACAAAATAAGTATCCCAAAAGAATGGTTAATCATAACCCAAAATGTTACGCAACTCGGACATCCGAATGTCTAAACGACATCGTCGGCATGCCACTCAACTAATCGTTGCGGTTCAATGATCGCCTCCTCGTGCTCCTCCTCAGGATAACCAACGATGGGACCTGAGTACCAAAGTAATGGGTCAAACACAGCGTTTTGGTAGGTGGGTGAAAAGATAATACAATAATAGAAATTACCTTGAAAAACATTTAAACCTGTTAAAATAATAAATTTCATTTTGCTAGAAAACAATATGCAATATAAGACATGTAAGGTATCCAAGGAAATCGAGAAACAAGTAAGATGGCATCCACACAAAGCTAAGTCCTCTATCACCGAAGTGACAAGAGCATATCGGGATGTTGACCTCAGTTTCTGAAGTGAGGAGGTACAACAAAATTTACATATACATATACATAATAATACAAGACATGACCACGGTAGCGAACTGGGCATCAGGAACACAGTAGCAATCTGCGGCATCGGGACTAGATCACGGTAATAATCGGGTAGCAGGATCCAAATTGCAGCTGGCGGGACGGGAGGGGGATCTCCAAGTCGGTGGATTAGACCAACAAGGTTATCCAAACTTAATGGTGCCGACTCATAGGTCAAATTAACGAAAGTCAAGACATGTGCAAAATACATATAAACGGGCGGGACGGGATGCTCAAAGGCACAAACATCATTTTAAGCAAGAAGTGCATATAAGGACTAGCAAAATGTTACAATTGTAGTTTCTGTATTTTCGGGAATGATAAATCATAAATTATGAATTTCGGGAGAAGTATCGGGATTAAAATCAGATGAAGGTGAATAAGGGTCCCGTGTGTCGATTTTAATAAAAACATGGTACTCTTTGAGTTTGGAGACATTCCGGGCTCCTTATACATCGTAGGAAAATTTTAAGATTTCAAATGAATGTTCGTGGTGTAATTTCTTTTTCAAACAGGCTTCACACATGCTTCCTGGTAAACAGTACCCATCACTCCAAAAAAGGGTTCACAAACAATTTGGATGGAAGTCCCCTTCATTTTTCTTCAATTAAAGTCGGTTACCTAGCGGTTAGCCGCCACTGGCTGATTGCGTGGCTGACCGTGAATGAGCTGACAAAAATGCAGCTTACTGGAATTGAACCGAAATTGGTTCGGTTGGCCGGTGGTTAGCCGCCGATGAGTTAGGCGGTTAGCCAACGCCTGACCGCGCCTTCAGAAAGGAAAAGTAGCTCTTTGGAATTGTGACCAAACCTGGTTCGGTTAGCCGCCAGTCACCAGGTGGCTAGTCGACAGGTGACCGCCAGCTGACCTCCAGCTGCGGGAAATTCCTTCTAGGTTCATATTTGCGCCCTTTTCTCTTCCAATTGGTTTCCTTCATTCCTCATTCACTTCCTTGCAATAGAGTGAGCTAAAAAAATGCTCCTTCAATTCAACATTCAACATTCCCCCATATCAAACCTTTTACAAACAACTATCCATTCTCCTCCTTCTTCAACTTATCAAACCACAAGAGAAGAGAAATCCACCAAACACAGGCATTCATTTAAGCCATGAAAAGTAATAAATGAAAAGCCATAATATCACATTTTCAATGGTTAAATAAACTAACAAGTTGCATGAGCATTTATTTCAAAAATTCAATGCAAGTTAAGAATGAATAGTGAAATCATGTACATTTCTCATAAAACTATTTAACACTCTAAATATCTATTCATCCACTTGCCTTAGGTTCAAGCTTAGTAAAAAACAAGCTCTAATCACTTCCAAGCCAAAGATTCAAGCTACAATAAAAAAACCCCCAAATAAAACCCCAAAATGGTCAAGACAATGAACAAGGAAGGAGAAAGCTTCAATAATGCAAATGGAGCTTCTCCAAGGTTAGAGGAACACAAATCTAGAAGATAAGGGAGGAAGCTTACTTACAAAGTCTCCAATTAGGCAAGACTAGCTCAATGAGGATCTTCCAATGGGAGGTTTCTTTCACAAATGCAATCAACGAAGAACTCTCAATGAGAGGAAGAGAGTGATGATCTCCATTTCTCAAGAGATGTAAGGTTGGTGGTGACTTAGGGAAGGAGAGCAAGAAGAAGAAGAGGAGGGAGGAAAACCCTAAGTAAGAGTTGCTTGTGCTGGGAAATGGAAAAAGGAAGAAAGGTCTTCGTTATATTGCAAGTGGGGAGTGGGCTCCACCGCTAGAATTCTTGTGGGGCTGAAGTAGTGGTTTTCGGGACCTCGGATGAATTTGAAGAAGAAATGAAAGTTGTTCATCGAAATTTCTAGTTTTCAAAAAGTATATGTTTCGCGGGTTTTGAGAATATCAAATTTTAGGTACAGATTTAGTGTAAAAAGACTGTTTTGCCCTTGCAGCTAGGAAGGTCGAGTTTCGGGATTTTGAACGGAAACGGGATCAACATGAAAGTTGTAGAGATCAACGAGATGAGTACAATGGGATAAAAATATAAGTTATCGAAATCTCGGATAATCCCCAAAGTAAATGCAAAGTCATAAAAGGAACCCTCAAAGGGCCCCACTAATCACAAAGGCACTCAAAATTCCCCAAAGTTATAACAAAGCTATTCTAATCCCAACTAAATCAAAATACACTAATCACGCTTAAGATTAACACACAACTTAATTAACAGTAATCGAGGTCTCTCGGGTTGGGGTCTTACAATTAGAATGAACCTCAACATGTTCCTAATATGATATGATGCTAATATCAGATTTATCACAACTAATGTAGATCTTCAGTGCACAGATTATCCTAAGCATGTTTCTAAGCATGAATGGCAATGAAATGCATTAAAAGAAGAGAGAGATCTAGGAATGCCGGTGTATGGCGCGTTTCTTAAGTTCCTAGAACGAAGCTTTCTCGAAGACCCATAGCTCCAGTTGAAGATATGGAAGCCTCCTCCTCTATTTCCTCTTCTTCTTCTCTAGATCTAAAGTTCTTTCTAATGGTGGCTACCTTTGTAAGTCCGGGATCCTTACCCTAGAGGGGGGGTGAATAGGGTGATCTACACTTTATGACTAATTATGACCAATTTTAACTTCTTTAAAACAAACTAGTCATAAGTGGTGATTACAAATAAAATGCGGAAGCTTAAACAAAACAATCACCACAAAGCATTCACCATAACACAATGATTTATAGTGGTTCGGCCTCAATGCCTACATCCACTACCGGCTTGTGTCTCAACACCCCACCGGATTTCCACTATTTATGCTTTTGAAAAAGGCTAAGCAATAACCTCTACAATATGCTTTCCAAGGATAAGCAATAACCTAACAATGTTGTTTTTCTAGGCTAAACAACAACCTATACAAGATGCTTTTCTAGGCTAAGCAATAACCTTTACACAATGCTTTTCTTAGGCTAAGCAATAACCTTTACAAGAAAAAGATTTCTCTAAAGGAGGTGTTTACACAAACACTTTAAGAGATTACAATTAAAGCACAATTTAATTGCCTCTAAAATAGGCGAATAAGAAAGTTAAATTCAACTCACACAACACTCTATGAAATGCTAAGATGAATGCTCATGAAGTGTGTGTGTGAAAACTTCAATCAAGTTTAAAATGAAAGCTCAATTAATGTATGCTTAATGCATTTTAAAGTTTAAAGCACACAAAGATTTGATTGAAGTGAAATGCAAATCACATGTATAAATTACTAACTTGTTGATGATATGAAAATCAAAGACTCACAAGTTGTATAAAACTAATTAACACTAAACATGTGATGCATGTGTTTTGTTGTTTTCAAAACCAAACTAATTTAACTAAAGTTTAAATGAATGAAAACAACAAATAAAGATTCAACCAAGTAAATGAAACATGTTATAAAAGAAATCAAAAGATTTGACAAAACATGTTTTATAAAGTTTTAAAACAAACTTGGTTTGAAATCAAAGGTGAAGAATCCAATCCAACTTAGATCAAAGATTAAATGAAGAATGGATTCAACACATCATAGTTAACATGCTAAAAATCATTTACCAATAATTTAAACAAAGCATGAAACATATGATAAATAAAAGTAAAGCTTACTTAGAGATTTAACTTCATTAATCCAAGCTTTAGCTTTACTAATGACCACTTGGTCTCTCTTACTTCATTCCCCTTTTTCTTGCCTCCAAACACCTCAAGGATGGCTTAGATGTTGCACTCTTTGGCAAAGGAATGAGCTTCATTTTATACCCAAAAAATGCCCAACGGCTAGTGAACAGTGAACAGTGAATAGTGTTACTGTTCAAACGGCTAGTGAACAGTGAACAGTGAATAGTGTTACTGTTCAAACGGCTAGTGAACAGTGAACAGTGTTACTGTTCAAACGGCTAGTGAACAGTGAACAGTGAATAGTGAAGTTACTGTTCATGTCACAAGCTAATGGAAAATCCGTTTAAAGATTTTCTTTGAGGGGATTTTTGGGCCATTAAACCAAGCTTGGAAACATGATTTTAATTCAATCTAAGTGCTTTTAAAATCATGAAACATAAAAGCCTAAAATGATTTGAAAGATTTAAAACATAGGCTAACTTGATAAAACTTCTTTTTCAAATTAAATGCATCCAATCAAAACATGCATGAAACATATGATTTACAAGATTTAAAACAATGCATGAGTAAATTAAGATTTCAAGATTTTCTAAATCAATGCAAGTGTGAAAATTCGAATGATGCTAAAATGATAATGCATCCATCAAATTGCAATACACAAAATTCCTAACAACCTTTCCTTTCCTTATTCTCTATTTTTCTCTCTTTTAGGGTAGCTCCCTTTGCAAATGGGTTAAGGGGGATTATATAGATGTTTGGAATGAGTTTAGGAGGGCTAGGGCTTCATTATTTCGTGCTTCTAGAAGGTCTCACGTATCCCATGGCGGCTTAAGTAGTTTTAGGGTGGATTAGGGTTTGAGACAGGATCGCTAATGGGGTGGAGCCTACGTGGTTTGCACAGTCTGGGCACCCACAGGGTGGCGCCTAAGTGGTCCCGGACAGTGTGTGTGCCCACAGGGTGGAGCCTACGTTGTTCGATTCATTTTCGGAGCTTGGTCCCTAGTTTGAGTGGTCTCGGACTATATTTAGGCCAAACTAATGGATTTGGAGGGTGGGCTCCCATGAGGTGCTGCCTAGGTAGTCCCGGACATTGTGGGCGCCCAGCCTTGGGTGCCTACATGGATTTCAGTGAGGAAGCGGTGCCTAGATGGATTTTCATCACCTTTCTAAAGCAAAACTTGAACACTCATAACTTTTGATCCGCTTATCATATTTGAATGTTCTACATACCATCGGAAAGCTCCTGAAGTGAAGAATCTAAAGGTCCAAATGTCTTGATATTTGGGGGCCGGCTTCCTAACTTAGGTTAATTGGGTGGCTTTTAAGCAAGCTAAGCGTGATCTTTGTGGAAAATGGCCCAAGCATGTCTTAAGTGGTCCGGAATACGTATAGTTAGTGTTGTGGTCTGCTTTTGGTGTGAATAGTGAGTTGGACTCGAGATCTCGATGCAATTTAGCTTTTCTCTCACTCTCACGATGTCATGCCCCAAGCCCGAGCCCGAGACTGCACCCATCTCGAGGCGCGACAAACACTTGCATGGGGATTCGAGTCAAACTCGTTGACCCTTGGTCCCCACGAATGGAATTTACCCACAGGATATCACGTGTGAGGTTTAAATTTCCACCTGTACCTATATAATTTTGTCAAATAGGTATCCAATTGTAATCCAAATAATATCACATGCATCAAGATATAGAGCATAAGGTTCATGAGCATAGATTAAAAGTTCAAGAGATAGAAAGAGAGAGAAGTAAGTTAAGTTAAGTTAAGTTTTACAAGCCGTAGTCTAAACCAGGTCAGAAACTATAACAAAAGATGTGGTAATCCAAGCCACAATCCATGGGTCATAATACGTCCATCCTCAGCGGTTAGATGTCTAGAAGACATCATCTGAAGTCCATTTAGCTAGGTGACGGGGAGATTCCTCCTCCTCATGGATCTCCGGCGCGGTGGCATCGAGGTACTCACCTATAATGCCAAGTGTAGCACTATTAGACTAGGCTAAGCAAGATAAACAGATGTAAACATATGACAAATGAATATTTAGACAGATAAGAATCACATGAGGTCAAAGCATGATCACTGGGCAAATCTGAGCATGAGTAAACATGTCACGTACGAATCATAATTTACAGACATACACAATAACAGAACTAAATGGCACATCCACATTACCTATATTCTCCCAAATTAACCATGTAAACATGAATGTAAAGTGAGTAGAAGACATAACAGAACAGAATGGCGCCACTAGGAGACAGAGGGCCTGAAACTCTCCATCGTGGACCTAGGGTGCCGATCAACCCTCAAAATATATTCTCATCTGCAGAAGGCCAGAAATATATACTAAACCCACACTTAGCCGGGTCCTACTTAGATAGGGTCGAAGCCAATTGGTGCCAACTCGCGGAATAAAAGTATAAAATAACAGAACATATACAGATCAGATCATAGCAGGGTACATAATCAAGACTTATCATAATTGTAGCCGAACATAAACGGAAGAGAAATTAACATGAACAGGTACCTAACAAAATATACATAACTAAACAGACGTATGATCAAGTCATACGAGAATACTGGAAACAAAATGCAATGCATGTACATAAATCATAGACGGAATCAAGATATGAAGCAATCCAATCTTACGGTCTTGGGAACGCTTGGGGTCTTCACCGTCCATCTCGGTGTAGTACTAAGGACTCCGATGTTAGTGGCCTACAAAGAACCCTTGGCGTTACTTAATTTGAACACCGAATCCCTTAGTATAACACATTTGGTTCGGATCCCAATTTCGAAGAACACGAGGCCCCTTGTGGGTGCACGGTTGCTCAAGCCGCATCCACATAAAACACAAGTCCATTGGTCATGAAATAGGGTTCAATGTATCTATTCTTAAGGTCCAACTATCAGGCCAATTAATCTAAACATGCTACGGTTCAACACTTGGCTCGCGGTACCATCCGGTTACCAAAGTTTATATAAAATCCAATATCCACTTATTCCTAGAATTTCAAATCAAATATATGTAGGGGCCATTGAATTCTACGCCTTAAAAGCTTTCCATCGGTATGTGAACCTCTAAAAACGGACGTACAGTTAAAAAAAATATGGTCGTTGGAAGTTGACATAGTATTGTCATGCATCAAGTGCACTCGAGCGGACCCAACCAGAGGTCATGCGCGCTAGAGCGAGGGATCACACGTTAGAGCGGGCACCAGAGCACGCACCAATAGAGAGTAGGTGTGCTCGAGCGGGTAAACCTGCGCTTGAGCGGGCAGTCCAAAATTTTGTACTGAATTTTGAACTTCCCTGCTCTCTTCCAAAACCATCCATTGCCTACTCCCAGACTTCAAACAACATTTGATGCATAAAATGAGCCTCCAAACATGCTCATAACATCACCATTTATTAACAAGAATACTAATCTCATCTTACAAGAAAAATATGAACCAAAAATCCAATTGAGCAAGGAAATGGGTAATCTAACATGGAGAAGCATATTCATAGAATCAAATGAAGATGCATGCATACAATCATATGAGTTTAACTTGCCCTGGGTGTTAAAAACTCGAATCCTACACCAGAACAACCTCTCCTAGCAAGTCCAAGCCCTCCAAACTCAAAATCCCCTAACAAATACGCTTCTAGAAACAACCTAACATGAAGAAATGAAATGGAATGAGGGAGAAGAAGATGCATGCACTAATTGTAACATCATTTCTCTGATTTGAAGCAAAAGCAAAGGAAAAGAAGATGAATACTAACCAATGGAGAAGATTAAAGAGAAAGAAGCTTGAAGGAGATTATATCTATAGTGGAAGAGGATGTAGTTGAGGATGAAGATGAAGATAGAGTCCCCAAATCTCAAATGCAAGGTCACCAACCATTCAGTCTTGAGAAAGTTTGATGAAGAGATGAAGGAGAGAAAGGAAGTTTCAGCTGGGAATGCAGGGAGAAAGACCCATTTAAAATGGGGGAAAGAGGTTTTGAGATGAAATTTCCTCCCCGCAATGCATGCAAGTCCATATAGGGACTAGAATTCTCAAAAGGGGGCTTGGGCTGGAAAATGGGTTGGAAATGGGTCAAGAAGGATCCGGATTCAATGGGTCAAATCATGAAAATCAAAGCCCATGCTATGCTTTATGTAATGCACTAAAACCTATAAAAATCTAAATCCACACATAGACCAAAAACACTCCAAAAGTCATATTCTACCTAGTCCATGGTCAAACCCAACTAATTCTACCTAATCAAGCCCAATCACACTCAAAACATCCAATAAGCTGCTAATCTAAGTTAATTAACTTTATCACGAAATTAAGGCGGGTCGGAGTGTTAGACATGAATTTCTAGAAGTTGTCGAACTAAGTCTAAAACTAGCAACATGCATTTTCATCGTCATTAATTAATCTGAATTATGCCATTAATCATTCAATTATGGGTGAAATAGGGGCACCGCTATATATGACAGGTATTTAAGGTTATCATAGGGGCCAAATGAGGTGTCTGGAGTATGCCTCCTCTTTGGAGAACAAAACGTGGAGAGTTGTGCTCTAAAGAAAGTAAACACATCACTCATGACTCACGGGAGCTTTTGAGCTCGCGGGAGTGGCCACCTACGGATGTATGCAATTGCAAACTCGTTCTAAAGGTAAGGTTCACTTTTCTAGGATCCATTCTACTTTAGGGTAAAAAGGGAAAAAGAAGAAGTTACGTGCCTACTGATTTGATTAGAAACCCGAGATGTGCCCGTGGTATTGCCACGTGGCAGGTTAGGAACTGTGCCCTAGTTGCTTAATTTAAGATGATGGTGGAGACTGTGTCCTGGTGGTCTGAATCAGAAGTCGATCTTTCGATTAGCTAAGTCACTATTCGAATTTCATTTGTTCTTGCAATAGAATTCACTTTAATTTATCATATATAACGTCTTTTGACTTTCATCCACAGTTGAGTGTTCAAGGCATGATTGAAACTAACTAGAAATAATGGGGATCTTAATGGAAATCATAAACATAGTTCAATCAATAGTGTGAGGTGTATGTGAGAATGAGATGCATTCTTGAAAAGGGATTTTTTTTTTTTTTTTTTGAAACTCGGGTATGCATTGAAAAAGCTAAATCGATGGAAGAGTTCTCCAGGATGATTGTCACTCTCTACAGATCTTGGTCTTCACCCAAGTTTAGACGAGAACCTAGGATGGATTCGATCATCTTTTGTGCTTAACATAGAGAGTTTCAAATTACACGGTTTCCATCTTCCAACGTCAAGACTTGAGTTGGTGAACACCACAGTTCGTGCGAATACGATATTACGATTGTCGTACCGATTATAAGCACTTAAGGGAGGCTTGGGGCGACTCAATTTCCAAACATGAGGTAAATTTATGAAAATCATAGTTAGGGGTACCTACCTCAAGAGCTTTCCATAAATCCAACATTGGGGGTCATTGCCGCCTTCTTTGTTGTTCATTTGTCGAAATTCGTGTCATTTGTCTCCATCAGTGTGCTTGTAGGTCCTTCTCCTTTGGTGTTTTCGCTTTCGCTTTGGGAACCTATATTGAACAAACATTAAAAGATTTTGCATATCTTTGTTAGTGCTCAATTTAATAATTTGTAGAGGTAACAGTTCAAATTTCATTGATGGAGATGACATAGGATGTAAGGCACAATGCTAGATGTATGCATGATGGGATTAGTGCGCACATGATGTGACGGGATCCCTTGTGATGGGGCAGTGTTGAGTTTGACAATGTGTCACTCTTTTGTGTATGTGCCTTTCTTAACTTCTTTTCCTTTTCTTTTATTTATTATTATTTGTTTTTATTGTTTTTATTTACTTATTTATTTTTCTTTTATTATTGTTATTATCTGTTTATCATCGATCATCATCAAATCTTGTTCAGGTTTGACTTTCCCGAAATTCTATGACAATTAGGTTCAAAGAGGTATTTTGTTCTCTAATGTGATGGATAAGCCTGTTTGGGCTTCGATTCCTGTCACGCCCCCGGATCGAGATCGGGCTGACCCAGTCTCTAATCCGAGGCCACGGCGCGGCGAGCCAAAAAATTTCGCCTGCTTGCACTGGTTTTCTTACAAGTTTCCGCAGTGAGGATTCACAAGATCCATAACCAAACAATCACAGCATAACGAATAAATGTGCGGAAGCATGTAGTAAACGTATAATCCAAATCGAAAGCAATAAGGACATCCAAGCCTTGCATCAAAATGAGAAATATTCATAAGCAAACCCCAAAGTTAAAGTCTCAATTGTACAATTACCAAAAGTAAGTTTAAAATTATACAATTTCCAAAAAAAAAAAAAAAAAAGCCAACAAAGGCTAGCAAACAAGTCCCCCAAATAACATCCATCCCAAAATGTGATACGCGACCCATCACCCAACCCGATGTCTAGATGACATCATTGGGTTGCCACTCTCGAGCAACCGGTGGCTCAACCGCCTCCTCCTCACGCTCCGCCTCAAAGGCAGTGGGGTCGACATCTGGCACCAAACAAGAGAGTATCAGACACGACGGTCTGGCAAGCCAATAAACCAGATAATGGATGACAAGTATTTGCAAAAACATTATAAAAGTCATAAAAGTACATTTGAAAGTCTAAGAATAAGCAACAGTGAAATAAGGAAGATGAATACTGAATTAAATAATTTACAATGAGAACATTTGAAAGAGTGATACGAACCGAAAGAAACATTGGCAATCCACATTTAATCTACATTCTCCTATTACCGAAGTAACAAGAGTAATCAATAACCGTCGCCATATAGAATGGCCTGAGCAATCAATAACCGTTGTCATATAAAATGGCCGGAGCAATCAAAATCCAATGCGGAACAGATGACAAACAATCAAAGTTTCTAAGCTGCAGTTGGCGAAATAATTTAGGATCCCAAGCCAGGTGATCAGCCCAACTAGGCGACCCATATTGAGTGGTGCCGACCAAAATCCGAATCGATACAAATCAAATCACCGAAATACATTTCAAATCGATAAAAGGACTACTCTGAGCAAAGTACAAACGAATAAATACAGAGCGAAACAGACGAGTAGGCTTAGCGATATTTTTTCAATGTGGCTAACCACTCAAAGCTATTTCAAATCATTTATACCAAAAACATATACATTTTCAAAACCATAATAGTATCAAGATCTGGGGTCGAATGGCTTTCCAAGGTTCGTCTTGATGGGCTATTAGCAATTCAATTGTCGATTTTTGCATAAGATTTGGTGCCTCTGAAGTTATATGAGATTTGAACCTCTGAGAGCACATCAAGACTAGGGGAGAACATTCTGTCTAAGAGTAGGATCCTTGTACTCCCCTCAATATGTGGATTTCGATTACATATCAGTTGGCTGAATTCATTGATTCAATATCCCCTATCATATCCAACTTAAAATCATATTATGTATGAACCAATGAATTCTACTTTCCAAGAGCTTTCCAACGATATGTAAAACTCCAAATTTGGATGTACGGATCAAAAGTTACCGTAGTTCGAAAATCTGCCCAAAATTAGTTAAGTGCCTGCCCAAAGTTCAAAGACCAGGACATTCCAAGCCAAAACCCCGAGAGGCCAAGAGTTCGAACTCTCAGAACCAGAGTTCGAACTCTCGAGACCAAATTCCCCAGGCCAAAAACCAGAGAGGTCAAGAGTTCAAACTCTTGAAACTAGAGTTCGAACTCTCGGACACAGAAATTTCAGGCAGAGTCTGGGAAGTTCTGTTTCATGTTTCTCAACTAAAAAACACTTGCAAAATTTCAAATTCACATAGACTGACATTGAGAAATGAAACTAAAATCAATCTACTCATTCACTCAAAGAAAAACATAACATAACAAAATAAATTGGGAATCACATTCATCACTAATTTATTCACTTGCCTCATATCAAATTGGGTTCTACTCACACTCCAAGTACTACTCTTCTATAGCAAGACCTCCAATCTACAAGAATCCCCATGGAAAACATCTCATAAACCAAATCATTTTTAAAAAGAAAGTAATTCTACAAGAACTTCCTTGCATGCATGATCTAGAGGTATAAAGGGTCCAACAAAACCAATATTAATAGAGGGAAGCCATTCCTTACCTTTAGGAGTTCCAAACAAGAAGAAAAGCTTGAAAAGGAAAAAGGGACCAACTGAAATCCTTCACAAAAGGTATGGCTAGAAAGCTTGATGGAAGAGGAAGAGAATGATGAAATCCAATCTCCTTTTAGATCAAGGGAACCCCAGCATGCAGAGGAGAGAAGGAGGAAGAGAAAACCACTTTTTCTATCTAAATGTTAGCTGGTTTCGAAACAAGGAAAAATGAGGGAGAAGACAACATGGGCTGATTTTGAGTTGGGTGGGGTGTGGGCCCCACCAAGCCAATCCAGTTCAAGGGCATAAAACTTCCTTATACGGGTCCCGGATAAGATCGACGAAAGAGAGAAAAATGATCATTGAAATATCTAGTTCTCAAAAATATAATTTTTATATGATTTTGCAAACATTGAAATTCATGCACAGATTTGATGCGAAAAGTCCGTTTTGCCTATTTTCTAAAAAAATGGAATTTCTGGGGTTCGAACAGAGACGAAGCAAACATAAAAGGTGTGGAGCTTGTCAGCTTGATATGACAATTCAAAATAAGTAGAAATCTGAAATTTTTGAAATAAAGAATAAATTTCCCAAACGAACACGTGTCACACGGTCACCCCGAGCGGTGTCAGACCGAGCTCAAAAGCTCTCAAAATTCCCCAAAGCTATTCAAAATTCTAATATAGCTAAAATCCAACCTAATCATCCTCTAATCCCACTTAGAGACTAATCACGACTAAAACCACAATAAAACATACTAAACTTGGGTCTAGGTCTGACAATTCCAAAATCCTGAAAGAAGACAACTTGGGCGCCCAGGGGATGGTGCCCAAGTGGATTTCATTCTTACACAAATAGGGTCTATCTCAAAGTAGAATGTTGGATTTGGAAGACAAGTCAACTGAACGTCCAGGGAGTGGCACCCAAGATGCGGTTCTAGTCCGTCTTAGAATGGAGTTTTGAGTTCAAAGAAATAGTTTGCATTTAGAGTTGGTCTCGAAGTAGAATACGTGACCTGGGTGCCCAAGGAGTGGTGCCCAGACTGCATTTGGTGTTGATCTTGAAGTAGAATTCCGGAATCAAGGAAGCATGTGCCTTGGGCGCCCAAGGAGTGGTGCCTAGACTGTATTTTGTGTTGGTCTTGAAGCAGAGTTTGTACTCAACCTATCACACTAAGAGTTCTTGTTGGAGTGAAAGCCTGAATTTTAGGGAATTGGTGACCTGGCGCTCTGCGTGTGGTGCCTAGGTTGAACTTCATCTCCAGCACTTAGAGCCCTTGACAAAGAGAAAGCCTGAATTTTAGGAAAAACAAGTGACCTGGGCGCCCACTAGGAGGCTCCCAAGCTACAGTTCGAGTTCCTTTTAAATCCTTATAAGCTTTGAACTCTAATCTATATAAGTGAATTAAGCCTACAAATTTCCCACAACTCCTGCTTTCAAACTTCAAATTTCAGAATTCTCGAGCTCCTTCTTCCTTCTAAGTAAGTCTCCAAGGTAGAATAGGGACATAGGCATGGGAACGGTGTCGCCTAGCCTTCTCAGAACCTTGATTTTTCTCATTTCGTTTGTATACGGATTCTCTCTAGTCTCTCTTTTACACACTTCCCAATAGTCTGGAACTCTGCATGTCAGAGCATTCAACTCCTTTTTCCAAGTGAGTGGTTTTTTTTTTTTTTTTTAGGTCAATTATTTAGGTTTTATTTATTAGTTTGTTTTAGATTAGTTGTTTTGAGATGTGTGTTGATGGCTTTTATCATATTTATGTTCAGATTTAAGTTCCTTAAAACTTTTTTATTATTATTATTGTTATTTTGAATTGGTTTGTGATTTTTAGATTTTTTGTGTTTTTGTTCTTGAATTGGACATGGCCCACTTTCTTTCACTTTCCATTATTTTTCCCCAAAAACTTTCAACCCAAGTGGTCTGGTCCTGATTTTTCAAAGAGGGTAGTTATTCTTTAAAGATAGCTTTGTTAGGGTTTTCATTAGTTTGCAATTTGATTGGATGCATTCATTTTAGTATAGCTTGAACTCTCATGCACTCGTACTTCTTATAATATTGGGATCTTCATGCATTGTAAGTTTTTAATCTTAACATCAAAAGATTTTGTAAAAGCATGCACAAACATGTTTTGAATTGCACTTTAAAAACTCTTTTCTTTAAACATGTTAGCCTCTAGTCAAGCCTAGTTCTCCAAGACCAAGTTTCCCTTCAAAATCATCTTTAAAAGTCATTTTTAAAACAAAAAAAGTTTAGTCAACTGTCGGTTCCGAATCCAGACTGTAAAAACTATTATATCAGGGAACTTCGGTCAACTATCGGTCAGGTGTCGGTTAGCTGTCGGTCGATCGAACTTCAGTTCGGTGAACCGACAACTGAACAACGATCTGCATATTTTAAATTTTATGACCGTTGGACTTGACCATTGAGTTCGGTCGACCTAACTCCTTTTGTCGGTCGACCAACAATAGATCCGTTGGAAAAAATTTTCCTTATAAAAAGACCCCTTCCTTGAGATTTGTGCCAACACTTTTGAGACTTTTGAGGGCCAAGGAAGGTGAGACATCCATGCTACACTAGAGGGGAGTTAGGAGAGCAAATCAATCATTTCAAACCTTTGATTCTTCAATGAGTTTGCTCTTCTTAACTTATTTTATTCATGCTTGTCTTTAAATCTTTGATTTCTTCAAATGGCATGATTAAAGTGTTCAAAGTGTTCAAATGTTGAGTGTTTAAACATGGTTTGTTTTTTAAATATGTTTATCATTTTAACTTCATCATTTGAATAGGATTTCACATGTTAATAATTTAATGTTTCTTTCAAACTTGCTAGTTTTATGTTAAACTTCCCAAAAACAAGTTTTTCATTATTTCAAAAAACATGTGTTGAATCTTTTAGTTACTCTATCTCACATTTGCATCATTTATGAGCATTGATTTTGAAAAGAGATAGAAGTAGTTTTTAACAACGCTGGGTCAAGACAATTTGAGGCCTAAAGCGACAATTCTAAATGAGGCCTCAAATTATCTATTCTTTTTTCTCTTTTTTTTTTTAAAAAAAAGTTTTGAGCATCTAGATTCGTATTTTCTAATAGATACATTTATCATTTATAAATTATAGCTAATAATATTTATAAATAAAACGAACACTAACTATAATAAACATACAATACGAGCATTGAATTAAAAAAATCTTAAAATCATAAAACAATAGAACCTGATTTAGTGATTTATCATTATTGGCCATAAAAATAGTAGATGTAGATGAATTTCGAATTTGATCCAGCTTTTTCATTATGAAAAAAAATGGATTATATTTGAGTTAGTGGGTTATGATTAACATATATTATAAAAAAGACTCACATATATTATTAAAATGAAGACAAAACCAGGTCAATAAATCTTTAAAGAAGATTGCTTTTGAAATTAAAAAAAAGTAATTATAGAGAAAGGCAATCTATGAGAGAGACAGAGGGTGAGAGAGTAAATAGTACGTGAGGGGGAAAAGCGTTGGTGGAGAAACGTTTATTTGAAAAACTTCACTGGTGAGTAAGGATGTAAATGAGTCCCCGATTCTCCAATTACTTGGAGGTTCTGACCCATTAAAAACCGGGTCTGGGTCCTTGTTTAGGCCCCGATAAGTAAATGTGTCCGAGTCTGGTTCCACCTTGGCTTGGACCCGTGGACCTGAGACCCGACATATTACCTCGATTTTTGAAAATTTCTCCTAAAAACTATGTTTTTTTTTTAATTTTACTCTCTATCTAGATCCGGACCCGGATCCAGACCTGTCCCATATATGGTTCTGGTTCCGATTCCGAAGCCAAGAAATCGGTTCCGGGTCTGGATCCGGTTCCACCATGGACCCAGACCAGAATCGACCCGTTTACAACACTACTGGTGAGGTGGCAAGGAGGTTGGGTTGAGATTTGTTAGGATCTAAAAAGACACTGTGTAGCGAAAAAAAAAAGGATGATACTTGCTTTAATGCTTTGCTTCAATGTGAAAAGATGGCTTTAATGAGATGTAATACTAATTACTATTATGGAGACTTGGGAGAAAAAAAACTATGACAGTTTCTTGAATGCTTTTTTAGAATTTGAAAAGATGATTTTTATGGGGACTTATTTTTTTGGGGGGCTAAAGCAACGGCTTTTCTTGCCCAATGGTTGAGCCGCCCCTGGTTTTTAAGGCATATGTATCATTTATTGATCTTTGCATTTATCATGCATATGTCTTAGATAGAATTACACTTTCATATCAGCCTAAGTTAAGAGGCATTTATATGTATTCACTTACATCTCATCTTATGCTTGTTTAGGCATAGTTTATTGAGATAAAACCATGTTGTAAAGGTTAATGCTTGACCTATTGAAAAGCAAATGAGATTGTAGAGGTTAATGCTTAGCCTCGTGTAAAAAGCATTTGTGGTTGTAAAGTTGGAGGTTAGCCTAAACTTTAATTTGATAGTGGAAATACCGGTAGGGATACCGAGAGTGGATGTACGCTTGTTTGGCTGAACCACTATAAATTTGCTTGTTATGGTAATTGATGGTTGATTGTGTTGACCGTAAGTCCATGGATCCGAACCCTAGAGGGGGGGGGGGGTGAATAGGGTGAGCTTCTAATAAGTGACCAATTATGCTAAATTCTAACTTCTTTAAAATCAATTAGTCACAAGTGATGATATAGAACTAAAGTGTGGAAGATAACAAAAACAATCATCACAACGCATTCACCATAACACAATGATTTATAGTGATTCGGCCTCAATGCCTACATCCACTACCGGCTTGTGATCCAACACCCCACCGGATTTCCACTATTTATGCTTTTCAATAGGCTAAGCAATAACAATTACAATATGCTTTCCAAGGCTAAGCAATAACCTCTTACACTATGCTTTTCTTAGGCTAAGCAATAACCTCTACAACCAAAAGGTTGGTTATCTCTCTAAGTAGTGTCTAAATAGACTTGATGGAGATACAATAATAGCTCAATACAATTGCCTCTTAAATAGGCGGATATGAAAGTGAAAATCTAATTCACACATACACACACACACACTATGAATGCAAAGATGAATGCACAATGTATATGTATGATGTCCTCAATCAATTTGAAAATTAAAGCTCATAAATGTATGCCAAAGGCTTTTAAAAGTTTTAGCTCATAAAAACATTTATGATTGAGGAAAGAATGCTAATCACATGTTTAAAAACAACTTGTAAAAGATATACCTATCTAGTTCAAGCAAGTTGTGAAAGTTTAAGAACAAAACATGTGATGCATAAGGATTTCAATCAAATTAACAATGAAGCTTAATATATGTATGCTTAAAGCATTTGAAAGTGTAAAACACAAAAATAGATTTGATTGAAATCAAGGGACAAATTATATGTACTTAAAATACAACTTGAAAATGATATACCTATCAAAGCTAAGCAAGTTGTGAAACTTTAAAACAAAAGTACATATGATTTGTGAAGTTGTTGAATCCAAAACATAAGAAAGATTTGAAAGTAATTTTCTTATGATGAAAAACAACAACCAAAGATTCAACCAAGTATAGGAATCATGTTTAAATATAATTTCAAAGATGTTTACAAAAACATGATTTACTTAGATATACCAATTTAAGTACTACTTGGTTTGAATCAAAGTGTTGCATCCAAAACAATAAATCAATTCAAAACATATACATGTTAAGGACACAACAAATCATAGTTTATCATACTAGAAAAGATTTACGAATATTTAAAACAAAGCATGAAAATATATGATTAAGAAAAGTAAAGCTTACTTAGAGATTTAACTTCATTAATCCAAGCTTTAGCTTTCCAAATGTCCCTTAGCCATCCTTAGCTCATTCCCCTTTGATTGGCCTCAAAACATCTCAAGGAGGGCCTCTTTTTTCCTCACAAATTTCTTTAGGAATAAGCTTCTTTTTATACAAAAAAATGCCCAACAGCTAGTCTCCGATCGACCTGCCCCTGTGCCCGGTCGACCTGGCCTTCAACGGTCATAAATCTGACCGTTTGAAAAAAAAGCTCAACGGCTCTTTCCCGGTCGACCCGCAGTGTGCGCGATCAACCGGGTCCATGGGCTCAGTCGACCAAGCACACTGTAGGTCGACCGGGTCCTGGGACCTTTTTCCCCACAAATTGCATATTTCAAAGATTTTTCTTGTGGGGTCTTTTGGGCAATTACATCAAGCTTGGAATCATGATTTTAATTCAATCTAAGTTCTTTTAAAATCATGAAACATAAAAGGCCTAAAATGATTTAAAAGATTTAAAATATAGGCTAGCTTGATTCATAAAACTTCTTTTCAAAACTATTTGCATCCAAGTTTAAAATCTAAAACATGCATGAAACATTATTTCTAAAAGACATAAAAACAATGCATGAGAAAATCAAGATTTCAAGTTTTCTTAAATCAATGCATGTGTGAAAATTCAAATGATGCTAAGATGATAATGCATCCATCAAATTGCAATACACAAAATTCCTAACATGAATGATGTACTTATAAGCAATGTTTCTTTTTCAATGTCAATATTGAATGATGTTATAGATTCCTTACTAATCAAGATATTGAATCTCCAAAGCATAATTGACATAGGATTAAAAGACTTGTTCTAGGTTTTTGAGTTCACCCTATTCCCGTCCCGCCCCGCCCCACCCCCCCCCACCCCCCTGCTTTAGGGTTCGGTTATGGACTTTCAAGCTTAGCATTGGGCCATGGATTAGGCATGATCAAATTCAATGGCATAGGCCTCCAAGTTTTCCATCTCATTTTTTTTCTTTTACATGAAGTTCTAAGATGTGGAATGAGATTCAACCATTGACCGTGATGGCTGTAGAGGTGATGGATCTTCATAAAAATGGTAGGGCATGTTCGTTTCAATCCAGGGATGGGGAGATCAAGACCTAGCTGGATTTGGGCGAAATTTGGGGAAAAGGGGATTTTGTGCAGTTTGTGGAAATTAATGAAATTAGTTGTTGTGATTGGGTTTGTTGAGTGTTTTAGTTGATTTAGATTCAGTTTTTGGTGACTTTTTTTATGTGTTTGACTGTTTTTGTGGATTTGAGGGGGCAGTTTCAATTATTTTGTGTGTGTGTTTATGTGTGATGTGTGGTGCTTGATGAGTGATGTACTTTGGACATGGGCGTGGTGTAATGGAGTGAAGCGTAGTGGTAAAGATTGTGAAGTGGAGTGCTAACGTAGTGAAGTGAAGTATGGAATGAAGTGATGTGTGAAGGAGTGGTAAAGTTCTACTTCCTATGAATGATGTATGCATGCAAACCATTGAAAATTCAACTAAAGTGTGGTTATGTTGAGTTGGATTAAATATGTGTGTTTTATTATTATCTCCTTTTGAATGTATTTATGAGGTGTGTTTTTACTTCATCTTTTTAGTTCATTTGTGGATTAATCGAATTTTAAATTTGGTTTTTTATAGTTTTAATTTGCTTTTATTGGTTTCATTTTATTAGCTGGGTTTTAAATGTTGATTTAGGTTTAATTAAGTTGTTTAGTTTATTATTTTGACTTTTATACTTTATGTTGTTTTAGTTTGTCTTGGTTTGTTTTGGTTTGGTTGTAAGTTAATTGACTCCTTAGTCATAAGATCCGCTAAGCCCTATTTGGCGACGCCTGGAGCAACTGTTCATGGCCATTGTGGAGAAATCATTACGAAGGAGATACATTAGTTACATTTATATATGAAAAATCGAGATCGGGGGATATATCACAAGGTATTCCAAAAGTGGAACAAGTGTTAGAAGCGTGTTCGATTGATTCAATATCGATGAACTTAGAAAAGAGGGTTGAGGGTCTTGGTTTGTTTTATTTTATCTTTGGTTAAGTTTTATTGTTGTTTATGTTTTAGGTTTGCTTAGTTATTAATCTTTTTATGTGGTTTTAGTTAGTTGGTTTATTTGTTTGTTTGTTCATTTTTTAGTCAAGATTCTTTTTAGTTTATTATTAGTTACTTAGAGTTGGTTCTTTTTTATTATGTCTATTTGTTTTAAATTAAGTTTGTTTTCATTGGTTGGTTGATGAATTTTATTGATTATTAATCTATTACTTTTTTAGAGAAGAAGAAGAAGAAGAAGAGAGTGGAGGGTGTCCTATGACAACCAGGAATGATCTCGGCACGGAGGGGCGAGGAGTGTAGCAAGGCTACCAGTTCATCTTGAATGGGTTGGGGAACCAGGAGGTATGCATCCTTTTCTCTAATTGGTTAGTTAAGTTTTTCATTCTGGTTTAAGTCTGAGTTTACTTTGATTTTTACGTCTTTTACTTTAATTTCAAGTTTGGTTTTAATTTTTAATTTAGTTGGTTGATTTCTTTTATGGAATTTAATATGGCAGGTCATTTGGCATCCCGATCATGATAGCTCGGATAATGAGTTGATTGAGGTGCATGATTTGATAGGATATAGGGCTCCACACACCACAGATTGTTATTAAGCATGTCGTTAACAGAGTCGCATGACAACTAGGGCGTTATAGGGTTATTCCGGTTGACGAGGCCATCATGAGTCAATTGTATATGGGATGGATCCCTAAAGGATTTAGGCGCTTTCACGCCCACCAAGCAGAAATTGAACATTAGAGGGCAAGAGGAAGAGAAATTTCTTTTGGCACAAATGCCCGAGCATCGGGGAATTACGTGAGATGTTATAGGGATGTGAATGCTCTCAGAGTCATATTCATGTGGGACCTTTGATGGAAATCGTGTAGAGATGGTCGTGGCCCTATGTTGTTGTTATTGTAGTTGTTATGATTGGTGTTTGTTATCTATTGATGTTGATTATTTGTTGTTGATCATTGGTGTTGTATATATGATAGAGGGACGTTATTTTTAGGCTCATTTTTCATTTTGATATATGTACTATGATGTATATAATGTGCACAAGTGCATGTAGCATTTATGTTGTGAGTGCATGCTTTGTAGTTTGATATTGGTTGACTTAGAAGTGTTATGGTTGTGCATGATGATGAAATGAAGTTTCTAAACAATACCAGGGGATATATGGAGTGTTTTCTTCTTACAGGTGATAAGTTTTGTACCCGATGATCTTTTAGGGGCCCAAAAAACAAGGGGAAACTATGCCAAGTTTTTTTTCTAGAATCTCGACGTCCATGCCTAGGCATGGGAGTCTCATAAAGGGAGCATTAGTAGTTTGGAGTTAATGAAGTAAGATTTATATGATAAAAATCAAATAACTATAGTCTCACATCAGTCTAAACTTAATAAGCAACATAGAATTAGGTTCTCAAACAACAGGGAGTGCCTGAGTGTGTGACATTTGTGACGTAGGCAACTCTGTGTTTTGAGCCATTCACAATATCAGCTATAGATATGAAGGCATATGCTAATGATCATCATATTCGGAGTCCCGATTGGCTTCTGTTAGATTATGACATTCTTTCAGGTTTGTTTTAATTTCTAGACAATTCTAATTTTAACAAGTTCAATTTGAAATTTGAGAAGTGGACAAAATTCTCAAGTTGGGACTAAAACAGAGTAGGCGCCACAGTGGAGGAGCCTATCCTGACAGTTTTGCGCTTCTCAGGTTTTCCTACTTCTATTCGAAACTCAAGAGAGGTTTAAGTCAAGGTAATTAAGTTTTCAATATGGTTTAATGATCTGGAAGATTTCGTTTATCTGGGATTTCAGTAGGGTGGGCGCCACTTGGGTGATGCCTAGATGGATTTCCCTCACCTTTCTAAGGCAAAACTCGAACGCTCATAACTTTTGATCCGCTTATCGGATTTGGACGTTCTATATATCGTCGGAAAGCTCTCGAAGTGAAGAATCTAAGGGTCGAAATGTTCTAATGGTTGGGTGCTGGAAAGAAGGGGGACCTCTGGATCAATGGATCCGGCTTCCTAACTTAGGCTAATCGGGTGGCATTTAAGCAAGTTAAGCATGATCTTTATGGAAAATGGCCCCGAGCATGTCTTAAGTGGTCCGGAATATGTATAATTAGTGTCATGGTCTGCTCCTTGTATGAATAGTGAGTTGGACTTGAGATCTCGACGCGATTTGGCTTTTCTTTTTCTCACGAATTTCTAGAAGTCGTTGAACTAAGTCTAAAACTATCAACAAGCATCTTCATCGTAATTAATTAATCTAAATTATGCCATTAATCATTCAATTATTGGTGAAAGCCTAACGCTCTAAGCTACCTAATAAGGTAATCCGATTTAATCCTAGGGTGTAAGTAGCCTAAGTTTGATAGTTTCTGCGCCTAAGGAACTTGCTGGATAAGATCTTAATTGATTCAATTTGTTTTCACATGTGGTTTGATTAAGAGTTAAGTTGAGGGTGTTTTAAGGTTCTAATTAATGTGTTGTTAAATAATTAGGGTAAATTTAAATCAGAATTCCATAAAACAGTCGAAAGTTGCGCTTCAGTTTCAAGACAGGGATAGGCTCCCAGGGGGTGGAGCCTATCTTGACTGTTATAATGTTTTTGGCACTTGTCAACAATTTGACTGTAATTCGGAGTCCCGATTGGCTTCTGTTAGATTATGTTATTGTTTCAAGTTTGTTTTAAGTTCTGGACAATTCTAATTTTAACGACTTCAATTTGAAACTTGAGAAGTGGACGAAATTCTCAAGTTGGGACTAAAATATGGTAGGAGCGACAAGGGAGGAGCCTATCTTGACAGTTTTGCGCTTCTCTCGGGTTTTCCGACTTCTATTCGAAATTCCAGAGAGGTTTAAGTCAAGGTAATTATGTTTTCAATATGGTTTAATGATCTGGAAGGATTCCTTTATCCGGGATTCGAAAATAGATCAAAACCATAATTTGGTGCTTCAGGTAAGGGTAAGCACCCAAGGAGTGGAGCCTATCCAGACAGTTTATGCTTTTCAGACTTTTCGATCTCTTTTCAAAATTTCGGGGGTTTTGAGAGTTATATTATGGTCTGGGGGAATGTTTTAAGGTTCTGGGATATTTTGTTAAAGTCAATTTTAAATTGGAATTCGAAAGATAAATGAAAATCACGATTCGATGTTTAAAATAGGGTAGGCACCCAGGGGGTGGAGCATATCCTGACTGTTGTGCTTTTTCTGACTTCTGGGATAATTCACTTATATTCCGGATTCCAATGGGATTTAATTGATGAATCTTAATGTTTAAGATTGTTTTAAGTCTTTGATGTCCAAATGTCAAAGTGATTCGGGTCCAGATTTTGAAACAAAATCAAGAATTCGCGTTTTAGTGCAAGTGGAAGCATAGGCACCAAGGGGGTGGTGCCCAGGTGGATTGCCTGTGATTTTCAAGTATTTCGGATGGGAGTTACTTACCGATCCTTGGGTCCAGAGATTGTTTTCGATTCTGCTCTTAATTAGTTTAAGTTATAAGGTGTTTAATTATTTATTTTCGGTTAAGTTGGTGGATTAGGGTGAAAGTGTAGGCTAGGCACTGCAGGGATGGAGCCAACATTGTCGTTTGTTGGTTCTCAAGGGTTTTGGGTAATTTAGGGTTATTTTTAGATTGGATCTTTATGGGATTAGGTGTCCTGGCGGGAACTGTCGCAACCTCGGAATGGGTCCACGGGCCTAATCCGGGATCGGGACTAATGTTTGGATATAATATACGAACGAAAGAATGGTTAATGTCATAAGACATAAAAAAAATTTGTTAATACGTCCACGGGTCAATAAAGAATAAGATATTACCCGTGCACGTGATTTCCCACTAGTGTCCGCGGTGAGGATATCACAATATAAATATTTCTTTTAAATGCGGAAACGTGTAGCAAATCTAATTCACACATTCATATTCATAATGGCATGACTGATAACATATTTATAACAAGTATCGGAATGAGAAATGATCATTTAGCACTTCCTAAAAGTTATGTTAAAGTTTACACAAAAGATTAGTTAATTACATTTTCCAAAAATAGAGGCCAACAAAGGCCGATACAACTAAACAGTTTGCCCAAAAAAGAATAGGTTTCCACAAGCCCCAAAATAAATCGTATCTCGAGGCAACCAAATGTCTAGACGACATGATCGGCATACCACTCAACTAAGCGCTGCGGTTCTCCGACCGCCTCCTCGTGCTCCTCCTCATGATAACCAACGACTGGACCTGAGTACCAAATAAATGGATCAGACACGATGGACTGGCAGGTGGGTGAAAAGATATGATAATTCGGTAATAAATACATTTACATTGGAAAACATTAAGAACCTGTTTAAACAATAACTTTCATAAAAGAAATGAATCATTTATGCAAAAACATATGTGCAAGGTAAAACATGTAAAGGTAACCAAGGAAACGGGAAAACAAGCAAGATGGCAACCACATGAAGCTAAGTCCTCCATCACCGAAGTGACAAGAGCATATCAAGGCGTTGCCCTCAGTCACTAAAGTGAGGACGTACAATGAAATTTATATATACATATATAATAATACGGGACATGACCACGGTAGCGAGCTGGGCATTGGGAACTATGGTAGCAATCTGCTGCATCGGAATAAGACCACGGTAATAATCGGGTAACGGGATCCAAACTGCAGCTGGCGGGACAAGAGGGGGATCTCCAAGTCTGAGGATCAGACCAACAGAGTTATCCAAACTTAGTGGTGCCGACTCATAGTTCAAATAACAGAAATCAAGACAAGTACAAAATACATATGATGCACTTATATAAACGGGCGGGATGGGGTGCTCGAAGGCACAAATATCATTTCAAACAGAAGTTCATATTGGGACTAGCAAAATGCTACAATTGTAATCTCAGTATTTTCGGGAATGATAAATCATAAATAATGAATTTCGGATAAGTATCGGGGTTTAAAATTAGATCAAGGTGAATAAGGGTCCCGTATGTTGATTTCAATATAGATTTGGTACTCATTGAGTTTGGAGACATTCCGGGCTCCTTATATTCCTTGGTCATTTCAAAATGGGTTTCAAACAATAGTTATAAGTCTTCCCATCACAATAGGGTTACTAACAAACCACTCTCAATCATTTAAACATTTCATTTTCGCTCCCAAAATAGCCCCAAATGAACAGTACCTATCACTCGAGCTGACTGGAGGTTCGCTCGAGTGAAGTGGTCTCTGGAATGGCTTTCTAGAAGGGTTCGCTAGAGCGAGCTGAGGTTACTCGAGCGAACTCGTCCAGTTCAGGTTGGCTCGAGCGAATCAACCAGGCGCTCAAGATAACCACTCTCTGGAATGAGTTCTGGAACTGTTCGCTCGAGCGAGTAAATGTTCCTCAAGCGAACTGTCTGGAGTGAACTGATCCTCTAGATGGATCGAAACCCTTTCCTGGACATGTCGCTCGAGTGAACTGTCCAGAAATTGGTTTCGGGACAGTTTTGCTTCTCTTTTTTTTCTCCTTTTACAAGTCTCTTTTGAGCCCCATTTCTCCATCAAGTTAAGAGGCTCAAACCACATTCAAACATCATTCAAAACACCATTCAATCCTCCATAAACAACCATCCATCTACCGCTTTCTCAACCACATTTAACCACAAATGAGAGAAAAAATCTAACAATCACTAACATTTAATTGAGTAAAAAACAAGCATTAAATGAAAGGTTATAAATGCTACCTTTCTTATGAGTTTAACAAACCAACAAGACTCATAAGTGCATTTATTTCAAAAATTAATGCAAGTCAAGAATGAATAATAAATCATCATATTTCTAATAAAGACCATTTAAAGCTCAAAATATCAAATCATCCACTTGCCTTAGGTCTCTAATTAAGCAAATCAAGCCTCTAATCACCTCTTCCAAGTCAAGATCAAAAGCTATACAAAAACCCCAAAACAAATTCTAAAATGAGTTAAAACAAAGATCAAGAAGGAAAGCTCACAATAATGAAAATAGAGCTCCCAAAGGCTAGGAAAATACACATCAAAGAGAAAGGGAGGGATTGCTTACATGAAAGGCTCCCAGATAGACAAGATTATCTCCAAAGAGGGTCTTGGTATGGGAGGTTTCCTTCAAAATGGTATCAAGAGATAGCTCTCAAGGAGAGGAAGAGAGTGAAGACAAGCATTTCTCTAATGGTAAAGGTTTGGTGGAGATTGGAAGATGGAAGAGCAAGAGGAAGAAGGGAAAGAGAGACCCTAGCTTGGAGTTTAAGCCTTGTGCTGGAAAAAGGGGAAAGAAGAAGAAGAGTTGTGTTTATTACAAGTCAAGAGAGGGCTCCACCACTTGAAATCTTTGTGGGCTGAAATCATGGTTTTCGGGACTTCAAACGAATTCAACGAAGAAGGGAAAGTTGTTCGTCAAAATTTCTAATTTCCAAAAAGTATATGTATCAAGGGTTTCGGGAATATCAAATTTTGAGTACAGATTTAATGTGAAAAAGACTGTTTTGCCCTCAAAGCTGGGAAAGTCAAGTTTCGGGGTCTCGAATGGGAACAAGATCCACACGAAAGTTGTAGAGATTAATAGGACTAGTAAAACGGGATAAAAATGCAGATCATTGGAATTTCAGATAATCCCCCAAGTATGCGCAAGGTCATAAAAGGAAGCCCCAAAGGGTCCCACTAAGTACCAAGGCACTCAAAATTCCCCTAAAGCTATAACAAAAGCTATTCTAATCCCAATTATACCACAATACACTAATCACGCTTAAGACTAAGACACGACTTAATTAGTACTAATCGAGGTCACTCAGGTCGGGGTCTTACATCCTCCACCCCTTAAGGCATTTGGTCCTCCAAATGAAACATAAAACTCACCTCAGGTAGAAGATGTGGATATTTCTTCTGCACTTGATCTCGTAATTCCCAACTTACTTCTCCTGGTGAATGATTCTCCCAAAATACTTTTACCCACTGAATAGTCCGTGTCCTCAACTCTTGTTCTTTTGTATCAATGATCTGGACGGGCTTCTCAACGTATGTCGTATCCTCTCGGATTTCTAAAGGCTCATGTTGGAGTACATGCAAAGGGTCGGGGACGTACTTCTTCAAGATAGACACATGGAAGATGTTGTGTACGCCGGATAGCTCAGGTGGTAAGGCTAATCTATAAGCCACGTCACCAATCTTGCTCACAATGTCGTACGGTCTAATGTATCTCCGTGATAGCTTGCCTCTCTGTCCAAACCTCAACGTTCCCCTAGTGGGTGATACTTTTAAGAAAACATTGTCTCATTCTTTGAATTGTAAATCCCTTATGTGAGAGTTCGCATAACTCTTCTGTCTACTGCGGGCAACTTTTAGATGTTCCTGAATCAATTTAACTTTATCGCTAGTCTCACAAACCAAAGTCGGTCCATGGAAACTGCGAATGCCTACTTCTTCCCAACACACAGGTGTTCAACACCTTCTGCCATACGTAGCCTCAAAGGGTGCCATTCCAATGTTTGAATGGTAACTGTTGTTGTAAGCAAACTCACACAACGGTAGAGTCTCATCCCATTGAGTCTTAAAATCCAATACACAAGCACGAAGCATATCCTCAAGAGTCTAAATGGTTCTCTCTGACTGGCCATCTATCTGTGGGTGATAAGCCGTGCTGAACTATAGCTTCTTACCCATGGATTCATGCAATGTCTTCCAGAATCTCGAGACGATTCTGTTGTCCCTGTCAGACATGATAGAAACTGGCTAACCATGTCTGCTGACAATCTCATTAACAAACAACTCTGTCAATGGTAGCATATGCATCTTCTTTCCTGTCCTCATAGGAATGAAATGAGCTGACTTGGTGAGACGGTCCACAATGACCCATATTGCATCGTTGCCTCTGCTGGTCCTCAGTAGTCCCAAAATAAAATCCATGATAATGTGCTCTCATTTTCATTCCGGGATCTCTAACGGTTTTAACAACCCTGGAGGCTTCTGATGTTCTGCCTTTATCAACTGACAAGTCATACGCCGAGAGACAAACACTGCAATCTCCCTCTTCATGTTGTTCCACCAAAATCTGCCCATCAAGTTCTGATACATCTTCGTGCTGCCTAGATGCATGGAGTACCTTGTACTGTGAGCTTCGGTCTTCATGTCATTCCTTAAATCTTCAATGTTAGGCACACACAGACGGTCACGGTAGTATAAAACTCCATCTACAATACGAAAGTTAGGACGGTTTGCTATATGCTCTGAAATCTTGGCCAATTCTGGATCTTGCAACCGACTATCCTTGATCTTCTGAATAAAGGAAGGCTCTGACATTGACATACTGGCTAATATCACACCCTTCTTCAGTAGCTGTAAATCTATTCTCAATTCTTCAAATTGCTCAAAAATACAAGTGCCACTGAGATTTGCCAAGCCTGCTGACTTTCTACTCAAGGCATCAGCAACTACATTAGTTTTCCCAGGGTGATACTTGATTGGAAAATCATAATCTTTGATATATTCCCTCCATCTTCTTTGCCTCATGTTCAATTCCTTCTAAGAAAACTAGTACTGTAAGCGACGGTGGTCAGAGTGGACTTCGAACTTCTCTCCATAGAGGTAATGTCTCCACATTTTCAATGCAAACACGACCGCTGCTAACTCAAGATCATGTATTACATAGTTCTTTTCATGATCTTTCAACTGCCGAAATCCATAAGCAATGACTTTTTCCATCTTGTATCAATACAGATCCAAGTCCAATATTCGAAGCATCGGTAAAAGTTGTAAAACCGCCGCTTCCGGATGGCAAAGTAAGGACTGATGTTGTAGTCAATCTCGTCTTCAGCTTTTGGAAACTCGCTTCACACTGATCTGTCCACACATACGGTACATTCTTCCTTGTCAACTTCGTCAATGGTGATGCAATCGACGAAAATCCTTGCACAAACGTTTGGTAGTAGCCTGCCAATCTAAAAGAACTCCTGATTTCGGTCACATTCTTTGGTCTTTCCCACTTCATTACTGCCTCTATTTTGGATGGATCTACTGATAATCCTTCCTTGGAGATGATGTGGCCCAAAAATGCTACTTGCTCTAGCCAGAATTCACATTTGTTGAGCTTTGCATACAGTTGGTTCTCTCTCAGAAGTTGCAATGCTATCCTCAGATGCTCTTCATGCTCTTTCTTGGTCTTAGAGTACACCAAAATATCATCGATGAACACTACAACAAATTGATTCAAGTATTGTGTAAATATCTTGTTCATCAATACCATGAACACTACTGGTGCATTAGTCAATCCAAATGGCATCACAAGGAACTCATAGTGACCATATCTTGTCTAGAAAGCTGTCTTCAGTATATCTGATTCTCTGACTCTCAGCTGATGGTAACCGGATCTCAAATCAATCTTCAAAAAATATGAAGCGCCTTGCAACTAATCAAACAGTTCATCTATTCTCGGTAATGGATACTTGTACTTGATGGTCACTTGGTTCAATCTCCGATAATCTATACACATTCTCATCGAACCATCATTCTTCTTGACAAACAAAACTGGAGCTCCCCAAGGTAAAATGCTCGATCTTACAAAACCTTTGTCCAACAATTTTTGCAATTGTGTTTTCAATTCTCCCAATTCCACCAAACCCATTCTATAAGGTGCAATGGATATTGGAGCGATCCCTAGTAATAGCTCAATAGTGAAGTCTATTTCTCTGATGAGTGGTAATCCTGGAATCTCTTTTGGAAAAACATCCAAAAATTCCCAAACAATTGGGATCTCCTCCACCCCTTGGTACCATATATCCTCCGTGGTAAACGCCAAATAGGCCTCACATCCACTTTTTAAGAATCTATCAGCCTTTAACGCTGAAATAAACCCTGCACTAGGAATACTCCTCTCTCCCTGAAACAACACTCCTGCTGGTGTCTCATCTAATTTGAATGTGAGGGTCTTATGGAAACAATTCATTGTGGCATGGTACCCTGCCAACCAATCCATCCCTAGGATGACATCGAAATCATACATCTCCAATAAAATGAGATATGCGGTTAAAACCACTTCTCCTATCTGAATTGTACAACTACGGTAATAAGTGGTACATACAACTGTTAGGATTTTTGTATGTTGCTAATTTAATGGAAACACTATCACTATCAGTCAACTGATCACACACTCATTCATCATAGTTTGGACCTTGAAATCTGGACCTTAGACTTGAAAATGCATTTGATTTTCAAAGACTTCATCCTGCATGTTTTAAAACTTAAAATGTATTTTCGATAGCCTAGTTCTTCGTGCATGGTTTTGAAAAATCAAGTCTGACATCGAGGTTCATGTTTTGCATACATTTCTCAATTTTAGAATCATGTTAGTATGCATAAAACATATTGGCCTGGAGTTTAGGTTTTCATAAAACATTTTCTCAAAAAATCAGATGGAACTCCTCTCAGGTCTGTGTACCCGGTCGACCGCGTCAAGCTCCAGGTCGATCGAGTAAACTAAAATAGTTTCTCAAAAAACCTGAAGAAACTTCTCAGAGGCCAGTGTACCCGGTCGACCAGGCACAGGGGCAGGTCGACCGAGCAAAAAGCCGTTGGCCAATATGACCGTTGGACTCAGTCGACCGAATGGTCATGGGGTCGACCGAGCCAACTAGCCGTTGGACTGTTTTTTGTATAAAAGTCCATTTTATTCCATTCTTTCAAATGGCTGTTGGAGTAAAACCTTGGAACTATTTTGAAGCCTAAAGAAGAGGAATAAGCTAGGAAAGCTAGAGGCCTATTGGAAATCAAAATGTTTGAGATTTAAAAGGTATATCTTTCAAGTTAACTTTGATTTTCATTCCATTTAAAATCATGCATGTTTAATTCTTTGTAATCTCATATTTGCATGATTTCTAGCTTTAGTTGAGATGTTTTGCAAACACAATATCACCTTGGATTACTAGATTGTTTTGCAAACATCCTTGTCTCAATCACATGTATTTTTAATCTTTAAAACTTCATACAACTTGTGTAGCATGTCTTTCCAAGTTGTTTGAATTCTTCATGTGATTAGCTTACAACTTCAATCATCTTTTTCTGTGCTTAGATTTTCAAATGCATCAAGCATTCATTTGAGAGCTTCCTTTTAGAAATTGATTGAAGTAAACATTCATACACTTTGAGCACACACATTTGCTAATTGTTTGTGTATGTTTGTATCTTGATTTAAACTTTCATATCAGCCTATTTAAGAGGCAAATGTATTAAGCTTAAATTGTATCTCTTTGAGTGTTTGTGTAGACACTTCTTTGAGAAGAAATCTTCATATTGTTAAGGTTATTACTTAGCCTAAGAAAAGCACATTGTAGAGGTTATTGCTTAGCCTTTGAAAAGCATCTTGTAAAGGTTATCGCTTAGCCTAGAAAAGCACATTGATAGGTTGTTGTTTGACCTAGAAAAACATCATTGTAAAGGTTATTGCTTAGCCTTTTGAAAAGCATAAATAGTGGAAATCCGGTGGGGTGTTGGATCACAAGCCGGTAGTAGATGTAGGCATTGAGGCCGAACCACTATAAATCTTTGTGTGATGATGTATGCTTGTGGTGATTACTCTTGTTAGCTTCCGCATCTTGTTTGGTAAATCATCATATGTGACTAGTTGTTTTTTAAAGAAATTAAAATTGGCCTTAATTAGTCATTATTTGTAGATCACCCTATTCACCCCCCTCTAGGGTTAGGATCCCGAACTTTCAACAACTTGTTTACCTACTGGGGTGGCCACAATCAAAATATACTCAAGTTCTCTAGCATGCACATCGATCAATTCAAAAAATGCATAAGATAAAAATGAGTGTGTAGAGCCAGGGTCAAATAAAATCCTAACTTTAATCCCACAAACAAGGAGTGTACATTCCACTACATTGCCCGCTGCCTTTGTGTCAGCTCCGTTGACCGCATATACTTGTCCTCACTGCTGTGGCATGTTCTGAGCCTGCTGTGGCCTGCCTTGCAATGCATTTTTGTTCTGTTGCGGAGGAAGTTGATTTTGATTCTGCCCTTGCTAACGGGCCTATTGTTGCTGCTGTTGAGGTCTGTACTGCTGCTGTGGTGCTTGTTACTGAAGTGGCCTTATCTGGTTCTAGACAACCAGTGCATTTTGAGGTGGTACTGGACGCTGTGCTCCCTGCTGTTGCTGATTCTGTCTGTTCTGTTTTGGACAATCCCTCATTTGATGGTTCATTGAACCACACCTAAAGCATGCTCTTGTAAGTGTACGACACTGGGTACTCTCATGATTCTTCCCACAATAGATACAAACTATCTGATTCTGTGCATTCTGATTTGGCCTATGCCTCTTGTGCTGCTGGTTTTTCTGCTGGTGATTCTGCTGATGAGCTTGCCCCTTTCCTTGAACTCTTAGGATCTTGAGATGAAAGTTCTCTAACTTGTGGGCTCTCTTGACAGCTTCCTCAAAAGTGGTAGGTGGCACTACGCCCGTAGCATCTCTTTCAATGATTGGGTTGAGTCCCTCTAGGAACTTGACAATCTTCTTCTCCACTGTGTCCACTAACTCCGGAGTATATCTAGACAATCTCTCGAACTTAGTGAGATATTCGAGGGCTGTCATATTCCCTTGGACAAGCTACTGGAACTCCACTGCCTTCTGTCTCTTGATATGAGTGGGTACATACTTATCCCTAAACTGTTTCTTGAAATTTGCCCAAGCCATTGCGTCAGCCATAGTTCTGTATTCTTCTCTAACGGTCTTCCACCAAATATCCGCTGAACCGGTAAAGAGAGATGTTGCAAGTTTGACTCGTTCTCTTCCCGTGCATTGGAAGACTTCGAAGATATTCTCCGTGTGTTCTAGCCAATCATCTGCAGCCAAGGGATCTTCTGTCCGGATAAATTCTTTTAGAGCTCTCTTTCGAAACTTCTCAAATAATGCATTAGGGGCATGTTCCCTTTGATTTATGACAATTGCAGGTTGAGCTTGAACCAGTTCGGGCCTTCTTTGCAATACCACTAACAACTGCCTCTGCATCACTGCCAACTCTCTAGCGTGATCTTTATCCTTCTTAAGCATCTGTTCTTGTAGTTTGGCTTGGTTTTCATTTGCTTGACGCTGTTGGTCAAGCATTGCCTGCATCATCTGTTGGAATTGATTCTGCATGGTGTTATCAACTATATCTTCCTCAACTGGTCCTGTATGATCATTGTTGCTTGCGGTGGGATTGTCGTTTAATGGTCTCTTACGAGGAGGCATAATGCTGCAAAATAAGTTGTTAGAACATAATAACAAATAAAGAGTCACACATTGCTCACATGATGCTAGCTAATGAAAATTCTAACGAATCCTCGCCACGTTCTTAGGATTTCTAGTTTCTTTTAATTGCCTGAAACATGTCTCTCTATGATAGCAGTCCGTCGTGACCCCGGACTGGGTCTACGGGCCTAATCCGGGATCGGGATTAATGTTTGGATGTAATATACGAACAAAAGAATGGTTAATGTCATAAGACATAATAAATTTGTTAATATATCCACAGGTCAATAAAGAATAAGATATTACTCATGCACGTGATTTCCCACTGGTGTCCGCGGTGAGGATATTACAACAACATAAATATTTCTTTTAAATGCGGAAGCATGTAGCAAATCTAATTCACACATTCATATCCATAATGGCATGACTGATAACATATTTATAACAAGTATCAGAATGAGCAATGATCATGATAGCATTTCCCAAAACGTAATGTTAAAGTTTACACAAAAGATTAGTTAATTACATTTCCAAAAAATAAAGGCCAACAAAGGCCAATACACCTAAATAGTTTTCCCAAAAGAATAGGTTATCCACAAGCCCCAAAATAAATCGTATCTCGAGGCAACTGAATGTCTAGACGACATCATCGGCATGCCACTCAACTAAGTGCTGCGGCTCTCCGATCGTCTCCTCGTGCTCCTTAGGATAACCAATGACTGGACCTAAGTACCAAATAAATGGATCAGACACGATGGTTTGGCAGGTGGGTGAAAAGATATGACAATTCGATAATAAATACATTTACCTTGGAAAACATTAAGAACCTGTTTAAACAATAACTTTCATAAAAGAAATGAATCATTTATGCAAAAACATATGTGCAAGGTAAAACATGTAAAGGTAACCAAGGAAATGGGAAAACAAGCAAGATGGCAACCACATGAAGCTAAGTCCTCCATCACCGAAGTGATAAAAGCATATCAAGGCATTGACCTCAGTCACTAAAGTGAGGATATACAACGAAATTTATATATACATATATAATAATACGGGACATGACCACGGTAGCGAGCCGAGCATCGGGAACTACGGTAGCAATCTGCTGCATCGGAATAAGACCACGGTAATAACCGGGTAACGGGATCCAAACTGCAGCTGGCGGGACAAGAGGGGGATCTCCAAGTCGGAGGATCAGACCAACAGAGTTATCCAAGCTTAGTGTTGCCGACTCATAGGTCAAATAACAGAAATCAAGACAAGTACAAAATACATATGATGCACTTATATAAACGGGCGGGATGGGGTGCTCGAAGGCACAAATATCATTTCAAACAGAAAGTTCATATCGGGACTAGCAAAATGCTACAATTGTAATCTCAGTATTTTCGGGAATAATAAATCATAAATAATGAATTTCGGATAAGTATCAGGGTTTAAAATTAGATCAAGGTGAATAAGGGTCCCGTATGTTGATTTCAATATAGATTTGGTACTCATTGAGTTTGGAGACATTCCGAGCTCCTTATATTCCTTGGTCATTTCAAAAACATTCAACGAATCTTCGTGATGTGGTTTCTTTCTCAAATGGGTTTCAAACAATGGTTATAAGTCTTCCCATCACAATAGGGTTACTAACAAACCACTCTCAATCATTTAAACATTTCATTTTCACTCACAAAATAGCCCCAGATGAACAGTACCCATCGCTCGAGCGGACTAGAGGTTTGCTCCAGTGAAGTGGTCTCTGGAATGACTTTCTGGAAGGGTTCGCTCGAGTGAGCTGAGGTTACTCGAGCGAACTCGTCCAATTCAGGTTGGCTCGAGCGAATCAACCATGCGCTCGAGCTAACCACTCTCTGGAATAGTTCTGGATGGGTTCGCTCGAGTAAACTGTCCTTTTGATGGATCGAAACCCTTTCTTGGACAGGTCGCTCTGTCAAGTTCGCTCGAGTGAACTGTCCAGGAACTGGTTCCGGGACTGTTCTGCTTCTCTTCTTTTTCTCCTTTTACAAGTCTCTTTTGAGCCCCATTTCTCCATCAAGTTAAGAGGCTCAAACCACTTTCAAGCATCATTCAAAACACCATTCAATCCTCCATAAACAACCATCCATCCACCTCCTTCTCAACCACATTTAACCACAAATGGGAGAAGAAATCTAACAATCACTAACATTCAATTGAGTAAAAAACAAGCATTAAATGAAAGATTATAATTGCTACCTTTCCTAAGAGTTTAACAAACCAACAAGACTCATAAGTGCATTTATTTCAAAAATTAATGCAAGTCAAGAATGAATAATAAATCATCATATTTCTAATAAAGACCATTTAAAGCCCAAAATATCAAATCATCCACTTGCTTTAGGTCTCTGTAATCAAGAAAATCATGCCTCTAATAACCTCTTCCAAGTCAAGATCAAAAGATATACAAAAACTCCCAAAACAAATAGTTAAAACAAAGATCAAGAAGGAAAGCTCACAGTAATGAAAATGGAGATCCCAAAGGCTAGGAAAACACACATCAAAGAGAAAGGGAGGGATTGCTTATATGTAAGGCTCCCAAATAGACAAGATTAGCTCCAAAGAGGGTCTTGGTATGTGAAGTTTCCTCCAAAATGGTATCAAAAGATAGCTCTCAAGGAGAGGAAGAGAGTGAAGACAAGCACTTCTCCAATGGTAAAGGTTTGGTGGAGATTGGAAGATGGAAGAGCAAGAGGAAGTAGGGAAAGGAGAAACCCTAGCTTGGAGTTTAAGCCTTGTGCTGGAAAAAGGGAAAAGAAGAAGAGTTGTGTTTATATACAAGTCAAGTATGGGCTCCACCACTTGAAATCTTTGTGGGCTGAAATCATTATTTTCGGGACTTCGAACGAATTCGGCGTAGAAGGGAAAGTTGTTCGTCGAAATTTCTGATTTCCAAAAGGTATATGTATCAAGGGTTTCGGGAATATCAAATTTTGGGTACAGATTTAGTGTGAAAAGGATTGTTTGCCCTCAAAGCTGGGAAAGTCAGGTTTCGGGGTCTCGAATGAGAACGGGATCAACATGAAAGTTGAAGAGATTAATAAGATGAGTAAAACGGGATTAAAATGCAGATCATTGGAGTCTCAGATAATCCCCCAAGTATACGCAAGGTCATAAAAGGAACCACCAAAGGGTCCCACTAAGTACCAAGGCACTCAAAATTCCCCTAAAGCTATAACAAAAGCTTTTCTAATCCTAATTACACCACAATACACTAATCACTCTTAAGACTAACACACGACTTAATTAGTACTAATTGAGGTCACTCGGGTCGGGGTCTTATAGGAAGTGTTATTTTGTACTCAATTGGGATTTGTTTGAAAGTCAATTAATTAGGCTTAGCTGCGAATTGGGACTTTTCTTAAAATGGATAGGCTGGGCGCCCAGGGTGTGATGCCCGGGTGAATCTAGCAGGATGGGCACCCAAGGGGTGGCGACCAAACTGACTGCCTTAAGGTTTGGTCGGTTTTATGATTCTTAGGTCAATTCAAGTCTAAATTGGTTAAGGGATTTAGTGTATTTTAATGGGGACTGTTTGTTCATATTCAATTGGGATGGAGTTAGATTTTTAATTAATTGGGTTTAATTTTTAATTGATGTTTTCAAGGCAGTTGGACAGGATAGGCTCCCAGGGATGGTGCCTAAGTGGATTGACAGGCTGGGCGCCTAGGTGTTGTCTTGAGGTCGAGGTTGGTTTTGTGTTTCTTAAATTCGTTCGAGGTCGACTTTTGTGGTTTGATATATTTGGACGAACGGTGTTTCTTCGTATTAAGTTGGGAATGAATTAGGATTCAATTAATTATGTTTAATTTTTAATTGAAGGTTTCCAAGGGAATGACAGCCTAGGCGCCCAAGGAATGGTGCCTAAGTGGATTGATAGGATGGGCACCTAGGAGGTGGTGCCCCGGTGACTATCTTATGGTTTGAGTTGGTTCAATAATCTTTAAGTTAATTCGAGGCTGAATTGATTATGGTTTCAGTTATATTAAATTTAAAGTTGTTCTGTTGTGTTGATTAGGATTAAATATGGGTTTGATTAATTTCAGTTTGGGTCTCTTAGTGATTGGGTAGGATGGGCGCCCAGGGGGCGGTGCCTAGGAGGACTTGTCAGGATGGGCACCCGGTGGGTGGCGCCCAAGTGGATTGGCTGTCTTGGTTTTTAAGTTTTACGTTTCTTAGGTTGATTCAAGTCCAAATTGTTTAAGGTTTTAAGTATGTTAAGTTAACAGTATTTTATTATGTTGATTGGGGTTGGGTTTAAGGTCTTAATTAATTAGCTTAAATTTTAAGTGACGTTTCTTAGGGATTGAGCAGGTTGGGCGCTCAGGGGATGGTGCCCAAGTAGACTTAGTAGGATAGGCACCTAGGGCATGGCAACTGTTAACACCAAAAATGTCACTTCGCCTCTTCAACATCAAGAAGCTACATGAAGCCGAATCCTACCATAAATAGGCAATGCTACTTCAAGCATCAAATCTTATCAGAATCAAACAAAACTTGCAAGATCCATCAAAACAGCCAAAAGAAGAGTACACATGAAGTTTCGGACCATTTCAACATTATTTGGCCTAACTTCACTCTTCCAACACCTGAACAGGAGCTCCCGGCGGTGACAGTGTCGAAGACATCAGGTCTTCGATCAGAGCTCATGGATGGTCTCAAAATACCTCCAAAATGCTCCATGTCAAGTTTCAGGTCAAACCGACGACGTTTGACCCTATATCAACCCTCGAGCAACAAAATCAAGCCTCTCGGCGGTGAGAACCACTGAGGCCATCATTCATCAAACAAAGCACATGGGTGACTTTAAAAGGCTTCCACAGGGCTACACGTCAAATTTCAGGTCATTTCTACAATATTTGACCGGACTTTGACATTCGGAAGCCAAATCAGGCCTCCTAGCGACAAAGCTCCCCGGGACCATAATTTCCAAATCGGAGCTAATTAATCGTCTCAAAATGACTCCAATAGGCTCCCTATCAAATTTTAGGTCAATCAGACATCGGTTAACTGTACATCAAAGCGAGACATCTTCCTCGCGACAAAATCAAGTCTACTGGTAACATGACCCCATACGGCTTCAAAACTCAAACAAAAGCCAATGGTTGGTCTCATTTATTGCTCAACAGGCTTCACCTCAAATTTCAGGTCATTCCGACATCGTTTGATCCAGTTTTGGTTTTCAGCCGTGCTATAGAGCCCGGATTTTGTCCCAGGCTCTGGCACGGCTCCCATGGGAGCCGTGCCAGAGCCCAGGATTTTTAGACTTTTTGTTTGGTTTTTTATGGCAAATCGGCAACTTAGCGCGACAAAATCTTCGGCTTTCCCGAAAAATCAGAAACTTTGCGCTCTGATACGTAAGGCTTCTCATCAAGTTTTCTACAGGGAAATCGGGCCAATACATGTACAAAAATGTCAGGATAAATACCGAAGAAAAAAGAATCGGAAAAATCAGAAAGACGGCCGAAAAACGGCGACAAAAAGGGAAAAAAACCCCATGGTCGACTAGGACCCAGGAAATTCGAGTCACCGGATTTCCTCCTAAAGACCATTTTTCGGTCCCTTTTTGTGTTTCGAGATGTCCGGCCCCTGTGATTTTCCAAAAATCTGACTTTCGAGGCACAAAATCCGTCGATCTTCTCAACATCACGAATCCGCTGTCGAAAGCATGGAATCATCATCGATCGCTTCAAAATCGCTAGCCGACCAACCAAGAAAGCACACTTTCTGCCTGATCGATCGAGAAATTGAGAGGACAGATGGTATCGGCCCACTGGTAGCAATCAATATCTGAAGTTGCCTGGTCATCCTACATCGATTAGCATGAAGATCCATCGGCGACCATCACAAGAAGAATTCCAACAGACGCGGCACGGCCCGCGACTATTCGAATGCCTCGGCGACTACTTAGTGCAGTTAATGGCCCATTTTATGACAAGTTAATGCAGTCATTAACTCATTATTTTGGACGGCCCAATCAGAAGCAAGCAATTTGGAGTTACAAGTCAACCATAATCATGGCATTAAACCTCGTAACTCCTCCCATCATGGAGCTTAAAGGCAATTAAAAGCCCTTAATTCTCTACCGGCCAATCGAAGGCGCATAAACCCTCCTTATGGCCACAAAAGGCCTATAAAAGGGGGGTCATTCCAAGAGAAATGGATTGAATCAACGGAATTCAAAAAATACGCAAGAAAAAACTCTGCCAAAGTTGCTACAACGATCTCTCCTCCGTCGAAGAAGTCTGGCACCGACCACCACTACAAGGTGACCAAAAGTCCCTTGAGGGGTCACCCCCACCAAGGCCTTCTCCTTCTGTCTCCATGGCTTAGACATGGCCTTTCAGCTCGTCTACTTAGCTTTTTATTGGACATAGGACCTCCTCTTGGTCTTTATCTTCTAAAAATCTGAGGTTTAAGCCGAGCCAAGCGAATCAAGAGTATCCTCTGTTCTCATTTGAAGGATGATGGCGAGGTCCAAATACGACTTGCGATCGTCAATCTGAATGAGTCCCCACAATCTCCTGAAAAGTTAAATCCATTTTTCTTACTTTTTCATTGTATTGTGTATTGTTTGAAGAGACATAAAAAAAATCATAACTCTTGTCTTTCATTATTGATAAGAATTATAAATCGCCTTTTACGGCAAAAATCGTCTTTCACGGCAAACAAATGAAAATCTCCTTTCATGGCATTCAAAACAAACTATGTATCTTTTATTAAATATATGTGCAATGGAAAACTAGAAGAAAGTTGATTTCCTTTTCTACTTACGAATGTGGATCTACAGACCACTACTTGTCAATTCCAAGTGGAGTAGAAAATCTGGCATACCCGTACAAAAAAATGTTGATGCTTGCATTCGCCTCCGGTTGCGAAAGGGTTGTACCCCATGAACTCTTATGTCCGCTAACCTCGGTAGCGCCAAGAGCGCAAAAAGAGAGTCCATCAGCGCCCAGGTGAATTTGCTTTAGGGTTGTAGATTTGCATTTTTTTAAATTCTTAGTTATTTATAATTCGGATTAATTAGGGTATTAAGGTCATTTGGATTAAAGGTTTTTACTGGATTAATTGGTGTGAGATTAGAGTTTTAATTAATTAGATTTAATACTTAATTAAGGGCTTTTAGTGAATGAGCAAGCTAGTCTCCAAAGGGGAGGAGCCTATCCTAACAGTTTGGGTTCCCTAATTGATTTTAGTGATTCTTTAATCCAATTTTAGTCCAAATTAATTAAGATTCTCTCTTTGAGGGTTCTTAATGATTTGATGATTTTTAAGTTAATTAATTATGATGTTCAATTTTTTTAATTAATCCTAGGGTTTATCATACTTAGGCGCGAAGTTCGATAACCTAGACTATCTACCATTATTTTTGGGTTTTCTGGGTATCTTTTGATTTGTTTTTGGTTTCTCCTCTAATTTACTAGATAATAAGGAAAAAGAAGATGATCCGACAATATGAGGTGTGATAGAAATGATAATTCGAAGTTTAGAATACATCAAACAACCAAACATATCATTGTTATGCAACTCCTAAATGAACTAAATGCGGACAATCGGAATTTGTGCACAAAAGTGGAAAAGTCTACTTGGGCGCCACACCTGTGGTGCCTACCTTGTTCAGTCATGGTTTTCAACAAACCGCAACAAATGCACAATAGTCTTAGGATTTTTCCGCACAACTCCTGATATTCAGCAACTGATGCGAATGTCCTAATGCGAACTACTAATGATGTAACTAACAAGTCTACGAGAACACGAAGCAACAAATGGAGATCTAAAAACTCAGACCCTGTCTCAGGAGGGTAGCGCCCAGAGGGTGGCGCCTAGCCTGCCCGGGATAGGGTAGGTGCCCAGTGGGTGTCGCCCAGCCTTTCTGTTGGGGGCTTTTTGCAATCTTCTCAATCTAAATGATGATGGTGATGCTACTAATGCGAGATTTAATCTAGTTATACAAATAAAACTACGAAATCAATGCAGATCTACTCTATTAGAATGAACCAAAACATGTTCCTAATATGATGAGATGCTAATATCAGATTTATCACAACTAATGCAGATCTACAGTGCACAAATGATCCTAAGCAAGTTTTTAAGCATGAATGTCAATGAAATGCAATAAAAGAAGAGAGAGATCTAGAAATACCGGTATATATATGGCGCGTTTCTCAAGTTCCTAGAATGAAGCTTTCTCGAAGACCCATAGCTCCAGTTGAAGATATGGAAGCCTCCTCCTCTATTTCCTCTTCTTCTTCTCTAGATCTAAAGTTCTCTCTAATGGTGGCTACCTTTCTTTTCCTTATTCTTTATTTTTCTCTCTTTTAGGGTAGCTCCCTTTGCAAATGGGTTAAGGGGGATTATATAGATGTTTGGGACGAGTTTAGGAGGCATAGAACTTCATTATTTCGTGCTTCTAGAAGTTCTTACGCATCCCAAGGCGGCTTAAGTTGTTTTAGGGTGGATTAGGGTTTGAGACAGGATGAGTGTCCATGGGGTGGAGCCTACATGGTTTGCACAATCTAGGCGCCCATAGAGTGGTGCCTAGGTGGTCCCAGATAGTGTGTGCACCCACAGGGTGGAGCCTACGTGGTTCAATTCATTTTCGAAGCTTGGTCCCTAGTCTGAGTGGTCCCGGACTATTTTTAGGACAAACTAATGGATTTGGAGGGTCGGCTCCCATGAGTTGGTGCCTAGGTGGTCCCGGACATTGTGGCACCCAGCCTAGGAAACCTACATGGATTTCAGTAAGGAAGTGGTGCCTAGATGGATTTCCATCACCTTTCTATGACAAACCTCGAACACTCATAATTTTTGATCCGCTTATCGGATCTGGACGTTCTACATACTGTCGGAAAGCCCTCGAAGTGAAGAATCTAAGGGTCCAAATGTCCTGATGGTTGGGGGCTGGATAGAAGGGGGACCTCCGGATCAATAGATATGGCTTCCTAACTTAGGCTAATCAGGTGGCATTTAAGTAAGCTAAGCGTGATCTTTGTGGAAAATGAACCAAGCATGTCTTAAGTGGTCTAGAATATGTATAATTAGTGTTGTGGTCGGCTCCTTGTGTGAATAGTGAGTTGCACTCGAGATCTCAACGCGATTTGGCTTCTCTCTCTCTCTCTCGAATTTCTAGAAGTCATCAAACTAAGTCTAAAACTATCAACAAACATCTTCATCGTCATCAATTAATCTAAATTATGCCATTAATCCTTCAATTATAGGTACATAAAATGGGGGCACCGCTATATATGATAGGTATTTAAGGCTATCATAGGGGTCAAATGAGGTGTCTACAACAACTACAGTCCATTCTGAAATAAATAGAAAATTACAACTCAATTGACCCAGAGTTTTATCCAATCTATGAATTAGCCAACACAATAAAACTCCTAACAAAGATAAATCCAATCAATGGATAAGATTTGTGAAATTAGACGGGTTAATATAGTCCACCAAGATTTTGCTTCTGCTAATCTTTTTTGGGTCATTCAACGGTCTCATTAATATGAACGTCGGAACTTTTCAACTGTCGTTAAAAGGAGGGAAATTATGATAAGTTGATAACTACAAATCTTGAATATTCGAGAAAGATAACACAAATACCACCATCATCATTTCAAATATTTAAATCAATTACCAGGATGAATCTGATCAACATATAAGATTTGTGAAATTAGACGGGTTGATATAATCCACCTAGATTTTGCTTCTAACTAGCCGAATCTTTTTTTGGTCATTCAATGTTCTCATTAATCTGAAGAGAACTCTTCAACTATCTTTAAAAGGAGGGAAACTATGATAAGTTGATAACTACAAATTTGAATATTCGGGAAAGAGAATACAAATACCCCCATCATCATCTCAAATATTTAAATCAATTACCAGGTTTCAAGGAAAGCCTTCATCTTTCTGTAGTTCCATTGTAACCAAAGAATGAGATAAGGTTAGAAAGTGTAGACAGGGATTAACAAATAACCGATAAAATTGTGCACGAGATAGGGTTGGAAACTATATGAATGAGTTAGATAGGTAATTAAAGGAGAGATATTAGAGTGGATGATGTGGCTCGTCAAAGCCGTATGGATTTTGTAAGGTCCCCGACCTTAATAAGATGTTTAATTTCTTAATATTAGCGATTAGACTAATTAATTGTGATTTTAGCTAATTAGGAGGGTTTAGTGGCTAAGCGATTTTCTTTTATCATTAGGAAGTGGTTTATGAAGTTTAGTTTGATTCCGAGTGCGATTAGTCTTAATAGGAGGTTAGGTCGTGATTAATAGGAAAAATTGGGTACTTTTCAAAAAATTCCGTTTTCGCCGAATTTGAGTTCGTTGGAAAGATCTCATCGCGCTCGTCACTTTTCGTTCTTGACTCACCACGATTCGACACACTAAAGATCCTCAATTAATCAATTTTCTCTTAATTCACTCAAATGAGAATTTTGGTCATTCTTCCCTCCATCCCTCATTTTTAAAACTCAAACCTAGCTAATTTCATTCGGTTCTTCCTTCATTTCAAAGAGTGCGACTGTTGGAGCACGTTCTGGCTTCTTCACTTCCTTCTTCCTTCATTTCAAAGAGTGTGACTGTTGGGGCACGTTTGGCTTGGTAACGTATATTAGCGTAACTTAGCCGAATGCGTATGGAATTGAGTTAATTGGTGCCCAACAACTTCTATACACCATGGGCCCACCAAACTAGGACACCATTGACTCATCCTCCATACGTACTCCGTTGGGGATACGTTCAGTACACAGTGGACAATTCTTGACCTAGGATTGGCTTGTTCTTTACTCTTGACTCACAAATCTTATATTCGTATGTATTTAGCTTGTCGTACCTTGTACACTCTAATCTTATACGCTTGTTTAATTGTTACTTAACTTGTAGAATTAGGATTTGACTGGACTTAGAGTGTATCCTTAGGTACCCTTTGTCTTCTATTGATGAACACATGTGGATAGACTTGGAAGAGGACTACTCGTGGAACTTGGGACTTGACTTGTATCTTGGCTTGACTTGAAATAACCCTCAACTTGTAATCTTGTACTTGAAAACCTATCCACGTGTTTTTGTCTCAGAACATGTGTCGTGTACAACCATCATCATCATCATCTTGCATTCATGACCAGCTGTAGATTGATGATTATAAAGTGGGCCGGATACTGGACACTAGGGTGGACCGTCAGCTTTGGACGGCATCCATGGCTTGAATAACTGAGAGCGGGCTCGGACTGTGCGGCTACTCCTAAGACCTGGAGCTAGGATCCTCCTAGAGTCGAACTTTGAGTATTCGCTATCACTTCTACCCCCGTGAGATGGTTAGGACATCAACGGAGTCTCCTCTTGCTTGGCATTACATTTCATGGATGGTTATTCTTGTTTATCTTGTTAGAATTTTATATTGTCACTTGATCCTTTTAATTACTCATGCTTTCATGCCTAGCTTGTACCTTGATATCACATAATCATGTACTTGTTTTTATCCTCATTTGAAACATGTTATGAATAATGTATATTGCTTATTTTCTTACCAACATATTATTGATCATTTATTCCATGGTGTGTAGAGGACACATACTACTATTACGCCTACCCGGATGCCGAAGCAATCCCAGAGGATCCTCAACCAAGGGAGGAGGACGAGGTACGAGAGTGGGGTGCCGATGACGTAGCTTAGTGTCAACACTCTCGGCACTAGTGGGCGTTACACGGGGATATCTATTATCATGCCACCTCGTTTTATTTTTTGGTTTAGATCTTTTCGACTTGTCTATCTTAGCATTGTATATCTTTTGTATCAGGACCTAGGTTTTTGGGATGGTCCTAATGTTTATAAACTTTATATGTTTTATCTTTTAAAACTTGAATCTATATAATAGAATGAAATCCATACTTGTCTTGATATTCTTACATGTTTAATGTTGTGTTTACCGGACAAGTCTCATTGATTATTTGTTAATGAGGCTCAACTACACATTCCTCACAGCGGACTTCGATCCTTGGACATTAAGGGTAAAAATTTTTAAGTTAGCCATAAATTTCACACCCCGGATCCGGTTTACTCTTTAATAGGGTTCGGGGTCATGACAGATTTCATATCAGAGCAAAGTAAACTGAGATTGACATGAGAATGTGAGCTATGATATACTATATGAAAGCCAAATCGGAAGGTTCTTCTTCATGTAAGTTCTGATAAACTATAGGAAAGCCAAACTGAAACTTTCTTGTTCCTCCAAGTAGATGAATCTTTTTGGTTTTCTCCCTTGCAGTTGTAAAAGTTATATCAAAATATAAAAAGCTAGAAACTATTTAGTGGCAAGCAACAAATATCTATTTAAGATGAAACATCATAACTATGAAATACCTGGCCTTGTCTAGCAGTACCTTGCAATGCAGATTCCATCATCTCCATACCCATTTTCAACTTCTAAATCTCGATCCCTGGGTCCACAGCACTGACACATTGGCTTCATAACATAAACACTGAACTTTATTACCATTTGCCTGGGCATCTGCTTCAACTGATTTAATGGGTGATACTTATCCAACATCATTGAGTGCAGATTCAGAAACCATATGTGGGGCCGGCCCTAGACTAATGATATTGGGTGAAGCTATTGCTTACGAGTTCAATGGCACATTTGGCCATGGAAATGGAGTGTTGGGGATATGAGCATTAATGTAGAGTAGTATTATCGAACGAGGAGATATACGTAAGAAAGGGGGTTTAAGAAAGGATAAAGATGAAAAAATCATTTGAATATGAATGTAGGAGACGTAGTGGGTTGCAGGTGGGTTTAAGAAAGGATAAAAATGAAAAAAAAAAAAAAAAAAAGTCGTTAAAATTTGAATGTGATGTGATTAGATGAGATAAATCTTGAGAGGTGTAGTGGCCCATATCAAAGCCAAAGCATGTATTTTTTTTTTCTTGTGTGTTTTTTTTAAAGGAGAGCTCTATGGGTGTTGATGTGGCAAAACAAATCCTATCTCTTTAATGATATTTCTTTAATATATATATATATATATATTTACTTCAAAAATCTCATTAAATAGGGTAATTACAAATAAAGACCCTAAATTTTTATAATGATGGCCAAGGTCCTCCAGCCCAAAATCTAATATTTCATTCCGTTTTTGCCCTTGATAGTTGATATCAACATAACCCTAAAAAAAAAGTTCTTTACCCCCAAATCAGCAGCAACACTAGAATAGAAGAAAGAGAGGAAGGAGAAGAAAGAGATCAACGCCTACCCATTTTTTCTCAATCACAATGAGAGAGAGATTTGTCGGTGTCAACAAAACCCTAAAAAACAAAAAACTAATTTTTTGTTGATGCTAACTGAGCGTTTTTGTTGACATCAACACAATTTTATGATAATGTCGACGAATCTTCTGTTGACGTCAACAAATTCAAAGGGTCGCTCATGCTGTTAACTGGGCATTTTTGTTGATGTCAACAAAATTTTATGTTGATGTCGTCGAATCTTCTATCGACGTCAACAAATTCACAGGGTCACTGATTGTAATAACTGGGCAATTTTGTTGATGTCAACACAATTTTATGTTGATGTCGACGAATGTTTTGTTGATGTCAACGAATATTACTTATGACAGAATAGAGAACTGGTTATGTTGACATCAACAAAAAAAAAGGGCAAAACGGGAAAAAAAGAGATGATTTGGGCTAGAGGTCCTTGGCTGTCATTATAAAAGTTTAGGGTCCTCAACTGTGGTTACCCTATTTAAGGAAATTTTTGTTGTAAATGTCCCTATATATATATATATAAAATTTGCGAAAGAAGAATATTTGTGTGCAAAGAAAAAAAGTCATATAAGTGTCCCTTACCCTATAGCAAAGGATGGATGCACATGAACATATATAGAGAGAGCACATATATCATAAAATATTAATTTTTAATTTAATTACTTTAAATTTTATTATCATAAATTAAAGGATGATAAAAATATATTTCTCGTGGCCTGTGACTTGCACGCACAAAGCAACTGTTAATAAGTGGTTATGACTTCCACAATGTATCACAAAAATAACAGAAGATGGAACAAAAAGCAACCATTGATAATGGAGAAAGTGGATGTCGTGGGCAGGGGTGGACCCATGTTTAGAGGTCTGAGGGCTTCAACCTCCTCCCAACTTGAAGAAGGCCCATAAGGGCAATAAGGGATGTTCGGCCCAACCCCCATTTAAAGAGCCCATCGAGTTCCCTCCCCTTCCCCAACTCAGGTGAAATTGACATAAATCCCAAATTGGTCTCTCTCTCTCTCTCTCTCTCTCTCTCTCTCTCTCTCTCTCTCTCAAAATGTCCCTAAATAGGAAGAAACCCTCAAATCTATCTTCATCTCCAGCATTGGCATCAATGCACCGCCACCGTCCCTCTCTGGGGTAGGCATATATGAGCAGACGACCCCAATCAACATGTGTGTGTGTCTATAAAAAAATATATATATATATATATATATATACATACAAGTTCCCCTCTTTTATGTTACCCTTTGATCCCTCATTAAGTGTCATTTGTTGAACCCAATTTGAGGAAATATGCTCACAGCCGAAATCCATGTGAGATGAGAAGAAATAGACCCAAAATGTGGATCAACTGCTCATATGAGCTGGTTACAATGGCTGACCGTGTGGGATTGCATGCAGTGGACGATTGCAGTCCTTGCATAATCGGTCAATCCCCATATTTTAATTCTAGTGAAGTTTTGATTTGAGACCCCTTTTGCTCCCCTATCATACTAGTAATTAATTATCAATTGTATGACATTTTTCATATCAAATGCATTTGATGCCATTGTTAACCTCAATTGTGTTAGTAAAAGCCTGTTCAATGTAGCAGTTTTGTTTCTATTATGCTGAATGTATGCTTAATGTTGATTTAGGTTCTCTATTGAGTTGATGGGTGTTAACTTATGGTAATAGAAAATTAATTCAAGAACCATGCCATGTTTCTCACGTTCAAATGTTTTTAAATATGATAGGAATTAAGTATTTGATGTGCTAATCATACTTTGGTTTGTGGGTTTTCTGGGTTGATATTTGACCTTTTCAATTGACCAGCATTATGCCCCTCAAAAGAAAATCTTAGATCCACTACTGGTTGTGAGGCTTTCATGTGGCCTATCTATTATGAGACACATTGCTCTTCTAGGGCCATCCATCATGACTTGGAAAAGCAACAAGAAGCAACAAAGATTAGTCTTCCTTTCTTTCCTATCATCTTAGGAATGCGATAAACCTGATAAAAAATAAAAAAAGGAATGCCAAAAACTAGAATCAATAATGGTTCTCATGAAAGAATGCAATCTGCTACCTTTCACAAGTTAGACACCTTTACAGTTTGTTGGATCATTGGCCTATCAAATTTAAGTATTGAGATCTAAGCAACTTAAAAATTAGTTTCATCATTATTTTATCAACTATTTGATCTAAGATCTTAAAATGGATAATCAAATTTTAATTTGACTACCACATGCCACTTCAGCATATTAGATGAGAGAGAGAGAGAGAGAGAGAGAGAGAGAGAGAGAGAGAGACACCTCTAAAGGGGCATTATTATTTTTAAATAAATAGATCAGGGGTTGGAAATTCCACGAGTTGACTGTTGTTTTTCCCGAGCCGTCCCGTTTTGTTGAAGGACAAGTCAAATATAGAGGAGACTCGACCAAGTTACCTCATTTTCATTAATTGTTTGCATTCTAAACCATTTGATCGGTAAATTTAATTTTAAATAATTAATATTAAATTTTAAGTAATTATACAGGAGGCTGAGAGTTAAATATCTAAAAATGATGATTATATGTAATTTGAAAATTTTATTTGAACTAACAAATTACGTAGTGTACAATATTTCTTCTTTTATTTTTCTTATTATGGTATTTTTCTTGTACATATAAATTTACTAACATGAATAAAAAAAATATTTATATTTTATCACAATTCTATGCATTTTAAATATTTTAAAAATTATTAAAAAAAACATGACTCTTTAGTCTCCACACTAATTCTATCTAAGTCTTTTTTTCTTTTATTTTTTGCATTGAACAAGTCGAGTTAAATAATTTATTTAGGATGAGAGTTTTGGTCAATCAAGAAACTAATATATACACAAAATGAATATAGCAGAGATAAGAGTGTTGAGGTAGATGTATGGTGAAAGTAAGAACGGTAAAATTAAAAATGAGTGTGTTGCAGATTATCTAGGAGCATTATCAATATGACATAATTAAATAAAAAAGACTCGTTTGAATTTGGTCTGGACAAATAAAATTTAGAGGAAATTACTGAATAAATCCCCATAAGACTCCATACCACTCCTGAGGCCCCAAAAACACCGTATTTATGGATAAAGTCCTCTAGATGCATTTTTGTATTTTTTTTTTTTCGTTTAGCGATTGGTCGATATTGACCATTCTTATGGTCAATATCGATCATTCTGCGGTGGTGGTGGTTGCTCTCGATTTGCAGAACTCAAATATATATATATATTTTGTCATTTAGCGATTGGTCGATATCGACCATTTTGCGGTGGTTACTCTCGATTTGTAGAACCCAAATGGAAATTGGGTTTTTCAGAGTGAAGGGGAGGAGGAGGAGAGAGAAGAGGGGAAGCGTGGTGTTGCATAGGGGTGGTGTTTTATCACCCGCATCATTTGAAAAGAAATCCCCAAAACCTATTTATCAATAGATTCCTCCTCCTCCTTTCCACTATCTGAGGACCCGTCCGCAAGGACTCTAAGACCTTCTCCCTTGTCGCGAGCACCGCCTCCCCAAGCCTGACAGTCCCCATCAGCCACACCTTAGTATCCTTCCACTCCGCCCTAGGGACCCTCTCAGAAAAATCCAGAAAACCCATTACCACTTTTGCCGCGCCCAATTCCCCCAAACTAGGTCTAGACTTTGTCGAACCAAAGACGCAGGACCCGTCCGCTCGACCGACGAAGGGGACACGCGGCCCCTCGTTGAGGAACTCAAAGATCCGGACTTGGGAGGAGGACGGTGAAGCCCTTGGGCTTGGATTCTGAGAACTCGGTAGGGGAGGTGGATGTCGCGGCCGAGGGAGAGGAGGTAGAAGAAGAAGGGGACTATGAAGAGGAGAGCGGCGATGGTTCACCATTTGAGGTGGGACTGAGGAGTTTGTGAGGGGAGTGATTTGGAGGAGGAGGAGTGCATCAAAGGGTGGAGCTAGGTTGGGTGGGGTTGGATGCGGACGGTTGAGAATTGAGATTGGAGGGCGGAGAAGTCCATGGAAATGTGGGAATGAAGAAGAACATGTAATGGGAAGATGGAGAAATCCACCAGTATCAGCTTCTTCCTCCTCTCCACCGTCCGTTCTCCATCGCATAATAGGTTTTGGGGATTTATTTTCAAATGATGTAGTTGATGAAACACCATCCCTATGCAACACCACCCTTCCCCTCTCCTCCTCCCTCCTGAAGCAATAAATGATAAAAAAAAAGTTAAAAAAGCCACATGAGGACCCCTTCTGTGTCCATTATAATACCAGCACTTCAAGAGTGGTATGGAGACCTATGGGGGCCTGCACTGTAAATTCTTCTAAAATTTAAGTAGCCCAGTCTAACTGGATCGGATAAGACTTTGATAACAACAATTACTACGATGATAACGAGTCTTGAGATAAGGATTTCATAATGATGATGAAAATGATGAGTCAATGGATCAATCAATTCTAATTATTAATCCAATGGTCACCCATATGATGCCCTCATGGATTAGATAGAAAGTCATCGATTTCTTCTAAATCTAAAAAGGGTATGCCCTGTCTATTAGTTGTCAGTTGTCACCCACATTCCTGTTTTTAGAAGAAGCAACGTCGGTGTCATCAGCTTCTTCAGTGAGACACGTGCGAGCATCCGACGGATCTGATTGTTTCTGTCATAACAAATCCAGATTTCGGAGTCCTTTTGCATAACAAAATAAGACTGAGAGGGTCTAAATTCAGTCCAATGATCCAATTATGAGGGAGAGTCTGAGAGATGAATAGCATGGTATTTATAGTAATTCAGAAGAAGAAAAAGGGTATCTTTCTTCTACCACTATTTGTGTTGTATCCTTTTCACTGCTAATATAAGATCTCTGTCACCCCCTCTCTCTCTCAAATCAGATTCTCCTTGCGATCTGAGAGAAAGTTCCGATCTTTTGCCTTTCTCTCCTTGATCGATCTACAGGAGAGGAAGAGCTCGCTTTCGCATCGATTTTCTCTATCGGGCGAGGTATGTTTTCATATCTGATGATCATTCCAAAAACGCAAACAAATATCTCATCTTTCCAAACAGAGACAAAAAAAAAAAAAAAAAAAAGAGTTTATTTTGATTGCTTTAGTTCATTGGTTTGATCTTATGAACATGAAGTATGGGTTTCTTGAGATTTTCATGATTTTCTATTTTTCGATCTATCTGCTGATGCCAGCTGTAGATACCGATCTGAGCGGTTTTGGGTTTCTTTTTTCTTTTCGATTGAAAATCATTGGATCTTGTAGATTTCTTTTTGCTTTGATAGGAATAGGTTGAAGGGGCATTTGCGATTTTGAATTTGATTGAGATTTATTGTTCTTCTGAGATTTACTCTGTTTATGGTGGAATGCCGTATGTCATGGATCTGGACAGAATTTGATCTGCCTTTTGTAATGATTCTTTTTTAAACTTTAGAATGTGTGTTCTTGACTAGGTATAACCAGTTATCAAATCTCAGATTTTTTTTTTCCTGTTTTCTTTTGGAAGTTCTTGATGAGGTATCGAATCTCAAGATTTTATTGTGTTGTTGAAAATGCGATTGATATTAATCAGCTGATCGGTTCAAATTCAATCGAGGGGTTTCAGCCGCTGAATCGGCCGAAACTGATAACTGAAATCTAATATCAGAGCTGGACTAATACACTTTTTTTTCTTCTGTATGAGTTTGAATACTTATGGTTTGTTCATCATTCCTAATCTAGTTGGTAAGAAAAGTTTACAGCTGAGAGATGAAGACTTAAAAAGCAGTTTTTCAGATATGTTTGTTGAATAGAACTTTTTTTTTTTTATTTGATTTTTCTGTTGCAGGTTTCAGCTCCTTTTGACATGGCATCCGCAGCTGCAGCGACGGGATGGCTAAGAGGAAGAGTGAAAGCTGTTTCTTCAGGAGATTGCTTGGTGATTATGGGAAGCACGAAGGCCGAGATCCCTCCTGAGAAGACAATCACATTGTCTTCTCTTATTGCCCCTAGATTGGTACTTTCACCTCAAATGCCTGAATTATGAAATCTCTTGTAATTAATAAATTGAATAACTGGACGTTCAACTTGTTTTAAATGGAGGTCTCCCTAGGATTGAGTGCCTAATTTTCTAAGTGTAGAATGAATAAGAGTTTTTTTGTTTTTGTTTTTTGGAATGGTATAGTATAAGATATGAGTTATGGATGAATTTTAATTATTTCTCGTAATGGGTTATATCTTATTTTTTTCTTGCCATATTTTTATTTTATAACCTATTTCCAAGATAGATTTTTTTAATGTTGATTAATTTTATTCAAAGGAGGTTTAACAATACAAGAAGATTGTACTAAAAAACCCATTTGTCAATTACTTATATTCAATTGTTTTAATTGCCTACCACACACAAAAAAAAAAAGGTTAAACGTTGTTACATATTGATGCCAACCATGTTGAATGGTCTTCCTCTTTTTTGATAAATTACTCAATTTATTTGGTCAAGTCCGTAGCTCAATATGACAGTTCTGTATGTTGTGATCTTGAGATCAAGAACATGATTAAAAAACAAAAAAACTAAGAAAGTTTTAAGTATATGCTTCTCTCTCTCTCTCTATACACACACACACACATATTTATGTATTTTTCTGCTAACTGATTTGTTCTTGATATGCTGATCATGTCCTAGGCCCGCAGAGGTGGTGTTGATGAACCTTTTGCGTGGGATAGCAGAGAGTACTTAAGGAAGCTATGCATAGGAAAGGTTCTTTTCCAATGATACTTTGCAATCTTGATCTAGTCCACAGATTTTTTATTAGCATTATCTCACCCCAAGAGTGACAACTATCTAATGCTGATGCTACAATTTTTTCTATTATAGGAAGTTACCTTCAAAGTAGATTACACTGTACCATCTATCGGACGAGAATTCGGTTCTGTTTTCCTAGGTGACAAAAATGTTGCATTGCTAGTTGTTTCCGGAGGATGGGCAAAGGTAAAAATACTCTTATGCGTGCAATTACAATCTTTAATCTTGCACCTTTAGTATCTTCTAATTCTAATAATTTTTTGATTGGTTCATTTAATACTAATATATCTTAATACTGGTCTAGTTCTTTGGTTTGATCTGTAATATTTATTCAGGTTAGGGAACAAGGTCAGCAAAAAGGTGAAGCAAGTCCCTTTCCTGTCGGAATTAATGCGCCTTGAAGAACAAGCTAAGGAGCAAGGTTTAGGTCGTTGGAACAAGGTAGCAAGCTTTTCCCATCTTGTCCATACAGTGTATGATAATTCTTGATTGAAAACCAATCATCATCATCATCTTCTTCTTCTTCTTCTTCTTTGTGTGCTAAAAGTTACGTTCTGGTGGAGCAATCCTTCTTAGACATTCAATATCATTTCATCACCTAGTATGCTAGCTGAATCTAGATGCAAATTGGAATCCACCAACTTGATTGATAGTTCACTAGACAATAATTGATTCTTGATTGTTGATTGTTTTGTCGGTTTGTTATGTATCCCCCAAAGGGAAGTTAAGTGTAACGCCTCACCCATATCCATGCATGATATTGTCCGCTTTGGCCCACCGGCCTCACGGTTTTGCCTTTTGATGAGCCCCATCGGAAGCAAAACCGTGAGCGGATAATATCATGCATGTGTGTAAGGGTGGGGCGTTACATTAAGATTTTTTCTTCCAAGTGTGGTGGTAGAGTTCTCTCACTCTTCTAAATTTAGCAAAACTCATTTGATAAGTAGTCTTGGGAGTTGAGATGCCACAAATTGACTGATATGTGATTGTTGTACCCACTAATGCAGGACCCTGGAGCATCAGGGGCATCTATTAGGACCTTACCTCCTTCTGCCATCGGGGACCCTAGTAATTTCGATGCTATGAGTCTATTGGCTGAGAACAAAGGCAGGCCTATGGAAGGCATTGTTGAGCAAGTTCGCGATGGGAGTACTGTTCGAGTTTACTTGCTTCCAGAGTTTCAGTTTGTTCAAGTTTTCATTGCTGGGATCCAGGTAAGAAGTAAGATCATTGCAGAAGTTCTCTTAGGTCCTATTTTGGTAGCAGGCATTTCAAGAATATGTGTTTATGAGATTTGAGGAAATTAGAATGTTAAATGAAAATCAAGGGTGAGATTCAAATGAAAATTTGCGGTTTCCATTTTAAACCACTTTTTTTCATTAAATCCTTGGGAACTTTCATTTACCAAAATAATAATAATAAAAAAAACTGGGAAATTACTTTTTTCAGATTCTGGTAACCAAACAGGGGCTTCCAAAGGAATCATTGACTACCAAATTCATGTCAAGAATTTCCGCTAAGAAGAGGCCCTTGTGTTTCTGTGAATCATTATCACTCCTTACAGAAATTTTAATTGCTTCTTTCCATTCCTTGTTTCATATTTAGGCTCCATCCATGGGGAGAAGGGCTGCGATAGAAACAATTGCTGAGACTGAAATAACTTCAGATGAAGCAAATGGAGAAGTTTCTACTGAACCTCGACCCCCACTTACTACAGCACAGAGACTTGCGGCCTCGGCCACTACTGAAATTTCACCAGATCCATTTGGCAGGGAAGCTAAACACTTCACAGAGATTCGTGTTCTGAATAGAGATGTGAGTGTTTTCTTATTACTATCTTCTTGTGAAATGAGTGATGTTATAATTTACATATTCACCTCGTGGTGGCATTTGCAGGTCCGGATTGTACTGGAGGGCGTTGATAAATTCAGCAATTTGATTGGCTCTGTATATTATGCAGATGGCGATTCACCAAACGACCTGGCACTGGAGCTTGTAGAAAATGTATGCTGATTCTCATTTCTTGATGCATTGAATTTGAAATGGTTGGCATAGGGATTGAGAAGGCGATCAGAAAGTATAAATAATCTATAGCTGAAAATGTTCACAACCATCTTCTTGTTTGACATTGTTATCTAACTCATGTAAAGCTATAATGTTCATGGCCATTCTATTTTGTTGACATTTTTATCTTAAAGTTGAAAATGTTCATCTTTTTTTTTTTTTTTTTTTTGAGAAATGGATATGATGTCCATGACCAAATGCTAAGTGTCTGACTTCCTGGTGGCATGACTTGTCCTAATCACTTTATATGTTTCCTAATTTCTCCATTAAAGAGTAAATTGCATAAATTGCATCATCATCATCAAAGCCTTGTCCCAACTATATTGGGGTTTGCTACATGAATTCTATTTTATCCTGAGCCAAATCCTCAGATAGGTTGCATTTCTTCATATCTATCCTTGCAACTTCCATCTGACTCCTCTTTTGCATACCCCTTTTCTTTGGTTGTCCATCAACCTGCATAGAAAAACTATTCCCTGACAATGTTGTTGCTGGCCTGCATTGGACATGCTCAAACCATCTCAAACGAGTTTTTTAATTTATCCTCTATTGATGCTACCCTTAATGCTCCCGAAAGCACTCATTTTTGGTTCTATCTTTCCTAGTTTTACCACACATTCATCTCAACATTCTCATCTTTCCTACTCACTTTGTGCATATGTTGCTTCTTGATTGGCCAGCGTTATGCTCCATAGGTCATAGCTGGTCTAATCGCTATCCTATAAAATCGTTATTTCAATCTTATTGGTATGCACTGATTATTACAAATCACTCCAGAAGTAAGTCTCCACCTCAACCATCTCGCTCTTATCCTAAGTTATACATCTTCCTCAATCTCTCCATCTTTACTAATTATCGAGCCAAAGTATCGGAATGATTTTTTGTGGTATCTTTTGAGCTTCAATTCTTATAGGAGTTTTACCTCTTTGCACATCCCCATTGAAGTTGTAATTCATATATTCTGTATTTGTACGGCTTATTTTAAAGCCATTGGATTCTAAAGCCCTCCGCCATCTCTCAAGTTTCACATTCACGCCATCTCTCGATTCATCTACCAATAACTCATCCATAACTAGTGTAAAGAGAACCACTACAGAAGAAAAAGTAAATATATAAAGTGTTTGTTAATATGCTTGTACTCAATGTTAGCAAAATGTGGGCGGGACCATAAAAATTTCCCTCCTATCTTCTTTTGGATAATTGGGGTCACCTGATGATCAATCACTCACTATACCCCTTTGAATTGGCACTCATCTCATTGTTATACTGATTTGAGTGTACTGCACCATTTAATTGAAGCATTAAAAATACTGCTTTTATTGAACCATTGATTTTTGAAGCCTAAAATCAAAGGCTAAGAGCATCTAAACAGTCTGGTCTTTGGTCCAGCCCCAATCCACATCTAGAACTGTCCTGCGTACCCTCTGTGATTGGCATGTGTACAGGTGGGCTTCACAACATCATGCTTTTCAAAAAGTACACTCTGGACCCAAGTTACCATCATGTGCGTGTGTATCCACATCTACCATCTTGATATCGAACAACACATACATAGTACCAAGCATATACACATTTCTTCACCTCTCTATGTTGAACTTCTTGAAACAAAAAGAAGAAAATGTGTCTTTGTATAGAGTTTTAACTTGCAAATGTCTTGCATCAGAAATTTCTTTAATTTATTGTTTTAGCGTGGAAGAGCAAGCTAGGCAATTTGAATTTCATGCCACTTTACCCTTAAGATAATAAAACTCATGACTGTGGCCATATTTTATCGAGAGTGTCTCGTCATGGCTTGTCCCTTCTTCTTTTACTTATGTGATACATTCATACAGAATTTTTAAGTAGAGAAAAAGATAACTCTTTAGTGTTTTTAAAATAATGTTTGCAACAAAACTGAAGGAATTTTGTAAATAGCACCCTCTTTTTTCCTTTTCTTTTTGAAAAAGGTAATGCTGATATATTAAAAATGAGTACAATAAAGTTTGCCTGTAGCCATTACATAAAGGCACCATTATAAGAGATATATACCAAGCACACCACCCTACAAGATCTTTAATAGCACTTAAATTACATACGGAAAAGAAACACAATCCTGTGGTTAACTCCTTATCTCATTGGGTTGAAAATTCTTGACCGAGATACGACATTGATAGTCACTTTCCACTATGAGGCTGCACTGGAAGAAATGCCTATATATGCAAAAAGCTTCTAAGATAGCCACAATTTATGCTTCATTGCAATCTTTGACACCTACATGCTTTGAGAACATATACAACACTAGAAATTCGAAGGGCAAACTATCCTTTTTTATGGGCGTCCTTAGTTGCTATTCTATTTATGGAAATCGCTCTATTTTTTCAAGTAACTATGTCTAGGTTTGTGATGGTGGATTACTTAATGACTAAAACTTTCCTAATATTGTTTTCCTTAAGAGAATCGAATGGGTTTCCCATATAGGGTGGGACGTCTAATCCTAAATGTATGGCATGCCCAGAGCCTAGGATGGGTTTTCTCTTTTTCTTTTCTATGGAAGTCTCTCATAAGGTGAGAGGTATATGGGGGGATAGAAAAAGAGTTTCTTCTAGTTGGTAGAGAAAACAATGTTAGAAAAGTTTGTCATTAAGGTAATTCACAATTAGAGACCTAGAAATTGTTGCTTGAAAAAACACAATAATTTCCATAAATAGAACAACCACTAATGCCCTATAAAATAAGACAATATTTCCATTGAAATCATGATTTCTGCAGACATCGCCAATACCAGCCAACCCCGGTTTGCCGTGGCTGCTCCATCCACATTAAACTTTAGAAAACCTATTGGAGAACTCCAAGATACTTTCCTCTTGTTGATCTTCCTATCGACAAACTAGCTTCCTAATTATGCATGATGTTATCTATATCAAGATCTGTAAAGCCCTTTCGCTACAAGCCTATTTTGGAATCCTTAAAGTCACGGTGGACACAAGGCCTTCCTAAGATGATTCCTTTCCATTGAAAATTCTCTCCTTCCTCTCCTTCCACAGACCACATAATAGAAAAAATGGATAATCCTCCACAAAATCTAACCACACTAGGACAAATTATTCCTTTCCATGCCTCAAACAACAGACCTACGTATCTTGGGATACACCATGCTGTCACATTCTTTGATGAAATACCCCCCAAAGGGACGACATAAAACAACAATGAAGGAATAGGTGACCTACTGACTGACTACACACCTCTCAATGACAAAGGGTTATTGCTTTGGTGCAATGGTCAATGTCTCGGGTGCTGTGCATGATAATGCAGGTTCGAGACCTCCGAGCAACCACTTTGGGCAAAATTGCCAAAGGTTAGGTCTATCTCCAATTTGGACCTTGCTTCGGCGGGACCGCACTGGGTGATGACCTTTTTGCTGACTGCTAAAAGAATTGTACAACAAAGACTACGTAATACATATGCTTCGTGTATTGCTAGCTGATAGTGGATTAGTCTTGGAATCTTAACTCTTCATTTATCTCTCATTTGTCTACAATCTTTTCAAAGATGTAATAATGGATAATTTCCCCTTTTATTTAGCCAAAGAAGGATGAAATTACAGGGCCTAACTGTTATGTGACATAGCTCACTCGTGAGATTGTTTTGCTAGCATTACGATTCACATTACTTATTTTTCCTTAAAAGGTAGCATCTGTGGATAGGTAGTGTGGTTCCCCCAAGCCTCATGGACCTTTGTGTTTGTGTGTGGTGATTGGGTTTGGAATTGGGGGAAGGAGGTGGAGTGTGAGGGGTGGTGTTGCTTGCTAATTATCAATGAAAACCAAATAAAGTTCATAATGATGATTCTTCATCTGGTTAAGGCCTATTAAACTGATATAGGGAAACTATAATGTTGCTCATGTCTTATGTATTGACCACTCAGAGAGATTGACGCAGTCAAGGAAGCCAAAATCCAATCATTCCCCCGATTGATTTTGAACCCAACCCAGTCATCATCAATTAGAAGAAAATCAAATGTAACAAGAAGAAAAATTGAGATTTGCTAACTGTTTATTGCGAAAATCCACTGTAGATCTTCAATCCAATGGGAGGTATTCAACCAAGGGAGAAGAGAGAGAAAATTGCACACATAAATTTTATTTAAAGAATAAAAATATCATAAACAAGACTAGGGTTGGACGTCTGACCCATAGTTACCTAGCTCGTAGTTCGATAAGTTTGAATTCGTGTCAGCAACTCGTAATTTAGTGCTTGCTCTAATTCGAGTTTCGCTAGGATAGGTTCCTTTAGTTCGCTGTTTTGGTTCACTCAGTTCGTAGTTTGAATTTGATGGATTCGATGACCTGATTCGTATATGTAGTTTGATGTTGTTTGTACCGATTCCTACATAATGACCCACCTGATTGATTAAAGGACACATTACTAATGTTTAATAAAATCATTAGTCTTTTTAGACTTTCTCTTAAGTGGACGACTGAAGATCAGTCCCCTTTTGCACCCATTTTATTGATACAATTCCTAACTTAGCAATGATCCTACTGTTAACATTGAATTACATAGCAATACATATTTTATTTTTCTAAATTGTTTTTTTACATGTGATAATTTGGATGGGCCCCATTTTCAAGGGATACAATACCTCTGTGGTTTAGATTCCAAAATGGGCCCTACTGATGGGATTGATGATTGGGCCCCTTGGAGATCCTCGTAGTTCCTACTCTCTTTCTCATTAGACTTACCATTCATGGTAGAACAAAGGGAGGAAAATCTTTACTCAGAAGAAAACATTTCATTAGGAAGATGGGAACATTTAAAAAAACAAGAAAAAAAAAAGGAAAAATAGTGTTTCTTTTATCACTATTAACCATTGGATATTAACCCCCAAAAGGGGAGAATGTACAGGTGCAGTGATTGACGAAAGAGAGAGAAACAGGGAGAGAGAATAGAAATGCTATATTTTTGCTTAAACGAAGAGAGAGAGAGCCATGTCTTATCACATTTAATACCCATTGGCTAAAGAGAGTGAAAGAGGGACTCTGTATATAACAATATCATATTCTAGTTAGCTTATTCATTTTTTTTGGGTGTGGGAGGAGGGTGGGGAAGAATCAAGCAAGCAACAATGGAAGGAAAACTAGATCGAATTGCAATGAACTCTGAAAATTTGAGATGCCGAACTTATCGAATCCAAATTGTAAATTATTCAAACGAATTGATTCGCAGTTTGTGAGCGAATTAGGTAACTATCGTCCAACCTACCTATATATATGTATATTATATATATGTATATATATATATATATATAATATGTGTATATATTTGGAAGGTGCTCCTATAAGAGCATCTCTTACCTTATTATGAGAGATGAAGGTGGGGGCCGTCACATTTAAGTTGTTGACATTGGATATGGATGTGAGGGCTCCCACCTTATCTCTCATAGTAAGGTGATAGATGCTCTCATAGGAGCACCTCCCTATATATATATATATAGTTTTTTGACAACTTCAAATCAAACCCTAAATCTAATCTTATTACAATAAAAGAAAAAACTTCATATTAAATAAGTCCTAAGCATGATTAAAAAGAGAAAGAACAAGGAACATCTTGAAATAATAAAGCAATGAGAAGAATGCTGGCTTGCAACGACTTGGATGTGGCCCACGTGCTATCATAGTGGAGACAATCACTCAATAATCATTATTTTAGTACGTCTATCTCAAAGAACCCCCTTCTAACCAGATAGGTAAGGAAACAAAGAAAGGACGCACTAATTGTAGTGTGCGTTGGAAGAATTCCTTGGATGTGAAGCTTTGTGGATTTCGTTATCTTCAAATCTTGTCATTAATAAACTACTAAAACTAAGGTCAAATTACAACTCATAAACTGGAAATTAATCCACTCATTAATAGGAGAGATTCACTCAAGATGACTGAACCCAAAAATACTCTCCCTTGCCCATGTCTTTAACAATATTCATATTTGAGTTGAGGGGCCCGTGTATGGCACCCATTGGACCTATTTGGGCTTGGACGAGTATCATGGACTGATCCAAATAGGTTATTGATATTCTGATTTCTTCTCCATTTAATTTATAACATTTAGAATTTAATTCGAAGTCATCTTGCTTGTCCAATTTCAGATTTGCCTTTTTTGCTTGATCATGCCCTTGGTAAGCCAGACTGAGGCCCCATTTGATCAATCAAATTGATCTGAACATTTTTGGGCTTGATTAGTCTCATATCCCCAGGAGATATGAGGCATCCGCTCCTGCATCAGAGATGCTCTATCATGTTGCTCTAATTTTGATAGCATTCCGATTTACACCTCATTGATACAGTTAATATGCCTGTTTTACATACATGATTTTGTTACATGACATTTCTCATAGCCAAATGTTGCAAGATTAACTTGCACCGTACACAACTATCCAGGAAAATTTCTCTTTAATTGATAAGATGATTTGAACTTTTGTGCTTGCAACAATGAGCACCTTCCAACTCTCATGGGCTTTTGTTATTGTCTATGAATGTTGGCATTCCTACTATGAGCCCTTATTATCTAATCACACTTTGACAAGCTTTCTCACTCAAAGGCTTCCAATAATAGTATTCTTTTTTTTTTTTTCCTTACTGTATTAATTTGTCTCTTCCTTTACTTTTGTAGTCGGTCTCTTTTCTTTTGAAATTGTCTATTATCTCTTGCTTTTTCATTTGTATTCTTTTTTAATTTTTAATTTTTACTTCTCATTGCGGCCATGTGGAGTCATGTCTTCAGTCAAATCATGTTTGCAATTGCTGTAATATTGTTTTCAAAATTATTATCTACCATATAAACTTAAATGCTATGTGGTCCTGAATTTTTAGAGAATCATTTCAATCATACTATTTACTTCCATGCAGGGTTTGGCTAAATATGTGGAATGGAGTGCGAATATGATGGAGGAGGATGCCAAGCGGAAATTGAAAGCTGCTGAACTACAAGCAAAGAAGGATAGGTTGAGGATATGGACAAACTACATTCCTCCAGCAACAAATTCCAAGGCCATTCATGACCAAAATTTCACAGGAAAGGTAGTGATTACCCACAATGCAGAACCTCTCTCTCTCTCTCTCTCTCATAGTTCTAACTTGTTTCTTTCTTTATTTATTTATTTTCAAGGTGGTGGAGGTTGTCAGCGGGGATTGCATTGTTGTTGCTGATGATTCCATCCCCTACGGTAGTCCCTTAGCTGAGCGGCGAGTCAATCTTTCAAGCATCAGGTCACCCAAAATCGGCAATCCTCGTCGCGACGAAAAACCTGCTCCTTATGCCCGCGAAGCTAAGGAGTTCCTAAGGACACGCCTTATTGGACGCCAAGTATGCACTCTTATTTCTTCATAAACACTATCAATATATCATTCAAGTTTTCTGGAAGAAAAATTGAAATTAGAGATTTTGTCTGTTCAGGTGAATGTTTCAATGGAATATTCTAGGAAGGTCAGCATGGCTGATGGGCCCAGTCTGGTATCTGGCTCATCAGATTCAAGGGTCATGGATTTTGGATCAATCTTCTTGGTATCTCCATCCAAGGTTGAGAGTGATGATGCATCACCTTCTCCAACTTCTGCTGGCAGCCAACCAGCTGGAATAAATGTTGCTGAGCTGGTTGTTGCACGTGGTTTCGGCACAGTTATTAGGCACAGGGATTTTGAGGAGAGGTCTAACTACTATGATGCATTGTTAGCTGCTGAAGCTCGCGCTATTAGTGGAAAGAAAGGGATTCATTCTGCCAAGGATTCTCCCGTGATGCATATAACTGACCTGCTAACGGTTGGAAACTGGACTCTGTTTCTTTAGACATCCTTTTTTAAACTTTCGTTTTGTTGAATTTACCTTGTTTGTTTTCTTGTTCTTAGGCGTCAGCGAAAAAGGCCAAAGATTTCTTACCATTTTTGCAACGGAGCAGAAGGCTACCAGCTGTTGTCGATTATGTCTTAAGTGGTCATCGATTTAAATTGCTGATACCTAAGGAGACTTGCTGCATTGCCTTCTCCTTTTCTGGAGTTAGATGCCCTGGTCGGGATGAGCCTTTTTCGGATGAAGCAATTTCTTTCATGAGAAGGAAGATATTGCAGAGAGACGTTGAGGTAATGCTGTTTTCCTGGATTTTTATTGTAGTTTTCTTCATATTCTGCATTGTTCATTTTCCTGATTCTACTGCAGATAGAGGTAGAAACAGTTGATAGAACTGGAACTTTCTTGGGATCTCTATGGGAATCGAGGACCAATATGGCTGTGTCTCTTCTGGAGGCTGGCCTTGCAAAGCTTCAAACTTCTTTTGGCACTGACAGGATCCCGGATGCTCACCTCCTTGCCCAGGCTGAACAGTCAGCTAAAAAGCAGAGATTGAAAGTATGTGTCGCGGTTCAAATTGATAAACTTTTTTTTTTTCATATGGGTCGTCTTATAGGTTTTTTGATACAGATTTGGGAGAATTATGTTGAAGGACAAGAAGCTGTCAATGGTTCATCAGTTGTTGAGTCCAAACAGAAGGAAGTGCTTAAGGTGTGTTGCATGTAATTGATTTATTTAGAGAAGGATCTTTATTTTCACTTTAAGTTTGATGATTGATTTGTCTTCTTGATCTTTGCTTTTAGGTGGTGGTTACTGAAATATTGGGTGGTGGTAAGTTCTACATCCAAACAGTTGGTGATCAGAAAGTAGCTGCTATTCAGCAGCAGCTTGCTTCATTGAGTCTACAAGAAGCTCCAGTGATTGGTGCTTTCAACCCCAAGAAGGGTGATATTATCCTGGCTCAATTCAGTGCAGATAATTCCTGGAACAGAGCTATGGTAATGTTGATATACTGAAATCCTTATTTCAACATGCAAAAGCTGCGATCCATTCTCAATACTACTATAGTCATAACCATCAACTCTACAGTTTTTGGGTTAACATCATTATGTTATATTTCTCTGCATAGAATCTTTGATCACTTTAGGCATTTGACTTTTTCATTTTTCTGTTTCATATATTTCTTGCTTGTCAAGCTATATCTGTAGGCTGATTAAACTCTCTTTTACTCTCTTAACCCTTTTTGCATGAGACCCATTTGTCATTTATTCTTTGAGAAAGGAAATGGTTTCCTAGGGAGAGGGCTTTGGTCAACGGGTAAAGGATGAAGCATGTAATTATCTACAAGTGCATCGATTTTCTCTCATTTTTTGGATTCATTTTCTCACCATGAATGCTGAACTGCTGTGGAGACTTTTTACCATCCCCTTCCATGCTCTAATTAATCATAGCTGCATCCCAAGAATATCCACCTCGATGTAAAATGCACCATTCCTAAGAAACCTGCTCTTCGGGAGGAAAACGTTGACAAAACCTAACATTAGAGCATGCCTCCTTCAAAATCTCTGCTTCAAAAACTGTATCATCTTCTTTTTCTATATGTTTATAATTACCTTTTGCCTTTCCCCCTGACGTTATTATGAGTGGCCATAGTTTGAAAACATCAGTCTATCTTGCACTAGGATTAGAATTGAGTTCTTGTTAAGTTGTATGAGTACGAGAAGTGTGATGGAATCCAATATTGGTTCAAAGTGTCTGATTCAACAAATCCGAAAACGCGTGATTCATGGATTGGCATAATATTCAAAGGAAATTGAACAAAATCTTGTTTTTAAATAAAATAATAATATGCAAAAATTGAACCAATAACATTTTTTAAAATCTTGCCCTATATAATCTAGTAATATAATTTTTAATGTTATAGTTGGATTTCAAAGAAAGAAAACTTTTGCAGTAATATTCCATCAACCAATAAACAGTATTTAATAAATTAGTAGTAGAGTTATCCATGAAGAATCTGATAGGTTTCATGTCCTAGACATGCACGGCATGGGTACACTGCTCAATCAAAGATTCCATGCAACACTGCTTGCCATTTTAGAGAGGCCAATGAAGTTTTTACCATCTTACCTTTTTCTGTTGCCTTTTAAGACTGCAAGTATCTCTAGCTGTCAAAATGCCATGCTTCTTATTTGTTACGATTAGTTTATTTTGTTTGTCAATTGTGGAAATTTGCCTATAAATAGCTTGCTCCCTAATGGCATGGCAAAGTTTGCGAAGGTTGCTACCGCCTACCTATGCTCTCCTGACATGCCATTTATGTGTGACGCAGCCTTGGATCTGCGATCGAACAATAGACCAATCTCCCAACGGATTGATTGAATCCATACAAGGATTTAGCCACTAGGGCGCACTCATGATAATGATAAACACCATAACTAAAGAGAAAACTCAGATAAAAACCAAGAAACTTTGAGAATAATATGCATGAATTACACTGAGGAAATCCACTCATATATATAGAGAATAGGAGGTGGATCAACCTCCTGTAACTTGGACACCAAGACTTTCTCAACCTCCTGTAACTTGGACACCAAGACTTTCTTAAACAATAAAGGAAACTAAATCACTAAACTTACCTAACAATCCAAATTAAATAAAAATCCTAATTTTAAATAGTTCTAAATAAATCAACTCTCAAAATAATATTCTTAATTAAATGGATGTCCTGTTGGGTCTATGGACTAGGCTGGCTGACCTATATTGCCTGGCTTGCATCAATTTGCCTCTCCAAACCCCTGAACTCTTTTTTTGTCTTTCCTTTTGTTTGCCCCTAATTTATTGCATTGTAGCTTTACATAATGTTTTTTAAATGCATTTCTGATAATCTTACATAAAAAACTGATTAATTTGGCATCATTTTAAGTAAAAACAGCAAGTTGTTTGTTACATTTACCTCATTTGGCTGATTCTGGTTTTCAATTTTGATTCCTCATAAAGGCAAGAATCATGTCACTGTAATATATCAGTTGTGATTCTTCTGAGAACTAATTCCATATTTGCCTGGATCATGGTTCAAAATAGCTACGTAGCGGCCACATTATCGGCTGTAGCGGTTGAGGCCGCTACGCTATTTTGAAAATAACGGCCCTACAATCCAAAATTTAGTAGAGGCAAGCAATTTTAATTTAAAAATATTATTTTTCCTATTTCTTCTCCTCAATAGCCATTCCTAAAGTTGTCTCTACCCTTATATGGTTCTAAATCACTAAAAAAAAAAACCACAAGATTGGTTGTTACACAAGATTCTCATTTTTATTATACGTAGAAAATTCACACCGCTATGCCTCTACGTATCACCCGCTATGGAGCATTTTTGGCCATTCGCCGCTATCTTAGCCGGATGATGTTTGTTAAGATGTTGGAACACTGTTCTTGGCTTGTAATTTGATGAACAATGATCATTTTCTTCACTATTTTAATCTTTAATGTTATGATTGTTTTAATTTTTAATAACATGATCAGTGGTTTGTTTTCTCTCATTTTGACAAAATAAGTTTCTTTGACATGAAGATTGTCAATGCACCACGCGGAGCTGTTGAATCACCGAAGGACAAGTTTGAAGTGTTCTATATTGACTATGGAAACCAAGAAACTGTTCCTTACAGTCGATTACGCCCTCTTGATCCCTCTGTCTCCTCTGCACCTGGCCTTGCTCAGTTGTGCAGCCTTGCATATATAAAGGTGCCCAGTTTAGAGGAGGACTTTGGACAGGAAGCTGCTGAGTATCTGAGCGAGTGCACCCTAAACAGCTCGAGGGAGCTCAGGGCTATGGTTGAGGAGAAAGATACGTCTGGGGGCAAAGTGAAAGGCCAGGGAACTGGTACAGTTCTGGTTATAACTTTGGTTGATGTGGAAGCTGGTTCCAGTATCAATGCTGCAATGCTGCAGGTTAGAACACACTTCTCTCTCTTTTCCATAACCTTCTTTATAATGAAATAATCAAATAATACCATTAAAAAAAGAAATAATACAATAATAAAAAAAAAACTCATGTATTCTGAGGTTTAAGTCGATTCAAGTTTTTGTTAGTTTTCTTAAAGATTTGGATTTCAAATGCCAACTTGAATAAAACTCCTGTTATAGCCCCTGTTTCAAATGAAAATCATGAGTTTTAAATATCTAAATCACGGTTAGAAAACTTGGACGAACCTGATAATTAATTTCTTTTGATCAGTCTGAAAAGGATATGACCGGAAAAGTGTACCAGTTTTGGACCTGCCGGCCTCGATACCAATGTTCAGAGAAATGATCTTATGCTGCTGTCATGGTCCTGCGGCAGTTAATGATTTAATGCTGTCCATCTCCTTGGTGGAGAGAAACTGGGTCATTGACTAAACATAGGGAGGCATATGATGAGTGAGTTGGATCAAACAAAGATGGGTCCCATGCATGTTGAGTCAAGTGTAAGCTGACATCAGCATACTGTCGGCAGCATTGAATGGGTTCTCATTTTTTTATGTAATATGGAACTTTTTAGAATATATATTATTTACTGTCATATATATATATATATATTACTATTTACACGTAAATCCCCATTGAAAATGATTGGGGATGAAGATTTTAGATTTTTAGATATTCCCAAAAAGTATTTTTCAGAAAAGAAAATGAATAATGAAACAGGCCACTGATGTTTCACTTTAGACAAATAGATGAGCTAATAGTTATCAGTTACAGACTAGATACCAAAAAAGGAGTCTGGGTCTGTGTTTTAAAACTGACTTGCGTAGTATCATTCACATGTCTTTGTTGTTTGTCTGTATGTGACAAGCATTTTACAAAATACTAGATCTTTCTTTTCTGTAATTGTTAAACACTGTCTGTTGTAGAATGCCGCCAAAGGGCAAAAACACAGAGACTTGATTTAGTCATTCAGTTGTGTAATTCTTTTTTTTTTTTATAACTTTCATTTTGAGGGGCTAATATCTGGGTATTTGCTGTTGTTTCCTGAAACGATTGGCCTCTCCTATAATTCCCTCTACCAGGTTACCGAACTTAGTGAAGTGGATTGAAAAAAAAAAAAAAAAAAAAAAAACACTGGCTTCATGGCTGTGCAATTTTCCTGGAAATGAGAGGCCAGGGAGGTCCCTTGATTTAAGCTGATGAGAATTTTTCTTGATTAGAAGTAGAAGAAAGGGGAGAAAAAAGAGTCAAGAGTCAAGTGAATTTGACTAAGATATGAAGTCATGGAACCAAAATATTTTCTACTTTCTAAAATTGGAACTTGCAGATGTCAACCTTTTGCTGTATTCTGAACCTACTTTATGTTTATAGGAAGGACTTGCTAGACTAGAAAGGAGGAAGAGGTGGGACACACGGGAAAGGCAGTCTGCCCTTGATAACTTAGAAGAACACCAAGCAAAAGCAAAGCGCGAGAGGCTTAAGATCTGGCAGTATGGCGATGTCCAGTCCGATGACGAGGATTCAGGGCCACCTATGAGGAAAGCAGGGGGTCGCCGCTAAAAATTCCATAAAAAATATTTGGACCAGGAGGTGAGTTAAATTATTAGCTTGTTTAAGAAAATATTTGATAGAGAAACTGAGGTTGTTAGCGGGAACAGGGAGAGCTTTTTATTTTATTTTCTTACCCTTTTTTCTTTGATCTGTTTCTTAAGGAACATTTGTTTTTACATCTGAATAAGGGAACACCTCCTCTCAAAAGCAAAGAGTCCAAATGTCAGTTTATCATGACAAACTTGTGATTAAAAAGAAAATTACATTACTATTGCATTGATTTGGAAGAATGATTGGGCATTTTATTTAGGCAGCCACCATTTCGTAACCCTTTCTTTTAGCTGCATTCACTCCTGTTTCTACAAAAGTTGTTTTGAATCTGTTTTTAACTAGGACAAACAAATTTTCAGCAGCACTTGTTTCACATCTGTGTGGGGTCTACTGATCACAGCATATGCATTGATTGGTCGTGTACTAAGGTTTATTCTACCAAGAGCCAGCTCTAGAGGGCATTCATTTCTAGTCATCCTATTTAAGGCCATCATGACTGAAATTATTTCATCATCTTAGGTCAGATTATTAGAAATCTCCGGTGGAACTGATTTTTTGATACACCCCTAATCTATCTCATGCCATTGTATCTGGTCAGCTCAAATGGATCAAACCAACGTGTATCAGCTGAAAATTCCTTTGCCCAAACCATGTAGCACTTTCTTCTGTGGCTAGCAAGACTTGTTTCTACCTTTGGGGTGGGTGGTGGGTGGGTGGGGTTCTGATGAATACTTCTCTCCATTTAATTATCAAATTGGTTGAATGAACCAGAGTCTTGCTGAATGTGCCGCACTGCCTTTGTTCTGTTAATTGTTTTTATCATTACTTTGCCCATGTCTAGATGTGCTCTCTGTTTATGGATGTACTAGATCATGATATGTCCACTAGAAAATCCAGAAATTGGGTCTTGGATCTGGACATTCACGCTTTTCGTGAATGAATGTGCCATTCACCTGTTTGCTTGCAGTTTTGCATGTTTTAGAATCTATCCATCTGATAAAGTAAAAGCAGGTTTAATTGTCTTCCGGGTTTGTTTGGTTGGATTAATTGAAAGTGCTTTTTGAGCTTAAAGTGCTTACTGTTCTTTTAACTTCTGAAAAGGCTAAAAGCCATTAAAAGCATGTTTGATTATTGGCTTTCTAAAAGAGCCTTTTGAAAATTAGTTTTATAGAAAAGTAAACTTCAATCGGCTTCCCTCAGAAAAAAAATACTTAATACTTTTAAGGTGAGTGAACGGAAGAGTGGGAGAAAGTTGAAAAGGAAGGGTAGAATTGTTTTTCCCCTTTCGTTTCTTTACCTTCTCTTTGTTTTTGCAGAAGATCTCAAAGCCCCCACCCCTAAAAAAAATAGTGCTGAATCTCAAAGCCCGCCCACTCCCCACCCCACACAGAGACAAATGAGCTTATCCATGGATGAAATCCAAACAGCTCAAGAAGAATATCATCTTGTGTATGGATGTTAGGTTATATTTCACTCCAATCTAAGTTGGTTCAATCATTAGATTGGTCTATTATTTAAGAGAGATTAGAAGGGGATAAAATGACTTTATATATCTGATAAATTTAATTGTGGGCGAAACTGCATGTTTTAGAATCTAGTACCATCAGATAAAAGTAAAACTAGGTTTAAGTATGTTCAGGGTTTGTATGGTTGGACCAACTAAAAGTGCCTTTTGTGCTTAAAGTGCTTTATGGGCTTTTAACTTTTGAAGAGGCTAAAGATAAAAGCATGTTTGATTATTGTCTTTTTAAAGAAACAAAAAGAGAACATTAGCCTTTTTGGAAAAGTAAACTTCAATTGCTTTGAAAAAAAAACACATTTTCACTTTTTATGGGAAGTGAATGGAAGAGTGGGAGAAAGTGGAAAAGGAAGATTAGAGTTGTATCTTTTCTCCTTTCGATTCTTTACCTTCTCTCTCTTTTCTCATAAAATCTCAAAGCCCCCATCTGTAAAGGGCATTTGGTGACAGGTCTTGAACATCTCACTTTTTGGCCTTAGATTATGCATGATGTCCTCAATTAATTTTGAAAATGAAAGCTCATAAATGTATGCCAAAGGCTTTTAAAAGTTTTTAGCTCATACAAAAAAATTTTGATTGAGGCAAGAATGCTAATCACATATTAAAAACAACTTATAAAAGATATACATATTTAGTCTTTGCAAGATGTGAAACTTTAAAACTAAATACATGTGATGCATGTGATCTTCGATCAAATATAAAATTGTAAGCTCAAAGAATGTATGCCTAAGGCATATGAAAGTCCAAATCACAAAAGATATTTGATTGAAGTGAAAAGACAAATCACATGTCAGTTAAAAACCAACTTGAAAATTATATGCCTATCAACGCTAAACAAGTTGTGTGAAACTTTAAAACCAAATACATGTAATTTAAGAGTGTTGTTGAATTCAAAACATAAGATAAATTGAAAGTGATTTTCTTGTGAAGGAAATCAACAACCGAAAATTCAACTAAGTATATGAATCATGTTTCATGTGATTTCAAAGGTGATTCCAAAACATGATTCACTTAGATATACCAATTTAAGTCCAACTTAGTGCGAATCAAGGTGATGCATCCAAAACAGTAACTCAATTCATATTCGTATTCATGTTAAGGATATAGCAAATCATAGTTAACATGCTAAAATAGATTTACTAATAATTTAAGCAAAGCATGAAAACATATGATAAGGAAAATAAAGCTTACTTAGATGATTTAACTCATGATTCCAAACTTAAACTTTCATTTTTAACCTTTTAACCTTCCTTAGTTCATTCCCCTTTGTTTGGCCTCAAAACACTTCAAAGAGTACACTTGGTTATTCTATCTTGGCCTTGGAATGAGCTTGTATATATATAAAAAGTTATACAATGACTATCTGGTCGGTTAACCGACTTCATAGTTCGGTTAACCAAACTCTCAACGGTCAAAAAATGGTTAGTTTGACATCCAGTCAAACAGGCGATTTTTTGCACTTCGGTTAGCTCTCAGTTAACCGATAGCTAACCAATAGTTAACCGACACGCATATTTTGACAAATTTTGTGTTTGGTTATTTTGACCGAGAGGTGACCAAACTACAGGTCGGTTAACCAAAAATCCCCAGGGCCTTTTACTTTAAAATGTTTTTCTAAATGAGAATTTTGGGCCATAGAATTCATTCTTGGTTTAATGTTTAAATCAAGAGGAATTTACGAAAAAAAAGTCCCCGTAGGACCCCATTTGGCATGCCAGGACTCAGTATCACATTGGACGGGGAAGGGCCCTTTGTACCCAATTCGTTTTTTTTTTTCACTTTTTATGGGATGGTTGATATCGACTGTCACAAAAAGATTTGCTCGATTTCGTGTATTCGTGTTTCCATTGAAAATGGTCGATATCGACCATTTCTGTTAGTACATAACAGTTTAACTTGGAAGGTAGTAGCTTCTGTCTTCATTGAAAATGGTCGATATCGACCATTTTTGTGAATATAGAAGAATTTAACTAAAAGGCAGTAGCTTTTTTCGTCAGTGAAAATGGTCGATATTGACCGTATTGAATGGTCGATATCGATAATTTCTGTCAGTACATAATAGTTTAACTTGAAACGCAGTATCTTCTGTTTTCAATATATGATTATTAATACCATATACAGATTCAGAGAACCCAAAATATTCTATAAAACCTTTCAACCTTACATAGAACACATTTACATCATCAAAGACCTCAAAAATAGGATCATACAATTGTTAAATTACACATTGAATAAGTTGACAGCATAAAAGTCCACAACTGATTCTATGTAGTTGGCTAACATTACATTGGGCATGATTACATCATCAAAGAAGATCTCAAAAGGCAAAACAATTGTGCAACCTTACATATTGTCCATTTATATCATGAAGGACTTCCCAAAATATGCCATAGAAATGTCCAAACTTACATTGAACTCATATACATCATCAAAGAGCCAACAAATATACATAATATTGTATAAGCTTTTGTTGAACACATTTACATCATCAAAGAACCCAAACAACTATATATGACCGTGAAAACTTTTGTTCAACTCATTTACATCATCAAAGACCCCAAAATGTTACACAACACTGTGCAAACTTTTGTTGAACGTCCATTTACATCATCAAAGACCCAAAAAACTATACAAACTTTTGTTGAGCCCTTTTACATCATCCGAGACAAAAAATAAAAAATAACAATTGGAGACAGTTGGGATACCATGAATTTGCTCGATGGTGTGATGTTCATCAAGATGAGTCTCAGCATCATTGTTTGTCCCAATGCCTGATGTGACTACAGTCGTTATGCACAAATGGAAAATGCATGTCATGATCTTCATAGAGATCAACGGTAGGTAGCTCTTGAGCAGACATTCGCCTGTGTAAGAAACTAAAACTTATCATCTCTAGGTGTCATCCACCATAGCACTTGAATCACAATACATAATCAGAATAAATCCATCCACAAGCACTTGAACTAAAACAAGAATAAAGTGAAACCAGTGTGTCATTTACAAAACATAATTATTATATAGTTTCCAAAGTAGATTTGATAAATCTTTCAGCAAAATATTTCTTAGCCCATAGATTTCCTATACATGGTAGTATTTGCCGATCCAACCTAGCCCACAATCAACCTTACATTTCCTTGCACATTCTTCATTTAATCCTTGGGAAAGCACCAATTTTATTTTTTCACAACGTCGTAATCACTCCAAAAACCCTGCAAATTATACCATTTACCAACTAACATTCCACCAAAATCACAACTGGAATAAACACAAGAGGAGGTTTATCTGTTTCTCCATAGAGAATCAACAAAAAATAAATCCCAGCAGAAACTAGGGTTTTTGAATCAAGAAAAAATAGGGTTTTTCAATGGATTGACACTTTCAGTGAAATTGATAATGGAAGTATTGTTGATGAAGATTAAGATTATGCGAATGGAGCTTTTAAGAGGACAAATTACCTTAAAAACTTCTAAAGAGAGAGAAGAATGTGATTGAGATCATGTGAAATCTTCAAAAGTAAGTATAATGCAAGACAGAGGATTACTCATGGACGGCCTCCACCTCCACCTTTAGCTTCGGCGACGGCAAGCTTGCAAGGGGAGATGTGGCAGGGTTTTTGAAGAAAGGAGCCGATTTTGCTCATCTGCCGGATCTATGGTCGATTAGGGCGGCCCTTCTATGACACCATCTTTGAGCTCACCACCTTAACCGTCAATGTGTGCCAAGCATATTTATATGGGCATCCAAACACAACACCGAGATGGAATCCAAACAAGCCCTAAATCAATCGTCAAATAAGGGGAAAAAAAATAAATTTCAGATGAAATAAAACAAAAGGCTTTGGAAATCGAAACCCTAGAAAAAAGGGAGAGTATAGATCGCTACAAGAAAACGTCTCATTCCAAATCATAAATCACCGGCATGGTGAAAAGCGAAGACATACTCACTAGGTTAATATCTATCTTCAAATTGTAGAAACAACCCAGATGGAAAGCGAAGACATACTCACTAGGTTAATATCTATCTTCAAATTGTAGAAACAACCCAGATGGAAGACATACGCACAAGGCTTATCAAAGAAGAAAGAGCTGATTTTGACCTATGCAATTGCTAAAAGAAGTCCAACCACCAATATGATGGAGTTTTATAATGATTTCTAAAAGGGAAAATCACAAGAACGAGGTTGAAGACGACCCAAAAGCAGGATTGTGAAAAAGAGAATCAGGGCAAGATAAGTATTTTCGCATAATGGTCAATATCGACAAAATTAATGGTCGATATCGACCATATTGCCAAACGACAAAAAAAAAAAAAAAAAAAAAAAAAAAAAAAACCCACATGAGGACCCCTCTCGTGTCCAATGTCATACTGGGTTCTAATAGGCTATATGGGGTCCTACGGGGATTTTTCCTGTAAATTCCTCTCAAATCAGTCCAAAAGGATGTTTTTCAAAATATGAACCTACCAATGCCTAAGATGATTTGGCGATTCTAAGATCATAGGCATGTATGATTAAAATCAATTTAATAACTTATGCAACCAAATTTAAAACTACAATTCATGCAAGGAAATCAATTTAAAAACATGTATGCTGAAATTCATGATTTCAAAATATTTAAAATCAATGCATGTGTGAAAATTCGAATGATGATAAAATCATCATGCATCCATCAAATTGCAACACACAAAATACCTAACAATAATGGCTGGCAATTTGAAAATAATCGCAAAAATTTACTTTCGAGATCGTGATATTATTGTGATATCTTCACAATGTTTGCAAAGTTGATAGTGCCCTAAGAGAATTGTGGTATTAATGGCTAAAATTGTCAAGAATCGTAGAAAAGTCAAAGAAATTAATAGCTAAAAGTGTCAAGAATCATAGAAAAGTCAAAGAAATTAATGGCAAAAGCTGTGAAGAATAAAGAACATAAATTGATAGCTAACATTTTCTTCTATTGCTTACTATCCTAGCTAGTTATCTTAATGTCGAATTAACATTTTTCATAATAGCATGCCCAAGAAATACCACATCTAAGTATACATAGTAAGACACCAACCAAAACCAACCCTTATCCAACGACAATCTATACACAATTACAGTGGTATGATAGGAATGATACCACCATGCTGGCGGACCTAGGATTTTCATTTGGGTGGTAATAGCAATGGTCAAGTTAATCAGTCAAATGATAAAATATATTTATTTAAGGTATTAATTACGAGTTTCTCGAATCTCACGGGCGAAGTCGCACTCGCGTCATTATACTTAGGTCCGCCCTTGATTATATAGGTATTTGGAAATCTTGTAAGAACCCAACTTAGACCATCCAATTATCAATCCACTTTCATACTTAGATTTTTTTTCTTCTTGATACAACTTTTGGTAACCATGTAATAGGATCTCCATGGAAATCCCTAACTCGAACCTTGTCCATCCTCGCGGTTACATGACTTGTCTATGCAGTACACTATTTGCAATAGGGACTACATAGGAACATAAGTATATAATGGTCCCATGTTAACGTTTTCGTAAATTTTCTTTAGGATAGCCGCTGGTTGAGGGTCTCTCTCCTATAGTGGCTTTTGCATGGCAGCTATGTGTATGTCAAGTCCCTCCCTTTCAAGAGAAGGCCACTTACCTCACTGGTAAGTAGTGACAGTTCTCACTTGGTTGCTAAGAGTTCAAACCCGTTTACGCCATCTCTGTGCGGGTTGTCTTCCTGTATGTGTGCGGGCTCTTCTTTGGGTCCCAGCCCCCTTAGCTACAAAAAAAAAAAAAAAAAAAAAAAAAAAAGATCCTCCCTAAAACTCAGAGGGGTCCCCCTTTGTGTACTCTGGGAATCCCACTTGTGAGAATTTCCCCATCTATATTAAAGGGAAGGTGTTCTTCGGTCAGGCATCGGTGCACGAATATAGTTGTATGTGCAAGGGATAGTGAAGATGAAGGGGTGGTGCAAATATCACTCATCAGCTATCCTACTCAATTTTGAAGCTTAAGAATTTTTCTTCTTTATTTTCTAAATTCTCTCTCTCTCTCTCTCTCTCTTTTGATTGAATCCAACAACGGTAATGGTTAAATCAGTGTGAAATTAGTATGAGTGTTGATTCATAGAGGTGTAAGTGCGTCAATAGCCTAAGGATTTTCTAAAGGGTTGGCCGGCACATATGAAATGGAGAGGGATAAGAAAGGGTTGATTTGAAAGAACCCAAATAAATAGTCCTCTTGCATGAGAATGACATGGAAAAATGTGGTAAATGAGTTTCTTGATGTGGTAAAATCAAAATTTGGTGAAAGACTGTCATCTAAAAATTCTATTAGTCGACAAATTCACAAATTTCCAAAGATTTACATTTTTATGGGAAAATCCCTATTGAACCTTAAAACAAAAGCGGAGGGCGCAAACTTTTAGGGCCTATTTCTTTACCGGAATTTATGACAAGAATTTGGGACGTTGGGGTTTTTTGGACATGATGTGACATCTTGTTCCCTGGTATTTGAAATGCCGTGTTTTTTTCATTAGAGTTTCAAATTCCAACCACCCAAAAGACCTTTTGGAGTTCTTGGAATTCCTCTCTCATTATTAGTTGGAATTTCAAATCCTCCATAAAAAAGAGGGATTTGGAATTCCACCTAAGGAGACAACTTTGGAGAATTTGAAATTCTCCCTGACATGAATTCTTAGAATTTTGATAAAGAAACGGGCCCTTAGTATTGACATCAAAAGGCACTCCGGCCTCTTTTTTCTTTTACTTTTTCTTAGATTTTTGTCCATGTAGAGCCATATGGCCCATCATTCGTTTCTCTTCTTCTTCACTACAACTATATCTTCCTCCCTTTCCTATATAAAAAATAAATAAACTCTTCAACTCAACTCCCTATCTCCATCTCTAGCCATATCTTCTTCATCTCACCTTCCAATCTCTTTTCCCAATAAAACTAAGCTACAAAATATCAGGTATCATTCTCATAGTTTTACCTTATGCATGTGGATAGAAGGGTTTGCATGTGCCCCTAGAGATTAGTTCTTAACTGTCCATAGTTGAGTGTCCCTCAGGCTTTGCAGGAGCCTTTTCCTCTCCCCTTCCAATCTCTTTTCCCAATATAACTAAGCTACAAAATATCAAGTATCATTCCCATAGTTTTACTCAGTGCATGTGGATAGAAGGGTTTGCATGTGCCCCTAGACATTAGTTCTTAGCTGTCTAGAACCGAATGTCCCTTTCGGGGCTTAGGGCCAAAGGCTTCTGGGACGGGCTAGGGGCGAGATACCCTTGGTTATAAAAAAAAAAAAGAAAAGAAAAAGGTTTTGTTATAAGATATTTATCATGGGCGGATGCCCACATGAGATGAGTTATGGTTAAAATCCTATTGTAATTAGGGTTCCTCAATTAGGAGGTTACTTTGCCTATAAATAGGCATCTTTCCTTCTATTTGTACACACTTGAGATAATAGAAGAGTCTTTCTATTCCTCCCCATTATTCTCTCTCTCTCTCTCTTGATGCTTTATTTTATAACACGTTATCAGCACAAAGCTCTAGGAGAAGGAAGAAAACCCTAGTCTTCTTATTCTGCATGAAACCCGAAGAGAGAAGAAAGCCAACCTTGCACGGATTCCTTGCGTAGTATTTCTTCTCTGCGGGGATTCTTTGCACGGATTTCCATTACGGATTCCTTCCCTGCGAGGATTCTTTGCGCGGATTTCCTATGCAGATTTCCTACACTGTTTCTGCGCTGTTTCCCTATGTTGATCACTGTCAAAACTTCATATTGCGATATCTTGGCCATCCGGACTCCGATCGACAATCCGTTTGCACCTACGGAGTCCTTCCGAGTAGATCTACATGGTAACAGCAGCAAAAGGGCAATCCAATGGCTCAAAAAAAAAAAAAAAAAAAAAAATTTCCTTCAAATAAAGTAATTGGCATTTGAACTATCCTTAAATTCAATTTATTAGAATGCATGCAATTAGTTTAGGATGTTTGTTTACAGTAATCATGTTGTTTGTTTACTTTTCATTATCTTGTATGCTTTTTTTTTATTGAATTGAATTTATTAATACTATTTATGTGAATAGATCACAAAATAAAATCAGAAGTTCTAAGTTTGAACCTGAAGTTCATCGATCTATGGACCAGCAGTCTTAGAAGTTTGAATACTGATATGAACCTATAGATTTATATACATAAATCAAACTTAAAGTTTTTTATTCAGATCCAAATAAACTATATCATATAAAGGACAATGAAATTAAGCATTAAGATTTGATATAACCGAAAGTTTTGATCTATGCTTGAAACATTATTAGAACTAGAAGTTTTACTTCAAACCCGAAGATTTGATTGAACCCGAAGTTCTACTTCAAACCAAAAATTTCAACAGAACCTATCGTTCTAATTCATGTGATGAACCTGTAGTTCTAAATCAAGCCTAAAGTCTTGACAGAACCAGCAGTTCCGATTCTTAAAGTTGAGAACCCGATGTTCTAATTTTCATTGGCCAATGATTAATTCCTTCTTCATTTTATTTTGGATGTTAAGGTTTCGTTTCTTTTATTTTGTTAATTATCTATATACCATTAATTTTATATATCTTTTATTATAGTTTGTTCATGATGTTAAACTTGGCAAAACTTGGTTTTAAATCACTTAATATTAATGGGGACAATTACTTATCCTAGAAACTAGATGCAAAAATCCATTTGCAAAGAAGTTTGGAGAGGCCATAAAAGAAGGTAATAAGATGTCCCCGGAGGACAAGGCGTCAGCCCTCATCTTCGTACGCCATCACATACATTGCGACCTCAAAATTGAATATCAAACTGAGGAAGACCCAGCAGGTCTCTGAAATTCCTTAAAGGATAGGTATGATCACCAGAAAATGGTCATATTACAAGCTCCTCAGAGTGAATGGCTAAACCTAGGATTGCAGGATTACAAAGCAGTATATGAATATGACTCCACCCTCTTCAATATTGTTTCCCATTTAAAATTGTGTGGTGAAAAGGTTAAGGAATAACAGGTGTTGAAGAAAACATTATCCACTTTTTACGCCTTGAATGTTCTCCTGCATCAGTAGTTTCGAGAGCAACGTGTCTTCAAATATTCAGACCTTATCTCTTGTCTCCTAGTCGCTGAACAAAATTACAAAGTATTGATGAAAAACCATAATTCTAGACCAATTGGATCTTCGGCAATTCCTAAAGAAAAATGTCAATTTCAGTTCAAACAAAGGTAGAGGAAGGGGGCGTGGAAGAAATAATTCCTCAAGTAGAGGTGGAAGAAATAACTCTTTCAGGCGAAGTGATTTTAGACCCCCCACCCCCCCGGCCCCCAAACCTCAAGAATCACCAAAAGTGATCCACTCTTCCGCAAAATATCAATCAGAATTAGTGTCCACTGGCTAATCCTACTCACCGTCTTGATCACACGTGTCGTATATGTGGAAGTAGTGTGCATTTGTCACGCACTTGTCGTGCACCAAAGGAAGTAGTGGAACAATACAAAGCATACAAAGCCTGTATTCATTCAACGAAGACAAATGATCTATAAGACTGAGATTTGGATTCAATGACACCAATGGGGCATCCATTTGACATTACAAGCTTGGAGACTCGAGACTTCTTTGAAGATGAGGATAGCAAACCTCTGAAAATTAAGGCGTTTAATGCTCAATTGGGAGCACCCCATGATATGGTGTAGAAGACAAATAATTCTTTGAGCTTCACAAACTTAATTTTGTGTTCCTTTGAGATGCATGTTTTACGACTTATGGCTTATGTTGGGGTCTTTATTTCATTGATGTTTTTATTTTATGGTAAATTGTTTGATCTTTATCATGTGATTGCATAGTTATATTAATTTATTATTTTGTTTAACGTATGAGTCATGGAACTGAGGACAATCTCTGTCAGCTGGTAAACACTGCCACAACACACACCATTTTGAAAAATCAGAAGTTTTTCTTAGAATTGGTGTTCAATCCACGAAAGGTATCCATCATAGCTGGACCTGTACAAATAATTGAAGGTTCCGAAAGTGCCCATATGATGTTACCTAATGGTATCCATCTATTCATTAAAGATGCATTGTTCTCAAGAAGTTTCCGAAGAAACTTGATTAGTTTTAAATACATCTGAATGAATGAGTACCACATTGAGACTGTAAGTAAAGGTAATAAATAATACTTATGCATTGTTACTAGTATTGGAAGCCAGAAGCAAATACTAGAAAAAATAAGTGTTCTCTCCTCGGGGTTATATTAGACGACAATCTCTAATGTTGAATAACATCCGGTTATGAGCAAAACGAAAAGGTCAAGCCTAAAGCTTAGTGATCCTAAGAATTTAACGCTTTGGCATGATAGGTTAGGTCACCTTGGGGCTACTATGTTGAGAAAAAATGTTAATAACTCATTTGGGCACTCCTTAGAGAACCATCAATTGACGATACTTAGTGGATACTTTTGTACACCGTTCATAAAGAATATTAATCACTCGATTTTCTTCTGCTAAGATTGCATACGAATTCCCATCTTTTTCTGCAAATGATACAAGGTGATATTTATGGACCCATAAATCCCCTAGTGGACCTTTTATGTATTTTGTGGTTTTGATTGATGGCTCCACTCATTGGTCAGATGTTTGCATACTTTCAAATAGGAACATAGCCTTTGCCCGCCTTGCCTTTGCCGCCTATTAACTCAAATCATTAAAATGGGACTCACTTCTCTGATTATCCCCTTAAGTCTATAAGACTTGATAATGCATGCAAATTTACGTCACAGATTTTTTATGACTACTGTTCATCTCTAGGAATTGTAGTCGGACATCCTATCCCTCATGTCCACACCTAGAATGGCTTAGTTGAATCCATGATTAAGCGCATCCAACTCATTTTTACGACTATACTGATACAGTTTAAATTACCAGTTAGTGCTTAGGGACATGTTGTATTGCATGCATCAATGTCAATTAGACTTCGACCCACAACCTATCATCAATATTCTCATGCACAACTTATATTAGGACATCAACCCAATATTTCTCACTTGTGCAAGTTTGGTTGTACAGTTCAAGTCCCTATACCACCTCCTAAACGTACTTAGATGAGCCCACAACTTAGATTGAGAATCTATGTAGGTTATGACTCTCCCTCAATTCTTCGATATCTATAACCAATGACAAGAAATGTTTTCACTGCTCGTTTTGCCGATTGTCAATTCGATGAGACAATATTCCCGCCGCTATGGGGAGATTAGATAGTTCCTGAATAATGACTAGAAATAACATGGAATACTTCCACTCTGTCTCATCTGAATCCACGTACTTCACAATGTGAACGTGAAGTACGGAGAATTATGCATTTATAATGAATTACAAACAGATTACCTGATCCATTTAACAATACAACAAAGGTGACAAAGTCACATGTGCCAGCTATAAATGCACCTACCATGATTAATGTCCCTGCAAGACAAAGTCAAAATACGACAGCAAAAGAATCTACAATACGCCAGAAGTATGGCAGACCTATAGGTTCAAAGGACTCAACTCCGTGAAAAAGAAAAAATAAGTAATCATCATCATGCCCTCCCGAAGAAACACGTAACGCTCCTGAATAGGTTCCTCTCGAAGAGGCACATAACGTTCCTGAAGAGGTTATGGTAAAATCCATTATCTCTAGAATAATGAAAGTCCCTAATGAGACTTTGAAAGCCCCTTAAAAGGCAACGGTATCGGATAATGAAAAAATATCTATACTCTACAATTATTCAAGAGAGATGGAATAGAAAGGAAATTGTTATCGATGACGCATTTGCATATACGGTAGCTACACAAATATCAAAGGAAAATGATGATGATTGGGATATAGAACCACATACTATAAATTAATGTCGACAAAGGAAAGATTGGCTAAAATGGAAAAGTGTCATCACAACAGAGTAAGAGTCTTTAAATAAACGTGGTGTGTTCGGACTTATAGTGTAAACTCCAAACGGTGTTAACCCTGTAGGTTACAAGTGGGTGTTTGTAGGAAAAATGAATGAAATTACCAAATATAAGGCATGATTAGTGGCACGAAGTTTCTTGCAAAAACCTATGATTGATTATGAGGAAACATACTCCCTTGTTATGAATATAACAACATTCAGATATCTGATAAGTTTAGCAGTCTCTCAAAATTTAGAAATGAAACTCGTCGATGTTGTAACTGCTTACTTGAACGGGGACTTAGACACAAAAATTTATATGAAAACCCCGGAAGGATTTGCTTTGCCTATAGTACATACTCAATCCAATTAAGTTGTTGTACGGCCTGAAGCAATTCGGAAGAATGTGGTACAATCGTCTTAGTTAAAACTTGTCTAAGAAAAGATATGAAAACAATCACATTTGCCTGTATCTATTCATAAAAAAATTCTTAAAGGGATTTGCAATAGTAGCAGTTTATGTGGATGATATAAACTTGATAGGGATTGTAGAAGAGCTTGAAAAAAATCCTGATTATTTAAAGAAAGAATTTGAAATGAAAGACCTTGGAAAAATGAATTTCTGTCTCGGCCTGCAAATCGAGAGAAATTCTAGTATGATGTTGGTCCATCAATCTAATTATTTTAAGAAGGTTTTAAAACGATTTGGTATGGACAAGGCACATTCATTAAGTAACTCCATGGTCGTCCGGTCTCTATATATAAAGAAAGATCCATACTATCCCATTAAGGAAAATGAAGAAGTATTGGGTCCAAAAATACCATACTTAAGTGTTGTTGGAGCCCTGATGTACTTGGCACAATGCACTAGACCAAATATTTCATTTTCAGTGAATCTACTTGCCAAATATAGCTCCACAACAACTCAAATGCACTTGACTGGTATTAAACACATCCTATGATATTTAAGTGGAACGACTAATCTGAAAATATTTTATTTTTATGATCATAAAGATTTCAATTTTGTAGGATATACAGATTCAAGTTATCTCTCTGATACTCATAAGGGTCGATCACAGACAACTTAGGTGTTTCTTAATGGCAATGCCGCCATTTCTTGACGTTCTACTAAACAGACTTTGGTAGCTACTTCCTCCAACCATGCTGAGATTTTGACCCTTTATGAAGCTAGCATAGAATGTGTATAGCTGAAATCTTTGATTCAGCATATTCGTAGTTCTTGTCAATTATCTTCTATTGCAAGTATCCCTAATATTATCTATGAAGATAATGAAGCATGCATAAAACAAATCCAAGAACGTTTCAGTAAATGAGACAAGACTAAGCATATAGCACTGAAGTTCTTCTTCACTCATGAACTTCAGAAGAACAATGAGATTGAAGTAAAGCAAGTCTGTTCGAGTAACAACCTGGCTGATCTATTTACCAAATCTTTGTCAAAATCAGTATTCTAGAAGCTTGTATATGAGATTGGCATGTGTAGAGTTCATCATCAAACTATGTAATGATTGTTATCATCAGAGGAAGTAATTAATCGCCGGAGGGGCATCCTGAAGTATGCTATCTATGACCTCTGTGCGCTGTACTCTTTTTTTTTTTATAGATCTTATCCCACTGAGTTTTCTAAGTTAAGGTTTAAACAAGGCAGCATTGGGCATGTCCAACATCAGTTCAATGATCTTGAAGAATATTGTACTCTTTTTCCCTTCACTTTGGTTTTTTCCGATTGGGTTTTTCCTTACAAATGTTTTTAATAAGGCATCACTAAGTGGTGGTCATCAAAGGAGGACTGTTATAAGATATGTATCATGGGTGGATGTCCACATGGGATGAGTCTGGGCTAAAATGCTATTATAATTAGGGCTCTTCAATTATGAGGTTACTTTGCATATAAATATACCTCCTCCCTTGTGTTTATTGAGATAGAGATAATAAAAGAATTTCTCTCTTTCTCCCTATTACTCTCTCTCCCCCTTAGTGCTTTATTTTACATCAGGTTTCACACACTCTCTCTAGTTGTCTTTCTACCTCTAATTTATTCACTGGTTAGCCTGAATTATTTCTGCTGAAATTTCTGAAAACAACACTGTTGGGTCGAGTTTTTCTTGGAACAACTCGATCAAACTCACTCACCGAGACGGTTTTTTACTTTCTTTTTTTGGGTGGGGTTGTTGGGTTGTGGCATTTTCTAGAATCCTACAAAAGATATCTGGTTGGTAACAGTTATAGATAGCATTGTCAGGCAGAGACGCATCCATGTCGATTTAAACCCTCAAAATTGCCTGCAGGCAGAGACGCATCCATGTCGATTTAAACCCTCAAAATTGCCTGCCCCACAGGGATAGACTATTGCCCAATAATCACGATAGTCTGATATAAAGAAGAAAAAAGTACTATTGCCCAATAATCATGATAGTCTGATATAAAGAAGAAAAAAGAGAGTGATTCTGTTGTCTAATCAGTGAATTAATGATGCAAAAGTACACCAAGTACAAATAAATTAGATATAGAAAGATAACTAGAAAGAGTGACTGATGCCGGATATTTTGGAGCTTATTCTGTTGGGAAAAGAGACTGAAAGGGTGAGAGAAAGAAGACGGGAGAACAGCGATATCGCCATGCATGGGCAAAAAGGGAAAAAAAAAAGGTTGGGGCGTTTGATGTCAATATTAAAAGTTTTGGTCCTCCCGACTGATAGAAAACTGAGATTGTTTTAGGAAAACTCCTAACCCTCCTTATTTATTGCTGCCTTCTCAAATTATTCTCTCGCATTTATAGTTTCTTTTCATTACCAAGGGTGGACCTTTGGCCTCCTACCTGTGGGTTACCTGATTCTAACGAGCAAGAACTATTCCCTGATAGTACCCGGCTAATGCAAGAGGTGGGAGTTGAACTCAAGACCTCATACCTAAGGCTCAAACCAACCGAGCCATAAGAACCGATGAGGATGAATAATGATATGTATATGAGAGTGAAATTTAAAATATAGATGATAAGATAGGTTAGTGATAATAGAGAAAATTTAGAATAAAGATGAAGATCATTGCAGTCCACTTTGCTTTGAGTAACCTTGCCCTCAAGGTTGAAAACTTCTTAAACGTTCATGCGTAGAGTGGCAAATAACAAATAGATTCGCCTCCTGAATCAAACACCAAACATACACTGCATCAGATTGATCCGTTTCTACCTGGATGGATAGGGCCTCAAACACCAACCTTATTTGGTAGCTCCAAGATCGAAGTTCACATTGGCCTTTGAACTTTAGCTTAATTATAGATAGAGGTAAGACTTTGAGAAAAATATATTTTTTTCATTAGTGAAGGATGCTTGATCCTTGAACTTTAATTTATTTAGACTTGATGTATGATATCTCTAATTTCTATATATATATATATATATATAAAAAAAACCATTCAGTTGTACATTTTTATCAAGTAGTAAATGGCTTATTTGAATTGAAAAATGCATAATAATGATGAAATTTTGATTAAACTACTTGCCCATTATTGATTTCTTGGTTTTTTAACTTAATGTAACTAAACAATATGAATAGTTATTTTATAATCATATAATGATACAAAACCTATTTGGCCGTGGAGGCTTCCAGTTACCTTCTTTAGTTCCTTTTCTTTTTTTGTGTAAAAAAAAAAAAAACCGATTTAATAAAAAAAAAAGAAAAAAAGAAACCCAGATAACTTATTCAATACCTACCTTAGTTACTATTTAAAAACATATGTATACGTGAAATTCTAACATTTTTCAATATTCCATATTTCTTTCACCCTTTTTCAGATTAAGCTGATAACCAATCATTTTGGAGGCTTGCCTATAGGTCCACTGTAACTGTTTTTGTTTTTTTGTTTTTTAATCCTTGCCTGGTCTGATCCTAACAGGCTTCACTGGAGACTGCACTGATTGCAGCTTAATGCAAATGCGTTCATTTCAAAAATCATTTTCATCGTTCATTAAAAAAATTAGCATAAAGCACTAGCACTGAACATGTGTAAACCTCATGCAAATTCAATAATAAATTAAAATTAATATCAATATTAAACATTAATTAATAAGAATAGATAATTTGATTGAATCATAAATCCATGTGTGTGATCATCAAAAAATAAATTCATACTATAACGTAATTAATTAAGAAGAAATCCACATATACACTTTACAATGTGAGTAAATATCTGTAAATTAAACTACTTGTACATTTAGTTAAATATTTATAGAGTTTGAACTTTTTAAGTATACTTTAAAAATAAAAAAAATGTTCACTTTACTCCACTTGTAAGAGAAAATGAAACCTGAATTGGCAAACTGTCTTTTTTTACTGCAACACACTCGTGGTTGAGTAGTGTCAGCACCATGGTACCACAAACATTCCCAAGGTGCCACAAACATTCTCATGGATCGAACCCTAGGCCTTCAGTTTGACAGTGACACTCCTGGCTAGTGGGCCAACCTAATAAAAAAAAGGGTCTTGTGACTACTAATCAAATCAAATCTTAAGGTGAGCCCACCTAAATAACATAAACATGGGATCATGTAAATAGCATAATGATGTGGGCACTCATAAATGATAATGGACCCACATGATACCCATTAGATCCAACCAATCTATCAACCTAATACCTATTAGTGGATCCAACTAATCCATACACTTATGAGACCCCTTTGTGAAACTTATGAACGTTGTCCTATAGCCTATAGAAAGGTGAACGGATTAGATGTGATGGGTCCTATGCACAAATATACCCTAAGGACCAGTTTGGACCCTTAACATTCGATTGTACATCTACAAACTCCAGCTCTATATATTTATAATTAGCCGTGACAGAACAAAACAATTGTGAGATAACTCGACCTATCCAAACATATGAATCCTAGTGCATGCATAAGCGGAGTTACCTGCACTCGATTTACAAAAATACAAATAGGCCCTCAGGCCGAGATGGAGAAGAAAGGGTTTCCAATGGCGAAAACACAAGGCCCACAATCTAGATTTGAGTAACTGAAGAATCAACAGCTCTGGACCAGTTGTAGCTTCCATTGTCTCAACACAGTTTTTAAGGTACACTGGTCCATTGGTTCTTTAAACCTTTTAGGTAATGATTTATGATACACAAAAAAAAAAAAAAAAAAAAAAAGACAATGCTAAGAGTCATTAAGTCTCAAGGTCTATCTTCGCAGAGCTGATTGAAAAATCCACACCATAATCAATATCATCATCAAAGCATTGTCCCAACCATCAAGTCCAAATAATAAATGAAAAAATGAAATGAGAAAAAAATGAATTTTCACAACATGCTCCAGAACAACCCCCATTATTAAAGTGCAGATCACATCCCCTATCATTGAATCATAACAGCATTATGGTTCCTTTCCCCTGACAAAATCTCACTGAGAAACACTAAAAAAGGAAAAAGAAAAAACTATCAAAAGGACATTTGTGTTCAATATTGCAATGTATATCTCTCGACCCCATCATATGAAAATGCTGTTTCATAGCTATAAGAAATATAAGTTGCAACAACGATGGCTCATCATCATTTTCATAAAACATAACCCATCTAACTGGAGTTGGCTGATTGCTAGAACTCATACCTCAATTTTGTTCGGCATGTTTGACAAGTACTTAAATAGCATGGCTCTCAGGGTACTCTCCATCATGCTAAAGAGAGCACATGGGAGAGAAGGTCCATAAGAGTAACTGCAATGATAAATGGCATTGTCGATGACACCATATCTTGTCTTCAGTACGATCGCTTGTAAAATGGGAGCATAAACCAAAATTATGTTGCAAGATTCATCACATATGAAACTCGGATTTTTTTTATTCCATTGAGTGCCTTCAGCATCATTTTTTTTTTTTTTTAATGAAAGGGCAACATCTCTGCCTTAGTAAACATGAGTTAATAGAAACTTTACCGCTTTATTTCTCTTCCAGGATCACTTGGTGGGTGAAGATAAAATCACCCAATTGGCATCTCTAGCGCCTGTAGTACATCCTTAAACTCAAAGTCGCGAGTCTCTTTGTTGAACCGTTCGACCAATTTGTACCTCACATCATTAAAATAAAAGGACTGAGCAGTCTCTATAAGCCATCTTGCTTCTTCATCACTTAGCTTACTAGTAAACACAACGTCACCCCGAATGAGTACAACATCCTTGCTTTCAGAAAATTCCTTGTAGTAGGTGACGGTGAAATAAGGTGCTGCTTGAGTTCCTCTTGCTTTGTAATCCTCAAGGCCAGTGAAAAGCATGTATGGCATCTGTACTGCAAAACAAGTTTGTATACATGTTTCACATTAATGAGTCATGCTCCAGATAAGAAATGTGTAATCTAGTAAAAGAATACTAGACCATGCCCATCCAATGAAAAATCTCGGTAGTAAAAGGAGCAGTCCTAGTTCCATCTCTTAATTTTTCATATTCATGTATCAGCTCTCAACTCAGGTGATACATATGGAAGTGGGAAAACATGATGTTTGATGAAAGTGCGAAAAAGCGAGGGCAATTGGCTTCCCTACAAAGAATGGTTCAATATTGGGCCTGATTTATCTATCTTTGTATAGAGAAGTAGAATTCACAAAATCAACCCCAAACAGATGGGATAAAGCTTCGATAATGACGGTTTATCTATATTTAAAAAAAAAGAAGAAGAAAATAAAAAAAGAAGAAGAAAAAAAACTATTTTGTTATTCCATTATGTAAGGCTCTAGGATTGCTTTCAGATTTAGTCTGCCTTACTGCAATTGCAAAAGGCCGAAAGGAAAGGAAAAGCATACGACATGGCGTCGCATTGCAGTTTGTGGCCATCGCAGCACGAAGTTTTTTCTGACCTCAAAATATTGTTAAAAAGAATTTAAAAAATTCAATATATTGAAAAATGCTAGAAATTAATATATTTTTTTTATTAGTACACACTATATATCAAAATATCGGTTCCCCTAAGTCATATCATGTACTGCTATCTAATCCTTCAGTGTTAAATATGTTAAGTTCTAATATTTAATTTTTGGGCCCATCTTTATAATCTATAGATCCATCAATGTAACCTCTATTGACCACCGTAAAAGAATTGATTTTGTTTATTAATACTTTATTCGTATCTTTTATAACTGATCAGTATGGCATTAGGCCACCTCCTATTGACCTAAAAGCCCGTTAAGGGCCCACTAGGGGGCTTTTTTTTTTTTTTGGAGTGATTTAGTTTTATCATATGTGGGCCCTATTAGAGGGAAACAATTAAAAAGGGCAAAAAAAAAAAAAAACAAAAAAAAGTTCAGATAATCCATGGAATTAGCCGTTCATTAGATTGACTATTATAAAACATTTGATTTTTTAATATTTTATTCACATGACTTTTAAGTGACCGACCTGTTAGTGGGCGCAATTTTAATTTGATTAAAATTTGTTAAGAGCCCATATCAAGCGGGGGCATTATTTTTTAGTGGTTTACATTTTTTATAAGTGCACCCTAATGAATGGCCTCATGAATGTATATAATCAATTTTCATGGTAGGCCCATCTCCGATTTGGATAAAATGTGGCCAGCTCCCACAAAAAAGAGGCTCATTTCACTATGAGCCATCTAGACTTTTAATAGGTGGGCCCCATTGTGGAACACATAAATTCACGTACGCCCTCTCTCTCTCTCTCTCTCTCTCTCTCTCTCTCTCTCCAGCAAATGGGTTTGTACACTTATTTTTAGGGTTTTAAGTGTCACCGACCGATATTTGATATTTGGCAACTTTTCCTCTCTCTCTCTCTCTCTCTCTCTCTCTCTCTCTCTCTCCACCAAATGGGTTCTATAAACAAGAAAATACACATATTTTTAGGGTTCTAAGTGTCACTGTCCGATATTTTGATGATATTGGCCAAAATCATCCACTATTTGGAAACTTTTCCCCTCTAGCTTTGCGAACCAATACGTAATAAAATATCGTCACGGTGATGGCTGATACATACCAATATTTTAAACCCTAGTTGGTATGTAGTGGCCCATGATTCAGTTTCGTTTTCATTTTCAGAAATAATACGTTTACACACATGGAAGATATTTTGCTATGAGCTACTGTCAAGGTTCAAAATTGCGGTCTCCGTCGCCGTCAGGGTCATTGCATCGCATCGCGGTATGCGGCCATCGAGTCACAGTTCGCAGTCGTCGCAGTCCATTGCAGTGCAAATTTTTATTTTACCCCAAACAAATCCGAAAAAATATCCAAAAAATCCAGAATATTATAAAATGCTAGAAAACAGTATATATTTTTCCATTAGTAAGAACTTTAACGCAAAATATCAGTCCCATTAAGTCATTACATCATGTATCGCTGTTTTATCTTAAACTTATAAAGTTTGCTCTGAGTTAAATAGATTTACATGTATATATTAAAATAAGTTCAAATATCACAAATTTTACAGTATGCATTGCACCTACAATTTTGAACTAATCATTAAAGTTAAACACTTTAAGTCAAGAAACTAATAGTAATAATGCAGACATACAGTACTCAATTACTCAATCAGCAAGTAAATTGAGAGTGAATTTCAACTTTCAAGTAACATTTACTACCGCATCAAGATTAATTAATTAATTAAAACAACGGAGTATGAACATATGGGTATTGTGGTTGAGGAAGGAAGAAGCCATCATATGAGATTTCACCCAAATCTTGCAAATCACTTGAGTTTTGGTGAAAAAAGAAGCTTGGGAAGCTCCAACAAGCTCCACAAATGGTTTGGGAAAGAAAGAAATGAAAAAAGAAAGTTTAAAAAAAAAAAATTCATTGTCGACCGATATTCTCAAATTATCGGCCGTTATGAACCATTATGACTGTTATATTGTGGCTGTTATGACCGTTATAGGCCACTTTTTTAATACCGTGACCGTTATATTGCAAATAACATAATGATATAGCCATTCCTGTTTCATAAGGGCTGTTTTTTTAAACCATAGTTGTACACCTCACGGATTTGCATGCGGGGTCACCTTTTTACAACCGCATGGGACATCCCATGACAAATCCAACCCCCTCACACTCACTAACCCCGCATGAATTAGCACCAGGCCTAATTTGACCCTAATCCGAATAATAATCACCGTTGAATTAAATTCGAGTTGTTTTAAGTTACATTTTTCATGAGATTTAATCCAATGGTGATTATTATTTAGAATAGTGCCAAATTAGGGTGAGTGCTAATTCATGTGGGGTTAGGGAGTGTGAGGGGGTTGGATTTATCATACATTATCCTTTTTGTTTAAACTTGGATGTTCAGAACCTTCAATTAATAAACAAATTCTGACCAAAAACAAATTAATAACCAAATTTTTTCTTCATTTATGAAATCTCGACACGCTTCTTGTTGCTTGAGCTTTGGCTTTTCCTGTTCATTATTCCTGAGCCATTGCTCCTTTCATTGATGGTCACTCTCGCTTTACTTGGATTTATTTTCTTTGCCTAAAGACTAAAGTTTTGTCCACCTTTCAAAAAATTTATATTTTAGTGGGCATCGAATTTGGAAAAAATTAACACTCTGATCAGATTCAAAGGAGTACATGTCTGGGGATTTATCCTCTATCTGAGAAGGGATTATCCATCAGAAACACGTCCTCATACCCCGAAATAAAATGGGAATATTGAGAGGAAGAATTGGCATATTCTTGAAACTGTCAAGGCATTACTTGTTGGATTCATTGTCCTCCTACTTTTTTGTGTGAAACTGCACATACAGCCATTCATTTAATCAATCGATTTCCCACTCCTATCTTGAATAACATTTCATGCCTCTTTAGTCACCTTCTTGTTCTCGCTTGTGCATCCTTTGTTCTATCTGTTTTGTGCATCTTCCCTCTCATGAAAAAACCAAATTATCATCACTTTGCAGCGTGTGCTCTTGGGATACAAAGATACAAGGGTTTCTTATGCTATGATCCAATAACCTGATGCACTCGTATTTTTCAAAATGTCATATTGGTTGAACATATTCCTTTTTACTCACTTCGATCAGATTTTCGTCCCACACATATCTCATGGCTTCCACATTTTCCCACTCAGTCATTCCCTCCCATTACTAAGTTCTATGTCTGACAGCTGCAGTCTTTATCCACTACCCTACCTACTCCTAATCACTCACATCGCCAAATGCTCTTCCTTCACTTACAGGTAATGCTTCCCTTGAACCACAAACTGTGAAACATTCCACTCATATTTCAAAACCTCTTGCTCGCTATGGCTTCTGCTTTCCTATGCTTTTTACCCCTCTAGACTCTATTTTTATTCCCTCATATTCACAGGCACCATGTTGGTAGAATGCTATGACAAAAGACTCACTTGCTCTTGAAACTACACAAATTTGGGATCTTGTTCCAAGTCCTGCATCAGATTCGATTACTGGTAGTAAGTTGGTTCATTCTATCAAAGTGGATTATGATGGAAGAATAGATACAGATAAAGCTTGCCTAGTTGCTCAAGGCTTTAAACAGGAATATGGAATTAAATATGAGGAGACCTTTGCTCCAATTAGCAACATGACTAGGGTTCGAACTTTGTTAGGAGTTGCGGCTATTTGCAATTAGCTTCTATTGCAAATGGATGTAAAAATGCTTTTCGTCATGGTGACTTACAAGACATGCGTCCTCTTGGATATCTTCGTCCACTAAATCATATATGTTGTCTGCAAAAATCTCTTTATGGCCTTAAACAAGTTCCTCCTGCATGGTTCGAGAAATTCCAAAGGGCCTTCTTTAAGCATGATTTTACCAAAGTCCAAAAAATAATTCTACATTTATTCATCGAACATCAAGATGATGCACTATTTTACTCCTTTACGTCAAGGACATGATCCTTGGTGGGAAAGATGCTACTGGCTATGATGTCTAAATACTACATGGATACGGCAAGGACAAGCCATGGACACAACAAGGGCATGGATTTTACATATAAAGAGTGAAGTTTTGGATACGATACAACATAATATGTTTCCCATTGTATCATAGGCTACTAGCATAAAATAACTCAATAGTCATCTTATGCGCTAAGCTGGGATACTTGACTTATTTTCTTTGACTTGAAATCTCTCGAACAAAGCTAGTATTTGTATTCATCAACGAAAACATGCAGGAGATTTACTATCTTTGCTAGACTCACTGATTCTAAGATTACTGATACCTCTTTTAAACTTGATGTTAAAACTTTCTATCTTCTATAAAAAAAATAATAAAAATAAAAATAAAAAACTTGATGTTAAAACTCGTAAAGGGGAAGGCATCCCTTTGCCTGATCCCATGCTGTATTCCCGACTTGTTAGGACTATTCTCTATCTCAACATAACACTCCAAGATATTTCTCATGCCATTCAAGTTGTCAGTCAATTTGTGGGCAATCCCCATAAACGACATTTCATAATAGTTTACTGGATCATTTGATTCATTCATGGTTCTCTTGAAAGGGGACTCTTCTACTCCTCAGCCTCTTCATTACATCTTAGGGCTTATGTTGGGGACTGGGCTATAGATAGTGCATATTTCTTAGTACATCGCTTATTTCCTGAAAGTTTAAAAATAAAACTACTGTTTTAAAATCTTCTACCGAAGCTGAGTACCAATATCTGTCCTTTGCAAGTAGCGAAGTGATTTGACTACAGCTTTTACTTCATGAACTTGGTGTCTTATTAATCTCATTCTGCTTTGTGCTGAAAATACAAGCGCTGTCCAGGTTGCCACCAATTCAATTTTTCATGAGCGGACCAAACATATTGAGGTCAACTATCACTTCATTCGGCAGCATGTTACATCTGGAGCTATACATCTTCCGCATGTATCATCTCAACATCAAATGCCAATCTCTTTATCATAGTGATGACCAAGAATTGTCACTAACTTTTTTACCGTCAAATCGATTCTTTGCCAATCACCACATCAATTTGAAAAGTGTAGTATAAGGGGCCACCACAAGAAAGTTCAAGTTAAATTAATGGCCTCCTACATGCATACTAAGAGATGAGTAGCACCACAAGGACAATCCCATGTGTATCCAGCCATTTATGTAAACTACCAATCTTAGAGATCTTAGCATATCTATCTATATATTGATAGGTGCTAATTTAATGTAATCTTAATTTCTGTTGGTTAGCCCAAGTTAGGGCATCGACAGGGATTTCCCAGCTCTATAAAATCCACTACCATAAGGGAAATGACTGTTCTGCTGAAACTTCAGTTTTCCATTATTCTCTTTATATTTGATACTTTGCATGTGTTCGATTCAATTTGCTTGGTCAATCTTCTATCTACAGTAAGTTTTGAAGTTTTTGCAGGTTTACAATGCTGAGAAATGTGGCACCTAGTGTTTGTGTCCTTGACGGCAACCACCAATTCCAATAGATAGCAGATGAACAAAGTCAGAATAACAAGATAAGTGAACCAAAAAAAGAAAGGAACTAGGAGCACATGAAAGGTATCTAAAGAGTGATCATGACTTTTTTCATAGAAAAGTCAAGAGATACTAAAGACATCAGGAAATGTCCTAGTAGTGCAGGATATATTCACAATGAGTCAATGACTGCTATGCCAGCCGATCACAGCAGGTGGCAAAGGCACGACATTTCTAAAGATTTGTGTGTGCACAATCAATGGTAAGCTGTGCTCTATTATCATTGACCGTGGGAGCTCCAACAATTTTATTTCCAAGGGGGGTTTGAACACACTGAAGCTAGGATTGCATCTCCATACACACACATACAAGATTAAATGGTTTAAGCTCTTGGAAGTGAAGTAGACATCAAGTGCTGGTGTTTGGTCTTATAAGCTACTAGAGAAAAGAACAGTCTTTCAACTTACATAAGAGGTTCAACAATCCTCCTATGCGGAGTTCATGGGGATTCAACAATCCTCTTGACTTACGCAGCAGAGTTTACCAGTTGTTAATTGCTTTCATTTTTTGACCATTTTTGTTTCCTTCAGTGGATCTTAGCGAGGTAAAGGGACGTACCCTATCATCAACTATATTAGAGGCCTTTCTTTGGAATTGTAGATAAGCTATCCAACAGATCGAATTTCAGTTCACCGTGCCATGCATGCAGGCTGCATCATATAGTATGACAATTTTTCTGTATGAGATCGGGAAACATGAGGGTTGAGACTTTATGATGCAGGACCATGGTCCCATGGGTCGACCAGCATTTATGCCCAGCCCATCTATGTTTATTCTATTTAGAGCTTTATTTATTTATTTATGTTTTCAGTTGTTTTTATGTTGAATGTTTTAATCCAAACCGTCAATATGATTGGATGGTCCAGATTAGATCTAGGTTATTTCTTTTCCTATATAATGTAAAGCCCCTTGGCATAGACAGGCAATGGTTGCTGATAACGAAAATTGTTGATGATAATGAACATTGAGTTTTTGAGTCCTCCTTTAAGTTCTTCCAAGTGCTCTTCGAGATCTTTTGCCTCCTGGATTGGAGTTTGGAGTGAGGCCAATGTTAAGGTAATCCCTGATATTCCCTATCTCTTCCATCTTCCCTTATCCACCCTGCATCTGGTACCCGAATCCGCATTCATTGGTATCAAAGCAGAAGTTCAATCCACCCGGATTCGACGATTGGCTTCATCAGGTATTTTTCCCTTCCCTCATATTCGTTTCCATCTCTCAATACCACCACACATTCCACCAGTTGACAATCCCCTGCAATCCTAAATCCTAACCCCGTGTTTATCAAGAAAACCCATCTCCATCGAAGCCAAAATTCTCAAAATCTTCATATTTAAAAAATCTTGTTAGCCAAACCCCTTCCCATTCTCGTTCTTGTTAGCCAACACCCTCACTCCCCTATTTGGGCTTGGTTGAAACTTGCACTAACCCTAAACACCATAGCCGTACCCTCCATCCCATCACCAGCATTGGCCAAACCAATCGTACCCCATTTATCTAGCCATTTGTCACCAAAACCCCAAATCTCCTTCTATTCAAAACCCTAGCACCTCAAATCCACAATCTGCCAAAGCCCAAACCCACATTACTGATCCTCAAAATCCATCTCTACCCTAATTTCCCAAATCACCCCAAATCCGAACCCATCACAGACCAAGACGAACTCTAATCCCCTGTCAGTCAAGCCCTAAGCCCCTAACAAACCTAAACCCAAAATTTGAGCTTTTAGAACCCTTTAAACTCCAAATCCCTTTCAATCCAAATCCAGCAACCCAAGTCCAACCATCTCAGAACCCCACCCATGCCCCTTCCCCTCAGTCGAACCACTTCCCTTTTCCATTCGTGGCTCAAATGACCCAGAGTCCAGAAAAGAGATTAATTATAAAAAAAAAAAGATCAAGAGAGGAGCAGAGAAGAAAACAAAGAAAGAAAGAAGCAAGTGCAAGATCCAGTGTACTGGCACCTCTGATGATAAAAAAGAAGAAGAAGAAGAAGAAGAAAGGAGCAGAGAAGAAAACAAAGAAAGAAATAAGCATGTGCAAGATCCAGTGTACTGGCACCTCTGATCAATGCCATCATCGCCTTCGTCAAACCCCGCAGCGCCTTCAGTCGTTGCCGCCAGCAGCAGCACCACCTTCGTCGGACTTCAGCAAGCCACCGACAGTCGTGGTCTTCACCACCATTGTCTTCTCATCTCTGCTACCATCACCCTACACATCTCTCTCGTTAAAGCTCAAACCTGAAGAGCCCACTTGTCATGTGTTTTCAATCGAAAGCAAGGGCAGCCTCTTTCTTTTTTGCAGAACATGAGGGCGGAGCTACAACCAAAAGGGCCTCATGTGTCTTTTTTGTGACATATGTCAAAGAAGCCCCTCTGTGGGCATGAGTTCAGTTGGGCCCGAAACCAAGAAGCATTTTTTTTTAAAGACTACTTACATCAGTTCAATGGACAGCAGCACGTGGGACCATAACCCATAGGTCCGAAGCAAAAGTTAATTGCAACTGGCTGCATTATTGTAATTAGATCGCTGCAGTCGATTTCCGCATTATAATATCTGGACCATCAGAAATCTAACCAACAATCCGCCTTCTACACACTCCCGACAGTACGATCTTCACAACAGGTTAGTCCTTTTTTTTATAAGAGAGTTATAACTCATGTTCCTCACATCCAAGTAAATATGAAATTGGAAGGTAGAAAAAAAATTCAATAAACATCAAAGAATTTTATTCAAATTTAATTATGAAGATTGGTATGTTAAGAATGAAGTCCATTTTCAACAATTATTTAGTTAGCAGTAAGGAAAGTTGTTAGCTGATGAATATTCTGATTAATTCTCAAAGTTACAAGAATTAAGTGAATTAGATGGGAATGATGAACATGATTTAATCGGCTTTATCAGATGTTTGAGACCAAGCATATTGAAAAATATGAAGGACTACAAGACCATCCATGAAGCATATTGGGAAGCAACTCATGTCGAGTGCATGCTAAAGCGTTATCACCTGCGAAAAACAAAGTCTCAAGAAGGAAAATCTCCACAAAAAACAAAAGCTCACGTTGTCAAACCCACTGCGAAGAATGTCAAGACTGATTTTGAGGAACAAAAGCAAGAAAAAAAATGATTCCAGAATAAATTCAGATGAAGTGAAAAACAAAGCTTCTACAAAGGATCCTACCTCAAATGAATTGGAAGACAAAGAAACTGAGTCTCTTTCTTCTAGCAGTGTTAATCATCCAGTGCAAGTAGCGAAGGAAGAAGTGAACTGTAACAACCCGGGCCCACTATCCACATGATATTGTCCGCTTTGATTGAAGTCTCATGGTTGTAAAACGCTTCATCTTAGGAAGGCCCTCAAGCATGATATCGTCCTACCCAACTGTCATCAGATTGCACAGCGGAGGTTTTGTTTGTGTCACTAGGCAAGCAAGCAAGACCTAGTCAAGACAAATCCCTAGGCACAACGCATCATGTGGGTTAAGCCCAGGTTGCACATATTTGCCCAATGATAGGACGTGGATGTTTCCAATGAGGGACTAATACACCACTGCAAATCCAGTCCTTTAGAGTTTTCCCCACCCTATCTCTAGGCGGATGCTCGCCGGACCTGACGCCCTTAACAAGGGGCCACAAGCGTAACATACTACGCCACAAGAACAAAGCCATCCTCAACTCTAATACCATTCTATCATGCCCCAAAATCCAAGGGTCCAAAATCCGAGATCCTTGGGACCCTTAGATTTTGTGGAGCAATAGCCCCACCAAACACGCGTTGGGTCAATTTATGCGGCGGAATATTTCAATAGGCATATCAAAGTCAATTAATCTAAAGAATTTATTAATATCATTATAGTGAAACTTCTAATAACAATTCCATGATCAATATCCTTAAAAGTTTGTCCAATGAAATCTAAAACAATCCAATTACATTAGTTACTACTTAAAGACCAACTAAATACTAAAAGGTGATGAGTTTCTCAAGTTCACATATGTCCCCAAAAGTAACCTACTATACCTCAGTTTCCTCAAAATCTAAAAAGAAAATACAACAGCGAGCATATGAGTATAAAACTCCACAAGTAATCGAACTATAAAACCATAGCAAACGATTTTCAATCAATTGATAGCAATTTGGATAACGGTATATGCGTACGGACATTTCAAATGAAAATCCAGCAATAAATAAAACTATGTCGAATAATTTGATAATTTGAGCAATGGAAATGTAATCAGTTAATATGATTGGAGATAAGTGCGGGCAAGAATTACGAGCTAAATTTCTTATTTAAGATAGGCATATCTTCATTAATAAATTACAAAAGAGCATGCTCTCCAAAATTAATCATTGTCCAAGCACATGTACCCGCCATAATTAAGCATTGACCATGTACAATTTTAAAGCTTTTATTAACGACATGCAATTGGCACGAGACCAGTGTTACCTAATGGAATTATATCCATCCCAGTAACTTAAATCAAATTAATACAAAAGGAGCTAGCTACAGTCTAGTAATAATGCACAAAGGGGCTCTCAATCCCCAATGTCATACAAAAAAGGGCTAAATCCGCATGTGGGAGTCCCCACATTGCATTGCCCATATGTCAGATAATGCCTTAAAGGTCAAAGGTTTATTCTGGCAAAATTGGATCGTAAGACAGTATGGTTGGAAATGCTATAATACGCAAATAAGATCACATCCTAATACAATCAAAGTTTCAGCCAATACAATCAAATAATAGAAAGTATGAGGAAAAGTCATATCAAAGGTTCATATCACAATTATTATATGAGGGACATCTTTCACAAGCATGAACATAGAACTTAAATAATTATCAATGGTTGAAATATGGAAAATTCACATGAAGTAACCATTCAAATAATGATCAAAGGTCCTTACATGAGCTAAGATGCTAGGATTAGACCCCTTGGTGTGCATCCTTGCATAGATCAATACGAATATACATATCAACCCTATATTCGAGCATGTTGGAGGCAAGGAACAGAAATATCAAATACTAAAGTACTATATAGTAGGATTACTTGCCACATGTGATATGAGCTCCGATCAGGTCCAAATCAGTCCTATAGTATTCCAATTTGCAAGCCCAATAAATCCATTTACATGTACTAGATATCAAATCAGATAGGGTCATCGCTATCAAGTATTGTGTGAGCGATTCGTCCATATATCAAACAGTAGATCTGAGTGAGAGGAACGTAAAGGAGAAAACTGATTGTGGTTGAGAGTTCGGATGAACTCACAATTAACAAACTACAGTTTCAATGGTTGATATTCATTAGATCTCATCAAATTGGGTGTTGACCAGCAACCTCAGCGCATTGTGCGTCCTCTACTCATCACCGATCGACTCTTGAATGGGTCGGATTCGATCGATAATGATCTAAGCAACAAACTACATACAACCAAAAGTAAAACCATTAACGTACAACTAAGTGGGCTTCATTGCTAAACATGTCAAATTTAGGTTCACTTTGGGTGTGCGCCACACAGTACAAAATACCTCTTTTTTATACCCTAATGTTTACAAATACAAATGCTTACACATATTTATGTAAGTAGACTTGAATATACCAACATAAGATACATAGCATATTTATGTACAATCGGGTTAGAAAAGGGTGTTGCAGGTGGGTGGGTCTGCCTGACCGGGTCGATATACAAAATGGCAGCAATTGCTGCTACATAACGCAGCCCGGCCAGTTCAGCACAAGCAAAATGTGTACATGTCTTGTGTACCATCCCTACACACAGAACCGGTGTATATATGGTTCATGCCCAATTGCGTGCTAATGACTTTTTTAGCAATCATGGCCCACCCTAAGATCCAATGATGACTCCAATCATGCATAGACACTTGTAAAATAAATAAGCATGGATGATTTTTCTTACCTTGATCCTTAAAGAGATGATACATGAGAATGTGGCTGTGATCCATGGGCTGTGGAATATAGTATTCTGGATGAGAGGGAATCGTAAGTGCTGTAGGTTGAGATTGTGCAGAGGATGGGCTGGTTGTGGCTGTGTTTTTGGGATCGTGGGACAGAGAAGGGTGTTACTATGATGATGGTAGAGTTGCAGGTCGTGGGTTCGATGTAAAGATCTATGCAATGAACGTAAGACTTGGGTAGATGGGTCGGTTTTCATGTAAATTGAAGTGGGTTAGGTCCTCTGTGCTTGTTTGGTTTGGGTGAAGGCTGGGAGTTGCAGATTGACAGCTTTCACATGTTGATAATGGTGGTGTGTGGAAGACACCGAGAGGGTAGTTGGGTTCTATGACACAATTGTGGGCCCGGGTCATTACAGAATTGTATGTCACACCTGTGGCCCCCCTTAAGAAAGGCATTGGGTCCAGTAAGCATACACCTAGAAAGAGGAAGGGGGAAACTCTAAAGGAGTGAGTTCGCAGTGGTGCATAAGTCCCATATCGAAAACATCCAAATCCTAACACTGGGCATATATGTGCAACTTGGCCCTAACCCCATATGACGCACTGTGCCTCAGGATTTGTCTTGACTAGATCATGCTTGCTTGCCCAATGACAAACAAAACCTCCATTGTGCACTATGATGACAGTTGGGTAGGAAAATATCATACTTGAGGACCCTCTTAAGATGATACTTTAAAGCCGTGAGACTTCAGTACCCTGACTGGTACCTTGACTCCCAGCCGCTGCCGCCTGTTGCTGCACCAGCCATCGTCGTCGCCGCTGCCACCTACTGTACTGCAGTCACCGCATGTTGTTGTTGCATTCTTCCTCTTATCCTCCTCCTTTTCTCTCTTCCTTCTCCTCTTCTTTTCTTCTCCTCCTCTCTCTCTCTCTCTCTTCTTTCTCCTCCTCCTTTCCTTATCTTCCTTCTCCTTTTCTTTTTTTTCCTTCCCCCCTTTCCTCTCTATCCGTGCGAACGAAACCCTAAAAGGGGTTTCTGTTTTCGTGCTTTCTAGAAGACAAAACGTTGAAACCCATTTATTTGGTTTTTTATTTTTTATTTTTTATTTTTGCCTTTCGGTCACATGCCTTATAGTCTAAAGTTGTGGGGTCCACTGTGGGTACCATCACCAATAAAAAAAAAAAAAGATTCTAAAAGTGACTGCCCACGTCTTGTGTGTCCCATGTAAATTTTATTCAAATTAGAGATGGGCCTACTTTCTAGTTGGTCACATTTTCAAAATTGAAGGTCATGGCCCGACCATTACCATGAAGTGTGGCTAGAAGCCATAGAAGACAAGGGTAGTTGTTTCGAGCATTTCAAATTTATTATTGGTGTGCTTCATTTCACAAATCTTGGACATGCTTTAAAAAAAAAAAAAATCATGGCCCCCAATGGATTTCACTTGTAAAAACTTTTACCACTAAAATAAGTGGCCCTATATTTGATCAGGCCCTTAATAAATTTCACTCCAATATGACTTGAACCTACTATTACACTAATCTTTTAAATGTTAATAAAATGTTGAAAAAAGTGTTTTAACATAATCAAACTGACAATCGGCCCAATCCTATAGAATTGAAAATTTTCAAGGATCATATTAAAGATGAGCGTTTATTTTGATCATTATTTTGAGTGGTTTGGATTTATATAAAGGTTGCATTGATGGATTTCTAAATAATAAAGATAACAAAGAAACTAAACACTGAAAAATAAACAGATAAACATTATACAAAAAGTCAGTTATACAGGATGCTATAACTTAGGGGGACCATTATTTTGCTTTAAAGTGTGTATTAATGGGAAAAAAAAACATTGTTTTCTATCATTTTATAATATTCTAGATTCTTTGGATATTTTTTCAGATTTTTTTTATCAAATAAAAACTCGCACCGTGATTGACCGCGACCGCGATTTTGAGCCATATTATCAACCATTGAAACCTTATTTTGTTAATGGTGAGTTCATCCGAACTCAATCACGAACCGTTTTCTCATGCACGTTCCTCACTCAAATATACTTTTTAATACAGTCAGATCACTCACACAACACTTGATAGTGATGGCCCTAACATGATTTGATTTCAAGTACATGTAAATGATTTTATTGGGCTTGCAAATTGGAATACTATAGGACTGATTTGGATCCGATCAGAGCTTATAAATTACAATAATTTGTGCGTAAGAATAAGCATCACCTAAGTCAAGTAATCCTATTATATTACTTTAGTATTTGAGTTTTCTATTTCTTGCCTGTAACATGCTAGAATATAGGGTTGATATGTATTTTCTTTCTGATCTATGCAAGGATGCATATCCTAGCATCTTAGCTCATCTAGGACCTTTGATCTTTATTTGAATGGTTTAGATTATCTGAATTTTCCATATATCAACCACTGATAATAATTTAATTTCTATGTTCATGCTTATGAAAGGCGTGCCTCATGTGACAATTGTGATATGAAGCTTTGTTAAACATTTCCCTTATATGTTCTATTATTTGATCATATTGGTTGGAACTTCAAATGTCTTAGGATGTGATTATATTTGCATATTATAGCATTTCCAACCATACTATGTCTTGTGATCCAATTTTGTGTTCTATTGTATTTTGTGAGAATAAACCTTTGACCTCTTAGGCATTATCTGACATACAAGCAACACAATGTGGGGACGCACACATGTGGACTTCAACCCATTTTGGGTATGACATTGGGGAATGTGAACTCCTTTGTGCGTACTAGACTCCGGCTATCTCCTTCTATATTGATTTAATTTAAGTTACTGGGATGGTATAATTCCATGAAGTAACACTGGCCTCGTGCCAGTTACATGTGGATAAAGGATAAAATTATCAAATTAATTGTCATATTTTATTTATTGTTGTATTTTCACTTGAAATGTCTGTACTCATACACCGATGCCCAAATTGCTATCAATTGACTGAAAATAGTTGGCTACAGTTTTATAGTTTGATTACTCGTAGAGTTTTATACTCATACTCTGTTGTTGCATTTTCTTTTCAGATTTCAAGGTTGACCATGAAACTAAGGAACAATAGCTTACCTGTAGGGATGGGAGTGATCTTGAGTAGCGGATCACATTTTAGCATTTAGTTGGTCTTTAAGTAGTAATTGGTGCAATTGGATTGTTTTATATTTCATTGGACAAAATTTTAAAGATATTGATAATAGAATTGTTATTGGAAGTTTCACGTCAATGATATTAATAAATTATTTAGATTAATCGACTATGATATGCTTATTGAAATATTCTGCTACATATATTGACCCCACACGTGTCTAGTCACTCTAGTGGGACCATTGCACCAAGAAATCTGAGGGTCCCAGGGATCTCGGATTCCAGGGTGTGACATGAACATTAAAGAATTGAATATAATTAGCAAGGAGTCCGATCGTCTGGTGGATCTCATACAGAAAGGCCTATTAGCTCATCAAATGAAAAATCTATTGATCAAGAGATTACAAAAGATGATCAAATTATTGAGGTTCCCCACATTGATTTCATCTTCAGGGATAGACAATTAAGACTCGAAGATTGTGAGCAGATGATAAAAATTAAATACCTAAGCATCAGTTCCTTCGAGCACACATCCCATCAAGATCCAAACACCAAACGAAGCAAAGCCTAACGTCTATTTGGGATAAAAGATTGTGTCACATTTTGAGCCAACGCAAAGTGTATGAAGATCGACGAAAACATCGAAAATTTGTACGGTGGATTTTCAATCCTGAAGGACGTCTACAAAACTCGAGATTTAAGTTCTCTCCAAGAAGAGGAGAAGTGGATGCGGGACAGACCCATAGTCACCATGGGCCCAAGCCATGGGTCGACTAGCCCCCAACCCATCTAACTTTATTCTATTTAGAGTTTTATTTATTTATTTATGTTTTAAGTTGGTTTTATGTTGGATGTTTTAATCCTTACCATCAATATGATTGGATGGTCTAGATTAGATCTAGGTTATTTCTTTTCCTATATAATGTAAAGCCTCTTGGCTTTGACAACTAATGGTTGATGATAATGAAAATTGAGTTTTTGAGTTCTCCTTCAAGTTCCTACTCTCGTCTTCGTCGAGATCTTCCTTTGCCTCTTGGATTGGAGTTTGGCACGAGGCCGGCTTCACCTCATCCCCTATTTCTTCCATCTCTATTCTACCGACCACGAAATCTCTTTTCCATTCTGCATTACGTTAAATGGTTACAGTTCAGACCCATGCATGCATTTCCAATCAAGTACACATTACCAAAGTGGGGTGTGTGTGTGCGTGTGAGAGAGAGAGAGAGAGAGAGAGAGAGAGAGAGAGTGTTAATAACCATGTTCTAATAGTAATAATTGGTCGATCAGCTTCTAGATGCTAAAAAACATAATGTCCAAATTGCTTATTAAGTAAATGAATACTATTGAGACGAACACAACGAATACTTAAAAATCCTTTGAAATGAATGAAAGATAAAATATAAAAATCGAGCACATGACGTGCTTCTTTTCACAAATTCTGTTTTAGTATGTGTGAAACTAGCAAGAAAGAAATAAAGAAAGAAAGGGAAAAAAAAGAAATGAAAAGAAAAAAGAACCCACACATCTGTCAAGAGAGATGAATTTCCAAGTAGGGTCCATAATGATCAAAAGACTACAACAGTCTGTAGCACAGTTGGAAGGTGCTGATGTTGCAACCATGTGGGTGCAAGTTCTGGTCATTTCACCAAAAAAAAAAAAAAAAAAAGCTGCTCACAAGAAGGAAATTATCTATAGCTATTGTTAAAAAGGTATAGCACTTCAAATGAGTCAATACAAAAGCAACAGCTCAGCCAATTCATCTTCATAATTTCATTAAGATGTACAGATGCTAGTTTTTTTTATCATTAAAAGAAGCAATGATACTAATTCATTGCTAAACAGCGATCATTCATCTTCATTATCGTGTGCTGTTCTGTTTTTCTCCCTTATTATCTTACAGCCTTAACACTGTAAGCCTGTAACTCTTTTGGCTCATATGGCTGCATATCAGAGGTGATGAAAAGTAATAATAAGCACATGTTTGTGCCATACAAAAAGAATTAAGTTAGGAAAAATATTAGCTGAGAAAAGCGCAACCTGAAGGGAAATGTAATCATAGTGTAATAAGTTCCTAAAATCATTCCAACATTTGAAGATGTTGGTATAGCAGCATGGGTGATTCCAAAAATGTGACAAAATGTGGAAAATTGGCCTCTATTCATGAAGGCTTGCAAAGAGGATGAAGTGAGTTGGATTTTTTGTGGCAGAACTGTCAGGTTTTTTTTTTTTTTTTTTTTTTTTTTTTTACAGAAGGCAAATAGAGAGGTCAATTTACTTGCTAAGAATGGTGTCAATAGACTATTCATGGTAGTCTCCTTTCCCATTGTAATTTCTCTCTCTCCTGCCAAGGCTGTTCACAGACCCTTGTTGTCACTTCCACTTTCCCATTGTTGTCACTCTTCTTTCACTTTTTTGTATTTAATTGTCAATTAGATAAAGATACTAACTGTAAAGCAAAGAGCAGAGATTGAAACAGATAAGGAAAATTTCTGTATCTCTTGTTATGCCTTTCATTCTTTTTATAGTGTTCCTACTGAAGTTACAAGTGTTACTGCAATGCTGTAGAATAGGTAATAGTTAAACATTACATGCTTTCCATGGGTTGGCCCATGAATCTCATAGACCCAAGGGCCATTAGTCTTAGGTTCATAGACATAGTTCATACGTCTCTCTTCACATTAACTGGCAATCCACTGATGGTTCAGTGGTAAAGCATTTTCCTTTCCACAAGGATAACCAGGGATCAATCATGTTGGTTAGGGACTTGTGTAGTGCGTATGAGTGCACACTTGAGTGTTAAACAGAGCCGACCCGAGAGAGAGAGAGAGAGAGAGAGAGAACTTAAACGAGATAAGTATTCATAGAGAAAGCTCATTCAGATATAAATATGCATAACTAAGTAAATGAGTAACTAGATATGACCTTGGACAAACATGGTCGTATAACCACTGCCTCTCCATAAAGGAATGACAAAATGCTGGCTACAGAACATGAAACAAGTAATTAGCAAAAAGGAATGAATATAACAGCAAGAGTGTGTGTGTGTGTGTGTGTGTGTGTGAGAGAGAGAGAGAGAGAGAGAGAGAGGATTGCATAAATCATAATTTGGCATACCAAGGGATTGCTCTCTGTTCCAGTAGATGATACAACTGCCCTTTCATGGATGCACTTACGTGACCTCTTCCCAAGTGATACTGGGAACAAAAGGAAGAAAAAACGAAAGAAAAGACAATAATTAGTCCCTCCAGTTGATTGTTGCACCAAATATTGCAATTCAAGAACCTAAGAAATTTGTAGCAAAATTGATGAGTGCATAACAAATAAAAAAACCAATGAGTTCTTTTAAAGGGAACCTTATTAATATATAGAAAAAGAAGTGAACTATAGGAGAGATACATTGCACAACCACAAGGCCACTGGCTAAAAGCATTAGGCACCACAAAGAGACTAAACAACACAAGTAAAAAGGCCAAGCCTGTAGAGGAAAATCATCAAGCTTTGCCTCCTAGATCCCTCTTCACCAAGAAATCCACCATGGAATTTGCTTCTCTCTTTATATGAGAAGAGAAATTTCTTCTGCAACTTCTGATAATAGGGCCCTGCATCTGCACGATGCTCATCTAATCTAACATGAGGAGTCAGCTACCACCATTAGTTTATGGAGATTTGGGTGGTGAGCTTCTGGAGGACTAGTCCTCAAAGCTAACGTTTCAGCATCATTGACCAAAGTCTGAATAACTTCTAATCGGACTTGAGAAGGACAAGATATTCTCTGATGTATCATCACAAAAAACACCGCCAATCCATGCATGCCCCTAATTTCCTACCTAGCTGCCATCAAAATTCAACTTGAATAAAACTTCAGGCGGAGGAGACCATCTAACCACATTAGGAAGACAAAAAGGAAGGAACAGGCCACCTCACCTCTGTAGAAACACAAAGCAGCAGGCCCAACTCTCAAGGCCCATTACTAAGAGGCCCAAAGCTTCAAACCCACGTGTGGGATCTCCTAGATTTGGTCAAACATTGTATAGTTGTATGATATCAATCACTTTTATATTCTTTCCTTTCTTATATACACATGTAATTAGGATCAATTATAGGCTGTAACAAGCAATCCTTTGTGTAAAAAGAGCAACAGTCGATCCCCCCTTTGGTATACGACAGATTCCACAATCTCTCCTCTCTCTCTCTTCTTCTTCTTCTCCTTCTTCAATAAAAGGATCTGTTGATCCTTTACATGGCATCAGAGCTATATGTCTGTCGTCTTGCAATCAACAAAGAAGGATAGACAAATCCTCTCTCCGTTTCTTCAATCCTTGCATCATAGCAAAGAAGGATTTCTCAGCAGCATCATTGAAAGCAGCAAATCAGATTTTCTGCTCTCAGCAGCATCAAGCAAAGCAGCAGATCAGTTGCAACTCTATCTACTGTCGACAATCATCCAACCATCAGATCTCAAAGTGGGCCCCACCTCCAGATTACGATAACTACAGAAATCACCACCAAACTGGTCAACCATTATTCCTAGGAATATTAGGAATTTTTCTAAGATTTTTATCATCTCAAAATGGTCAGTCTTACCTGCTTCTCTAGTTTGCCAGTTTATAGAAACTGTTTCTGTTTTAAGGATTGATATACAGATCCAACCATTGGAATCCAATCATTCTTGGATCAAAAGTTACAAAAATAGGCTAGCAGTATAACCTGGAAGGCAGATCGAAGAAAATATACTGTTACAGAAAGAAGACATCTTTCCTACTTCAAATTTCTTGGATGTCCAGAGGTCCATTTTTCTGTTTTTTTTCCTAAAAACAGTGCTGCTGCCCATCTCCCTTCTTAGAAATCATCTTCTTAAATCAAATGGAAAAGGTTGATGTTATTTCTGTTAAATTTAATGGTACCAATTATATGCCTTGGGCATTTCACCTTAAGAACTTCATTGAAGGACAAGGGATGTTGGGGTATATAGATGGGACAACTATCAAACCAGCTATTGATCCTAATGGCACTGAAGATAAAACAATTGCCACTTGGAATCAACGGAATGCTAAGGTTGTGACCTGGATTTCAACTCTGTTGATCCCTCCTTCCCAATGGCACTACAAGCTTTTATGAAAGCTTCTAATATGTGGACACACATGAAGAAAATATATCATCAGCAAAATAAAGTCCGGCGATTCCATCTTGACACAGAATCGGCCAAATACTACCAAAATGACAAGAATGTACAGGAATACTACAATGGGTTTCTAACCTTATTGACTGAAAGGGACTAGATGCTCCTGCAGTCTGTCTCCGCGGCATTCCTTCCTCAGGCACTCAAACTTCCGGAAGAACTTCATGCCTGTCAGTTCCTGATGAATCTCCGTGCAGAATTTGAACCAGTACGAGCAGCCCTCATGAATCGGGAAAACTCTCGTGATCTGGATACATGTGTTCAAGAGGTCCTTCGCGAAGAAACTCGTCTTTCTTCACATTGTTCCTTTCCTAAAGAATTAAAGGTCTTTCTTGCACAATCAGGACCATCTCAGACTAATGAGACAACCTTTCTAACTACTCGTGGTCAAAACCACCGTGTTTTGAATGTAAAAGGTATGGACATGTTGCACAGGACTGCCGGCAGAAATTATTTTGCAATTATTGCAAACGTAATGGACATGTTATCTCCAACTGTACAAGAAGGCCTAATAAGAAACCTAGTCAGACTCAAATGCGCGGCTCTACTAGACTTCAGGCTAAGAATACAACTTCACTTGCCTCGGCATCTTCTGACACTTCTGACACTGGTTCCATGACATTGACAATAGCTCAAATTCGAGACTTGATTAATTCATCTATAGCATCTGCATTCACCTCTATGGGTATTAACGGTCTGTCCTCTTCTCCTATTGCTTTGACTAAATTTCACTCATCTACCTCCCCACTTATTTCTGTCACACCCACCTCATGGTTCCTAGACTCAGAAGCCTCCAACCACAACATCTGTGGTCCAAAATTTGCACAACCGTAAACCTTAACCATGGCCATGACTCCATCACTACGCAAATGGTAATCAATTACCAATTTCTAGTATGGGCAATATAACCATTGGTACTCTTACCTTGCCTAATGTTTATTTTGTCCCCAATTTAGCTGCAAATCTTCTGTCCAATGTCCAACTTGTTGAATATGGTTATCTAGTTAATTTTCCTCCATCTAGTTGTGTCATATAGGACCGGCAAACTGGGAAGGTGATCGAGATGGGGAGTAAGCATGGCAGGCAGTTTCTCTTGGACATGGGACAACAATCATTTCTTGCCTCATCTAGCAGTCTTTTAAATAATATGTGGACCACTTGGCATAAACGCCTTGGTCATTTGAATAATGCAAATTTGTCGTCTTTGTTTAAACTTGGATATTTGAATAAATCTATGTCTAGTTCCATGGTTTCTCATTTTTCAAAATCAAAATGTGAATCTTGTTGTTTAAGCAAAAGTCATGTGTTACCATTCCCTATTCATTATTCACATACCGCTAACACATTTGATGTTGTTCACACGGATATCTGGGGGATTGCCCCTAACTTGAGTCGAATTGGATATAAATATTATGTTACCTTTATAAAGATGATCATTGCCGTTATACATGGATCAATTTTTTGAAATCTAAATCTATAGTTTTTTCCATGTTCCAAAATTTCTATAAAATGGTCAGTACTCAATTTCAAAAACCCATCAAGATTCTACATTTAGATTTAGGGGGAGAGTATACATCCACTAAGTTCAATAACTTTCTCGCAGAAAAATGACTTATTCATCAAAAACCTTGCCCCCACACACCACAACAAAATTGAGTGGCAGAACGAAAGAATCATCATCTCCTAGAAACTGTCCAAACTCTCCTTGTGGAATCCCTTGTTCCACCTCGATTTTGGTGTGAAGCAGCCCATACAGCTGTTCACATTATCAACAAATTACCTAGCACTGTCCGAGGTAATGTTTCCCCTTTTGAGTGCTTATTTGGTCATCCACTTCCTACTCACACTTGCGGATGTTTGGATGTCACCGTTTTGTTCATCTCCCATCTCCAAGGATGTAAATATCGGCCACCACGCTACATCGGCCGTAGCGGTGGACATCGGCCGTTGCAACCGTAGTGGCCCGTAGCGGCCGCCACGCAGTCGCTACATAGAGGCTGGGTTATAAAACCCTCCCAAACGACTTTTTATGCTTCTTTTTCATCTCTATTCCTTCTCTTTTCCTCTTTCACTGCTGTAAAACCCTCTTACTACCCTCTAGTGGTCCCAACTTCTTTTTTTCAAGATTCTTGCTACCAAATCAAAGGATCCAACTATTCTAAGGAATCTAAACAAGATTCTTCATCTAGGTATGCATTTCTTTGTGATTTTGTTTTTCAACTTTTGAGATTATCTCTCTAACTAGTAAGTACTATGGCCGATGAATCACAAATATTCACAACATAATGGCATCATTGTCTTGTTTTACTGTAGATACATGCTTCCTTTTGATCTTGCATGCATATCTTTTGTTTTTTTTTTATATATATATTGTTATTTTTATTTTTGTATTTATGTTATTTAAAAAAAAAAAAAAAACCATTATCACTTATGGAAAACTCATGAAACAACTTGAAAATAGCTTCATATTGTTATATCCATGTTTCTCATAGATCATTCCAACATATATTGCTTGTTTTTCAATTTTTTTCCTTTTTCTATTTTCAGATTTTTTTATTTTTGTAAAAAAAAAAAAAAAACTATTTTTAGAAATTGATACCAATCAAATGTCTTGAAAAGAGCTCCTAGATTTTAGATCTATGTTTCCCATAGATCATTCCAACATATATTGCATGTTTTTCAAATTTTTTTCCTTTTTTTATTTTCAGATTTTTTTATTTTTGTAAAAAATATATATATTTTTAGTAATTGAATATCAATCAAATGTCTTGAAAAGGGCTCCCAGATAATAGATCTATGTTTCCCATATATTGATTGTTTTTTTACTTTTATTTATTTTTTATTTTCGGATTTTTGTTATTTTTTGGAAAAAAAAATATTTTTAATAATGGACTGCCAATCAAATGTATTGAAAAATGCTCCTAAATGTTTTGAATATGTTTGGCATAGATCAATCCAACATTTCTTTGTCTTTCCCTTTTTTTTTATTTTCAGATTTATTTATTTTTTGAAGGAAAAAATGCCTTAACTAATTCATTACCCATTATATTGTTTTGAATAAGGCCCCTAAATGTTATATCTATGTTTGGCATAGATCAATCCAACATATATTTGTCTTTTCCTGATTTTATTTTATTTTCTTATTTTCAAAATTTTTAAATTCTTGAAAAAAAATTGTACTTTAATTAATGAAATACCAATTAAATGTCAAGAGAATGAATCCTAAGCGTTAGATATATGTTTCCTCTAGCATTGTTTTTTTTTTTTTTTTTTAATTTTTAAGATACTACTTGTTCATATTTATAGGTATTCAGTCTTCTATTGTGTATTTGTATTTGCCAATTAATAACTTAAAACGCCTCGTGATATTGACCCCGCATGGAGCTTTGGTGAGGCAGTTGAGAATAACAGGTTGAAAATCAAATGCAAGTTTTGTGGAAAAGTGACCAATGAGGGCATTACAAGATTCAAGCACCACTTGGGCCACATTTCTGGCAATGTTGCTGGCTATACCGAAGTACCAAGGGAAGTCAGGGAACAAATGAAAGCTTTGGTTGGCCAAAACAAAGCTAGAAAAGTAGAGATAAAAGAAAAGAGGCAGCAAAATGTTGATGCTGCTCGTTATGATGTATTTGGGATGAAGGCTTTGAAGATGAAGATGCACAGACTAAGGCTACACGCTGAAAGTCCATCATGAGTCACCAAGAAGAACATGAACGTCCTGCATTTGCTATAAGCAAATATTATGATACAGGGGCCTCATCTGCTGTGCCAAGTAGGGGCAAGGGCATTGCGGGGCCATGCGTAGGGCATTTAGCACCCGGGAACGGGATGTTGATGTAGAAGTCATTTCTACTAGAAGAGCAGTTCCTCCCCCTGTTGATCCTCTAGCACATAGAAAAGAGGGGCCTAAACAACCAAATATGTTAGGGGTTATGAAAGAGGTGACGAAGGGTGCAAGAGATAGGTTAGCCAAAGCTACAGCAAAATGGCTAATTCACAAGAATATACCACCTACAGCAATAGATTCCCCCTATTTCTAAACAATTCTTGATGTTGCCGCCAAAGCTGGGTGGGGAATACAATCGCCCTCTGTTTATGATGTGGGCACTAGAATATAAAGAAATAAAGGCATGGGTGGAAACCTTTAGGCCCATGTGGCAACAGAATGGAGTCACCATTATGTGTGATGGGTGGACCAGCGGCACACAAACACAATTAATGAACTTTTTGGTACAATTAGTCGCTGGGTGTGTCTTTGTGAAGTCCGTGGACGCATCTGAGCATAGACAGACAGCTAAATATATATATATACTCTTATAAATAAGATTGTAGAGAGTGTGGGAGAGGAGCATATTGTACAGATTGTTACAGATAATGGTGCAAATTTCAAGGCAGCCAGTAAGATGTTGGAGAAGAAAGGCCTAATCTGTTTTGGACTCCATATACAGCACACTATATAGATCTCATTATGAAAGAGATTCGAAAGAAGAAGAAAATTGCTGAAGTTATCAAGGCATGTAGAGGCATTACCAAATTTATTTATAATCAGTCATGGCTTTTGAGCTTGATGAAAAGATTCAAAAATAACCATGCCTTGATATGTCCGGGATCAACTAGGTTTGCTACCCATTTCATTGCAATAGAGAGCCTTGTAAGGTTTAGAACAGAGCTGATTCAAATGTTTGCATCAGAAGAATGGCTTCGTTCGAAATGGGGGCAATGCAACAAGTGGTACGAAATTTGAGATCCCTAACTTGACGAGGACAATAAATTTTGGAAGAAAGTGTCTAATTTATTAAAGGTTTATGAGTCTTTAGTTAGCGTGTTTTTTTTTTTATTATAACTCCTTTAGTTAGAGTATTGCGGCTTGTACATGGTGATGACAAGCGAACAATGGGATATATATATATATGAAGCAATGGATCGGGCTAAGCAAGCTATCATGGAAAATGGTAGATATCATGAAGAATATATAAATATTATTAATGCCCGGTGGAACAACCAACTACACCATCAATTGCATGCTGAAGGTACTCAATTATAATATAACTATTTGATGCTTTTAAAGCAAGCTACCTCTCTTTTATTGATGTTTAATCATTTTGCATTTCAACTTTTTTTCAATGTAGGTTATTTCCTTAATCCCGAATTCTACTACCCCAATGCCCAACAACACAACGATGCAATAGAAACGGAGTTAAGGGTCGGATTAAGGCAAGTGTTAAAGAAATTATTGGGAGATGTGACTTAGTGATTGAGATTTCAGATGACATGTATATGCTTAAGATAGGTTTGTTAAACATGTACAGTTTATTGATTTATTCCTAATTTTCGCATTGTAGATATCTACATACACACAAAGGAGAGGAGGCTTTGCTGACCCTCTTGTAATAAGGGCGATTAGAAAGATGCTACCTGGTATGAACAAAAGACCCAATCACCCAACCTAATAGGCTTTTGTTATTTATCTCTCAATTGATTGGAAGGACTTAAGGAATATCAAATTTTATTTGTTTATTTTGAATTTCAGCTGATTGGTAGATGAATTTTGAAGAGAATACTCCAAATCTAAGGAGAGCGGCTGTTCGCATCCTTAGTCAAGCTACAACTTCATCAAACTGTGAAAGGAATTGGAGCACTTTCTCCTTGATCCACACAAAGTCCAAGAATCGGCTTACCATGCAAAAACTCTATAAGCTTGTGTATTGCCATTACAATTTGAAGTTGAGAAGCAGAACAAGAGAAAGGAAGGCAAGGGATGATCCGAGCTATTATCCTATTAGTTTGGATCACATATTCAGAGAGGACGATCCCTCGCTCCCATGGATAGCCGAGATAGAGGATCCATTACTAGATTCAGATTCGGACTTTCAGGAGGAAGTTAGAGATTTGCTTGATGGAGAAATGGACGAGGCAATGGTGCCCCACTTGGAGGAGAAGGCTCAAGTGCACAGCCGCACCCACAATCTAAAGGGAAAGAACCTGCTCATGTTGTGTCATCTTCTGAGCAGACGAGTACCACCGTCTCTTCGAGTAGCCATGGTGGAGGAGATGGGGGAGATGGAGCAGGAGACACTAGTGGGACAGGTGCTACTAGTGAATACTACCAACATGATCAGGAAGATGACATTCCTGTAGAGGAGGTACAGGACTTTCAGGAAAGAATGGAAGGAAACCGTGGTTATCAACAACATCGGAGAGTCTCACCAACTACTCCACCTACTCCTGGAGGTAGTAATGAACAAGGAAATATGGGCGGAGATGTTGGAGGACAACAAGCGACATCATGGGCTGATTCGTGGAACCCTAGTTACAGTGGACAAGGACCCTCACATTATTTTCCATATGATCAAATGCAACAAGGAGAAGAACAGTCTTTTGTTTCAGGGTCTTACTCATATGGTGTCTATAGCAAAACGTAATATAATAGATATCCACCTCCACCTCCTCCAACACTGATGGGGATGATGAGGATAACCATGCCTTGAATCTTGGTAAACATTCCTTTTGGTGGTGACCAAGGTATTCCTATTTCCTTCACCAACTCTCTACTATTTGTCATTTCTAAATTGGTGTTAAATTGTTGAGTGTTGATCACTTCATTCACTTGATTGAATTTGAAGTTTGAACCTTGAACCTTGAGGGCTTGAAGTATTAATTGTTCAATGTTCACTAATGATCTAACTCTTAAGTCTTATGCCTTTATTTCATGTTCTAGTTTCTTTTTATGAGCTTTTCATTACTTTCTAAGTTAGCATGACTAAGAAACATGAATACAGGTGAAAAAGTTAATCATTACTATTATTTTCTATTTATACAGCGATACAGGACCTCATATATTAAGGGCACCGCGATACCCCCATTTCTTACTTACTTTTGCATAAGAACATCATTTTCTTTCATTTTACAATTTTCTGGATTTTCTGGAATTTTTTCAGACTTATTTTGCGAGTATTTCAAATCACATCACTACGCCGCTACGTAGCCCTACTACGCTACGTAGCGGGCTACATAGCGTTTTGGCGGCGGGCGTAACTATTTTCATCCTTACCCATCTCTAGAGCATACAAAACTTTCACCACAAGCAGTTCGATGCATGTTTCTTGGCTATAGTGATGAACACAAAGGTTTTCAGTGCCATGATTCCAAAGAAGCCGAATAAGGATTTCTCGAAATGTTGTTTTCTTGGAGCACGTTCCGTTTTATTCAGAGTCACCAAGTTCTTATAATATCCAAGTATCTTACCTTCCTCATTTTTTATCTCCTACTTCCCCTCCTACAGTTATACAGGTCTATACTCATCGTCCAAGGCAACTCCCTCCTACTGCTCCTCCTACAGATCCACCTACCATGCTGGTTCCTACAGGCAATGATACTACTGAAGGGAACACTCTCAGACCTTATCTACGGCGCTCTAGTCGTACTTCGATTCCACCTGATAGATATCGATTCTTAGCACTTCTTACCTATTTGGATCCCATTCCTATCCCTACCTCTTATAAAGAGGTCGCTAATATACCATGTTGGCAAGATGCAATGGCAGATGAATTACTTGCCCTCGAAGTCAACAAAACTTGGGACTTAGTGTCTCTTCCAGCAAATACAACCATCATCGGAAGCAAATGGGTATATTCCATTAAACATTGCTCTGATGGCAGTATTGATAGATACAAGGCCTGCCTAGTTGCCCAAGGTTATAAGCAGGAGTACGGCATTGACTATAAGGAAACCTTTGCCCCGGTTGCCAAAATGACTACAGTTCGGTGTTTACTCGCAATTGCTGCGTCTCGCAACTGGCCCCTCTGGCAGATGGATGTCAAGAACGCATTTTTACATGGGGATCTCAAGTTGTGTATATGCGTCCGCCACCAGGGTATTCTTGTCCTCCACATCATGTCTACAAGTTGACAAAGTCCTTATATGGGCTCAAACAAGATCCTTGGCCTGATTTGAAAAGTTTCGATCTGCCATCCTTCAGGCCCGCTTTTATCAAAGCTCCAATGACAGCTCTCTCTTCATTCAGAGATCCTCTCGTGGCTATACAATTCTATTGATATATGTTGATGATATGATAATTAGTGGGAATGATCATAATGGGATCACTGAACTTAAAACTCACCTCATGAGTATTTTTAAAATGAAGGACCTTGGTTCCTTAACCTACTTTCTGGGTCTGGAGGTTCAGTGGAACGAAGCTGGCATTCAAATCACTCAATCAAAATATGTTGATGACTTGATTCATTTTGTGCGACTTGACGATGCCAAAACATTTGCCACTCCCATCGAGCTTAATGTCAAGCTCAGCAAAGAAGATGGGCATCCTCTCCCAGATCCTACCATATTTCGTCATTTAGTTAGTAGCCTACTCTACTTAACCATGACGCGGCCTGATATATCACATGTTGTGCAGACTGTTAGACAATTTATAGGCCATCCTCATAAACCACATCTTCAAGCTATTTATCGAATTCTCCGATATGTAAAGGGTACTCGGGATCATGGTTTATTTTACCCTTCCACCTCTTCATTACAATTGACAGCATATGCTGATGCCCATTGGGCTGGAACCTGGATGTCCTGACACTCGTCGCTCGACGACTGGATGGTGCATGTTCTTGCACTCTTCTCTCATCTCATGGAAAAACAAGAAACAAGTCACAATTTCCAAATCGACGACCGAGGCCTAATATCATTCCATGTCTTATGCCTACAGTGAAGTCATATGGTTGCGTCGTCTTCTTCGAGAATTCAGCATCTTCACCAAAGACCCTACTCCGCTGTATGCTGATAACACAAGTGCTATTCGAATTGCAAAAAATACTAATTTCCATGAGCACACTAAGCAGATTGAAATTGACTGTCACTTTATTCATCAACACTTTGTCTGTGAATATATCAATCTACCCTATATCTCTTCATCTAAACAACTGGCAGATGTGTTCACCAAGGGCTTGCCCCGCGATCGTCATGATTCCATTCTTTCCAAATTGATGCTTCTTGGCAAACCACCACGTCAATTTGAGGGGGAGTGTAGAAACACAAACAAAGAAGCAGGCCCATCTCTCAAGGCCCATGACTAAGTGGCCCAAAGCTTCAAACCGATGTGTGGGATCTCTTAGATTTGGTCAAACATTGTATAGTTGTATGATATCAATCACTTTCATATTCTTTCCTTTCTTACTTATATACACATGTAAAGCAATATTTTGTGTATAAAGAGCAACAGTCGATCCCCCTTTTGGTATACGACAGATTCCACAATCTCTCCTCTCTCTCTCTTCTTCTTCATCTCCATCTTCAATACAAGGATCTGTCGATCCTTTACAACCTCATCTTCATAATCAAGGAAATGGGAGCGTCATGCAACTAGGGAAGGATCGACACCCTGGAAGTGATATGAATTCACCTTTTCCGCCGAATCGGCTTCAAAGATACCATTCCTTCATAGAACCGCGCATTGTGCTCCTTCCATATCACCCAAATAGTGGCCATAAAAGAGATCTTCCACACAACTTTACCACTAGCCGAACCCACAACCATTTTCCAAGCTTCAAAAAAAGAAAATCGAAGAGAGTACCTAGAAGCACCTTCTGATAAAAAAAGATTCCACAAAAATTGAGTGACCATGCAGTTGAGTAGCAGATGATCCACTGTTTCTACGCCTTCTATGTACATGGAGTAATGAGTACACATTGACAATAATAAGGCCACGGCAATGGAGGTTATCCAAAGTAAAGATACTCCCTAGGAATACTACGCACCCGAAGGTGAGAACCCTCGGAGGGGCCTTACTATGCCATAATAGCAACAAGAGTTGGAGCAATAGACCTCTCCGCAAGAATCCTTAAAAAAGAAGAAACAAAAATTCTACCGTTCAATCAGGAAATCCAAACCATCTTTGCCATCTTCCAAAACATAAAACCCACCAACGTTGGCGAGCATCACGAACAACCAACCTTCCTCTTCCTTTGACAAATTCCTCGTGAAGACAAGGCCCTAGACCTCTATAATGCCTGCTCGTCCATGAAACTACTAATCTTGGGCACATTGAACCCTAGCACAACAAAACAGCCAAGGATACTAAGATGCAAGAGGTCTGTCTCCAACCCATATGTTCAACCAAACTGAATCTAATCACCTGTGTGGAACCTAATAGCAGAAAACAAGGCATCATTAACTGAAAAAATTACCCTCTAAAGGCCAAATAGACAGGAGTACACACATGACACACCATACTTAGCAGTTAAAATATTCTTCCAAAGGCCATCTGGACCATCCCTAAGTCTCCATAGGTTTTTTGTTTTTTGCTTGATAGATTGGCCTACTGGCCATGAGCGACATTTTCATCCTGAAAGCCCAAGGATGGCTGTGATGCCGAGGTGCCAACACCACTCAACCATGCGTATGTTGGTCCCTAACTCTCCATGGTCATTTATCTAAAACAGCTTGAATCATCAATTTTATAGACCTAAAGCCCAAAACCACCTTTTTTTGTTTGCACATTGTATCCCATGCCACAAGATGATACTTCCACTTATCCTCATGACCATGCCATAGAAATCACATTGCAATCTCTTGGTATGAGAAACCGTCTTCACCGGACACTTAAAGACCGAGATTGGATAAAGCTGACTTCATGAGGGCAATCATATGCCCTAAGGAGAGATACCTTGATTTCCAGGATGCCAAGGCTCCATGGAGCTTTGGACCTCTCTCTCTCCACACAAACGGACGCCGAGATATGGCAACCCATAAGATCAGCTAACTCCTGAAGACGATCATGCTCCACGCACACCTCAATACAGTAACATGGCCTCCACATTTTTAATTTGGTCATCCTCTAAATCACAAAAAATGAATGTGTCATCGGCGAACTGTAGGTGATTCACTGGTGGAGCATCCTTGGTGTTATTGATATCAAATTAACATCTCCTGCCGCAACAACATCCTACTTAGCCTCACCCACAAGGAAGAACAGGATTTGATCACCCTATCACAAACCCATATGAGAAGGAAAAAAACCTTTAAGGGAGCCATTTATGAGAATTGAGAAGTAGGACGAACAGACAATCCTTGATCCATCCCCCAATCTAGCACCAAAGCCCATTCTCATCATCATATACTTAAGGAAGTCCAAATTGACCATATCATATGCCTTCTCAAGATCTAATTTGCAGAGCAAGCCTGGTCTTCTACTCCTCTATCTAGTATGAAAACATTCATTTGCAATAAGGACCCCATTAAGGATCTGTCTCCCATGGACAAAAGCCCCTTCAGCTGCCAAGATAATAGCAGCAAGGACTCTCCAAAGTCTAGTCACCAAACTTTAACTAGATCTTGTAGATGCAACCTATCAGACTGATAGGGCAAAATCCTTTGATACTCTCACCATCAGCCCACTTAGATACAAGAAATTAAAGAAGCCATAATATCTTCTTTGATATTTGTAAAACCCCTGTATGAAAGCCATCTGGGTCAGGGAATTTGTCGCTTACTAAGTCAAAAACAACCTCCTTTATCTCACTCTGTTCCAAAGTCTCTTTCTAACCAAGAAGCTTCTGCTCCCCAATGCAATCAAACTCTAGGTTGTCCACATGTGGTCTATCCCAATCCTCTTTGGAATATAGGCTTTTTAAGTATCTCATAACATGATCAATGATTGCATCTTGATCTTCAAGCCAAGTGTCAGCCTCTTTGAGAGTTTTGAATCTATTGATGTAGTTCCTTGAAAAAAGAGAGCAAGGATACAAGAAGAGCAGTTGGCAGAGACTAATATGTACAGTATGAAACCACACCAGGGAGAAATTCGACCACATTTGAAATTGATGGAAATCTTAGAAGTTTGAAGATTTTTAAATTTTTACCTACAATGCTATGGTCCATCCCATTTGCCCGGTCCTTCCATCTGAGTGACACACTTAGTATTGATTTTGTATGGAAGAAAAGATGAAAAATGAAATCCTAGCTAATGCAAATAGCTTCTGCTTTAACCCAAATAGTAATGGACTGGATATCAATCTATTTCCACTTGGGATGTTGTGTACATGCAAATGGACCCTTATGTTACTCGATTGAATAAACTAAACCACGAGATATATCTATTGGAACTTTTCAATTTCAAATAAATGAGATATATCAATTGGAACTTTTCAATTTCAAATAAAAGTTAACATTAATGCACCTTTGTGGGTTCCTGCTCTTTGTCAAAGAATAAAATTGTAAAGCATTTCGCAACAAATAAGATCTCCACAAGTGTTTGATCTTATTCGGTTTCCTTTCTTCAAGAAGGCTCTTCGAAACTTTCACCAAGGGCACATTTGTGCAGTGATGTATCCTCTTCCACATGTTTTTTTCCTAAACCCACCTTCCCCAATCAGAAAAGCTTTTCTGTGGAATCGCAGAAATTTTTGCTCACTTTTTCTTGCAAAAAAGTGGCTGCACCAGACGTGGAAAGATTTCGCTGCAGAAAAGCAGCCAACTTTTCCTCTCCTTTTACACTTGAACGTGGCTACACAAACGTGCCCTAAGAGTTAGAGAAGAATCATTATGTCAAGGCAATGAGATCTTATCTCACCAAAGGTGGAGTTGCATCAGACAGTTGATATTGCACAGTGGGAAAATCACATTACAAATTGTGCAAGAATGGTATCCCAGCTGTTCCTTTGATCAAATGCCATTACTTGTACCTGATAAGGCCAATGATGATGGAGAAGCCTTTGTCGATCGCATCAACAAATCAAAGAGCAAGTAGAAGACTAAAGCTAGCAATGCCAGATAAAAAGGCATAGTTGATTTGCGAAGGAAGAAAGTATGCCGAGTAGAAAACAAAGTGATGGTGCAATCCTTGGGAACACACAATGGATCCAAAACAAACAAAATTGAACCAAGCAAACTAACACAAAGATTTGAGGATAATGCTTATGAGGTGGTTGCATCTGGGACTGGAAATCTTGTTGACTTTGATTATAACAGAGAACAAGAAAACAAGAAGTTTCCAATGATGATGTTGACCAAACCTTGAAAAGCTATGAAGGACATCGAGGACATTTGAAGTTGTCCAGATCAAAGACAATATTTGATCAAATGGCAAGAAAACCAAGTCTAAAATAATACAGAAGACAAACTTTGATTTTTTTATTTTTTTTTATGAATTATGGGGAGTAGGTAAGATAATGGGATCAAATTTAGTTAGGCATTGGTTGGCTATGATGCCCAGATATAGATATGAATACGGATACTGATATGGGGATCGGGGCTATAACTCCTTACTTTTGAAAATCTAGGACACGGATACGGAGACGGGTGTCAATTTTTTCTTTAGATCACTTTTGAATCAATGAAATTATCATTGTTTTCGTCCCTTTCTAGCATTTTTTATGGTGATAAGCAAAAAAGAAAATAAAAGAACTATATGAAATAAAGGACTTTATAAGTGAATATGTTAAACGTGTTCCCTAGAAGTATCGGTGCAATATCAGGCACTAATACAAGTGTCATATCGGTCCGATACGGATACGTTGGGCTTGTACAAGTATCCAGGTATCATAGTTGGTTGGTGTGTTGGTGAGGTGGGGGGAGAAGGCTTGATCGAGATGGAATGAACTGCCGAAGCACAAGATCTAGGTTCGTGATAAAATTTCATGAAGAAACAAACCTAAAAAGGCAGAAATTTTCTATTATTCCATCTAGCTCTCCATTGCTATACAAATCCCTATATAAAGGAAAAGAAACCCTAAAACTAGATCTCAAATTAGGAAACTATATGCTAACCTAAACAAATTTCTCATGAGAGTCCTAATCACAACTCAAGCAAAAAACTAACAAACTTCTAATGGGAAAAATTTTTCCTTTCGGCATTTTCGGCATGAACTTTGGGCTACGGGCTTGGCTGGGTCAGTCCACCAAACTTACATTATTCCTCCAGGGTTGCAAAAGAGCTCAGCCTCAAGCTTGAGTCGTATTTGCATTTCCGTTAAAACCATGTCATGCATGTCACACTTGAAGCAATTCCTAATCTTGGTCCTCTCTTTGGTGGTTACAGCTTCATAGGATAGAGTGTCACTAGTTTGTCATCTTAAAGAAACGTTTACATATGGTTACTCATCCGACGGACTCCATTCTTGTCATTTATCCACAAGCTTCCAAGTAGGGCATCCCTATTGAAGTGTGGCTTTGGGCCTGATCTGGATGGGCTTGATTTTGATGAGCACATCGAAATCAAGCCCATCCAGATCAGGCCCATAGCCACACTTCTACAATCCCAACATCTATCGGCACAACATCGAACCACACTTTCTCCTTATAGTCACCACCAATAGCAAAGCTAACTTGACACCTATGTCGAACTTGTACTTCATCACCTAGCATTAATCATTGAACGAAATAGGGTTGAGGTTAACCGTAAGAGATCCAAAGGAGCCTGTGAAATAATGTTGTCTCAACTTTCACTGTCAACCACAACTTTAGAAAGTTGTCCATTTACACACCTGTCAAACAAAAGATGTTACTTCGTAATAATCTCTTCTCAACAACTGATATAGGTCCCTTCAGAAGCACCCTTTGACTCATCACAACTTCAGCATCAGAGTCGTAATAGAAGTCAATTCGTGCTACTTGTTTCCTTTTCTTTTCCTTTTTTTTTTTTTTTTCCTATGGTCAACTGCTCCTTAGGATATGATTCATTATACTCTTTCAACCTCTTATTCTTCTGTCACATGTAACGAAGCCCTTGAAGTCACAAATGACTTATTTCTCTGCAATGATAGCACACTGGCAAATTAATCTTTTCCTTCCTTGGCTCATTATTAACTGGAGTCTTGATCCTGTACTCAATTTGGGCCCCACCTTTATGTGGAGGTAAGGATGGTTGGCCAGACAGCTTAGTTGGTGTAAATTTGCAAGCTTGATAATTGGTTATCTCCTCCACTTTTAATGCATGTTGCACCACCTCACCCAATGTCTCAGTTATGAAAAGCCAAGAGATGTCCTACATCCAATATAAGGCCATGATAATACCAGAAGACTGCGACATCCTTTGACTAGTCCAAGTCACTACTTGCTTGGACTGGAAAGAATTTCTCCATATAGTCAATAACTAACTTGTTGCCCTATTCAAGTCTTGAAGTTTGGAGAACAAGTCCCTTTGATAATTTGATCAGAAGGAGTTTCTGTTTCTTTAGATTTCACATCTTTGCCCATATTTCCACCAGATCCATGTTAAGTTGTAGCCGTCATCGCTGGCACTATGCCAACCAAATGGCTACATTCCACATAATATGATAGCCGCCAATGCCATTTTGTGGCCATCTATCATAGGTTTATGAGCAAATACATTCTCCATGCACACTAGCTAATCCATGAATATTTCTAGTTGCATCTCTCCATCATACTTTTGAATGACAAGTTTGATACCCAAATCCCTATCAATGTTCGGCGGACCTAAGTTATGTTGATTCAAAAAATTGAACTCTTCCTGAAGAAGGATATTTTCCAAACGATTGTTATCCATACGCAACATCCATTCGAGCTAAAAAATGTTAAAAGTAGTGGATGACATGCAATGTTATGTCCAATGTGATTGATATCGGCTACTACTCTGGCATGGCCTGTGGCGACTTCTGCGGTTAATTCGTCGTAACTATTTCCAATTCATCTATTTGTTATGTATGATCAAAGATTGAGTTGCTTGTTCTACGGTTAAAATGGTCATCTTCGTTACTGTTTCGATGGAGGCATCTTTTTTTCTATAAAAGGAAGCAAATAAACGAAAATTTAAAATTAACTAACCTGACGCGAAGATCTCACTGTTAGGAGTGCACAGACAAATACAGATCGCAAATGAGTCTAGATGGCTCCAAAACTCACAAATCAATCTAAGTCGTTCGACCCAGTTTGTTAACTATACTTTGCTGACGTCAATGATGGTGTCACGTCTGACGTCATATGTTCCTTTCATTGGGTCTAGGGCTAGGTCCTAGGTAAGGTCAAACTAGTCCAAACCCAACTTGAACTGGAAATCTGTTGTTAGGTTAAACTCAGGTAAGGTCAAACTGACCTGATCCCAACCCGGTCTATAAAGCAATAGGCAAAAGAGGCGTGTGGCGCTTGTTGCTCATCGAGGCAAGGCACAGCCCTCGAGGCTCATACGTCAACCGACCTGATGTAACTGCAAGCCAGACATCAACCGTACACCTATTGGCAATGGTAACAGCAACAGGCAGCAGGTGACCTGCTTGACACATGGCCTATTCCCCTTGGATTTTGTGCCTTCAAAGGGGCAGAAAACAATCTTCTCTTTCCTCTTTCTCTATTGGCAGTCAATGAATAGGGTTGTTGCCCTGGATCTACTTCAACATGCAGTGTTCAAGATTCTCCCTCCTGATAGAAATAAAAACTCTTTTCTCCCTCTTTCTCAATGAGCGGACGAAATGAGATTGCCAGTGTCATCTTCTCTGCAATGTCCGAGGGTCTCACTCTTACCTCCATTTCTTGGTTTCAATTTTATTTTTTTTAAGAAAATAACAGCAAACGAAGGAGGGAATGGAACACACCCGACATCCACCATAGGCCCTCGATCTGAAACCATGGCCCACCTCGAGATTTACATAAATTAGTCTAGATGCCATTAGAAAATCTCTCTTCCTACTCTCTACTTCCCACCCTCACAAAACCCAGTAGAAATGACCTCAAACAAGCCCAAGGATCATAAACAAATCTTGCCACCTTCAAGGATTGAATCTGTCGATCATATCACCTGTTGCACTGTTACCAAATAAAACCTTTGAAGAAGGCTTGATCAAGATGGATTGAAGTGAACAAGCATAAAATCTGAATCTGTGAGAGACTTGCATGTAGAAAAAAACCTTGAAATGTAGAAAAATTATATTATTCCAGCTGTCTTTCTATTGCTTTACATAGCCCTATATAAAGGAAATAGAAACCCCAAAACTAAAAATTCTCAAAATAATAATCAATCTCCTAATCTAAAAAAAAAAAAAAAATCCTTCTAATTATGAGTCGTAGCCACAACCCAATAAGTAAATAACTAATAAGATTTTAAAGGGAAAAAAATTTCCTTTTGCTTTGGACCTCTCAACATGAAATGCCCCTCTTTAGGCCCTAAAATTTGGGCTATGGGCTTGGCTAGGTTGGCCCGGTTAACTTGCAATGGGGAAGTGCTGTTGTTGAAGAGGTTTAGAGGCTGATAATGTTACCAACTCCAAAATAGGATCAGGGTGTCTTTGGTTTGACAGCTCGTTTGGATAAGTCATGGAAGCAGAGAAGCTATTTCGTAGAAGCTATTTCGTAGAAGCTCCATGGAACATCCAAAATCCCTATTCTACAAAAGTGCCAGAAGAAAACCTAAAAGCCGTTGAATGAGATGGGAACTAGGACATAAACCTAAAAGTCGTTGAATGAGATGGGAACTAGGACATCTTAGGTTTTAAGTGCATAATTTGGTTTAGATTTCACTTGGAGAGGTTTGAGGAAAATTCGGCTAAAACAAAAGGGTCAAATTCAAATTCAATAGAATTTGCAAGTCACTTGGAAAGAACAGTAAGTTGAACTCAGAAACAAAGAACAACCCAACAATATTCCTCGCTTGAATACCAAGCGAAGTAATCCCCAAGATGAAGATTCAACATGAAAAATACAGTGAAGTCATCCTGTGGAGATTCAACAATATTCTCCCCCAAACTTGCCCAAGAATAAAGTACATGACTTCATTTCAGAAACTTTAAGGCATTGCAAGTATATGGATGCTCTTATACGTCGCCTGTACTTGTGCAAGAAGGTACATTTTCTTAACCAAAATCATAGGCAAAGCTATGGGGCTTGTAACCAGGGGGAGAATAATGTGTAGAAGAAAAAATATTAGTGCAGAATTCCTGACTTAGGTGGTGTAATTAAACACATGATCAGTTCTCTTCACTTGATTTTGGGCCTCTTTACTAGATCGATCATCCCTGGGCCTTTTGGCTTCATTTTTGTACGTGATGATGAGCTCTTAGCATCAAGTTAGGGTCAAGTCTAGCTGCCAAGCGTTAACCCTTTACCCAGCCCAAATTTCAGTCAAGTTGACCTTTTTCGATGTAAAGCCTAATTGATCCAACCCAACCAAAAATCATGTTTGGTCAGTTAGGTTGGGTTAGACCCAACCAAGGTGCAACCGTACTCCAAGGTGAAAGTTCTCTTTTCTTTCTGATTGCTAAATGTCAACCATTGATTTGGTAGTTCGCACCAATCAGACCACACTTTAAAGACACAGATCCAACAATCCAATGAGTAAGGGTTTTTTCAGAATGTGGATCGCTAATTGTAATTAGGCCACAAATCTGGTGTAGGATTTTCTTCTTTCAAATGGAATAGCTACAGTTGAATCCAGAGACTGTCTGCTTCATGTCCTGAAGATCAACAATTGGGTAGCCCACCAGATGGAATGAGAAAGATGATTTCATTCTTTCCATCAGCTCATGCCTGCAATGAATACTACAACTCAAGAACTTACTGAACATAAAGCAATACCAATGCATGCATAACAAATAAGAAAGCAGATTATTAAAAAGGTCTATAATATGGAAAGAGATCCTAGTATAGTTTGTAAACATAGAGTTTAAAGAGACTAATAACTTCAATATCACATTTAAAAGAAACTCAACTATTTAGTGTCAGGACCGTTTGATATACAATGTTCTGTCGTTCACTAACAGCTCGAGCTTTTGCTGTTTATGGTTATTAATAGAGTATCAAAGCCGGCGGTCGTATGCTCGAATCCCTAGGGACGTGTTTCTGTCCACATATGGTTGATTGGTGTGTTTTTGTCCACGTGCGGAGTCTTACATGTGAGGGGGGTTGTCAAGACCCTTTCCACTGTTCACTAAGCTGGTTATTAGTATTTAAAAGTGGTGAACCATGGAAATCTCAAAGATACAGACATTTAACTGAAGTACATCTTAAAATCTATAAACAATGCCCTTGGATCAGACCAAACCAACCCCGCACCCCCACAAACCCCCACGCCCCAGCGCAAAAAAAAAAGACATAAATACATAAACAACAAAAATATATGAAATTTCCTGAGTAATATCTTAGCTCCTTAAATGTGCAAAGGACTGAACAACTCTCCAAAAGGCTCATATATTCTTTAGATTCCCTTCCCTCAAATTACCCAAGCAAAAGAAGGAGGAAAAAAAAAAAAACAACAACAACAAAACAAAAGAAGTCGAGAACCCATTGACAAAAATCAAATGTGGGTTTTGATTAGTGGGTTAATAGGGTTTTAGAGCTTACATCATCCCATATAGAAATGAGATCCTCAGGAGAGCAATGCTTGGCCCTTTCAACGTCAATGATTGATTCCAATGTCTTGGGTTGCAAGGGTGTGAAACCTGTGGCGAACTTTGATCCTCTACAAAATCCAAGAGAAGCCCATTTGAGAAAATCATTGGGAATTTCCTGCCTTTGTTGCTGCTGCTGGTGTTTCTGTTGATTGATATGGTTTTGCAAAAGTAAGCTACTAAAAAGAGAGCTTTTGGATCAAAGGAGAAGATTAATGATGAGAAGTAGTTAGCTAGAACGGAGAAGAACACATAATTTATGTTGATATACAAGTTACCACAGAACAACAGAGTTTTTAGTAATGCAGAACCAGCATCACTTGGTTTGCACCATTCAGCCCACAGTTTAAAAAAAAAATTGAAACACTACTTCAAAATGCATATTATGCGTTTTATATGTAAAATCCGTGTCCCTGCCGGATCTGGGAATCATAGACCCCAGCTTTTTACTTTTTTTGATGAATATGACCAAAACACCCAAAATCATTAAACAAAAAAAAAAACACACACACACACACACACAAAGCACATTTATCTGTGGCATTTGTTTAGCAAAAACATACAAAAAAAAAAAAAAAAAAGAGTCATTTATTTCCACAGTTATATCATTGTCCACAGAAGTATTAAAAAAAAAAAAAAAAACATAAAAGAATAAAACAACCTCAAAACATCATTTTCTGCAGTTCTAGGTGTGGTCAGAAAATGGTTTTGTGTATAAATCTGCTCTAAAAAAAAAGCATAAAATACCTCTGCTAAGAAAATCTATTCTCATAATTTATTTTTCTTTGTCATGTTCTGGACATTTCCTTAGTTTACTGTTTGGGTACTTTAAGGTGGGGTGGTTACATTAGAGATGCTCATTAATCTCAAATCAGTTTATACTGTATGTACTCAAACATGTAGACTATAGAGAGTTTTGGGAGGCTTTAGTTTTCCTCAAACAAAATCATCTTCGTCCTCTTATATTTAGTATTAGCCCTAGCTATTGTTGCAAACTCCTAAACTTAATAGACCTGATCTTTGATTGCTTGCCAAAAAAAAAACAAAAGACAAAAACAGTAAAGTAATGTATTCTTCTTCAGAATGAAAGATTTAAAGTATCAAAGATGATGATTATGATGAAGATGAAGAAATGATGATTTATAAAGAGCAAATGAGAAATTTGAGATATGGGTTTTTTTACCTTGAAAAGATCGGAAGGCCGAGGTCGAACCATCCACATGGAGAAGCATCGCTGTCTTCCACGTGCCCAAGACGATGGCATAGACCTCGCGACGCTCTTCAAAATCATCATATCCTCGTCCTGAGGCGGAAGGAAAACACTATGAACTCTTGAAGTGGAGATATATCTCAAATTATTAACATGTCGATCGATGGGTATATCTTGTTATTAAAGATCCAAATGGAACATGCAATTGACACCGTAGCGGGAGAGAGAGCCCGATTGACATCTCAAGTTCTTTCTTGACACATGTTACCCTCAAACTGCCCTCAGGGCTCGGACTCATTTAAAGGTTAGAATCGCTTTCCTGAGTCCGAAGTCCGAACCAATCAAAAATGTGGGTCACTCCTCGTAAGCATTTTACATTTCGAACCATTTCGTAGGCAATTAAAATTTAGAGGAAACTACGAAAAAAATCTCCTTATGACCTCATAGGAATAATGAGGACCCAAAAGCATGTTGAAGACGGGAGAGGTCATTTGTCCTTTTTATAGGTTGCTCGATATCAACCATTCTGTAGTCTTAATGACGGTCTTTTTATTCCAGTTATTATCGAATGGGAGTGAAGTGAGGGCGCTGCAAGGACACCACCAGTCTGGATAATGGCGACATAGCTCCGGGGTCTTGCTGGTGACAGGCAGGAGCCTTGCAGATGCATGCCTAGGTTTTCATGCTAGAAAGCAACCCACCTCCAAATCATGGAGCACAACACCATCTCTCAAATAACATCTCATCATTCTCACTAAAAGGGGAAGTGCCTATCTTTCCACACCTCCCTTGACTCTTGAAATCACCAGATTCATTCCCAGAACAGAAACCTCAATCTCAGTGAAGTGGGGTTTTGGGTTTTCCTACAACATATCTGTTTCTGTAAAGTGGGGTATTGTGTTTTCCTTTATTTAAGATCAAAATACCTTCGACTTTGTAAAATGGGGTTCTTCCCTTTAATCTCAAACATGGAGATCTTTCACAGTTAATAGAAAATACGGTTTTGAAGAAATGTGTTGGGTTTTTTTCTCAATTCAAGTCCGTGCCAAATTTTTTAGAAGAAGAATTTGGATTTTCTTTCTTTCTCCCTCTTGTTGTATGTTAGCCACATGAATGAATGAACTCCACATTCCTATAAGATGTTCTCAATAGGAAAATCAAATCAAGATGTTTGAGCCATGATTTGTGGAGTGTGCTTGGAATTTTGTTGCGAAATGATTGGGTTCTGAAGGCAAGAGCTACAGGACCATTGACAGGTGCGGTGCTCACCGTTGCTCTATCCATTTCATTCATACGACCACCAACACCCAACATCATAAAAACAATCCAAAATGTTTACAACACTAGCTGAAATTTTATTTTAACCTGCGGTGGTTTTAAACTATGTGCTGATCGTGAATTAAAAAGGCAACAGTCTTAATGTTTAAAACATGATGAGTGGGATGGTGTGAATACTCTAGTTTGGTCTAGTGCCAATACAGGGAGTGGAGTGTGCTGTGAAGCCCCCATGCCCATCCAATTGGTGGTCCCAACTGGCGATAATCACGAAACATATTATTTTGAATGGTGGGAGTGGAGTTATCTTTTCCCCATCTTATATCTTGTCTCCTGCTCTTGGTATTCTTTCAATCATTTTATCGAACATCTCCCCTGCGTTATTCTCGCTGGGCTGCAGGAGAGATAGAGTGCTTTTTTTTTTCTTCTTGGCTCTAATGGTCGATATCGACCATTACTACTTAGCTTTAATGGTCGATATCGACTAGTTAGATTTTCTCCAACCTATAACTGTCTTATTCGTTGAACAAGATAAAATGGTCGATATCGACCATTATTACTTCTTCCTAATTATCGATATCGACCAATCTGTCAGTCAGATTTGTTCCAACATGTACTTGTCTTATTTGCTGAACACTACAAAATGGTCGATATCGACCATATCACAAAATCATTAAAAAAAAAAGACTGAAAAGGAGCTTGAAGACCCCTCCCATCTTCAACATGCTATTGGGTCCTCGTCGATCCTATGGGATCCTATGAGGATTTTTTCCGTAGTTTCCTCTAAATTTTATTTATAAATGATTATGCATGAGTTTTAGAGTCGGTAATTTAAAAATGATAATTGAAATGTGATTTGAAACTTCTATTTAATCTTTTACATCCTATATTTGGACAAATAAATCATGTAATATGTAACTTTTTTTTCTTTTATTTTCTTTATTATAGTACTTTTCTTGCATATATAAATGAGGAATTTACGAAAAAAAATCCCCGTAGGACCCCATATTGCGTACCAAAACACAATATTACGTTAGACACGAGAGGGGTCCTCTCGATCCAGTTCAATTTTTTTTTTAACTTTTTTTGGGATGGTCGATATCAACCGTTACAAAAAGAATCCAAACAAGTGTAACTATTCATCTTCTTCTTTTTCTTGTCCTTCTCTTTCTCCATTTTCTTTTTTCTTCTCTTCTATTTCAGTTTCTGTGACTCTCACCATCTCTACCTCATTGTTTTTCTTCTTTCCTATGAAAATCATCAGCATTTCGCCTTAAGAGTTACAAGTAACAAGAACCAACCAAAACCAAACAACTTCCCATCCCCTTTTATTGAGTTTTCATTTCTTTCATAAATGGAACTAATATCCACTCATACACCAACCCCAAGTTCAAATCCATGTAAGAAGGCCAAAAACGCCTCCAAGCTTAGCTCCGTGATACTAACCCTAATCCCCTTCAACCCCCCTATGCATTTCATTTCCCTCTCTTTTTTTCCCAAAAGCAAGAACTTTCTAACACTAAATCGGGCTAAAAAAAATCCTTTTCTTAGATTCTACCCTTTTCGCATTCATGAATCTCAAGCTCTAACTAATCATCCACTATTCCTCCAAAACGATCATCTTTAAGCTTTTACTACTAGCCACTGTACCAGCCTATTTATTTGTCGGAGATTCATTCAATTTCGTGTATTCTGGGGTGCGATTCCGATGAAAATGGTCAATATTGATCATTTCTATGAGAACAATTTTAAGTGAATGGCAATAGCTTTTGTCTTCAGTGAATATGATCGATATCGACATTCTTAATGTCGATATCGACCATATCGCAAAATGACGAAAAAAAAGAAAGAAAAATGCCACATGAGGACTCCTCCCGTCTCCAACATGATAATGGGATCTGGTAAACCATATGGGGTTCTATAGGACTTTTCCTGTAAATTCCTCTATATAAATTTGTTACTTTGAATTGGTTATTATGAATGCATGTAAATAAATGTATTTTTATATTTTATAAGTGATGGGTTTATTTTTAAATATTAAAAAAAAAAAAAAAAAAAAAAAACATGACTCTCCTGAGTCTCTGCATCGACTCTATCTGAGTCAATTTTTTTGCATTGGATGAGTCGAGTCCGAGTCACGAGTTTTCCAACCCTGGTGGTAAACATACGCGTAGGGTGATAAGTCCACAAAATTGGGTTATAAAGTCATCATTTCATGCACAATTGTTAAATTAATTAGTGCTAATTACATTAAAATTTCATGATTTCATTCATACGAACATCAAATTGAAATTTTAGTCAAAAATCAACAATCTTGTATGAATTTGTGAAAGCATCACCCCAAAGTCCCACCAATTAGACTTTTAATCTCTAAACATTGTAGCCCCATTGTATAGGGTCATTAGGCACAAAAGTGGCATTGAGTATGCCCCATGCATAGGATGCAAAAATGTCATTTAATTAATTATCATTGAGTTATTTGTTTTATCTTTGTAGGAAATTGTCATAGAGATGGGGCCCACACTGAGAGATAAAGTCTAGAGAAATGAAAAGAAGAAAAGGAAAGAAAGAAAATGGGGAAACCAACCCCATCACTGGGTGTGGATCGCCGTGCACACCCAGTAATGGGTGGTGGGCCACTGTTGCTGCACAATTCAAATAATTGTGGAGATGGAACTTATCTTCTAGGTTTCCAAAGATAAGAAACCTCCTTCATCTCTCTCAAGATTCAGATCTCAAATTAAGGAAGGAGATTTCTAAATAAGAAAAGAGTCAGAGTTCAAATTGGGTAGCTCTCTCCATGTGATTTGACACAACTCAAAACCAAAGAGATAGACACCCAAGATGATGAGGGAACCAGTTCAAAAAGGAAAAGAGATTAAAAATAAATAAAGAACGAAGAATCCAAAGGGCTCTTAGACGTCCACTAGGGGGCCCCACTCCCCCTTGGGCATCCCACACATCTCTCTCTATCTCTCATCATCTCCAGTAAATCCACACCTTTGGAAATTTATCTCTCGCTGCAAGAGAGATCTCTGATGGCGGGTGAGGCCTTGCCCCTTTACTAGCCTAATTTTATGGCAATTATATTTGATTCTATCTATCTATGCTAATTAGTAGGAGTTAATAAGGATAGATTAGTATTTTCCAAGGAATTAGGCATATTTTATAGGAATTAGACTCTTTGAGATTCCTAGAATTGTTTTGGGTGTTAGATGGACTTTTCATATTTAGTTAGTTTGTTAGAGGCCCCTAAAAGTAATTAGAACTAATATGAAGGGTTTCTCATGGAGAATTTGCATTTAAAAGACAAAATACCCTAAATGCCCATGTACTTATCCTAAACTACAACTAACCAAGAAGGGCTCTTTGGCCATTACACTTTCAGCCAAGTCTATATATATATATATATGAATCCATCACATCCCACGCCAATCCCATATCTCTCTCTCTCTCTCTCTTATTTTCCCTCCCATTTCTCTCTTCTTCCCTCTCTTCTCTTCCATTTCCCTCAAAAAAAAAAAATCCCCCTCCCTCCATCAAATAATTCTTAGATCTAGGGTTTCCAACATTTAGAGAGAAATGATCTCTCCAAGCTATTGCCATTTCCAAGTTAGAAGGCCCCTTTCTTCTCTAGATCTCCTTCTCTTCTACAAGACAAGGCAATTCCCAATCTAGCCCAATTTATTTGTAAATCTCTTTCCTCTCTTAAAATTCCCCTTATTTATTTTCTCCTTGGGATTTGGATGTAGGAGCTGTAGATCTTGATAGATCTGAGTTTTTTGGGACTACTTTGGGAATTGGTGAGCTTAGAGCCTTGGATTAGATAATTGGAGCTTGGATTTTGAAAATCAAGCCAAGAGACCTTGAATTGGACTAAGAGACCAGTACAATATATTCATTTAGCATAGATTTCATATTTTATTCCTTGAATTTTTTAATTTCTATTCATATGGATGTTTGACTGCTTAGATCTCTCTCTTTTAAGCCTTATTTTGTGGATTTTGGCCATTGATGGATCGGATCTCCCATTTGGAAGATCAATGGCCCATGGATGATGAGATTGTGATGGTTGGAGGAGTTTTCATGTTTATGTATGGTTTTGTGATGATTGGAGATGAGATTGACTAGTTTTGATAAAAATTGGATGAATTTGAGAAGTTTTAGAAATCCGAAAATCTGAAATTTGTGTGTACCCGGCCGACCACCCGTGCAAGATGTCGATCGGAGACACTACGAACTCCAGAGTTAACTGAGAGCTAGCTTATCAATCTGTTACAAAAATCCCAGTGTAGCCGGTCGACCGTCCTGGCTAGATATCGACAGGGTACATTGCCAATAGTTAAACGACTGACAAACCGGTCCCAACTACACTTGTGTAGTTGGTCGACCACCCATAAAGGATGTCGACCAGCCAAACTGCATCAAACTCAGGTTTGAGACCTGCCTGCTAGGTTGCAGTCTTTAAATCTCCTATGTACGCGGTTGACCACGGTACCCTAGTGGTCAACCGGGCACACAACCAGCTGAGACTGATCTGACAGACAGATCCCAGTTCATTCCGTGCCTTCGGTCGACCACCCTTGGTATGACGTTAACCGCGTGTACTGCAGGCAATGAATTCCAAACTATGTATTCTTTGTGGTTTGATCTAATGTGGGGCCCATTGACCTTCCATGTAGACTTTTATTGATGTGCCAAGCATGAGTTAAGAGTTGGGCTTAACCTTGATCCATGTGGCCACCCAAAATATGGTCTAGGGCTATAAATGGAATCTGATTCGTTCCTTAAAATTGGTTTTAGATGCCCGTAACTTCAGAGCACCAAATATACTTCTTTTGGCATCTAAGATTTCCTTAATGATGGAATTTGGGGAAGTGAAACCTTGGTACTTCTTTTGGCATCCGAGATTTCCTTTAATGATGGAATTTGGTGAAGTGAAACATTGGACCTGAAAATGTGGCATTGACCTAGGTGAACCTTTGTTATTTCCTCCCTTTGATTAGCATGGATGTAAGATGATTAGAATCTTACTATGTAACGTCCCAAGATCCGGGTGCCGCGAATCCCGGGACATTAGGGGAAATTATCAAAAGAGAATCAGGAAATCCAAAAAAATAGGTAAATGCCAATCTCATATGAGCAAGTAAATGGGTAATGCCCTTCAATTTAGTTTCACTTAAAGGATTACAAAGGTACTTTTCAAAATTAAACTAAGTACAATCTTAGGCCAACACGACCATCTACAAATAAAACAAGGAAAATAGCATACTCTAAGTGATAGAGGCCTCTTAACGCACCAACTACATCACTCTCTAAACCCTGCGACAACGGGACAGCCACCAAACAAACAGACTGGTAACAAAAGAGGGCATGTGCCTGAAAGCACCAAAGATTGGGTCGGGCTCATAGAGCCAGGCAAATAGGCATGTTTAGAACACAATACATTACAATAACATGTAGGAATAAGGCTATACTTGATCTCAGTTGTACATGCATGATTACTATCTCATTAATAAAGATAAGATATCAAAGTGCAACGAAAAACGGTGTGGAGTGTAGTGTATAAACAACAAAAGAGATATGGATAACACAATATAACAGATGTCTGATACAACATGTCATGTGAATAAAAGAAGCTATCATCATCAAAATCGTTTCATAATTATAGTTAAAAGATATCCACAATGTAGACAGCCTAAGAGTATCATCATTGGTAGATTAGCTATATCATAAACATGCACATAAGTAATAATAGTAATAAAGATAACTTGGGGGTAGTTCTACCAAGTCATTTCCTATGTACCTCGATCCAACAGTATCAATGTTTGCAGCTAACAACACTATGTAACAATATTCACAATGTCATGATAATTATTCCATCCTATATACATCTATGTAAGTTCATAATTGTACGTCCGTAGTTGTAATACAAGGAACATGGGAGGTCGGAGCCACCCCATCGCCATCGTTCCATCAACCGTCGATGAATATTAACCATGGGGGTCATGGACACCCATCGTTGTCATACCATCGAATAGGATTGTACGCCCGTATCCATCTTGTCTATCGATATCCATATCTATCATATATCTCATCCTCTACACCCAGCTCCCGCGTGTCTGGCTGTCTCAGTACCCCATAAGTACCTATTGTGCTCACATACCATCTATTATATCCATCATATCATCATATCATCATCTCATAGTGTACCCAATTTGAGCTCCAGCCTTCTCAGTACCCCATAGATACCTACTGAACTCAAATCTCATCATCGTATATCATCCGTATCATACTAGTGGGGGTATTCCAAACTGGATCTCCTTATTGTCTTCATGTGGGACGATATTAGTCACGGGTATGATTCATGGAGTTTGGGTGCCGCTAATACCCCTTCGTGTCTCTCAACAGTTAATGACGCATTCTCTCGTATACTTCACTTCTCTATACACTTAATTAATATTATTCTGTCAATTAGCCCGTTCATCAATATCTGCCATTATGTTCCATAATCTATATCAGAGCTTCATGTGTCATGCCCTGACTTCTTACTCAATACGGAACGTGTTTGTGAATCAAAGCCTAAGTGCAATGCCTTGATTCCTATTGCTCTTGGAGGTCTTACATTCACGGTTCGGACCTACCAATTAGCCTTTATGTCCATCCATAACAATATAGGCACTGTATGCCTTAATCTACCATAATTGCTGCCCCTCTCTTTATGTCCAGGTTCCCACTTTGCCCAAAACAATAACTAAAGGAGTCCTGGACGTTTTATTAAATATCCTTGGTGCTACAGCAGGTGTGTGACATTCAAGGACAATCGTTGGTGCTGAATTGGATTCCATTTTACAATCCAAGACCCTACTTAGGTGGCTACATGAGTTAAGGTTAAGCTTGGCTCTTGAATCGTGTCTATCGTATCCCGAGCAGTCCAAATGGAAGGTCAATGAGGATCACATATGATCAAATCATCAAAGAAATAAAATCTGGAATGTTGATGTCTGCAGTGTGCTCGGCCGACTTGGTGGGTACCCCGGTCGACCTAGTGACAGCGGGGCGATTGCTCATAAACCTGGCAAATATGGGATATGTAGTGTGGAAGGTCAACCAGGCCATTTGGCCAGTCGACTTTCTACACAGAAGCACCTGAAGGCATGTCCTGTGAGGGGTTCCCAGTTATGCAGTGTACCCAATCGACTTGGTACATGGCCAATCGACTGATTACACTGATATGATGTAGATTAACCTGACAGACATGCTCCCAGTTATTTGGAGTTCGTAGTGTCACTGGTCGACTTGGTCCTTGGCCGGTAGACTAGGTGCACACGAATTCCTGAATTTCCAGGTTTCTGCCCTTTTCATTCTATCATCAAATTTCCATCTATTTACATCAATTTCATCCCAAATCATTACAATTCCACCTTTATACATCAAATCCCTATCATACATCATCATCCTATCACAAATGGACCATTGATCTTCCAAATGGGGGATTCCCATCTATCAATGGCTAAAAACATATAAAAGGCTTAGAAAGAAGGTCCACACATCATAGCATTCATTCAATCATCCATTTACAAAATTCTAATCAAATAAACATACAAGCCATATATTATCAATCTAAGCATGTTAATCAAGCAAATCAATGAGTCTAAGCATGTCTACCTGCCTAAATGGGGAAAAACCTCCTCAAATAACTAAGCTCCACTCCAACCTCCTAGGGTTCCCTTCGAAGGCCAGATCTACGTTCCCTACACCCATTCCTCAAAGAGAAAGTGAATTAGAAAAGGGAATTCTAAAGGAATTGGTATATTTACATGGAATTGAAGAAAGAGAGAGGATGAAAGTTACCTTGAATTGGAGAGGGGAGAGAGGTTTAGGAGATGAGATGAGTTCTCTAGCTTGGAGATGGTTGGATCTTGATAAGGTCCTTGCCTCCTTAGAGTTGGAAACCCTAGATCTAGGAACTTTTGGAGGGAAAGTAGAATGGAAGAGAAGGAAGAGGAGAGAAATGAAATGATAGAGGGGGAGAAGTGAATTTCATTGGATGGAAGATGGGTTTCATTATATAGACTTTAGTTTGAGTCAAAAGACTAAGTGCATGTTTGGGAGGTCTAATTTTTCCCTCTATTTCTCTATTTCTCTAAGATGGATAGACGTTTGGAAAAAATAAAGTGTTTGGCACCACCTTTCAGCCTCTACTCATTTTTGAGAAGTAGAGGCAATGACTACTTTCCACAGCCCCCTTGATGAGGTAGTTGAGAAATAGAGGGAAAAAAGAAGAGGCGGAGCTACAGTGTTTTATGCATAATCATGCCCAGTCCCTTTTTTCAAATTTTCTTCAAATCTGAGAGCCTAATCAAGATCCAAACCATTGAAAATGTTTACAAGGTCAAACACGGCAATATATCCAAATTTCAGTCATTGAATCATCACCAATCTCGAGATATGTGCCACAAACCATGAGTCATTGGATATAATTTGTTATGATCTGTAGGCCCCAAACACAAAATCAAAACCGTTGGATATGTTTGGGAGGTTAAAAACGACTATGGTCAATTTTGATCATATAATACCTTGTGAGTCTCGAGATATGTGCAAAACAAAAATATCATTGATGTATTATGCTCAATATTGCATTTGTCCATGAGCAGTAAACTGTTTCAATTTTTATTATTATTTAAAGGCGTGTAAAATAAGATCTAAACTGTTAGTAATGTTCACAATATCAAACATGACCATGAGACAAAATTTCATCCGTTGGATCATCACCAATCTCTAGATATGTGTAAAAAAGTCAGCCATTATGTATAATTTTGTGGATTATGTGGGCGTCAAACACAAGATCCAAACCGTGAGATCTCTTTGGAAGGCTAAGCATATCCATATGGTCAATTTTCATGGCCTAATACCTTGTGAATCTCAAGAAATATGTGGAAAAACTCTCAACCGATGATATAAAAATGTCTATTTAGCATAGACCATTGCATCACTAAACACCTCCTTTTATTTTAACCTCTTTTGTCTATGGCTCTTGTTTGTATGGGTCTATATTGAATAGTCTTTAAGAAATAGACTAGTAGTCCCAAACATGGCCTAAGATGCCCTTCTTTGGTTATGTAGGCTAAGGATATGGATGAGGGTATTTAGGGTAGTCTAGATGTAATGACTAAAGAGCCCTTATTTTGGTTATTGAAATAAAAGATAATGATGATGGTAGTTTAGGTACTTAGGTTTGCTAATGAAGGAAACTAAGGGTATTTAAGGTATTTGGGTTTCTAATTTGGAGGGAAATTGTTTGGGGGTCAATTGTCCTAAGTGCCCTCCTCTACTTAATGAGTCAATGGATAAGGATCTGGGCATGTTGGGTATTCTAGATAATTAGCACAATTCTCCAAGGAAAACCTTCATAATACTTAGGGTTTACAACTTGGGGCTTCTAACCCACTAACTAACTCTAGGGTGTTCAACTAGACCTTTAATGATTCTACAAATCTCAAGAGGGTCCTAATCCTATAAACTAGGATTAATTAATGTGGAATTACTCAACTATTATCGCTAATCGCCTATTAAATAGGGAAACCTAGGGTTTACTTGGTCAAATTAGGTCCCACTAGGGTTTCTCAAGAGGCGGGGCCTCACATATTAATTACTGTTCACTCTTGTCTTTACCATTGTTACACCTAATTAATAAATGGCTCCTCATATATTAATTACTGTTCACTCTTATCTTTACCATTGTTACACCTAATTAATAAATGGAAATGGAGGACCTGTACCTAGGATTCCTAGAGGTGACCCGGTATGTGTATGGAGATCACTTTATCTGTGTCTGTTACTAGGTGGGCTATTCTATGGCTTAAGTAATTGATGGATGAGATAACCTTGGAGTAAATGGATGGATTACTTATTCTAGGGACCCATTTATGGATGAGACATTAAATGGATCCATATGGATGATTGTATAAATGGAAATGGAAATGCTATGAAAATGAATGATGATCATGATAATAAATCATGCATATGGAAATGAACGATGGATATGGACTATGTTGTGGATTGGACTATGATACATGTGACAACCTTGCTTATGCAAGGATAGCCTAGCCAGACACTGACCTATTGTATGGTTCCTTGTGAGTCGACATAAAACATTCACTTGGTTGATATGAGCTTAGCCTTGGCATTGATCACCCTTGATAAGAGCTAATTTTATATAGCAGCCATCATGATGTGCAATAGAAGTGGATGTACGCCATTGGGTATCACACGACACTGCAGATACTGTTATACAACTGGTTGATCCACGTAAATTAGGTAATGGCCGGGCTATTAGCCCCTGCATTTGCCTGCCGCAACTCGAAGGTAGTACGGGAGGGCCGCAATATAATATCCCTCGGTGCCAGTCCATGTGAATGTGCCTCATAGCTTAGATGGTTAACTTTATGTTGATCCATATTGATATATATTGTGCACGATTGACTAGTATTGTACCTTTATTACACAATTAATCATATTACTGTCTTTATTCCCTTTTGATGCATCCATACTATGTTATCTGTATATTGTGCTACCATGTCCTTTGGATCTGACCCATTATTTGATGCGTAGGTATTATTACTGGCCCCGTTCCCAAGGTTGAGGCATTCCTTGAGGCACCAGTAGCAAAGGAGTACGGGTGGGGCCTGGTTGACCCAGAGGTGGCACCGGAGGATGGAGAGCCTGTCATGGGGATTGAGTGATACCTTCTTTTGGGGATTTGGGTGACCTTTGTGGTGAGGTTAAGGGCATTTATTTTTGATATGTACCTATTAAATTTTCCACTTTTAGATCCAGATTAGACTTATGCCCTTATGTCTGCTTTATGAGGCCAATACCTTATTATTTGTTTCCACTTATATAATATTTGCTTCCACTATTTTCCATGTGATTCCGCAATTAACTGTTGTTAAAAAGTTTTAAATTGGACCTTACTGTGGACCTATGATCGTGAAGTTCCCAGTTTATTCGGGAAATAGCCCGCCAAATTCGGGTATCATGGCGGTAAACTTGGTATTCGAAATTGGAGTGTTATATTTTATGGTATCAGAGAGGGCAAGTCTCTAGAAAATAAAATACACTAGAAACTTTAGGTTGGGGTGAGGACTTGTGTGGAGATTACGTTTAAGAACCATTTGGTTGGGTAGTTATAAGTGCAGTCCTAAGTGTTGGACTTGAACTAACCAAATTATTCTTTCTTGACAGATGTCGACGGGAGATGCTTCCAGTGTACCAGAGGTTGGCGAGCAGTCCAACATTGAGCCGAGGTTCCAGCAAGCTAGGACATTTAGTAGAATTTGTGACTCGAAAACGAAGGTCGCCGGGACCTCAGTTTGATTTGGTCAAAGAAGAACAATTGTAGGTCACGAGAAGAGCTTTCCAATAAACTTAAGATCAGAATTTTTGGAAGTTGGTGGCAGAGGTTGTGATTTTTGGAAACACGGGTAAACACCTCGAAAAGGGCGTCGGGGGGTCAAACTGGGCTTTCTGGTCCTCGGATGAGCTTGAGCTGAACATAAAAATTATTAGGCAAGTCAAGATATAAATTTTTAGTCCAAGAATGACGTGTATCGAGGCTCCAAAGAAAAGTCAATTATTTGGTCAAAGTCTTTTAATTAAGACAGAAATTGTCAGTTTGAAGGGGTTTCAGGGCCTCAAACGGATTCAAGTTGAATGCGAAAGTTGTTGGGCAAGTAAAGACTGAACTTTTGTGTCAAGATGATGATTTTTATACGAATCCGAAAATACCCATGAATTACCCGAATTTCTAACCTGGGCTTAGTAAAAGTCAAACTCTCCAAGGAACCTCTCAAAACTCTCTGCAACTGACCTGAGCCAAGTTCTAACCCTTAAAACACATGATTGGCTTCTAATCTCACTTGGTAACCCTAACCATGAAATTAATTAGTGTTAATCCTAGGGTTAAGAGGTTGGGTCCTTACAGAGAGGATGTTGAAGGCATGGTGTGTGAGGACCCGTCCTTAGAAATACCTAGTGGGACCCAATTTAACCAAGTTAACGATATGTTATCCTATTTAATAGGTGATTGGTATGAATAGTTAGTAATTCCCATTAATTTAGCCTAGATTATAGGGTTAAGACCCTTGTGAGATTAATAGTGGTTTTCCTAGAATGAATTAGCCAATTAGCGGCCTTAGCTGTAATCCTAACTATAGATGGGTTTTCCTTAGAGAGTTGTGCAATTTATCTTAGAATAACCCAACTACCCATGGCCTAAATACGAGAGTACTCTAATCCTTCCAACCACACCTTTTCCCTCCTTTTTGGAAATCACAATACCTTAAATGACCTTGGCCTTCTTTATTCTCTACCAAGTATATATGGGCACTTTTGTCATTATAAATAGCCTATCTTTATTGCTCTTAGGCTCCTTTATTCACGACCACTCATTTGAGAATACTTTAATCATTAAATAGGAATACCTAAACTACCCTAGTTCCTATCATTTAATTCTATTAGCAACCAAGGTCCCTTTGGTCATTCCATTTTAACCTTCCCTAAATACCCCCATCCTTATTTTAAACTTCTACTAGCAAGAGAGGGCATTTTAGACTATGGCCCAACCAATTTCTATAAAAGAAACCCCTCTCATTTCACTACAATTTGCCTCTCATCTCTTTCTCTCTAAGTTAGAGATTAGGGTTTCTCTTTCTAAATCTTAGCCCTACAATTACTAGAAGCAAGAGCCCATCTACATCTAGTCATCTACAAGCTAAGGAGCCCATCTTATCTCCTAGATCTTTCTTCCTTCTACAAGTAAAGGTAATCTTCATTCCTTCTTTCCAATTCCGTTGTAGCATAGTTCTTTCTCTTAGAATTTCCTTTCTTATGCATTTCTCTATTTGGGAATAGGTGTAGAGATTGTAGATTCAGCTATTGGGGTGATCATAGAGCTACTGGAGTGAAGCCAAGCTATTTGATGAGCTTTCTTCCTAATTAGGCAAATAGACATGATTAGATTCTTTAATTAAATTGATCAATATGCTTATTGTTGATTACTGTCTTTTATGGTTATTTGGCATGATTTCTGTATTTGGATGGTTGATTGGATGATATGATGTGTATAATTGTTAGTCTAAGCTCTAGTATTGTGTTTTTGGCCATTGATGAATGAGAATCCCCCATTTGGAATATCAATGGCTCATTTGTGATGAGATCATGATGTGGGAGGTATGTTTGATGTTTGGAGGTGATTGGTGAAGATCGGGGATCCATCTGATGGAGTTTTGATGATAAATGGAAGATGACAGAATCTTAAAAATTAGGGTTTCGTGTGTACCCGGTCAACCTGGTCACTCAGGATATTGACTGAGCACGTAGGGGACTTCCCCTCAACTGAGAGCAGAAAATCACTCTTAGGGTACATGATGCCCCGGTGTATCCCATCGACCGGCCAAGGGGCCCAGTCGACCTGCCACACTCAGGAACCCCTCACCGGCCAGATTTTTAATAGAATTTCCACAGTGTACGCGGTCAACTGGAGGACCCTCCAAGTCGACCAGGGACACTGCAGATTGTTTTTTTTTGAATCCCAGTTAGCTGTCCACTTCCACAGAGTACTAGGTCGACCCGTGGGCTCATGATGTTGACCTAGTACACTGTAAACAATGATTTTCCAAATTAAGTTTCCTTTTATGATGTGATCATGTCGTTGACCTTCCATTTGGATTGTTTAGGATACGCTAGGCACGAGTCAAGAGCTGGGCTTAACCTTGACCCGTGTAGCTGCCTAAGTAGGGTCTTGAGTTGTAAACAGAACCCGATTCAATTGTTTTGGATGTCCTATGAAGATAAATACCCACAAGAGCACCAATGATACTTAATAAGGACTCCGTGATCACTATCTTAGGTGAAGTGTGATCCTAAACCTGAAGAGAGAGGCAGTGATTATCGATGGATTTGCGATATGTGGTACTTATGTAGATGAGAACGGATGCTGAGGCTGGTTGATTTGGTCCGAACCTTGGATGTTGGCCTGGAGATGTACTATAAATCAGGGCATTGCACTTAGGCTCTAATCCATGATCATGGTTCGTATTGGATGAGATGTCAGGATATGACAGTTGAAGTCCAGACCTATTATATTGGGAACTTAATGGCAGGTATTGATAGATGGACTGTATAATGAGATAATACTAATTAAGCGTATAGAGAAGTGGAGTTTACAAGGGTATGCATTATCAACTATTGGGAATCACAATGATGGATTAGCTATACCCAAATTCCATGCCTCTTACCCTTGACTACTATTATCTCATATTAAGGTTAATAAGGCCATCCAGTTCAGAGTACACCCACCTAGTGGTCTGTAGGATTTGTGGATGTACGAGTGGTCTGCTGAGGGTTATGATGCCGGCATGGACATTGATATTGAGATATGGTTTGGTTGACACAATAGGCACCGTGTGGGAGGGGTACTGAGATCGCCGGCGCTCGGACCGGGTGTGTGGATGAATATTGATGTTGATCTAGCACGTAAGACCAATGGCTGTGACTTGGCTGTAGCTATGGATATTGTTGGTTGAGATAGCACGTAAGACCATGGCTGAGACTTGACTATGGCTATGGACATTGATGGACTCTTGTATGCTCCTATTCGATGAGACGGCAGCGAGGGGCTGGCTCTGACCCCCCACATCCCTTATACTTCAACTTTGGACGTACCTTTGTGTGCTCTTGTGGATATATATTGGATGTATGATTATTATATATTATGGAGGTATCTTTAACTGCCGACGTTGATACAGTTGGATCTAGATACGATTATTACGGATATGGTAAGGCTACTTCCGCAGGTTGCTTCTGTTGCTGGTGACTCTGATGTGCTTGTATGATTTATATGATGTCTTGTTGATGATGACTTCTTTTATCTACTTGAAATACTATATTAAACGTCTGTTATATAAATATCTTGATTATTGTTCAGGCACTACAATCCACACCATTTTCTATTGCACTTTGATATTCTATATTATTATCGAGATACTAATCACACAGATACAACTGGGATCAGGTATGATCTTCTTCCCTATCTATTAATATAATGTATTGACATCTAAACATGTCTATTTGCCTAGATCATTGAGCCTGACCTAATCCTTGGTATTTTTAGGTATCTTCTCCTTCGCTTTCTTTGATTGGTGGTTTACTTGGCGGTTGACCTGTTGCCGCAGGGTTCAGAGAGTGATGCGGTTGGTGCATCGAGAGGCGTCTATCGTATAGATCTCTATTCTTTTCTTTTCTTGTAGCTGGATATGTCTGTTAGTTTAATTATGGAAAGTATAGAGATCTATACGACAACAAGGTCCGTAAGTTTAATTAGCATCTGTGTCCGCCTAAGATTGTAGTTAGTTTAATTATGGAAAGTACCTTGTAATCCCTTAAAGTAAAATAAAATTTTAAGGCTTTGTCCGTTTACTTGCTCATATGAGATTCACACTTATTTGTATTATTGGATTTTCCGCTTCTCTTGGGTACTTTTCATAGAGCCCCGAGATTTGAGGCACCCGGATTTTGGGGCGTTCCTCGAATCTCGGGGCGTTACAAGGTGCGAAGGCTATATCCTGTTTATCATGGAGGAAAAACAGTCCAAAGGGGTGGATGAGATTCCAATGGTGTGCAAGTTTCCAGATGTGTTTCCTGCTGAGACTCCGAGATTACCTCTAGGTCAAGAGATTGACTTCATCATCCAGTTTGTTCCTAATATAGCGCCGATATCTAGAGCTCCTTATCATAAGGCTTCAACAGAGTTACGAGAGTTAAAGATCCAGCTGCAGGAGTTGTTGGACAAGGGATTCATCAGACCTAGCATGTCCCCGTGAGGTGCACCAGTTTGAAATGTGGGAAAGAGGGGATTGAGACGGGTCAATATAAATTAAATACGTCAAAATTGATTCCACAAATTGGGCTGATTTCACAAATTGAAATCAGTTAGCCTTTGAAAATAAGGAGTCACATAGGTTCTTGTGGAATCATGGGTTCACAGCCTTGCTTCTTATCGACGATGTGAAAAGAGCCTAATAGGAGATCCGGGGAGAGGGAGAGAAGAGATCAAAACTGACGGAGGGAGGAGAGGAAGACGTAGGGGTTGCGTGTTTGAAATCTTGTGGATTGTGTAATGTGTTAATATGGAGAGAGGGGCCAACATAAATTAAAAATGTCAAAATCGATTCCACAAATTGGGCTTATTTCACAAATTCAAATCAGTTAGCTTCATATATTATAATTGTCTTTATTCCCATCTCCTTATAAACTTCAATAATCCTATGGGGTTTCTCACTGTCCTCTTTTCTTCATCAAACATTGAGATTGTGCGATCATTGAGGCAAAGAAGATTTGTACAAATCCTTCTATGAGCAGATTTTGCATGTGATATTGTAAAAATGTGGTAGGCTTGTCACCATTTTTATTTTCATTAAATAAAGGGCTTTAATCTGAGTTCCATTATTTAGGTGGGCAACAGATATCGGCATTTCTGGCTTAGGATTTGGGTAAGAAAAAACTGTTAACTACTACTTTGCAATAGTTACAAATGCTTATCACCCTCGCTAACATACAGTACGCATGACTGGCTCTAAGTAGGGGATTCTGTTGACAATTATAAATGATATCTTTGATTTCCAAAGTTCCATGGATGAAATAACTCTTTTCAATAGAAAACGGTAGATCCATCGGGATCATTGTAGTGGTTTGGTGACTGTAAGCCATTTTCAACCATCTAATTCAACACCCCAAATCAAATGCCTTGGATGGGTGACAGAGATGAGCATATCTTCCAAACAAGGGCTAGTTTACAAAACTCATTTGCTTGACCCAACTTGTGTTCTTCACGGTGAGCAGTGGGAAGTCGTTTGCTCATTTGATTTGTACAGCCCTCATAAGGAATGTACATATCATCTAGCCTAGCCCCATATACTTCATTTCACTATTTGTTAGAGATAGGGTTTGAAGTTTAAATCTAAGACTGTATCTAAATTGTTAAGTTTGTTTTTTGGTTTTTGTTTTTTGTTTTTTGTTTTTTTGTTTTTTGTTAGATGTCTGGATATATGGTTGATAATTTAGTTATTGAGATTCAATCAACCCAACAAAAAAACGTTTAAAGAACTTCAGGGGTGTGGGATCACTTTTTAGACGTAGAACAAATTAATAGAAAACCAACTAAGGAAAAATGCAAATATTGTAATCATGTTTTTTTAATGCAAAAGTAGCGGAGGGACCAGCCATATGTAAAGGTATTTGAAAGCAATATGTCCTAGATATAAACATCGTGATACAAAAATGCCGGAATTGAGCTTCGTATTTGAGAAAGGTGCTGAAGGAAATCTAAAAGTACGTAAATTTGAACAAGATTGGACTAGACGTGATGTTGCATTAATGATTAATATTGAAGAACTTTCTTTTAAGTTTGTTGAGAGTAAATGGTTTAGGAATGTTATGAGGAGCGCACAACCACTTTACATACCCATTTCTCGTCATATTGTACGGAGAGATCGTTTGATAATATATAATGAGAGAGAGAAAATTGAAAGAAGAGTAAAAATTTTTAGGCACACTAGTTTCTCTTACAATGGACATGTGGACTTCAAATCAAAAGTTAGGCTATATGTGTTTGGCGGCACATTATGTTACTGATGATTGGAGATTGAGAAGAAAATCTTAAGTTTTTCCATGATTGAGCCTCCACATACTGCAGTAGGACTTGCTGATGCATTAGCAATGTGCCTTTTAGAGTGGGGGTTGGAGACTAAGGTAAGCACGATTACTCTGGATAATTGTTCAACAAATGATTGTGCTTCTACTCTATTGAAGGTCTAGTTTTCTAACAATGGGGTTTTATCATTGAATGGATTGTTTTTTCATGTTCGTTATTGTGCACACATTTTGAATTTGATTGCCCAATATGGCTTTATGAAATTAAAAATGTGATTGCTAAAGTTTGTGTGACTGTAAAATATATTAACATCCAAATCACATAAAAACAAAATCGATGAAATTGTTCAACAACTTCAGATGACAAGTAAAAAGGGTCTGTCCTTGGGTATAGTCACAAGATCACTACAACAATTTGCACTTTTGCCGGCGCTAAATAAGCGCCGGTAAAGGTCCATAAAACGCCGGCAAAAACCTTTACCGACAATTTCTCTTGCGCCGGCAATCCGCCTAGAAAAGCTTGCCAGTAATAACATTTGCCGGCGAATAAGAGGTAGTGCCGGCAAAATTCTATACATTGCCGACGTTTTATTTCGCCGGGAAAAGACGTTTATTTTGTCGAAAAAAGAGTTTATTTTTTAAAAAATAAATGTTAGAAAAACTTTTTCTGGCGTTACTTTGCGCTGGGAAAAGTGGTTTATTATTTCAAAAATAAATTTAGAAAAACTTTTGCCGACGTTATTTTGCTCCAGGAAAAGTGGTTTATTTTTTAGAAACACTTTCGCCGGCGTTATTTTGCACCGGGAAAAGATTTACAATTTATGAAAATTATTTTTTCAAATTTTTTTGCCCGCATTTTTTCTCACCGGGAATAATTTTTTTTTAAAATATAATTTTCTTTATTTATTTGATTTTTAATTTTCTTTTCCTGTGTGTCACATGAATAAATTAAAATTGCTAATTCCATTATTCAAGACCAAATCTACTACGCACCCAACATCCATTTCCATTCCAAAATCATCAAAAAATTAAACAAGAAAATTCATTCGACTTCATATTAATATTCAAACATCCTTTCAACATTGAAAGAACTTTACCATTACCATTACGAAATTAAAAATAATGCTAACATTCTACTCTGTAGCAACATTCAAATGCCAATGAAAATTTACACATTCATATATGATCATTTTTTTGTTGCACCATTCCAACACCTGCACCATTGTTTTAAAAAACTTCATGCATCCCATTTTAACATATAGCAATCTATTACTCCTAGATCTTAGGCAAGCCATCATGCTGAAGTATGTCAGCTCTGCCATGTGATTCACCAAAAGCCCGAGAAGAACTTGCAGTTGTATCCTTTTCAGTGCCAACTTGGCATTGTTTTTGTTCCACAGAATTGCTCATGCCATTGAAAGATGGAATTCCAGAAGGGGATGATAAAAATGATGACTGCTTCTTCACATCACTACTTCCATCTAAATATCAAGACATGTAAAAGTAACACAATAAGATATAAGAAAGTATTGAGGTGCCAAATAAATATATCAAAATGTATAAGAATGGGTTGATGTGCAAAACAAAATCAAACACAAAAAAAGGATCTGCAATTCAACCAAAAAAGAAGGTGAAACCATACTTGAAGCAACCATATTTTCTGATCCTTTTCTAGCAGTGAAAATAGTTGATTTGGATGAAGTGAAAGTCCGAGATCCTAACCCTAGAGGGGGGTGAATAGGGTGATCTACATTTAATGACTAATTATGACCAATTTTAATTTCTTAACAATTAACTAGTCACATGTGATGATTAACAAACAATATGCGGAAGCTTAAACAAAACAATCACCACAAAGCAAACACTACTATACAAGGATTTATAGTGGTTCGGCCTCAATGCCTACATCCACTACCGACTTGTGATCCAACACCCCACTGGATTTTCACTATTTATGCTTTTGAAAAGGCTAAGCAATAACCTCTACAATATGCTTTCCAAGGCTAAGCAATAACCTAACAATGTTGTTTTTCTAGGCTTAACAACAACCTATACAAGATGCTTTTCTAGGCTAAACAATAACCTTTACACAATGCTTTTCTTAGGCTAAGCAATAACCTTTACAATTAAGAGATTTTCTCTCAAGTAGTGTCTTCACAAAACACTCTAAGAGAATACAATTAATCTCAATTACAATGCCTCTTAATTAGGCGGATATGAAATTTTAAATCAACTCACACAACACTGTATGAAATGCTAAGATGAATGCTCATGAAGTGTGTGTATGAAAACTTCAATCAAGTTTAAAATGAAGGCTTAATTAATGTATGCTTAATGCATTTTAAAGTTTAAAGCACACAAAGATTTGATTGAAGTGAAATGCAAATCACATGTATATAATACTAACTTGTTGATGATATGAAAATCAAAGACTCACAAGTTGTATGAAACTAATCAACACTAAACATGTGATGCATGTGCTATGTTGTTTTCAAAACCAAACTAATTTAACTAAGGTTCAAATGAATGAAAACAACAAGTAAAGATTCAACCAAGTAAATGAATCATGCTATAAAAGAAATCAAAGATTTTGGCTAAGCATGATTAAAGAAGATTTAAAAAACAAACTTGGTTTGAACTCAAGGGTGAAGAATCCAATACAACTTAGATCAAAGATTAAGTGAAGAATGGATTCAACACATCATAGTTATAATGCTAAAAATCATTTACCAATAATTTAAATAAAGCATATAACATATGATTAATAAAAGTAAAGCTTACTTAGAGATTTAACTTCATTAATCCAAGCTTTAGCTTTACTAATGACCCCTTGGTCTCTCTTACTTCATTCCCCTTTTTCTTGCCTCCAAACACCTCAAGGAAGGCCCTTTTCTCTTCTTTGATCAACCACTTTTTCATGGGAATGAACTCATATTTATAGTCAAAAAGTGACTTCTGACGTGTCCCCGGTCGACCTGGTACATGGCTCGATCGACCCGGGCTCAACGGTCATAAATCTGACCGTTTGAGAAAAAGCTGCAACGGCTTTTTTCCCGGTCGACCTGCAGTGTGGCAGGTTAACCGGGTCCATGGCCAGGTCGACCTGCCACACTGCGGGTCAACTGGGCTGGGACCTTTTTCCCAAAAATTGTATATTTAAAGTATTTTCTTGTGAGAACTTTTGGGCCATTAAACCAAGCTTGGAAACATGATTTTAATTCAATCTAAGTGCTTTTAAAATCATGAAACATAAAAGCCTAAAATGATTTGAAAGATTTAAAACATAGGCTAGCTTGATTCATAAAACTTCTTTTTCAAAATAAAATGCATCCAATGAAAACATGCATGAAACATATGATTTACAAGATTTAAAACAATGCATGAGTAAATCAAGATTTCAAGCTTTTCTAAATCAATGCATGTGTGAAAATTCAAATGATGATTAAAAAGATAATGCATCCATCAAATTGCAATTTACAAAATCCCTAACATGAAGTACATAATCTTTCATCACGCTTTACTCCTTTTGTGAGAGATGTTGTGGTACCAACCATTGGTGATACAGAGCGATCAGACATAAAAGACTTCTTCCTTTCTATTATATTTTGTTTTTTCCCTTGCTTCAAGCCTCTTGAATTGTTAGAATAAGAGCTAATAGCAGACTGCAATTTAGCATTTGAATCATTGGTATTTGAGAGGCCTGAGATGGTGCTTTCGAAGGATGGATTTTTGTTAAATGTCTGAATCAACCCCTATTTTCTTGTGACACCACTAGAAAATTCTCTAGTCAATTTTTGTTTCTGAGAAAAATCAAGTATCTCTTTGGCTTTTGGCTTTGAGTTATTAACAGTAGATGGCCTTGAAAGAGAATTTGAAAGAGCCAATGAATTGTATAGCTTTAAAAAAAAATTCACCTACCGAGAGATGAATTGCCTATACTTTCTACATAGAGCAAGTTACTGACCCAAAAACAGTGAAGTTATTCTCCACCAGTTGGCTTCAGTGATGCTTGATTTATTTTGTTCGTTACCTTGAAGCACAGTAGCCAAGTCAAGTGCAGCAAATTTTTGCCCATCAACATTGCTAGCTCCCATTGGTCCTACCAATAAAGATTCTATATGTTCCATGTTAAGTTCAGCAACTGGTTCTTACTAGGGTTGACAATTTACATTTTCTCTTGAATATTTAGAGTATCCACAACCAAACAATGAGTTGCCGCTTTGAGAATTAGCACATGGAGATTTCAATTTTGGTGTACTGTTTATTACATTAAAATCATTTGAGGAAGGAGGCTCTGATTGGTCAGACTTGTGGGAGAAACCTATAGTTCCTGAAGTAAAACCAAGACTATCCTGAAAAGAATGTTTGCTGCAAGTAGTTGGTCTGCTAACGTCATGCAACCTTCTCTTTCACACTGACAACCAATTATAAAATCAGGCTCTGTTTGATGCTGAACTGCCTTTTCAAATCCTTCTGCAGGAGAATTACTAGCCAAAGTTGAAGTATTCTTTCTATCAGAATCAACATTATGATCACTGACTGGTTCATTTGCATCTTTAACACTGGTAACACATGATATAATATAATCATGAAATTCCAATCTCTGCTGCTCCTCACATTCTTTTGAAGTCTTTTCGCCAATATCCAATGGGATGCTTTTATCAGAGGAAACAAAAACATCATGAACAGCAACCTTGCACTGTTCAGCATGAAGCTTACCATTATAAATGGTTCTACTAGATTCAGATGACAACTGTGGAAGCAACTCAATATTGTCAAATACCTCAGCTGCATCAGGGGTCCTCACAGTAGCTTTACTTTCAGCATTTTCAGAGAATGAATCATGACTTGGGCTGGCATTGAATAGATCACTTGTTTCACTATTTGTATGCTGCTCACATGCTCTGCTCTGCTCTTAAGTAGAGGTAATACCTCCACATCACTGGAAGATCAGTAGTTAGCATTCTTTCCATTGCAGATTTGACCAGAAAGCTCATCCTCAATTTTTTATTCAATGAATGACACAGTATGACCAAAATGCACACATGAGGTGCAGGGAGCAACACACATGTTGCAGTTCCCAGGTTCTTCTCTAATTTGTAGACTGTCATCTGTCGAACTCTTTCTAGTCTTTTTCTTAGCAGGAGATGGTTCTTGTCAAAAGACAATTCCACAAAAAACTAATCAATATAATGAAGAATACCAGAAACAAAACAACCACAAGCCTTTTGAGTTTCTTAGCCACACTTATGAAGTGAGAGAGAGAGAGAGAGATGATAAATCAGAAGATTCATGACCTATTTGTTGGAATTTAGAGAATCCCTCCTCAGTAGGTTTCCCAAATCCTCCAGTACATCAAAACACTCAGAATACTCGAATTGGAGAATTTGAAAGGCCACAAGCTTGCTAATAATCTACAAAGTTTCTGTTTCCAATACAAATTCAGTTTTGAACTTCGGTTAATCATTTCACATTCATCCAAATTCCTACCTTCTTCAGCTAGATAAGAATCTGATTGCCAAGAAGACTCGGCTCCTTTTGTGGCTAAAAGTTCACTTCAATATGACATCAAACAAATTCTGAAGCAAATTTCCTTGAGCAAAAATTCAACTTAAGCAACAGAAAAAAAAATTAAACCATCACAAATCTGATAAATGTAGCAGTAAAGGATATTATTTTTGTCATTTCAGAACCAGTGGTTTTGTTTTCTTGCTTCTTAAAGAAACCATAATAATATCTTCATGAATAACAAAGGAAAATAATAATCTCCACATGAATAACACAAAGGAAAAGGGGGGAAGAAAAGTGAAGAAGTTTGTTTTCATACCCAAGAACAAGAAAAACCCCATATGAACAGTCTTAGAAACCAAGCCCATAAGACCAACATTGCCTCCTCCATAAATGAGATCGATTTTCCTTCTCACCTGCGAAATAAAACAAGTAATACAAAACACACCCGCACATACACACACAAAAGATTCAGAGCCTTGACATAAATTTGCACCAAGAAGAACACCATTTCTGTTTCTGAATTGCTACCACAAAGACAATATTCTATTCAGGTTCAAACCTATTATCTACATGCATATTGACAAAAAGAAGAACAAGAACAAGAAGAAGAAGAAAGAGAAGAAGACTCAAAATCTTGGTGAATCATCCATGGTGAAAGCAATAAGAGGTTTCTCATCCGTGGTAATCTAACTTCCTAATTAAAGATTCATAATAATCTACAGAGAAACTAGTGTGCTATAATATATCAAAATTCGTAAAGATTACATATGCATGACTAATGCAAACAAATATTTATTATTTAGAAAAAAAGGAAAATACACAAAATACATATAGAAATAAGTGAGTCATGAAATGGGAAAAGAGAACATACACCTAATTGAATTATGATACTTTCATTTAAACTACATAATATCTAAACTAGACTTCATTCTAGCACTACAGTTGTAACCCAACTGTACTTTCCAATAGATTAATTACATGTTTTTTTTTTTTAAATAAACTTTTCCACATTGACAAGCAGCAAATTAGGCTGCACATCAAGAACCAGCAAATTAGGCTGCAAGGACAAGTTTGGAATAGGAATCAACTCCGAAGCATACGTGGCTTTACTTAAACAAAAACTTAAGATAACTTAAGATACATTCACCATGGCACAACAGAAAACATGTGACGAGACCAAGAAGTTATTTAAAAACTAAAATCATAATGAATAAAAGGATTATCTAGAGCATCGCTCCAAAACCACAATAAAGAATCAGAATAAATCCATACACAAGAAATTGTACTACAACCATAATAAGGTGAAACCAGGGTGCCATTTACAAGACATAATTATTATATAGTTTCCAAAGTAGATTTGATACAATCTTTCAGAATATTTCTCAGCCCATAGATTTTCTATACATTTTAGTATGGTGATTCAACCTAGCCCACAATCAAGCTTACTTCATAGCTGTGTGTTATCTGAACAAGTCTTTATTAAATCCTTGGAAAAGCACCTTTTTTCACAACATTGTAATCACTCCCAAAACCCTACAAATTATTCTCATTTACAAAATAACATTCCACCAAAATAAACACAAGAGTAGGTTTTTTTTTTAATGTTTATCCATAGAGAATCTACTAAAAATAAATCCCAGCAGAAATTGGGGTTTTTGAATCAAGAAAAAATAGGTCTTTTAATCGATTAACAATTTCAATGAAATTGAGAAGAGAATGGAAGAATTGATAAAGATTAAAATTATGTGAATGGAGCTTTTAAGAGGACGAATACCTTAAAAACTCTAAAGAGAGAGAAGATTGTGATTGAGATCGTGTGAAATATGCAAAAATAAGTATAATGCAAGGCCTAGGATTACTCATGGAACCAATTCCATTCTTTCACCCCAAAACCAAATCCAAATCTCACAAAATTAAAAACCCAAATCCAAAAATAAAAAAAAAAAAAAAAAACCTAAGTCCCCAAAAAATACAAAATGGAGCCCTGATTTCCATCTCTGTCCATATATTTGAGGACCCCAAAAAATATGAAAATGAAAAAAAAAAAAAAAGCAAAAGATTATACCTAGAGATTTTTGCAAAGAGCAGTTGCGGTCTTTAATGGCTGGCCCAGGCTAAGGAGGTTCTGGTAGGTCAGTCTTTAAGCAATCTCTCTGCTGTGACGAAACTGTTGTTGCTCAAATTAAGAGACATCATTTTCTTCAAGCTATCACTCTGCTCGTTGAAGGAATCCTACATTAGTGAGAAACTGAGAAGGGCGTAGTGATTCAAGCCTCTGTGTGGAGAACCCACTGACTGATTTGCAGAGAAGACAGAGCATTGGTCTGATCTTAAGTTGCAGAGGGTTTCGTCGCCAGATCTATGTGTTGATAGTCGCTAGAGTAAAAGCGAAAGAGAAAAAGAAAATCCGGGCTGGGCTTTGTTTGCATATCAACCACGCACGTCTCTCGTTGAAGATGGAGGAGGCGCATGGAGAACAGTAGGGAATGGAAGAAAGAATGGTGGGAAGTTTTTGGTTTTCAGAAATGGAACGAAAAAAAGGCAGCATTAGTATGTTTTGGCCCTGCTATTTTGAAAAAAAAATTAGAAAAAAAAACTATTCCCGACGCAATTACTGCGCCGACAAAAGTAAAATCAAAGGCGCCCCACATCAAAGAATTTGGCGGGTGAAATTCGCCGGTGAACTAGGTAGCTCACCGGCAAAAATATAACATTTGCCGGCGATTAAAAATTTTCACCAGTAAAACATTAGCTTTTGCCGACGAGAAAAAGAATTCGCTAGAGAAAGTCCAACCTTTGCCAGCAAAACTGTTTCGCCGGGAAAACTCTACCTTTTACCGGCGAATTAAGGTTTTTCGCAGTTAAAAGTTATACCTTTTCTAGCGTATAATGATTGCACCGGGAAAGAACGCTGGTAAAAGTGTAAATTCTTGTAGTGGATGGAACTCCACATACTCGATGTTAGAGTCGGCTTTGGAGTATAAACAAGTCTTTTCTCGTTTTGTAGCTCGAGATTCAAATTTTAAAGATGCTCCAGATATTCTTGAGTGGAAAAGTGTTGAATTGCTATGCAAGTTCCTAAAAGTGTTCTATAATGCAATAAAGTTGTTATTGAGAACAAAATATACAACATATAATCTTTTTTTCTCTGAAATTTATAAGATACAGATTTATCTCATTTCACTCGAAAAAAGTATGGATCTATCAGTTTCTTTAATGTCTAGAAGGGTGCAATTTTTTTTTTTTTTTTTATAAGTATTGGAAAGATTGCAACTTAGTGTTAGTAGCTGTTTTGGATCCTAGTTATAAAATGAGGTATTTAGAGTTTTTTTCTCCAAAGTTTATCATAACAATGTTGCAGAACATATCACTTTTTTTCCATAATGGGATAAATGCATTATACGAAGAGTATTTTGCACAGTCAAAGAAACAAGTGAAAGTCAAATAGCTGAGACTAGTATTTCAGCAGGGGTATTTGCTAAAAATGGTTCTGCAATGTTCGACTTAGACAAGGAGTATTTCAATATTGTTAATGTGGAAATCTCATATTGACATGTAAAGTCAGAATTAGATGGATACTTGGAAGAAAATGTTTGTTCTACCAGTTCTCATTTTGATGTTATGATTTGGTGGAAAATAATATTTCAAAATACCCTACCTTGGCAAGAATGGCATGTGTTATCTTAACAATTCCTATGTCAATAGTTGCATCAGAATCTGCATTTGGTACATGAGGCCGAGTGCTTGATCAATATAAAAGTAGGCTAGTTCCAAGCGCAGTGGATCCATTAATATGTATGAAAGATTGGCTGCAAGATAATTGTACTTTGATCAATATGTCTGATGATGATGATGTTGAAGAAGATTTTAATCCAGAGGAAATTGATTGAGGTGCTTATATTTATATTGCATGAAATTTGGAAATACTTTTATTTATTTATCATAGAATTATTTTACTTCTTTTTAACATTATTCATGTGAATAGTTTTCCTTCAAGACGCTAATGAAATATATATCAGAGTGCAATCTATTCATTATGAATTGATTTATAATTCTAGTAAGTGTTTTATTCTTATCTAATTTCCTTGTTTATGATTTATATTAACTAAATTTAATAATTAAATTTCTAATTCACATTAATCTTTTGACACTTTGTAGCAAGGAGTGGAGTAGCTATAGGATTTTCAAAAGTCTTTATATTTGATGATTATAATTCGTGTGGTTTATTGTATATTTTGATATTATTTGATGAATGGTGGGCAATTGACTCTTGTATAAATTTCCATGCAATCAACTCTTGTCATATAAGGTTTCATTGTGCATTGAAGTCTTTTTTTTTTTTTTTAATATACATTGGTCCATCTATATAGAGAGGCCTGTTTCTGATGAAGAATATTGTTGACACAAAAAATGTCACTTTGTCTTTTCATACCCTTTCAAACACAAAAAAAAGCTACATGAAGCTGCATCCGACTACAACGGGCAATGCTACTTCAAGTATCAGGTTTTTTCAAAACCATTCAGAAACTTCAAGATCCTTTAAAATAGTCATAAGAAGAGTACACATGAAGTTTTGGGCCATTTCGACATCATTTGGCCCGACCTTACTCTTCCAGCAGTTAAACAGGAACTTTAGGTGGCAGTAAAGCTGAAGACCTTATTTCTCAAAACATAGCACACAGTTGGCCTCAAAATACCACTATAAGGCTCTAAATCAAATTACAGGCCATTACGACACCGTTTGGCCCAAAATGCGAAAAATCGCATTCTCCACGCAGCAAAGTAAGCCCTCCCTGCGAAAATAGCATCAGAGACATCAAATCTTCAAGTGCCTGTGGATGATCTTGAAATACTTCCAAGAGGCTCTATGTCAAGTTTCAGGTCAAACCAACAACTTTTGACCCAATATCAACCCTCAATCAGCAAAACCAAGCCTCCTGGCGGCGGAAACCGCCGAGGCTATCACCCATAAAACAATACACATGGATGGTCTCAAAGTACTTCTAAAGGGCTACATGTCAAGTTTCAGGTCATTGTGACATCAATTAACTAGGCTTTGATCCCCTTAGAGCTATCAGGTCTCCTGGCGACAGAGCCCCTCCGGACCATGATTTCCAAATCGAAGCTAATGGATCATCTTAAAAATGATTCCAAGAGGCTTCCTATCAAATTTCAGGTCAATCGGACATCGTTTGACAGTGCATCAAAGCATGACGTCGTCCTTGCGACAAAATCAAGTCTATTGAAGATAGGACCCCACACGGCTTCAAAACTCAAACAAAAGCCATTGGATGACCTTATTTCTTTTTCATGAAGCTTCACTTCAAATTTCAGGTTATTCCGACATCGTTTGACTTAGTTTTGGATTTTTACGGCAAATCGGCACCCCTGCGCAACAAAGTTTTTGGCTTTCCCAGAAAATCAGAAACTTTGCTCTCCGCTTTGCACGGCTTCTCATGAATTTTTCGTTAGGGAAATTATGCCAAAAATTGTACAAAAATACCTAGGAAAATATGTCAAACAAGAAAAACCAGAAAAAAAGCTAAAAATGCGACCATAAGGGGAAAAAATGCCCCATCGTCGCAGGCAACCTTAGAAATTCGGGTCTCGTCGGATTTCCACCGAAAACCCAATTTTTGGGTCCTTTATCGTGTTTTGAGCTGTTTGGCATCTGTGATGTTTCAAAAACCTAATTTTCGGGGCACAAAATCCGTCGATATTTGACAACATCATGGATTTGACATCAAAATCATGGATTCGTCATCGGACACTTCAAAATTGTCAACCGGCCAACCAAGAAAGCACACTTTCTGCTCAACCGATCGAGAAATCGACCAGATAGATGGTACCGGGTTACTAGTAGCAATCAATAGCTGAAATTGCATAATCATCCAACAACAATCGAGATGAAAAATCCACCAGCGATCAACGCTCCCTATGTTGTGGGAAGAATCCGAAAAGACACGGCGTAGCCCGCAACCTTTTAAGTACTTCGGTGGCCACTTAATGCAGTTAATGACCTATTTTATGAAAAGTTAATGTGGTTAATTACCTGTTATTATGGACAGCCCAATTAGAATCCAAAAAATGGGGGTTACAAGTCAAATACAATTATGGCATTAAACCATTAACTCCTCTTATCACGGAGTTTAAATGCAAATAAAGGCCCATTATTCTCCAACGGCCAATCAAAATCTAAGAAAAAGGAGTTACAAAAATACAAATTTAAAAACATGTAGCCCCTCCCATTATGGAGCATTAATGCAATGAATACATTTAAAGCCCATAAACTCCCCCTATGGCCACCAAAAGCCTATAAAAGGAGGCCATTTCCACCATTCCAAGGCATGATGTGCAAATCCTAAAAAAAAAATACTACATCGTTGTTATGAAGCTCCAACAACGATCTCTCCTCCGTTGAAGAAGTTCTACAACAATTACCACCACAAAGTGACCAAAGACCCTTAGGGGGCCACCCCCCTGAGGCCCTCTCCTTCTATCTCCATATCTTGGACGCTGCTTTTCAACCAGTCTACTTCGATTTTTATTGGATATAAGATCTCCTCTTGATCCTTATTCTCTAAAAATTCGAGGTTCAAGCCAAGCCAAGAGAATCAAAAGCATCTTTTGTTATCATCTGAAGGATGATGGCGAAGTCCAAACATGACTTGCGACCGTCAATCTGAACAAGTCCTCGCAATCTTCTATGAAGTCAGATTTCCTTTTCTTTCTTCTCATTTTATTTGTTTTTTTTTTTTTTTAAGATATACAAAAGAAAAAAAATACAAGTCTTGTCTTTTATTTTGATGAGTATTGTAAAGCGTCTTTCACGACAAACACAAAATCATCTTTCTGGCAAAAACACCGCCTTTCGCGGGAAACAAAAGAAACTCACCATTCACGGCATTCAAATCTAAATTATGTCTTTTTTCTTAACACATATATAATGAAAGTTGGAAAAAAGTTAATTTTCTTTTCTACTTGAAAAGGTGGATCTACGGACCACCACTTGTTATTTCCAAGTAAAGTTGAAAGTTTGGCATACTCATACACAAAAGAAATTGATGTTGTTCGCTTGTCTCCGGTCATGAAAGGGTTGAATCCTACGGATTCTCACATCCGCTGACCCTGGTAGTCCCACGAACATTAGCGAGCCATCTTCTTGGTACACCCGGTGTGACTTGTTCATTTGATAACATGATGTGTAGAAAAAAAACATTACATATCATATTTTGCTCTATGTTTATGCTTCTTTTCTAGATTTCTTGGCCCCCCTTTTACTTTGTGGCCTATGTTGAGTTTTGTATCTAAAAATACATGAGGATGGATTTATGGGAATTTCTAATTCTACTTTTGAGTTTAATTCCACCATTTTCTTTGCAAAAAAATAATAATGAATCAAGTGACTTTTCAAATTCTTATGTCACTTGTCATGTTCAAATTGCACGTTTATGTTGTTGTTTGAATTTTCAAAAATCTGATCTCTCACTTTTGGATTCAAATTTGAGAAACTTTGGCTCCTTTCCTCTTAAAATACAAGATCGCAGAAATGTTGAACTTGCATCTAGATTAGGGGAGGCAATTTACTCTCTTTGATGGATCTATTAGTGATATTTCAAAACAAAAACCTTCAAAAAAAAATCTGATTTCTCATTTTTGGATTCAAATTTGAGAAACTTTGGTTTCTTCCCTTTTTCGGATAAAAAATTGCAAAATGCTGAAGTTGCATCCAGATTGGGGGAGGCCATTTACTCTCTTTGATGGATCCATTTGTGATCTTTCAAAAAAAAATAATAAAAAAAACTGATTTTTCACTCTTGGATTCAAATTTGAGAAACTTTGGTTTCTTTCTTCTTCGGATAAAAAATCACAGAAATGTTGAACTTGCATCCAGATTAGGGGAGGCCATTTACTCTCTTTGATGGATCCATTAGTGATCTTTCAAAACAAAAATAAAAAACTTAAAAAAAAAAAATCTGATTTCTCACTTTTGGATTCAAATTTGAGAAGCTTTGGTTTCTTTCCCTTTCAGATAAAATATCATAAAATTGCTGAACTTGTATCTGGATTGGGGGATGTCATTTACTCTCTTTGACGGATCCATTTGTGATCTTTCAAAACAAAAAAATAAAAAAATATATCTTCCATCACTTTTGGGTTCGCATTCGAGAAATTCTGGTTCTTTCCCTTTCAGATAAAAGCTTGCAAAAATGTTTGAACTTGCGTTCGGATTGGAGGACCATTTGCTCTCTTTAATGAATCTAGTAGCGCTGATGTGGGCGACGACGTAAGCGGTGACGTGGGAAAAGTGGATTTTCAACTATTGAAACTTCATATTGCGATATCTTGACCATATGCAGTTGATTCATTTGCCTTGTGTATTCGTTGCAAGGAGACCCACGCAATAGCAGTAAAAAATACAATTAAATGGTTCAAAAAAGGTTGGTGATCCCTTAAATGATTAGCATATCTAAACTTTCCTTTTTAATATAAATTTTGGAGGGTCTTATAATACTGCGATGCATTACCTTGCAAGAGACGGGATCGTTAATGGAAAGACCTCACCTGTATCAAGCCGTCAGTTTGGCGCTTTTGGTGGATATGTGCAACATTTTAGTGATGAAATCCAACAAAAGTATTTTGTAATCCTTGACACTCATTGCAGAACCACTTAATTGATCATATAATAAGCAATGAGAGTGGATGAATGGTCCGCAGGGCTTTTAATTTACTCTAATGTGTAGAACCATGATCAAAGATTTGAGCAAAGGATTGTTTCATTGAAAATTGAAAGAAAGAGAATTTTGTAATTTTAGTTTCATCGAAGTACATGAAGACACAATAATGATTTGCACTCATGTTTAACTGTGCAAAAAATCATTCTTGCTTTTAATTTTAAACGGGTTCTACTTGTCTCACCCTGTGAGTGAACGTCATTTATAAATTTTTTATATGACCCCTCATCAGGCTTAGGAGTCACAGTCCCCCAATTGAACTAAGATCTCAAAGTATCTAAGATGTGGGTAAAAAAAAAATGAGATTATCATATCGCGTGCCTTACTTGTGGAATTGATTATTGGTTTACCCTAAGTTAATGCCTAGATAGTCAGGCATGAGATGTGTATGGGGATGGAGGAGGAATAGTTGATGTATGTGACATTCGTACCAAGCGGAAGATTGTAAGAAATTATATAGCCCGCATGCCATGGGTCTCACATCAGATCAAGCAAGGTAGATGCCTGCAGAGAATACAACCCCACTAAATGTAAGACTTGATATGGCTCCACAAATAAGACTCCTAATATGATCAGTGAATGTGAGTTTCTTTGCAAAGAAGTCTTCAGTAAGCGTGACTATTTGAGACTTATCTATATATAATAGGGAGCGATAGAGTTGGATACTCTCTATTCCCATAGGTTAGACATATGCAAAGATATCTGCAGAGCTTTTTCCAATTGCCGGAACGTACATAGATCTCTGGAACGTACATGGATCTCCAACCGCGTGTTGGAGTCTCTATATCCAAATCCATCATTTCACTATTCAATTCTTTTCATTTCCCTTTCCACCAGCCTCCTATTCCAATCAATACCAAGAACACAAATCCTACCTATCAAAATCAATTCCTATATCCAAGTGAAAAGATGCATTCTCATGATACCGTAGACTAGATAGAGAAGAAGTGAAAAAAAAAAAAATGTAATTCATAAGAATCAAAACACAATTTCAAATAATCCTAGGTTTGCCTATATGCTATCTCATGAGATCATAAAACCAAACAAATATCAAACTAAAATTTTTTGAATTTTCTTCTGAAATTGCAGTTCCTCACTTTCGAACTCCGATAACAACAGATCTACTAGCAAGCAGAAGATCTTTACCATCACTTCCATTCAACAATTAATAGAACGAACATTTTTTGCATTTTCTACAAAGGACTGTGCACAATATCTACCAAACGAGTGGAGAAAGTGAGTCAAGATCTAAAACCTTGCCTTTATAGTCTTCCTTCTCTAACTCAAACCATCAGTCCTAAAACAAATCATCAAAAAGCTCATAAAACAGCTGAAAACAAGATCATATATCAGTTTTAGAACAAGAAATCAGCCCAAGTTTCTCTAATATAGTAGGAAAAAGAAAATACAAAATACAAAGAGAGGAAGAAAAGGAGATGGTCCCACCGTATCAAAAGTGCATGGGAATGGGCCCGACCTTCAAACTGACCAGGCAAAGGAAAGATCAGTTAGACGGTGGGCCCGCTCTTATTAAATTGAAATTGAAATTTGAGAATATACTATCCAAGGAGATGAGATTCAATGAACGGGTGAGGTTACCATTATGTGGGCCCCCACATAGAGTCTACTTTCACTTTTAATTGGATGAGGCAGAAGAGTCCATATGCCTAGGATACAGACCGTCTGGATGGTTAGGTTGATCCTGTCTATATTGCGGCGTATCCAACCAACGAACTTTATAAATATAAGCTCATGATTGGCCAAGGTCTAAAACAACTGCAAGTGACACCAGCCCGCCTAAAACATATTAGGCCTGATCCACCCATATTTAGTCATTCGGGTTGGGCGTAGGCCTCCAATGGCTTGTTCGATCTATCATTTATTTGGATAAATTAGTCACTAAACTATAAGAAGTACTTGTTGGGGGCAGGGTCAGGAAAATCTTCAGGCTTTCTATCACTGAATCCAAGCTCATTCCAAATAGTAAATGGGCTCAGACTTAAAATCCATGCCCGAACCAAATGCTAAAACATAAGCTTCAAAACTAGTTTCAAAGCGGGCTTGACCCGTCCATTAGCACTCCTAAGCTCAACCTAAATTTTACTTTTAGTAATTTGGACCCAACCCGAATACTGAAACATAATGTTCAAGCCGGGATCCAAGCAGGCCGGGCCCACCCATCGACACTTCTAAGCTCTAAGATTAGGCCATTTGAATTTGAGTATGGACAAACTAAAGTTACACTTTTCCTCCCATATTTTAAACTTTAAAATAGTAGGGATGTAAATCGGGTGAATCGGGCTAAGCTTGGCCAACCTTAAGCTAAAGCTCAACTTTGACTGATACACAACTTAGAATGAGTTCGAGCTAAGCGCTAGTTTGGGCTCGGGCTCAAATAAGATACTAATCTCATCAAAGATGACCTCGAGTCAAACTCAAACCGACCCAATCTAGAGAGGCCCTAACTCAAGCTTGATTCACAAACTAATGGAGGCGTGTTTGGTACAAAGTGATATGTTGATATATAACTTAATAAAGACATCTTTTGTCATTCAGTGGACGTGCCGGAGTGGTTATCGGGCATGACTAGAAATCATGTGGGCTTTGCCCGCGCAGGTTCGAATCCTGCCGTCCACGCATTTTTGTTTTATTTTTTTTTGTAACCGTTACTTATTTTTTTTTCCATGTAACGTAACCGTTACGTGGATGCCGGTACGTCATACTTTCCATTTGCCTGCCCTTTTTTTTTTTTTTGAGTAATACTTGCGTGCCCTACGTTTTTTTAGTCATACTTGACTGAACGTGACCTGACCCGATTTACGTATATTGGTGTTAGTCAGGTAAACCAGGCCTACGGCTCATCTGCAGTTTTCAGCCTGGCCTATCCAGTCATGGATCAGACTTGGGCTTGGATTTTAGTAAATTTTATCAAACGGGTTGGACTTGGGCTGTCCCACACACATGCCAACATTATTTGTCCTTATTATTGTTGGTATTATTATTGTCATTATAATCATTGTAATAATTATAAGGGGCATTCAGCGACGGGTCCATGAGCATTTCACTTTATGGCCTTAGTTCCACAATCTTTTTTCATAGTGTGATAGGTTCTTTTTTCAAATTTGAAAATCTAAAATGTCTAATTTACCTTTCTTCAAAATCATATAAATTCAAAAGAGCGCAAATAAATTTAAAAAAATGCAATGATTTCAAAAAACCCAATAAATTTCAAAAGAACGCAAATAAATTTCGAAAGATCCAAACAAATTTCATAAGATGAAAATCAATTTTAAAAGATCCACATAAATTTCAAAAGATCCAAATAAATTTCAAAAATTGTAAATAAAATTTTAAAAGACGCAAATAAATCTGAAAATATGTAAATAAAATTAAAAAAATGCAAATAAATTAAAAAAATGCAAATATATTTGTCAAAACTAAGATAAACCAATTTGCCAAATTTCAAAAAAATTGCTAAAAATTCAAGTATTTTTGTCAAAACTCGGTTAAATTTATTTCAAAAAATATAAATAAATTTTAAAAACACAAATAAAATTCAAAATCACAAATAGATCTAAAAAAATACAAATATATTTGCCAAAAAAACAGAAAGATATGTTCAAAAACTCAGTCAAAATTTTCAAAATGAAGATAAATTTGTCAGAAACTCAGCTATATTTTTTCAAAAAACCCAAATAAATTTGCAAAAAACTCAGATAGATTTTTTCAGAATTTAGATAAATTTGTTCCAGAACTTAGATAAATAGCTAAAAACTCAGATAGATTTATTCAGAACTCAGATAAATTTGCAAAACTCAAATAAATTTGACAAAAACAAAAAAACCAAATAAATTTGACAGAAACTCATATAAATTTGTCCAAAACTTAGATAAATTTGACAAAAACTAAAATAAATTGCACAAAAACTCAAATAAATTGCATAAAAACTAAAATAGATTTGCCAAAACGATATAACAGCCCAGCTGTTCCTTCTTTTGCGATGGCGTAGCAACTTCTATGTAGGACAGCGAGAAGCTCCTTCTTCGACAACGGCGGTCCATCTATACAACTAAGGATCTTCCTCGGCAAGTGCAAGGAAATCCTGAAATCCTCTGTTTTGTGATGGTTCCGGTTTCTGCAAAGATTCTGGGTTCTGCAAGCCTCTTCAAACAACAACAAAACGCAGAAGTCCAGATCCTCATGCTTCTTGTTCTTCTCTAGACAAGGCAAGGTGGCGTGGAGCGATGGTAAAAGGCGCGGCTGTGGATTCCAGTGGCAACCCTCTTTCGTTTCTATCATGGATTATAGCCCAACCTCTACAGCGGTGGTCCTCTCCTCCGGCAATAGGGATAACAGCCTTGCTACCTTCCTTTTCTAGCGATGGCTCCGTAACTTGTACGGGCGGGCCTAAGCATAGGCACATGGGTGCAGTCACACCCGTCAAATTGAGGTGCGCTTTCAAAAACCTATATGAAAAATTCTAAATCCACTTCCAAAAAGCTAATAATAATTATGGATTCACCTTCAAAATCCACATGAAAATCCTCAATTTACCCCCAAAATCAAACTACCTACTAGGGGTCCGCACCCCTCAAATGAAAATTCTAGGTCCGCCATTGGCAACTTCTATGCAAAACAACGAGAAGCTCCTTCTCCAACGACGCGGTCGATCTATGCAATTGAGAAGCTTCCTCAGCAAGTGAAAAGAAATCCTGGAATCCTCTATTTTGCGATGGTTCCGGTTTCTGCAGAGATTCTAGGTTCTGCAAGCCTCTTCAAACAACAACAGAATGCAGAAGTCTAGATCCTTGTGCTTCTTCTTCCTCTTCAGCCAAGGCAAGGTGACGCGGAGCGATGGCGAAGGGCGTGGTTGTGGATTCCAGCGGCAACCCTCTTTCGTTTCTGCAATGGATTCCAGCCCAACCTCTGTAGCGATGGTCATCTCCTCCGACAACGGGTGGAGATAACAGCCCTGCTGCCTTCTTTCTCTAGCGATGGTTTAGCAACTTCTATGCAGGACGGCGAGAAGTTCCTTCTTCGACGACGGTGGTCAATTTATGCAATTGAGGATCTTCCTCGTCAAGTGAAAGTAAATCTCGGAATCCTTTGTTTTGCGATGGTTCCGATTTCTACAAAGATTCTGAGTTCTGCAAGCCTCTTCAAACAACAACAGAACGCAGATCCTCGTGCTTCTTCTTCATCTCCGGCCACTGCAAGGTGGCATGGAGTGATGGCGAAGGGTGCGACTGTGGATTTCAGTGGCAACGCTCCTTCATTTCTGTAACGGAGTCTAGCCCAACTGGATGATCTTTGAAAGAGGGGGAACGAAAGATTTGAAAATTTGAAAATTTAAAATTTTATGTCTAATCAGTTGAAAGGGCAAATCAGTTATGGAAATTTCTGATGTGGACATCTCGCCAAAATATGTCTAACTGTATGGACTACAGGCCTTAGAGAAAAAGTTGGTGGATTGGAGGCTTTACAAGACCGTGATGAGGGACCTCTAGCTAATTATCCCTAATTATAATTACTACAATGAATATGGAGTTGGATCCATTTTTATAGTTTTTGGGCTCGTCACGTCTTCCAGTAGGTTTGTAGGCTCATTCAGGTCCTAATTTGAGTCCACAGTCCACACTCATATGCCCCAAATCTTATGATCTAAGAGAGGAAGAGGAGAAAGTACGTATTTTTGTAGGAGATTCGCTAACTTATAGAGATTTTGAGGTATGAATGAAGAAGAACGATGAACACACTTTGAAGAGGAGAAAGTATGTATTTTTGTAGGAGATTCGCTAACTTACAGAGATTTTGAGGTATGAATGAAGAAGAACGATGAACACACTTTCTCTTTTATTAATCTTTTTTAAATTACATAGATGTACTAATTTCAATACATGTCATTATGTACTTTCAATTCTTGTTGCTTATATTGAAATCTAATTCACTTAAAATCAATATCTATTTGCGTTGTATAATTACATAATTTTTTAGCTCAATCAGAGTTTTATCCATTGTGGATAAAGAAATGTAATTGTATTTTTTTATTTTGATTATTATTATTCATGTCAGAAAAATCCGATTAAAAAAAATTATTTTAAGGAGATAAAAACTAGTGGAACCATGCTTTTTAATGGTTTAGATCTTAGATATGGGATGCTCTCTGTTTTTTTTCTTTGAGATTTTAAATAGGGGATTTAACGGGAAAAACCCTCATAAAGGCCCTATTATTTAATTTGGCCACAACAGAAAAACGAGACAGAATGAGCCCTTAATTGAAGTTTTTCCCTCTTTTTTTTTCTTTGTCTTTTAGTGCTATAGTCGATATCGACTATTCCTACTCCATTCAAAAAGGCCACGAAATCGCTTGTAACTATTGCTGTCTTCTTCTTCTTTTTCCTTTTTCCCTTTCATCCTCGTTGACGACTATTCTCTCTCAACGGACAACGGTGGGCCAAATATATGGGCACATTGGATATAAACTTACTCTCAAAGCTGGCATCTTCTAGGATTGGGTCCAGTCAGGTCTTTGGTCCAACACAACGCATTTATATATAGCAATAATGACCCTTGTTATTTTATCTTTTTTTTTTCTTCCTTTTTGTTCTCTTTCCCTCAACTTGGTGAGGGGAAGTAGACCTCGGGTGAGGTGGAGGGAGCCCTCGGGTGAATCCTGGATAGATAGGTAAGAACTCACGCGTCTCTTGTCACTAGAGTAAGAGGTTGTTATTAACCTCGCCTTAATACGTTGAAAACACCATTGTAGGGCATGTATGTTTGGAAACATTAAGTAAAGCTACATATAGTAAATGCTACTAAATGCCTCAAATGAATCCGTGACTAATGCTAGTACCTCATGTAATGAATAAAACATACGTCAATGTAATTTGAACTATAGATAATTTTCTTTAACTTTCATTCTCTTTTCCTTTCTCTGTATAGAGGACTCGATAACTAATTTTTTGTACTTCAAAGATTAAAAAAAAAAAGCTAAAACATATTGCAATAAAGAATCATTTGTAAATTTAATAACCTTGATGGAGCATGGTATCTCAAGGTATGCTTATTTAAGGGTTGGGTGATCCCTCCTCTTCACATTTTGCTTAAGAAAGCCATAATCTTCACATAACTATAAAGAGAACAAAAGAAAGCCAATGTCAACCAATGGATGCGCAAATTAATCTACACTACAATTTCAAGTAATTTGAAGGCCTTGATCATGTGACCATGTTAGCTGATAGGTAATCAAGGTTTACACACCACTCATCAGGGTTTGAGGTGGGAATATGGAAAGGTCTCCACAAGCTTGAGCCATAGATTGTGCTCAAAATCGAGCTAGGTAGTCTCACAAGTCAAGATCAAGCTAGGTCTTGCTTCATTTTGGTTGGTTCAGCATTGCTTATTAATTTACAACATTGATATGTTAAAAGATGTTATATTTGCGCGTAACTTCTACCATTAAGCCTATGCCTTTTAAGTGATTACTTTAAACTCTTACCATTTTTTTATTTTTAATAACCTCTTCCATCATTAGAAAAATATTTTTTGAGGGCCCTCACCTAAATTTCTCTCTCTCTCTCTCTCTCTCTCTCTCTCTCTCTATTTATATATATATATAGATGATGTCAGCTTTCCTAAGCTCAAGCTTAGGATAATGTAAGCTCAAGTGTGTGGTGGGGCCCACTTGGGGATAGGGGTTGGCGGGATTTCAATGACTTCTTGGGATCTTCCTCTCTGCAAAAAATTAGCATCAACCACGATTTCTATCATCTTCATATGGGTCCAAAAGTTTAATGGCCAATAGTCCATTTGAATCGATACATAGTCGATCCAACGGATTCGGATCTAACCGAAAGCTGGTGAACACGTGCAATTTAGAGGGGTCATTTGTTTGGTCCATTTGGATAGACCAAAACTGGGTCCCACAAACGTGAGCTTATAAGATTTTATCCTAAAGCTTGAGCTTAGGAGAGCCTTGCTCTATATGTGTGTGTGTGTATATATATATATATCATATGAGTCAAAATCACAAAGTATTATATGCGACATAGATGATAGCATATTTATTTATCTCTATAAAATATTGAAAGATGCTTTCTCATTTGCTTAAAGACATCATATCTTCTAAACATATTTATTTATTTAGGACACGTTTATGTAGGGAGGTTGCCGCGGGAACACAATGAAAAAGGTGTGGATCAACTGTTTGGTGTGGAGATGAAAACCGCGGAATTGCTCTCTCTCTCTCTCTCTTTTAAGGGAGATAGGATTTTGCAGTTCCGGCTCATAGGTCAGACTCGTGCTGTTCTTCTTTTGCGGATTGTGCAAAAATATACCCTTAGGGCAGGTTTGTGTACACATCATGAAAAATCGGTTCCACATAATATTTTCTCTTTCGTCGAAAAAACAAGTTTCTTGAATTCCCCAAAGGACATAGCTAGTTAGGGACATGGGTTTATACAAGAGTGTAAGAGTCTAAGTCCCTGTGTAGTAAAAAAAAAAGGTTCAAAGATGAGCCTCATTATTCAAACTCTAAATCAAGTTAGCTTTTCTTTATTTTTCATATTTTTTGTTTTTTCCTTTCTAATGTTTTCACTTTCATACTTACAGGGGTCATTTATTTATTTATTAAAAAAAATTATTGGAAGGTGGGTAGAAGGGACACAAAAGTTCCATCATGGATGGCCCACAGGATAGTACTGTGCATTCAAAGAGATGGAGGTCCATACTCCTTAGCACGCAGCACTCCGCTTGATAGGGGTCAAAGAGGTATACCTGGCAGCACTCCGCTTATAGTGTAACCTAGTTACAATGAGTGACTCCTCCTGGGTTTTTCCAAACCTGGAATAAAGTCCTAAGAAAGGATAGCATGGTTCTAGCAGAATGAAGGAATCCTCTAGATAATGGATTATTCTCTGTTTACCAAACGTTATTTGGCAACCAAAAATCGTTGTAGAAATGATTTTCACTTTCCACAAATCAAGGAAACCCATGTTTCGCAATTGTAAATCCTTGAAGATTTAGAGCAATGGAAATCCTCATTTTTTAGGATTTTCAAGCACAACCTCCCCTCCTAGGACTTGAAGATCCTTACTTCTATGGATTTATGCACCTGAAAGTTGCTAGTTTGATATCTAGATTGGTCAACTCAACAGCCCAATAGTGTGAAAACATAATATGATATGCAACGGAAATAAAATAACAAAGGCACATACCACAAGGACACTAGATATAGTGTGGAAAATCCAAACTGGGTGAAGAACCACGGATCATAACTATATCAACAATCAAGCAATACGAATCTCGCAATTACAAGAAACTCATAGATCCCTTCCCAGATAATCCATACCTAAGGGCTGTAGTTACCTCTTGTGTAATTTCATGCCTCAACGACTTCACACCGTTGATTGCAACAGAAAGAAGATGATCCCGCTTGAGAAGTAGAAAAGTTGCTCTTTAGATCAACTCTGCAGCACAAGTCTTCAATAAAATCTCTAGAGAATAATTCTCTCTAATTAGATATTCCAATTGTCTCCTTGTCATTCTTTGTGGCAGCCATAGAGTCCTTTAAATAGGTTTAGGGACATGCCTAGGGTTACCTAAGATAATTAGGACTCAAACAGGCAGTTTGACAAAAATTAGAAATAACAGTTCTCATTCATGCATCACTCTTTTTCTTCCTTCAACATACTTCTAATTCCTCCCAACTACTTTTTCCTTCCTTTTTCTAATTCTGTCTGACTTCTTACTTCTAATTCTTCCAGACTTCTATCTTCAGCATGAAGCAGAATCATAGAACTTTTCTAAAAATAAAAATTACAACTCAATGGACTCAGAGTTTTGTTCCAACCATAAATTAGCCAACACTCAAAAAACCTAACAGCACCAAAAATCAATTTTCTATGCTATATGCATTGATAAACACTGATATCAATATGAAATCCTCATCTATACAAATCCTCGGCAAGGAGTCTCTGCTCTCTAGGGGCAGTGAGGATTCCTCCAATCTGTGGATTTAACACTTGTTACTAAAGGTGCTCTAAAGAGAAGCTAAAATCCATATTATATTCGCAATAAAAATATAACAATGACTTATATAGCAACTTAAGACCTTTCCTTTCTGAAATAGTAAAAACTCCAAATTACATCAAAGCCCCAGACTAATTCTAAAAACCTTCGATAAAAGTTTAGACTCAAGCATACTAAAAAACCCCTAAAATAAGAAAAACAGAAACTTACCATAAATAGTAAGTTTTGCGTGAAACTATATTTGACTTTCAAAACGGCCTCATTTTGCCTTTGATGATGCCAACTGCCTTTGGTAGTTGTCTATAGCATAGAGTACATCTACATCTTCGAAACGAGTATGTGATCATCTCGTGATGATATTCGACAAAAAGTTATTGCCATTAGAAGTCGACACTGTCGATTAAGCCTTCTAACTTGATTTCTTGCGATCTTCGTACTCCATAAATTGCGCCACCACTTGCTTTACATCAGTGTCTCCCTTTGTGGGCAATAGGGATTGAGAATCTCATACTACACTTGTGTAGGCCTTCTGCAGGTGGATCAGAAGATTGAGCGAGACTCGAGTGTTTGTCGCTGGATGAGCTACACCTTGGGTAAATCTAATTTGCTCATGATAAAAGCTAAGAGTGGTTGCTTGTGGTGATATGCTTGTGCATTAGTGAATTGGTGCAACTTTGCATACTTCCTTTGTATGGCTTCCCGTTTGGGGTAATCGGGATAACATGGTGTCCTTGTGGAGTTATTGCATTATGCATATTGGGGCATGTTTCATCAAACTTGCAAGTTCTAAACCCTACCTGGAGTGATGGGGTAATCAATACCCTTCACTCGACCTAGTTGAAAATATACAGATGTTAGAGAAGTTCCCTAGTAGTCATTGCTAATAAGGTTAACTACATGTGTGCAACGTGAGTGAGTTGGAGTTCCTTCCAGAACCAAAACTAAAAGATATAAAAAAGGAATCTACACGAAGATAATATATTAATTTAGAAATCTTCTAAAAGAAACTTAATATTTTGTATAAAAACCTCGACATAAAATTTGAAATCTCATGTTATAGATGAGATTGTGTATCTATTATCCTGAAAAAATAGTTTTTTTAATTATTTGATGTGACATTTAAAAAAAAAGGTTAATAACTAATTTTCTACAATCGAGAGGATTTTAAATTCCCATAGAAAAGCAGGAGAACAGAATTATTTTTTCTTTTTTGCGGAAATGACAATCCAAGAAGAACGAAATCCACTTTGTACACAAAGATAGCCTTTTCCATACTTTTTGATTGAACATGGAATCAACTGTGTGGATTTTGTATCTAATATACGCATTTCCTGACCAGGTTCAGATACTAATATGTAAATCATGAAGTGATATTCATGGCCCACATATGGCTTGCCATATAACCGCGTGGATGTACGTTGGGGCCCACTCAATTGACTTTCCACGCAAAGCAGGCCCCTCTAGATTCCCAATTCCAAGAGCCCATAAGGACACCTTATGTGGGCCCAAGGCGCGTTCACATTATTCTCTACACTCCCGCAGTTGGACTTTTTCCACGCGTCCTCTAAATGATCGAATCCAACCGGTTGTACCAAAGTAGGTCAGGACTAGCCCACATAATGGGCCCCATTGTAGCACCTAAAAACATATTCAACAGTCAGATATAAATGATACAATGTTGATAACATATGAACTAAACTTTAGGTATGTCGAGTGATCACAGCCATTCGATCAAGATCATGCAAAAATGAACGGCTGAAAGAATTGTTACATTAGAGGGCCACTCAGAAGACGGTCATGATCAATAAATGAAGAAGATTTTTTACCCATTGGCAGTTTGTGTAAAGTCCTTGTCATCTGACCATCCATCACACATAATGGGTATTCTAGATGGGCCCCACGATATGATTGATTTGTACTTAAGTGCAGCAGGTTTTTTTAGGAATTGTTTCATCTGGCCTTTGGGAAGATGCTGTGTTTAGAGCTATAAAAAACACAAAAAAAGTCAGTCCTGGGCTGTGTAGCACGGCTCATAAAAAAACAGCATCTTCTCTCCTCTTCTTAGTCCTTGGACCATTTCTTCTTTCTTCTTTCTTCTTTCCCAACTCATTCCAACTAGTTCCTTTTTCTTTACTACATTTCTCAAAATAGAGATGCAAATTGGGCCAGGTCAAGAAATTGGGCCCACATGTCCTAGTCAACATGAAATTGCAATTTGGGTTGGGCCTTTTTGGGTCTGTGCACGGGCTTTGATTTTGAAGTTTGAAGAACTCTTGTTGGGCCTGAGCTAGGGTCTTTAGTCCCCTAATTACATGTATTATAAATAAATTCTCTAAAATGAACCCTTTACTTCCTCTTCCTACAAAAGGCTTACTTAATGCCTTCCCCTCCCCTATACATTGACATTCGTCCTAATTTGACATTGATTTGGACATCAATTAAACACTAGATTCAATCATAATATATCTGAATGATATACAATTTTTAAGCTTTGAGACCCAAAATTAATGTTTAGGAGCATTTCATTAGACTAAAACCAAGCGCTCTTCTAATGAAGTTCAAATCTGTCCAAATCTCTATTGGCATCCTCTTGATTGTTATGTATCTTGGTGCATCAGAGTGGAGGTGGTGCATTATGTAGTGTGGCTCATTTGTATGTGTGCATGCCCAATTATTATTAAGAACGGCCAGGCTGTTCTTAAGTTGTGAGCAAGGTAGCATTGGAGCCCACTTGGATGCGAATCAATCATAGAGAGGTACGGGGAAGAGAAGGTTTAATTCTGACATAGGTGTGTTAAGTTGATTAATTTATAGTGTCATATTATGACAAGTTTAAGTCATTAGTTGAAGCAATTGTTCATGTGACTTTTGCACGATCAATGTAAGAGTGATTGAAATTTAAATCAATGTCAAATTGGGTTGAACTAATTCATGGAAGCAGTATAAAATTGGGTTGAACTGGTCCTAGGGGGAACACGTATGCCCTACTAGTCTTTGATTTGCTTGAAGATTATTAAGAATGAATATATGACATTGGTCACACCTTTTGACTAAGTAAGATTCAATTCAACCTAAAATGTGGGGCCACCTTCAACTGAGTTCAATTTGTGGCCTGACATATTTACCTACATCAAGCTTTTGCTGTTCTCCGAAGGAATCAATATTCACCTTTTGATTGAAGGAAAAGCCATTATTAAAGCACTAGCTAATAACGATATAATGGTTGATTCAATTTTTCTCATAGTGGGACTAAAGAAGGAGAGAAAATTATATAAGAATTAGAAGCTTGCCAAGATCAAGAGAAAAACAAATTAGAGGCATTGATCCCGTAAAAAGTATTAAAGATGAAATTATAATGAATTGGTAAAGTGGAGGAGGTCAGGAATAGATGTATTTAATAGGGAATATACAAGAGAAATAGACTATGATTTAGAAGTGAATCAATGAATCATCAAAGAAATATCTACAATAGAAGCAAGCACAAGATTAACTAGGATAAAGTATAGCACTAATCGCATGTGAGTATGAGTTAAGATGGACGAAATTTGAATTGGTCGGATAGGTCCCCAGATTGATTGCACATCAATCTAAATGGACTGTGAAGCCTTTAAACTTATAGGGTGATCAAATGGGCCCAGACATTATCGGTAGATAAGGCCCATCCAGATCTTGAAATCCCACTAATCCCATCCTCAAGTGGGCCCCACAGCCCGGAGCGCATGCACGCCCAATGCGCAGCACGTGTAGAAGGAAAGTACTCACATGCACTCACACATGTCCCTCAATGTTAGCGCTACACGTAGGGATTGATACCACGTACCCAACTCATTTACACCCATATTATGTATAAATATTATAGAGAATTTTACGGGTAAAAGCTCCATAGGACTCCATACCACTGATGAAGTCCCAAAATCACCGTCTAGATGGGAGGGATCCTCTTGGTATTTTTTTTTTTTTTTTTGTCATTTAGCGATATGGTCAATATCGGCCATTTTGTCAGTCAAATTTTCTTCAACATGTAATTGTCTTACTTGCTGAACACAATAGAATGGTCGATATCGACCATATCGAGAAAAAAAAGAGGAATCTACAGGTCCACCTGCAGATCCTCTACCCTCGCCTCCTCTCACTCCCCTTAGGCCGTGCTAGACAAATCGAGTTCCAAGTTTTGCATTTTCTCCCTTTCTCTCCGCTACCTGTTTAGATTTATTGAATCTCTCCCCCTCTTTCTCCTTTTCTTCTCCCCTCCCCCTTTCTCTCAATGGCATTTCATCGAATATGTCGTCTTTGACATTCTCCTTCGCTCGCTGCGTCTGTACAGACAAAGAAACCCAATCCCTCTGGACCTTCAATAACATCCTCCAATGCTAAAAATCGAGCGACTTCCTCATCTCCCTCGCCTACTTCTCTATCCCTCCCGAGCTCTTCAACTTCGTCTCCTGCTCATCCATCTTCCCCTTTCGATGGATCTTCCTCCAATTCGGTGCCTTCATCGTTCTCTGCGGCCTCACTCACTTTCTCAATGTCTTCGCCCACGCACCTCACTCCTTCCATCTCATGCTCTCTCTCACAATCCTGGTCCCATCCACCGTTCTAGAGCAGCACCAGCAATCAAGAGGGAAAAACTCAGTTTCTATTTGGGTTCTGCAAATCGAGAGCAACCACCATCAGAATAGTCGATATCGACCATATTGCTAAATGACAAAAAGAAGAAGACAAAAATGTACCAAGAGGACTCCTCTCGTCTATATGGTGATTCTGAGACCTCATCAGTTGTGTGGGGTCCTATGAGGATTTTACCCATAAAATCCTCAATATTATAAGTTTACCATAAAAAATATATATAATATATTATAAGGGGTGTGCTTTGGCGAGGATGTCCTGCACGAGAGAAGATGCAAGACAACCTAAGGAGCTCCACCAATCATGGACGAGGTGGGAGATTGAAAAATCTAAATTGGAACAACCCATATATAAAATTTCAAGTCAATCCATCATTTTAACCCTTTGATTTGTGGCCCTTATATTTAATGAGATTGAAATGAACATGTGGGCCCTCAGGTGAGCCCCACAGGATGTTGCACACAATGTGAGACATCTGCACCAGATTACCCACCAATTTATAATAGGATGGACATTCACACTCTAAGTTTTAGACTCTTTGAAGAGCAAGCCAAGCCCAAAAATCCAAAATGCCCTCAGGTAGGGAATTTATAAGCCAAGGGGGCTGGGACCTATCAGAGATCCAGTGATGAGAAATGAACCCTGCTTCAGCAGGAATAAAATCCTCGACCATGAGGAAAGAGGCTTGCTCGTGAAGAAAGAGATTAGAGAAATCAAGGACTATTTGAGAAATGAGGTGCCCTACACCCAACCAACCGGGCAATCCTTGTCCTAAAAGACGGAAAAAAAATAAAAATTACAAAAAAACTTACTCTCATATTTTTTACTTTTGAGTTTCATTGGAGTTTGGGTTTATCACTTTACCCACGTGGGATTGCACTTAACAAGTACCTCTTACGTTAGTGGTAAGAGATGTGAGTTCTTATCGGTGTCATGGGTTCGAACCTAGGTAGTCTCTTTTCCTCTGAGCCCCATAAGCTGGGTTAAAAAAAAAAAAAAAAAAAAAGTGGAATTGGACTTTGTTTGAGCCAATGGCCCAATACCCGACCCACCTGAGTTGCACTCATGACCAAATACAACGTTGTTTGTCATTTTGTGCAGCCCAGATGACCACCAAACGGTCCAAACCTCTGCTCTCCAAAAATAAAAATAATAAAAAATAAAAAAGTACCTTTGAAATGTCTACTGCTTGACCTGTGGTCCGAATTAAAGTAAAGACTAAACTCCTTTCTATTCTATAAATACACAGAAGAAGAAGAAGATGGACATGACTCTGTGACTCTCTTCCGTGAAACTCCTCACAATTTGAATCCATAAAAAAGCAGCTTGCAATTGTGATTTTCTGCTCCAAATTTTTGTGGAACAAGATCAACTTTCCTTCTGGAGGGAAGCTCAGGCCTGTTGGCTCTTACCAGGTCTGGTTTCTTGCGTCTGTTTGGGTGCACTAATTTTCTCAGATCATGTAAAATATATTTATAGAATTTACATTTTTCAGCACTTTTTGGCATCTGGGTAACCATTAGTTCGTTGAAACAAACTGCTAAAAATCTATGTAGGTACTGGGATACATATATATGGTGTTGAGTATAGATCATGTTATATGATTCATAGAATTAGCATTCTTTTGGCAGTTTTTGCAAAGAGGAAATCGTTAATTTAGCGAAAGAAACTTCAAAATATCTTTGTAGATACTGAGATATGGCGTTGGTTTAGATAATAATGGTATATAGTTCACAGAATTAGCATTTTTGGCGGGTTTGGCATCTGGGTAATCGTGAATTCATCGAAACAAACTACCCAAAAAAAAAAAAAAAAAAAAAAATCTCTCTAGATTCTGAGATAGATATATGTCATATAATTCATAGAAGTAGGAATTTTGTCAGTTTTTCGCAACTGGGTAATTGCTTAACGAAACAAACTGCAAAAAATCTTTGTAGATGCTGAGATAGAAATGGTGTTAAGTTTAGACCATGTCATGTAATTCGAAGAAATAGCATTTTGTGGCAGCGTTTTGCAACTGGGTAATTGTTAATTCATCCCAACAAACTGCCAACAACAAGATCTCTGTAGATAGACACTCAGATAGAATAGATGGCATTGACTTTTGACCTGTCTATCAATCCGTTAAACGTTCTGATTGGGGCCCTGCAAGAGCTTTGTAACCGAGTGGCGCTGGCAGTTATGGAGCTTGAAACAGAAAGGAAAGATGTGATGATTGAAAAGAAGAGCCTGCGACAGTTCTCCAGATATGTATCAGAAATAAGTATGCTTCTTCAAGCGTTAAAGAACAAAAGAATTGAGCAGTCCACAGAGCACACAACTACACGGAACGCACTGCAGCACTTGAATTCACAGCTTAAAACAGCCTGCGAGATTATAGAGAAGCACAAGTCAGGGAGCCGGGTTTGGCTGCTGATGAACTTCAGCTTGCTGCTTGAGCAAATGGAGCACTCAGCGAAGGAGATCTCAGAGACTGTGATGATGCTGGGAGTTGCGAATCATGACACAATTCACAGCATTAAATCCAAGACTGACCAGATAGCGGACAATTTACGGTCGTTGGAGTTCCGGTCCGCAGCAGCTACCGAAGCCATCGTGTTGGAAATTGAGAAGTCGATAGTGCAGAATGGTAGAGACAGGGAGCACAACAGGCAACTTCTTCAAAAGGTAGCAGAGGCGGTTGGTGCAGCAGGAAACACTTCAGTTGTGCATGAGGAGCTGGAGCTGCTGCAGAGGGAGAAGGCAGAGATGGAAGCCAAGATGCAGAAGTCAGAGGCGCTTCAGCTGTCGCAATTGATCAGGCTGCTGTCGTCGAGTACAGGGAGCGAGATGGTCTCAAATCAAGTGGAGGAAATGACTGACGCAGCATTGAGGAATGAAGTTCGACAAGTCTCACAAGAGGAAAGGACAGTAGTCATCGTGAATGCTAATAACCGGCAGGAAGACCTGATCAGCTCATTCAAGTGCCCGTTGAGCAGCAAGGTGATGGAGGATCCTGTCTCCATCTCATGTGGACACAGCTTTGAGAGAGGGGCGATTCGGGAGCACTTTGGAAGAGGGGCAAGAACATGTCCTGAATGCCAAGAAGAGCTTTCTTCTCTGGATCTAACACCAAACTTCTCCCTTAAAAGCATAATTCAGGAGTGGAGAAAGAGGAACATGGAAATGAAACTCTCCGGTGCGTTGTCGAACATCACCTCGGACGACCCCAACAAGGTAAGCCAAGCCTTGGAGGACTTGATGCTTCTGATGGAGATGCCTCGTTACAGAGATGTAGTAACAGAACAAGGACTAGTTCCCAAGATCGTCGAGTCGCTGAGAGCCCGAAGCACAACAAATACCAAGGCTGCTCTCAAATGCCTCTGCTACCTCGCCAATCACAGTGAAGACAACAAGGTAAGCTCAAGCTCAAGCTCAAGTATGTGTTAGATGTAAATCAAATTCCAATTTCTCTTATGAAGAATAAATAGTAATCCTTTCCGTCATGTGTTTGAAGCAGTGTGGTAATCTTAAATGGAGTGCACTGAATTTGTACCTTTCCTGCTCAAATCATCTGACATGGATTACACAGTAGAACAATGAAAAAAAGCAATACGCGCTTAATGAATTTCTCCTGTTCCTTAGTTCACTGAATTGGTGCTGTTTCAACAATTCGCAGAAAGCAATCGTAGAAGCAGGAGCGATTCGCTACATTCAGAAGCAATTTCGCAGAGAGGAGGCACAACCAGATGCCATTGCGGTCCTGGTGGAACTGTCGGAGAATGAAGAGTTCGCAGAGGAGATTGGAAACACCAAAGACTGCATCCCTTACTTGGTCTCCCTGCTCCAAAACCGTAACCCAGATGTATCGCAGAAGGCCGAGAGGGTGGTGGAGAACCTCTCTTCTAACACCCATTTTGTAATCAAGATGGCAGAAGCTGGGTACTTTCAGCCATTCCTCGCCCGATTCAACCAAGGTAAGAAAGATTAAAACCACGTGAATGGTTGTTTTTTGTTTTTTTTAAAGCAAATTTCTAGATTCTAATCCGTGTGGCAGTTAATGGAGTCCAGTCTATTTGCAACGCCTCAGTTGTTGTGGATGTATTGTAGTCTTAACAATTCTATCTATCATTTAGTTGATTATATATTTAATAGGAGTTTGCACTCCAAAAGAAATGATTTCAGTTCTTCAATTATATCATAGGGCCCTTGGAGACACAAGGTTTGATGGCAACACAATTAGTACAGATGCAGCTAAGTGAAGAGAGAGTGAAGGTGTTTGAGAACAAACAGTTTGTCAGTGCTCTTGTACGAGTGCTCTCCTCGAGTTTTCCAGCCTACCGATCTGCTTGTCTTCAGTGCATCAAGAAGCTCTCTGCCTACCCCACAATGGCAAAGTGGTTTTTGGCTGAAACTGGTACAATCCCAGCCTTGCTTAGCCATATTTCCTTTGTCAGCTCTGACCCACATTGGCGGAAGACTGCCACAGAGATCCTAACTTCGCTGATTGAACCTATCCAGCTCTCTGATTTTGAGAGCAATCCAAATCTCCAGGAGGTTCAATCCCTGTACAACATCGGTGTTTTTCTTGACTTTGTCACTGCTGAAACTTCAGATTCCCAAACCAAGGTTCAGTTCCTGCTGCTGTTGCTCGCAATTGGAAATAAATCGAAGGTGGCACAAGAACTGATTCGGTCCGATGAAGCTGCTATCACCCGCCTCTTTTCTTCTTTAGAAGGAAGCCAACAAGAGGTAATTCAGCATACACTGAAGCTAATATACTGCGTTGCAGAAGATCACCCAGCTGGAACTCCACTTCCTCCGTCACCAGCAAAGGAATCGTCGATCAATGCCTTAGTGACAATCCTCACCAGCTCTCCAGAGCTCCAAGACAGATCAGTTGCTGCTGGAATCATCAGCAAGCTACCAGCAGATGACCCCACTGTTGACCATATACTCTGCCGGTCTGAGGCCTTGAAAGCCATTCATGAGATGATATGCACTGCAGATAGCAGCAGCCTGGATTTTGCTGGTTCCCAAGCAGGATCACTGCTGGAGAATGCACTAGCAGCGCTAATACGTTACACACAGCCCAGCAAACCGGAGCTCCGGAGGCAACTCGGTGAGCTTGAATTGTATCCGTCACTTATCCGAGTTCTGTCCAATGGCAGCTCTCGTGCCAAGCAGTGGACTGCCACTGCACTGGCTCATCTATCACAGCCAACTGTCCTGCCAGCCACAGAGATGGATGACACCCCGCCTTCACTATGGCTAGCTAGGCTCCTCCCCATATCCTTTTGGTGCTGCGGTTCACCTGCAGCAGCATTTCAGTGGAGAAATTCCTGCTCAGTCCATGGCTTGGCTTGCTCATCAAGGGACACCTTCTGCCTAGTGAAGGCTGATGCCGTCAGACCGTTGGTGCAGGCACTGACCGAAACAGACGCTGCGGAGGCCGCTTTATTAGCACTTGAGACACTTCTCAATGACCAAAGCACGCTTTCACGAGCGGCCTCCACCATCGTGGAGAGCCAAGGTGTGTCAGCGATTCTTGATGTGCTAGAAAGAGGCTCGCTGCCCGCCAAGAGCAAGGCCCTTGACCTCTTCCAGAAGATCTCCCAACATGTGGACATCAGGCGGCAGTTCCGCCGCTCTGAAAGTGTTCTTATCCAACTCCTCCAGGATGACGTGCTCAAGAAAAAGGCTGCTTTGGTGCTCAGTGAAATGGATGTCATCTCAAAGCAATCTTCTTTCTTTTGAATCTCAATCTCACTCAGAAGAGCAAATCCTACATTCAAATAACAACAACATAGATGATTGAAGCAGTAGGAAGGAGTGAAGGACTGACAAAGATGAACCCCCTCAGATACATGGGATAGAGCTTTGATGACTGAGCATTATTTGTATCTAAATATACAGATTCATGGAGCCAGTTACTGAAAGTAGCTGAATGACGAAGCGCCAAAAAAAAAAAAAAAAAAAAAAACCCGGAGCACCAACACTTTGGCTGAAAATCAGATTGCAGTCTAAATTCTTTGCCTACAGTTGATGATTGAAGACAACATCTGTGCTACTGTTTCATGTATTAAAAAACCAAAATAGAATTTAAACAAAACAAAGATGTATTTGTTTTATATGTATAGCCACGTTTTTTTATCAGTTCAATTGTATAACCATGTTTACCAAGCAACGCATTGCCCTCAACTTGCACATTCTCTTTACTGCTTTTGCATGATCCAGTTGGATCCATGGTTGTTCAAAACTGTCTGTCGGTATTTGAGGCATGGTCTGTCAGTGTAGGGGCCCATCAGATATCCAGTCTGGATAAGTAATCTGTGACAAAATTGCAACACAAGTTCATGGAAAAATAGGGTATGAATCGGTCCGCCCTCTCCTCTTTGAGCTTTCCTTTATATATGTATTAAGTTTACAAAACTGTCCTTTAGGCCCTCATAAGCAGCCCTAAGTAAGTGATTACAAAGAAATACAATGTTACAAAGATGGGCTTTGGCCCACACAAACTCATCCAGGTTGATCCAATAGACTTGGGTAACGTTGATCCTCTTGACAATCTGGGCCCCACTGTGCAAGCACAAGGCCTGAAGATAATATGCAAATTGCATACTTTTAGGGTGAAGGTCATGTAACTCCCAAGAAGATAAAAAAAAGGAAGCCATTCTTCAAAAGCAAGCAGATAAATTGAGATGGATGGCAACCCTCACAAAATCCCTTTGGCAAGAAGTCTACTGAAGCATCCAAATCCTTTGGCCTTGTTAAAATGGGATTTTCCCTTTTAACAGTTTATGTTGATTCCATTACCTGCATATATGATCAAATTTAACTCTTTTTTTTTTTTATTGAATTGTCAATTCCTTGACATCACAAGACTTGTGTGTCTTGCCAATATAAAACATCTGACCATCCTAGGATGAATGTGGCTTGGAACATATTTGATTGTGAAAAAGGCAGACAATTGGCTGGATAGAAAAATCTTACTATTTTGATCTTTATGAAGTAGCCAATTGGACGTGTTCTATATCAATGTTCTGAGAACTGTTTGGGACTCATACTTCAAGGCTTACCTAGGATGAGGCCTACAGAATATACCTCATGACTCAAATGCGAGGCATAGCTTGGATTTGCAGCATGCTTCATCCCATGAGGCATCCTTGAATTCTATGCCTGAATGTTTCTGATAATTTGATGTTGCGTGTTCTCCTCAGAGGGCCTGAGCGCTGCTGTGCTAGCATTATATTGGATAATATGGGTAAGTGAGTCAAATAGCATTGGTATGACCACATGTGCATCAAAAAGAGTTCTGATAATCTGAGGTAGCCTTTCAGTAGTTGTACTGTGGGACTGAGATATGAAGCAGTAGATGACAACTTATGCCATTAAGAAGCCCAAATGCAATAGAATTTGAGGCCATGTTCTATTGTTCTAGAAAAAGGAGGCTCCTTGATCTGCTCATTTTGGTGAATAAATTCAGTACACATGATTACTTCTGATTGGTCTCTTCAGCTTGGGTCAGGTCAGGCATCGGAGAGAGCATTCAAAGACAGTAGCTGCTGCATTGGTAACAGTATTGGGTTAAGGTATGAACTAGAGCATCAAAGCCCAAATAGCATATGATGAAACAGCCTTGTATTAACAATGCACGTAGGCCTTACAGACAATGATAATGCTGTAAGAGTAGCCACTAGCCAGATTCCGATAGTTTTGTTATATCTAAAAGTAGGATGTGATCATAGGATTAAAACCATTGAAACAGGTAGATCTTGCTAGTGAATTTTTTAATTTTGAACTTCTGTTTCCTACTCAGAGGACTGTTAGATGAACAGCAGGAAAAAAAATCAACCATACAATGTGGGAATTAATTCAATTCCCCTCAATCAGTATCTGTTTTCAAGCCGCTGAGCTACTGAAAAGTCCTAGCCTAGATTATTAACTGAACCTGTACATGTGTTAGAGAGCTAATATAAAAGAAAATGAGGGCTTTGCCTTTCCCCGGCATTGGAGGCCTTTGAGGGAGATTAGTAAAAAACACCTCATGTTCCAATGTTTTCCATAATCATCTCCAATCCAATTTGAGAGGCTGAGAGAACAGGTGTTAACAGGTGAGGCTCGGTTTGAACCAGGACAATACTGAGCCATATCCATGTTTCCTTTGGAATTGATTCAACCCTAAGTTTTGTATGTTACAACTATAAGAAAGTTATGATCCTGGCCCTCGCCAGTCCATTGAGCTCATCAATTGGTCATGAGAACGAGGCTCACACCTCCGTAGCATAATTGGCCCTTCTGAGCCTTTTTCACAGCACTTGAGAAAGGGCTAGAAACAATGCTGAGGACATAAGAGAGGTGAGATCTCAACTTCCCTCTCAGGCTTCCAAAACACTAGGCTTCTGCTATTCCTGAGCTAGAGCACTGGAAGCCTTTGAGGGAAGTTGGGAGCTTTCCCTCTCTAGTCTTTACGAATACTACTCTTCCAACTCATGTACTAATCAGCAAACGTCTTGGATTTATATAGCCATCAATTCTCTAAACATTCTAGACCTCATAGAATCTTATGTCGATTGTGGCCGTTGTCTAGATTCTTCGATATTCAATCAAATAGAGGCACTCGTAGATTCACGTCCACTTATATGATGCCTCTGCAACATATATAATCTCAAAAGGAGTGCAAATGCAGTTACTGTGTAAAGTTTTGTCAGTATTTCAAGCATCATCAAATGGAAATGTTTACAGATCATTTATGTATTGTGATACATTCTCAGTATGTAATATATGAACCTGTAAAACATGTTCACTAATGACTAAACAATGTAAAAGAGATCATTTTGACATCATCCTTTTGAGAATAAAGGGTAGGCTTCTCTGTTGACTCTTTGCCTAATGCAAGGGTCAAGAGAATGTTGAGTATGCATTATAGAATCTATTCCATGAATGATTCTAGAAAACAATTTGGAAATGAAGTCTACCCACCGAAACAGCAAGAAAGTGTTCCCTTGGTTGTGAAGATGCACTAATTAGGTGCTCTACCCACTGAAGGGGAACTTAAACTTGTGCTTGAGGAATGGCTGCCTATAAAATCCAATAGAGATGGATTCATAGATCAATCCGGTGAAGAAACTTGAGGGCAGATATTCATAAATTGACTGTCATTAATTTTCATTAACAGAAACATCCATACTTATGTAGAGTATTGACTGTGACAAAATTAGGAAACTTAATGTTATCATGAATCTAATTCGGATCAATTTCAAATGTGCCACCTAATATTATCATCTTTTAACTAGATATATCTTAACATATCTAACACTATCTGTCAATTGGAAGGTCCTTTCAAGAAATCTCAGTATGATCCTTTTGTGGAAGGACCTGTTATTGGTTGCATTAAATGCAATCCCTTGATCTATTAAAATAAATGGTTGATGTCTCTCCGGAACGTCCATCGAGCTTTGCTGGTGGTCACTATTTGTCTGTAGAGTCTATCACTGTCACATCCCACTCATTTTGAGTCAATTGGAGCCAATGACCCACTAGATCAGATTTGTCATGGTCTCTTCCACAAGCATATGAAGTTGGATTATGTAGCTTCATAGCTCTTATTAGAGAGGACTATATAAAAGAAATGAGAGAGGATGAAAAATAGAGGATGAGAGAGGATTGTAGATGGATATGCAAAGGTCTAATATTTGTATATGAAAAAGTGGATGAAAAATAGAGGGTGAGAGAAGAAGGATGGATTGATCATTATTATCGAAGCAGGAGGCAGGCCCACGGCCAACCTGATACTATGATCCTCACTGGCCATGATTTTGATACCATGATGAAACTTAAAGGGCTACATTTTCTTAAATTGACTCTACTAATTGTCATTAACAAAAACACCCATACTTGAATAGCAGTTAATAAGATATAAAGAAAAAAAAGGAAGCTTAATGTAATCACAAGTCTAATTCAAACCTATTTCAAACATATCATCTAATTTTTATCATATTATATCTAGATATCTCTTAAAATATCTGACATCCAGAACAATCAATGGGTTGGACACTTCTTTGATGAGCCAATTTAAAAGAATTGTTGCGACTGTTTTCTCTATCCATTTTCCATCGTTTAGACTATCTAACCATCAAAAAGTATGATAATGGTGGATGTGAACCTGCAATTAGTGTGATATATTGGGTTGATTAGACTGTCTAGATCAACCATCATGTTCATCTATCCACTGTTTATGGGGTTTGTATCATTAACAACCTCCTGCTCTTATCCTTTTTTTTCAAGGCAGTGATGAGAGGCAGAATCACCCATGAAAGCACCTAGTAGTAGACTCGGGACTTTTTTCCTCTTTATTTGAAACTAGTTGATTAAGCAACACCCTCAGTAATTAAAAATGGGAAAATTGTACTATTTCAGCATATGGCCAATCCAGATATGGTTCTTCTTCATCTTTCACATACAGTAGAGTTTCCTGTGGATTCTATGCAATTTGACTTCATGTCCAATTTGGAGAACACTAGAAGATGTAAAAATGGTTAGTCTTTTTCATGAGGTAGATAGAAGTGGGGTATAAAGGTAAAGATGAGGGGTCTTTGCTTTTTGGGTCCACAGCATGTCATGGGTTCCTTGGTTGCTTTTTTTATGTTAAAAAGGATATGGTCATGTTCTTTATTGGTGTCGTTTGTTGAATATATTGTGTTGGCTGGCTTTAGACATCTAGAATAGATCTTTCTGCTGTCAATACATTACTTAAAGCTTAGTCCATCATAAGGACTGCTTGAAGACATTTCCAACTTTAAACATAGGAAGAAATATAAGTTCTTGCAAAAATTGGGGGGTCAAATCTCCCAAGGTAGGAGACTATCATCCTACGAGATGTTTGTCAATTGAGTTAGGACCTTTTTGGACATTAACCAAACCAATACATGTAGGTGGGACCCACATTTCATCTCATCCAGGAATTGTTGTAACAAGATCCTCAATATCCATTGTCTTAGTTAATATGCTTTTGCCTCTAAAGTTGAACGTCAAAGGGGGCATCTGGAAGTCTTTTTTTTTTTTCCCACTTAACTAACAAGGACATTAACTAAGAAGTCTACAAGCTTTCTCAAGAGTCACGAAAAAGGTAGGAATAAGTTAATCTTTTTTCATTTTGATGAACGACTCATTGTCTTCTTACATTCCTTTTAGGGTTCATCACATGCCAATTTGGTCATTGGTAACTTCAATCTTAAGGATTTGGCTTTTGCCCTCTCAGAATATCTTCTGTGCTTTGCCTAATTTGAGCATTTAAACAGATCTAAATGCATGCATGTCTGTGATGCAAGACAATGCGCATAAAAAGAATCATCTTGATCCTAGGACATGATAAGCATTCTCATGGGTGCATATTAACACAGCAATTGTCATGAAAAGTCTGTTATGTCAAGTGCTACTGCCGTATGAATTTGCAGGCCAAATCCCCAATTCTAGAACAACGCCAAAAAATACATTGGTCCAAGTGCATAGGAAACATAAGTATTTGAAACATGTGCAAGTGGGAAAAAAAGAAAAAAGGGAAAAGAAAAACCATTTTCTATATAGAAAGCAGAAGCATAGCATCAGAATAAAACGCCAAACCATCATAATTAATTTCCTCAACAAACAAATTGATAAAATGATCAAAGTGTGCAGGAAACATACTACATTAAAAATATTAGGTAGGGAAGTAAATAAGAAAAAAAACCTGTACTGAATGCATAAGCAGAACTCTGGGCTGAAACACCAAATCACCATAACTAATTTTATGAATAACACCATCTAATCACCTGATTTAATTGGGTAGGGACTATGGAGCATAATGCATCTGAAAATTTTGAAAGTGAAGCACAAACCATTTTAGGTACTGAATGCCCAAGCAGATCATTGAGCTCACTAAACCATCATAAATGATTAGAGCCCAATTGACTAAGTTAGATTTCAAGTTGGCTTGAGAAAAACAGTTGGTTTCATTGAGGTATTTATGAACTCAACTCTTGGAGATGGCCAGTTTGAAAGTGGGTCAATGATTCAATTTTGCAGTCCATATCATGCATGTCCACGACAATGTAACTTAAACCAGGAAAAAAATAATCTGTTCATTAAATGGTCTTGAGGAAATTGATCCATTTGTAAAGACGTATATTAAAGAAAATAAATCACATTATCACCATAAAAGCTCTAATGACTCAAACATCTTTCCAATCCAGTTCTTGAGATGATTCCAAATAAATCAGAGTCTTACACACAACATTCTCAAATTTCACAAATGAGAAATCCCCATTATCTATGATTTGGTATGACAGACTGTTAAACCTCATATAGAAGTAAAATACATTTGAACAATAGCAGCACTTCATCCCAAAAGGGATTCGATTTATGCAGAGGCTAAAAAAAATTAAATATCAACAACACTTGAAATACATACAATCATACCCATTTGGCAACTATCTTCATCCAATATGAGTCTTTCCAGTTGCCAAATGCTACAAAGTCTGAACAACCAAATCACATCCCTCAAGTCCATTTTCTTATCAGAAACTCTTTGTTTATGCCAGTTTCCAGGCATCTGTACTTTCCAGCTTCCAACAACTTTACTTCTGCCCTGGTTTCCTGTTAGCCAGATTAGTGATCATCTGCTGTCTTGATGAACAAGATACCTCAATCAAGGCCCATTTAAATGGCTTCCATGAGTTTTGTCCCTGTCTTTGAATCCAAGTTCCATTTCATATTCTGCTGCCAATGCTAGTATGTCAGGCGTGAATTCCCAGTTCTCTTTCTCTCCCCAGAGTGAGTGTTCAGGCTGTGGCCTGCATCTCTCCAGCCCAAACTGATTCTGTATGTCTTCAAACTCCTCTGCAGAGACTGCCTGTCTTTTCCCCCCCGTCTCTATGTCAAAGCTTGTTTTGGTCACAGAGACTGGGGGGTTGAAGGTGGAGGAGTCCTCTGTCACCCTCGCTCGAAAATTGTTCTTAGATTTGGGAATCCTTGTGAAGAAGATCTCCATGACATTCCGGGTGCATCCACGGTTATATGGATTTAATTTACCTTCATATCGATATCGGAAATTCTCATAAGTTGTCTGCACCATCATTAATGGGGATATGTTACAATAAATAATCCATGAAGTGGAAGGAGAGTACTGGCATACCAGCATTGTGTCAGTGATTGGGATGGTCAATGACCCTGGTGGACCGGGTTTGACTTGGGTCCACATTCAGACCAAATTAGGGAGGTCCTTCAGTTTGAGCCTGTGGGTATGGAACCTGAACAATGACCAGGTCAAACCTTGATCTGACTGAATTCAGCTCTGGCTGTATCATAGAGAAGTTGACTCAGAGTTGACCTGATGATCAGTCAGACAAACCTGGTCTGACTTAAAATAATCAGCCCTGCTGAATAACCCCAGCGCTACATGTTAAAATCCAAGCTGCTCATCCAGCAGGGTCCATGGCCCTGGCCCAAATTTAATCTTCAGGTTGACAATGCAAATACGTTAAATTTATGACGTTAGCCTATTTTCTTTTAACAACAGTACATGGTTCGTGTGCACCTGCTGCAGCTAATACCCCAAACTCCTCTTTTTTGGGCCAGAAAATCGCCATGGAGGCCCACTAATGAGTGGATTTGATCATGCACAAGCAGCATAAAATGGCGTGTGCCTGTGTATAGGGATATCTAAGAGGATATAGCAAAGCAATTCAACAGAACCTGGTTGGAGAAAATTAAATATAGGTGGAACACTGTGAGTCCTCCGACGAACCAAGCCACTATGAATGTGTATAAGATTAGAATGGCTGAAACAGGTGATTCCATAAAAGCCATCCAGGGACTACAGTCATATTCATCCATGATTGTCTTGATATTTACCCAGCAGAAGGCAAAGATGTACAAGCACAGTAGAGTGGTGCAGGATACAAACATGAAAAAGAATCGGTAATTTCTCTGCATAAAGAGAATATGGGTAAGTGATGAGCCAAGGGTTAAAATGATATAAAATGACAAGAATTATTATTATTATTAGTATTAGTAGTAGTAGTAGAAGTAGTAGAAGTAGTAGTAGTAGTAGTAGTAGTAGTCAGACATGTTAATGTGATCAGCTAGTATATTTTAATACAGAAAACTCAACCCAAGAAAAACAAAGGGATAAATGCAGATAGTCAGCTTGTGCACTCACTAAAATCAAATCCATACCAACTATTCTAATAAAGACAACAAGAAGATGTCTGCTTAGCTGCATGTTGAGAATCTAGCTTCAACGGCAAGCAAGTGAATCCATTAACTTTTAGATCATCGGAAAGATACTGAGAATTACGAGTTGTTTTTTAAACAACTGAATTCACTTCAGTGGTAAGTTTAGTTTCAACATTTTCAAAACTTACGGATCTAAATCAACCTTCATTTCATCCATGAAATCTGGCAAGCAAAAGTAGCAACACTGGTCTGATGATTATCAAATGAATAGACTTACATTCCTATAAAACAATGAGATAACCACAATATGAGTATAAACAACAAAGTATTTCACACAAGTTACAAAAGTACAGCAGCAGACATGAACTTCACTGTAAGGGCATTTTTGGTTTATTAGGGCTGAAAAGTTTCAAAAGGCATTAAAAGAATAGCAATCATGGCATGCAAACACATAAATACATATATACTGACAGGCAATACAATGAAGTTACTGACTCAAAGTTACGGACTCAAACCAAATATCCACAAAATTCTGTGGCAAGTAGCAAGTTCTATCCAGACCCATTTTCTCAACAACAAATGTAGTCAATACTCAACTTTAAGGAGAATGAATTGACAAGAAGGTAACAGAAGATCATGATCAAACCTTTCCAATACACTGCCCAACCCAGGGGCAATGGTGATCAAAACGGTCTACGCAGTTATCACAGATAGAACAATGGGAGCATCGCGGGGGCCTATATAACATGCATGTGTGGCAGTACTTGACCTTGACTATTACCCCATTGACAAGGATTTCCTTTGTGGGTGGTATGCTTGAAATGGTGCCCTGATTTCCTGCCCAATTAGCCCCTGAAGTGGGGACATCACCACATTCTGGTTCCGGAGGATGTGTACTACGAGGAATAATGCCTGGATCTCTTCCAGAAGTGAGAAAAAGAAGGCAGATATCCTGTATGCATAAGGACCAACCAACAGTAATAGCAGAGTTGTCAGTTGAACTGGAAGAGGACTGACAAATGCAAGAAGGAGGTCCCAAGAGAACCTAACATGTCTTTGTCGTTACTTCTCTACTTAATCAAATATTTAAAATGCTTGTCAAAAGAAAACGTTATCCCAATTCCCAAATAGAAAATAATATTTCAATTTTTTGGAGGAAAAAAAAAACATATTAGAGTCTTTCACCAGTGCCCGTAATTTGAGACTCATTGATGGTTGGAAACTCTTGTTACCTTTATTTTTCTTAAACTTATTGAAAATTTCTGTGAAGAATTGAATAGCTTCAGTTTCTTATACGTTCTTTTTTTCACCTTTTCACATGCCGTTGCAGTGGATAGATAAACATTGCATTGGCGTTTTTTTTTCTTTCTGAGAAGTCTCAGCGAAAATCTTATTTTACTTTATCTGGAGAAGTAACAGCCAAAATCTTGTTAATATAAGTAAAAATGCAAAGTCTGGTTTTATTAAAAAAATCTCAACGGAATCCATTGTCCAAAGTCTTTTTGTCTACACCTTCCCAAGAGTATCACTTCCAAAAATAAGTTCCATCAATTTGGTAACCATTGTTAATACGAAATCTCTTAACTCCTAAAAATTAGGTTCCACATCTTCCTTCCCCCTACTACTTCCATGAAATCTTCAATAACAGAAACTTCATGATTTGAGATCATGTACAATCTTTGAAATTTTCTAGCCACAGGGGTTTCACCTATCCACAGATCTTTCCAAAAATGTACTCCACTTCCACCTCCAACAAAAAATATTGAATAATGCAAAAGTTCCCCACCCTATGAGAGACATCTCCCAATTTCATCATGTCTTTCCACACTCTAGGACCTTCCTTATACTTTTTCCTAATTCCTGTGTCCAGCCCCTGTGCCCTCAAAATTTGAAGCTTGACTCTTATCCATAAAATATCCCTTCAACAACAAATCTTCATTTCCATTTGCATAAAACAGCCCAACTTTTTTCCACAATGTTATCTATTCCCAACCTCTCATTTTATTTATTTATTTATTTTTTCACATTCCCCTGTTTGATAAGGTGATTTTTTCTCCTCCCTCAACCCACACAATGAGAAATTCCTTTGGGTTTATTCTGAGTTTTTTAGCCACTCTTTTGAGACAATGAAAAGTGAAAGGAAAAATACACACGAAGGTTTTTAAAATTTGATTTGATGATGATAATTTTAACCTAAAGGACAAATACCTTGGCATCATTATCATTATGCTATATGTTGGGAAGTCCCACATCCCACATCGCCAAGTCTTAAGTTGGATAGGGTTTCATATACCTGTTTGGGCCTTCCACCTACTAGCTTAAGTTTTTGGGTTGATATATGGTTTATTACATGGTATTAGAGCCAAATGTCTCGAGTTAAAAACCACGTAGGGCAAAAATGCCCCCATGCCGCATTGTGTGTTTGTGAGTGCGTAGGGCAAGAACGCCCCATGCCGCGTTTTAGTCTTGTGAGACATGTGGTTCGGATCCGGGCAGTGTCCCTCTCGAAGGGGGGTGTTAAATAGTTGTTTGTGTAGTTTCCTATCACCAATTGGTTTTGGAATTACTAGTTAGCAACTTTTTTATGGTTAGGGAATAACCAAGAATACGGATTCGATTATGATGAAACATTAGCACCGGTTGCCTAAATGACTATAGTTAGCACTTTAATGGTAGTTGCAGCTATCAAAGAATGGCCTATTTTTCAGATGGATGTCAAAAACGCATTCCTACATGAATTTTTACATGGTTTCAAAGTGGGTTTCGATCCCGTCATTCTTATATAGCCCACGTGACTCTTGTCGTTGTTGTCTAGCCTACGTGACAGGCCCGTCCATGAAATCTGTTGGGCCTACATGTGATGGGGAGTGTTGGGAAGTCTCACATCCCACATCGCCCAAGTCCTAAGTTGGACAGGGCTTTATATACCTGTCTGGACCTTCCACCTATCAGCTTAAGCTTTTGGGTTGGTATATGGATTATTACATTATATATTTCTTGGCATCAACAATAGACTTTTAAGTGGAAAGAATATTTTGTAAGCTGGATGAGTATGAGTGTATGTGTGCCGGAATTTGATACTCGGCAACAAAGTGTTTGACTCATCAAATCAAATAACAAAGGGTTTATAGATTCATCATAAAATTCAAATAAATTTAAATAACTGTTTATTTTTAAATAAAATGATACAGGAAAAAACAATAATACACAGTATACAAGTCTTACTGTATCCCAACATGGTTGAGACAAGGCTTTGATGGTGATGATACAAGTCTTACTTTTCAATAAAATGATGCAGGAAAAACAAAAATACACGGTAGTAAACAAGTCTTACTATAACCGAAAATAGTTGGGACAAAGTTTTGATGATGATGATACAAGTCTCACTATAACTAATCAAGTTATAGAATTTTCAATATTTTAGTTGGATTTCAAAATAAGAAGATGTATTATAATACTTTAACAACTACAAATAATGTTTAGGCTAGCAATAGAAGAATCTGTGAAGAATGCCACAGTCATGCAAATCTAATTAGGTACATTTACCATTTTAGTGAATCCAGTCAAGATGCCCATTTTCTGTGGTGTTAGTTTGGGGGTCTAATAGTCTTCAGAGTGTGGAGCACGTGGTGTGAAAAGGTCAATTTCTAGTTAGATCGCTCAACACTTGAAGGTTAGTAAGCAATAAGATAATCAGCTACTTTTTCCTCAACAAACAACAAAGAAAGGATGGCATGATTAAGAAATAAGAAAGAGGATAAATTGATGCCGAATGATTGGTTTTTTATAAGGAAACTTTTTGATATTTCCTGAAAAGAGTGGCAGAATGGAAATAATAACGTGTGAATTGCCGGATATTCACATTGGTAGTGTGTTAGTACAATGCTCTACGATCTCGAATCCTAGAGCCCAACAGTCAGGGGCAGAGCTAGGCATAACCATGCGGGTGCGGTCGTACCTGTTAGACCATGGTATGCTTTAAAAAATCCAATAAAATTATGGGTCCACCTTCAAAATCCACATGAAAATCCTCAATTTGCCCCCAAAACCAAACTATCTGATAAGGTTCACACCCCTCAAATGAAAATCCAGGGTCTGCCACTGCCAACAGTCCCTCTTTTATTCATACATGAATAAAAAATACAACTTGGTATCATTCACAAGGAATTTGGAGAAACAAACCTAAAAATAAAGAAAGTTGTGCAAGGATAAATGCATCTATTGATAATAAGGGCGTCATATTTCTTTACAATTATTTATAGGTCTTTTACCAAAATAATACCACATTTTGAGATTTTTTATGAATTAATACCAAATTCCTTTACAATTATACATAGGTCTTTTACCAAAATAATACCGCATTTTGAGATTTTTATGAATTAATACCAAATTCCACATCTACCAATACAAGCCTCTCTCAAAATTTAAAGGTAAGAATGCCCCTCTTTATATAAGCTCTTTTAATGGAGTATCTCCACACTACCTTCCCCTTCTGTTTTCTCTTCTCATCCTCTTCACAAAAACCCTACTCCATCTCTTCTTCACTATCACCTCTCTCCTTGGGATGAGCAAAGCTGATAATTTGAAGTTGGCTCATAATTTCTTTGCTTATCACATGGGTTCCTGAGCAGAGTTTTCCGATGGCCTCAAGGTTGGCAGAGGTTGAACCCAGGGTCTAAAGGGTCCTATCTTAGGGGATATGCTTCTTTCAGTTTCATAATATCATCGTCAATTGGAATGTCAGGAGTTTGGGGAGGCCAAAGAAGTGGGCAGCGGTTAGGAAATTGGTCAGATCTCAGAAGGTGGATATGTTGCTCTCACAAGGTTCAAGAATTCACGAACATATTCATCATGTTGTGTTCAATTTTTGGGCCTCAAGGAGGTGTGGCCGTGTAAAGTCCCACATCGCTTATGAGGCTGCCCAAAGACTAGGCTATATGTGCGATGCCGTCTATGTTTAGTATGACGCATTTTGGAGCTTAATGGGCTCCGAGAACAAAACCTTGAGGCCTGGGTCATGAATGGTGCGCCCTTCCGCCCTGAGCCAAAGAGGACAATATCATACTGGGTGATTCGGGTCGTTACAGGCTGGGAATGGTTCCTTCAGAGGGGGCTTCAGGAGGCCTGATTTCTATCTGAAATAAGGAGGTCCTGTCTAAGGTAGAAGTTTTAAAATCTCCAAGGATTTTATCTATCAAGTTCGTTTTAGTTGTTGATGGTTTCACTTGGGTGGTTGCTAATGCACATGCATTATATTTAATGTATTTTGCTTACTAGTAATATTTTACTTTATATGTATGCAGATGCTTATGAAACTTACTCAAGGTATGCAGATGTGGTCAGTACAATTGTAGCTGGGGTTAAGTAAAGATTTTTTTTTTTTCCCTTTTGACTTACTCAAGGAATTTTTGTCACTGTCAATGGCTTCAAAGGATAGTTCTAGAGCTTGCCTGGATCATCGGAAAGAACCAGATGTTTCTCCAATAATAGAGTTAATCAGTTACGAGCCCTGCCCTTTAGGAATCTTGAAGATCTATTACACATCAAGTCTATATTTTGTAATAGTGACCTGTAATGAGCATCTAATTGTAGAACACAACATTATAATAAAATTTCTCAAAGTTTCATCCTTCAAAGTTTTTGCAAACTGAATGTTGACGATGAAATGTAGTAGTAGAACTTTGTGATATTTGTATTTTTCTTTCAAAATTTTGAACAATTAAAATTTTCATTTTCAGATCTCACTGAGTGATTCCACATACGTTTGATTTACAATCACTCCTAGTTTTTTACTATGTAACTTACAATACTACAAAGGGCAATGTACTGCCATATTTCCTCCTTCCATTTCTTGTGCTAAGATAAGCACAGCAAGATGGATTGTTGGAAGAGAGGGATTGAAAATACTATGGTATTGGATATCTTCCTTAATTGGGATGGGTTTTTCGGCTAGAGAGGAAAATATTTCTCTTTCTAAGCCCCAATGGATTCCTCCCCGCCAGAAATCCATTTAAGTTTAACTGGTTCAGTGAGTATTGGAGGGAATATTAGAGAACACAAATGTCATGTGTTCCTTCTCTGGGCCTATTGGAATCAAGGAATCTAAAGAGGCAGAGTTATTGTCTATTAGCGAGGCTATAATGTTCTTCTCAGTGCCATTCTCAGGAGAACTGCAAGCGAGGGAGGGGGACTCTGCAAATGCTATTAGCTGGGAAAAATCCCCTTCCTTTGCCGTGGAGGCTAGCTTATTTAGCTAATGTGATTAGTGCGTATGCAAATTGGTTCATGTTTCCATTGCACATCAATAGACAAGCTAATTCAAAGGTGGATGCTTTTGCAAAAGCAGGAGTAGATAGAGATGTTGTGGGTGTTGGTTTTTCCTCTTTTTGGACAGTTTCTTGGGTATTAGGGGGAGTCCTTCAAAAAAAAAAAAAAACATTAGTAAATTATTGTAACTAAAAAAAAAAACGAAAAAATCAATGGAAAGTGGCTTTAAGCATTTCATAATGGAAAGTAATGGAAACAAGAAAGAAGAAACTCACATATACAGTAAGGATGACAGCAATAGCTACAATTGCATTGCCGAGATAATACTGAAACTCATTTACCAGCCTTGGAGAAACAAAAACAGCAAACAAGATCACTGGAATTACAATTAGCGATACAGTAAATGCCAGTGATCTTGCATCTGGACCAAATATAAGCCTGCCTCCAAGGAAAAATCGCTGCAAAACGTTTTGAACAAATAATTTTGTCAGTTTCTAATCAAGTACAAGAAGAACATCAAAGTTTGAACAGGTCACTGGGTTATTTTATTTTTTTAATTAATTTTTTCTTGCTTGGCCTAGAGGAAAAGTGGGACTACCTAAACCCAACTGCCCTGGGCGGTTTAGTGAATGTGGGAGTCCTATCTCTGACTTTTTAATCTAATCTTAATAGAGAACAAACAGAAACCAATTTCTAGATGTAAAACATACGTTAAGACTTCAAAGCTTCACCACAATTTGAAGACAAAATAGTTTTTGAAAAAAGTAACATATTGTTTAGATAGTAATAATGGGACAAATCAATAGTAATCAAACTCAAGTGTACAAAGATCTTTTATTTTAAGCAAAGTTGAATATTATTTAATAAAAGTAACATATACAAAAGAGTAAAAAAAGAAAAGAAAAAAACAGAGGCAACAAGGACTAAGAGAAAGAATATACAAAAAAAAAAAAAGACAGAAAAACCTGGATCATCCATGAAGATTGAGAATCTACTACATCATATTGAAAATCCAAACCCCAAAAGGCTCAATTTATGAATGTAAACTCTGTACTGCCAGTTTAGCTAGGGAGTTTGTTACTGAATTTGCCTCCTGAAGAATGTGATTAAGACATGCAATTTTCCAAACTCTTAATCTTATGTTACCAACTACAGCAGATCAAATATTTGATCATTATATATCTCAAGAGTTGTGCCAACTTGGCTTTACCTTTCCAGTTTCCACAGAATATGAACACGTGAGAATTTTCCCAAGCCAGTTAAAGAAAATAATGCCAGATTTCTTGCGGGCATACTATGATACCAGTAATCACCCAATATCTTTTCTTCTTCTTCCAGCAGTCTCTTCTTCTGCTTCTTCTTTATCGGTGACATGAATTGAAAACGCACTGTGACAACTTGGTCCGGGCGGCACCCTTAACCACGGGGCGTAGCGTGTCAACCACGGGCTTCAAACGGTGAGTCTCCGTTAGCCCGCATTGGAAATATCCAAGTCCTGACCCTGGGCTTATAAGTCAAACTCCGTACTAACTTAGCATGACGCATTTTAAAACCGTGCGGCTCCGGAAACCGTAAGAACTCCGAAGTTAAGCGTGCTCGGGCGGGAGCAGTACTAGGATGGGTGACCTCCTGGGAAGTCCTCGCGCGTGCACGTGGGCCAAAGCGGACAATTTCATGCTGAGTTGGGCGGGGCTGTGACACGCACCCTCATGGTGAGGAAATGAGCATCTTCTAACTGTGCTACGGGTCCTTTTCATAATTACCAATGTAAGAATATTACATGTATAATAAGTCAATAATCATGCCTTCTATTTTCTATATGCTTTCCATATCTATGAAGAAAAGGCTGCAAGGTGATGGAAAATACTAGAAGGATAAAAGGTCACAAATTGTTGCAATGTCTGGAACTTTAGGTGGCAAGGAGATGAAGCAATAATATTGAGCCAAACCTCTCTCTCTCTCTCTCTATATATATATATATATATATATGGGAGATGCTCCTATGAGAGATGCTCTCACCTTACTATGAGAGATAAGGTGGGGGCCCTCACATCCATATCCAATGCCAACAACTTAAATGTAAGGGCCCCCGCCCATCTCTCATAATAAGGTGAGAGATACTCTCACAGGAGCACCTCCTATATATATATATATATATATATATAGACACACATATAATTCATTCTATATTGAAGAGTATACAAGGAGATGACTCATTTCTCAGTGAAAGAGGTGATAGATATGCACGTATGAAGAGACAATAAGAAGTTTGGAGGAAAAACGTGTGTCTCTTATGGAGTTATGGTTGAGTCCCTCTTATTATATAAGGGTTGATTACCCTCCAATTAGTATCCTACTATAATACAAGTTCCTATAATTAATTGTCTCAATACAATACAAGTTCCTATAATTAGTGTCTCAATACAATACAAGTTCCTAAAATAAAGCTATCTTAATAAAACAAGAGCCCTGAGCAGATGGGCTGGATTGACAAGAGTCATCTCATCCTCACGTAGCCACCCAAGGATGGATCCCTCGGTGTGTAGGTTAACACTCCAGTACTGTACCATCACCTCTGAATAGCAAATAATAATAATATAGCGTAGAAGAACATAAAGCTGCAAAGTGGATCAGGAAGTAGAAACTAAAATGAAGAAATCAGTGAATAACCCCAAAGCAGATGGTGCTAAACAAGAAAAACACTGTTTCCTATTACAATTCCAATTACAAGAGTCAAGCAAGTTCCTTCAAGAGTCGGTTTTGTGCATAGCCCTGGCCATACTGAAGGTTGCTCAAGTCTTCTACTTAATATGTAATTCCACAATCCCACTTGATAATCCCAGTATCCCACAATTCAATCTAGAAAATGTCTAGATCAACTCTTCATCACTAGTTCATCCCTGTACAGACACGACTGTGGTAGATAAAATCAATACCCAACTGCATAGAGCAAGTTAGCCATTGCCGGAAATAACAAGTGCCATCACTCCAAATGATGTTTCTCTTCTTGTTTACCTTCTCGTGGGATGTTTTTGGTACTTCCATTCGATATTAAGAGAGACGACACAAATCCAAAAGAACAAGACAAATCATCACAAAAATAACAAGACATAGACACATTATTATATATGAAAGACGCAAGTTCGATTGGCGAAATTGAGGTCAATTTTGCAATTGATTGTGAAATTGGAGCTCAATTTGCATATCAATATTGACTTTTGACTTCATAGAGAGATTTTAGAGATATTAGATGGTTACATTAACATTATTCCCCAAAAATTTCTCTAACAAAGACGCTGTTTTATTCTCTTACTCAAATCTCATCTTATCTCTAATACAAAAGAAATTCCCTTCTATAGGATCTTACACCCTATTGAGCTACCACTTATCCTAAAACCAATTGGTGATAGGAAACGGCACAACAATAGTTTTATGGTAAGGGCTCAGGCTCGACCATAATTATGACTGCTTAGGAGCGAGGGTGGACGTTGACCTCAACAATCCCTCCCTTAATGGCACACCCGCTGCGACTCCTATTGTGAACTCACAAAACGCGTGTCCCGTGACTCGAACACCCGACCTACTAGGCACTGATATCACTTGTAGGATCTTACACCCCATTGAGCTACCACTTATCCCAAAACAAATTGGTGATAGGAAACGGCACAACAATAGTTTTATGGTGAGGGCAATGGCTCAACCACAATTATGACCGCTCAGGAGAGAGGGTGGACGTTGACCTCAACACCTTCCCTAAATACCTTAAAAATCTGACAGTAAAACATTTTATTAGATGATGGACGTCATTATCCCACGATGAAAGAATCTACAATAAAGTAAACAATTTCATTATTGTTGGATTCCTTTCCTAGATTATGCTATAATTGACCACATTCTCATCCAACAACTATACTCATCTTACAGCAATTTATTTGTTAGATGATGGACTTCTACCAAAGTGGGGCTCATGTATATAAAGTTTTCTATCAAAGTCGTTTTTCTATTGAAGTGGGGCCCTTTTTTTGGTAAAAGGGGCCATGCATGTTTATATGGTTTCTAATCATAGTGGGCCATTTATATACATCTATTTAATCTTGAAAAATGGTTTTCTATCAAAGTTGGCCATGTATACGTAGTTACCACTCAAAGTGGGCCCATGAATATATGGTTTCCTTAATCTTGAGAAACATACATATTTTGAATGCGAGACATCTGTTTTCAAATTCTAAAAAGTCGATCCATCCTTCACTTCTTTATCCAAGCTATCCCCATTAGGTACTGCTCCTTTTTAAATTTAAAATTTTTAATCTCTCCGGTAGACTCTTCTCTCTTTGATTTCGCAATAGATTTCGAAATTGGATCTCAATTGCGATTTCAATTTTGACTCGATTTGATCGACCTTTATCAATCTCAATGTTGCTAATCAATACACCCAAAATGCCTAGGTGTTAAAGGTGCGGCAAACTAACTACTTGACAAGCCCCCTCAGGTGGGATACCATCCAGATTTGAAGCACACGCTTGCAAAAGACGCGGCATAGGGCTTTTTTTTGCTCTGTGCATATTAGAACTTGGAATGTGATGGCTCCGATACCATCTCAAGTTGCTAACCAATATACCCAAAATGCCTAGGCATTAAAGGTCTAGCAAACTAACTACTTAACAATCAATTGGAGTTTAAACCAAGAAAGTGTCTGATCAATTGGAGTTAAAATCGGATAGGAATAGTTTAAACCAAAAAAGAGCAATCAGATAAATCCAACTGCTGGATAATAAGGATCCACCAAGACCTATAGATGTCATGCACCCTCTCTCTTCCATGTTGAAAGAAGAAGGTATGCATGGCCTATCAGAAGTAGACACTTGATAGAGATCCCCAAAAATCTCTTTCGTCAGTCTCAACTGTAGATGATTGAAAAGAATGCATGCATGTAGTTTTCTTATCTTTTTCCATGATCCCTTTATTTTTTTATCTTTGTCATGTTCTCTTAATTTCCCAATTTAAACTATTTTAGGTTTTTTTTTTTTTTTTTTTATCTTACCATTAGATAATATGTTTGTTTCTTCTAGATTTACTTTTCTTAAAACATTTCAAAAAATCTTAAATTTTAATATTTAAAAAATGATAGTTATATATTTCTTAGATTTATTTTCTTCTCATTAATTAGTATCTCAAAAAGTGCCCCAAATTCAATATATTTTTATTCTTTTTTGCTAATTGCAACTGAAAGTGAAACATCTGATAAAACCAATATGTAGGAGCATTGAATAACAATTTCTACTACTAAAGAATCCAATATGGTACAAATTTGAAGGCATTATGAATTACCATCATAGAAGATCAACAAAACCAACCAAACCAGGTTTTAATATTTTGGAGGAACAAAAGGTTCTCCATGAAAATGTTCAATTTGTGGCCACAGGAAAATCTGACATGGTGAAGAAAATAAGGATAAAAAAGAGAGAAAAACAGTAACCCTCCCAATGTAGATTTGATTTCTTCCATGCCCCAAATGCATAGTGAAATGAATAACCATCTGTACTACCAAAAGTACCCCATATAATTTCAAAAACATCAAAACAAACCCCTACGCTGACTCGAATTCAAGACTATTGAAATAAGCAAATTCTTCATGAAATTGCCCACACCCCCCGCCCGCCCCCGCCCCCCCCCCCCCCACACACACACCACAAAACCAAAAAAAAAAAAAAAATAAAAAAAAATAGAAAGCTCAAATTTGAAAAGAAAGAAGCTTACATTGCTTCCTTTCCAGACTTGATAGACCCGTTTCGCCTGGCCGCTGGAATCAATGATTCTTCGATTCGATTCGGAGAGCTCAGACGTCCCAGATGCCGCTTTTCTCTTCTCCTGCATTGCGATGCGATTTCGACACTCGAAAGAGATAGAACCCCTCTAGAATTCAACTCAAATACTTCATTTCAGCCTTCTAAAATCAGCGATCTGCAGCTGGAAATGTACAGAAAAACCATTACAACCAACCCCACAAAAAATTTTCATGACATTTCCAAGAAAACGGAGAGATTGTAACAAATGAAGGGGATGAAATGCATATGCAGAAAATCCAATCCAAATGAGATTTCAAGGAAAATGGATAGGAAATCGATGCCATTACTTGACTGGCATACAAGTTTTAGAGAATTTGAAAATGTTACCAGGGAAAATGAGAGAAGAGAGCTCTCGCTACCTTTGCATGGGAATGCGTGGAAATGGTGGGAACGAAGAAACGCACCTTTGCAAAAAAGAAAAGAAAAAGATAAAGAGAAAAGGAAAAAGGACCGAACCGTCATAACGGACGGAGGATGAAACAGATATGAAAAGACGAAGATAGCCCCGGCCATTAAACGGTTGGGTATCCTGAGACACCTGAGTCCTAATGCATGAAACTTGAAAAGAGTTGAGAGAATAAGAAGATAAGAAAGAGGGAGATATTGGAGAATCTATGGAAATGAATTACTTTTTTGTTGGACAAATTTGTACCTGCGTGAGAATATATACCCCCAAAATCCATCTTCCCCTTATGTAATGATGGTGACTCGGCTTATAAGTTCGTTAGATTGATTACATATAAAACGTGTGATTAAAATATAGAAAAAGAAAAGTTAAAAGAAAAAAAACAAACCCGATTAATTTGTTGGTAAGTTTAACTATGATTGGTGGGAAATATGGCCAACAATCAATAAACGGGAAGAACTGATTTTCAGCTGCTTAAATTCGAGGATTGGGCCTTTTGAGTTATACCTATAGGTCTAGCCTTGGGGGTTCTATGAGAGTGGGCCTCAAAGGATTTAGATGAAAAATTCATGTATACAATTAGAAATTATCCAATGTACCTGGATTATAAATAGATCTCACTGTTTTCTGCAATCCAAAAGGTTAAAATGAATTCCTGAGGGAATAAATAAATGCCCAAACATTGTTTTTGGTAATATTTCAGTTGGATTGAAACAGTGCAAGCAAGGGTAATTGGGTGTGTTGAACTGTTTCAATCCAAAAGGGAAGGTGGGTACATCTCAAATGAGAAAGTTCTATTCTTGAACATAGAGATTGAGAAAAGTGATTTGTAATGTTCCAATCCTATGTATGCTGTCAAAAGCATTATTTAAAAGCAGGGATTAACAGGAAGAGGAATTTTCGCCAAACTAGATGTAGTTTCAAATACAGTCCATATCATGGGCCCATCTAGGTGCATACCTATCAGGCAAGGGTTTGGCAAAAATCAGTCCTATATCTATCATATAATCTTAACCTTTGAATTAAAAGCCTTTAAACTTTTTACAATCCAATGTTGCGTAATTGTCAGATGGGTATCAGATTAGGCTTGATGACAGTTTATTTTTGGGGTGGGGTAGTATGTGTGATGCGGTACACTTAAATAGGTGAGCCCAAGTGACCCACATAGAACTGGAGTGCTCATAGGGAAAATTCTCTCTTTAGGCCTGTTCTTTTGCAAGTAAATTGCACCATTGATAGCTCATAGAGGCGCTGCACTTTCCGAGAGAGTCAGAGACGACAAATGGGAATTGGACCATTGATATCTCGGTGGTAGAGGCTCTTCACTTTCCCATAGATGAGAGAGGTTGATCCTGATATATATCTTAGGTTAGATTCACAATACTGTACCACAAATCAAATGCAGGGAAAAAACCTATAGTAATTCAAAGTCAAAATTTTCAAACAAAGGATTTTTTTTTTTTTTTTTTTTTGGTATAAAAAACAAAAGACTATTAAAGTGCTGATGGATGCAGGATGTATGGTAAGACCTAGATGAGATCTTAACGTCACTAGGAATTGAATTACTGATCAGATGTTGGGGTGTTCATTTTCCCTTCTTCTCTTGATTAATTTTCTATTACAGGGGAGATTATTTGATGGCCGTTTTTTAATAGAGATAATTAGCGAAAGGTCCCTCGTATAAGACTTATAAGGCCTCCAGTCCACAAACTTTTCCTCTAAGGCCTGTAGTCCATACAACTAGACACATTTCGGCGAGAGGTCCCTATATACAATTGGCATGACTGATTTACCCTTTCAACTGTTTTAGGCATAAAATTTTGAAATTTTAAATTTCAAATCTTGTATTATCCCTCTTCTTCTTCAACCCATACTTCGTCTCATCTTCTCCAGGCGCAGTCCACCATCCAGCAACCAAAGAGGGAGACTCTGGGGTCCAGGTGGAACACCACTGGCAATCTGGACCATTGATCTTGTTGGGAGGCCAAGGGCGACCTTGTTGGTAGGACTGATCATGGGTTCTTGATCAGTGGGACAGACTATCCTAGCACCTCAGATGTGTAGGCGAGAAACCCATCATTTCAGGGATGGGTTCTGTGTGGGCGATTTCAACTGAAACATGATGTGGGTTCTCTGTTTCGTCTTCTCTTTGACGATTGGAGGAAGTGGCGGTCAGGCGTGGCAACACCCCTTTCTTCTCCGGCAGCGTGCAACTGGGTACAGAACCCTTCTTCTGCTTCACTTTAGGTGATGTGAAGGCCTCTGCAACAGAGGATCAAACCTCTATTCGATGTCTGGATCCTTTGTGCATCTCTACTTTTGGTTTCTCCGAAACCAGAAAACGGAATGAATTTGATTCCTCTGTTCTGTTTCATTGCTGTCGATCAGATCTGGTGCGGGGGACCCACCTTGATTAGCTCTGCTTCCCATCGCCAAAGGGTAGCTGGGGCATTTTAGGTTCTATGTCGGAACGCAGTCGATGAGGAAACAAATCCAGATCCGGAAATCGCAGAATCGCCGCCCATTGCTGCTGTCTCCCGTCGCAGTTGGTGCACGTCATCGGGAAAGTGGTTCCTAGCGGAAGTTCGTCCCACCGGATAAGAAGAAGAAAAGGCAGCGATGGGCCCTGCGCAGTTTTCTGGCTTTGTCCTAGAACAGGGTTCCTTGAAGAAAGGAAGAAGACGACCCATCTTGGGTGTCCCAGGTCTCAGGTCGTTCAGGTCAGGTTCGACTTGCAGCGCAGAACCCACATAGTAAGCAGGCCAGTAAGCACCCCAGAACAGTAAGCACGTCAGGCCTTGGATTGGTGCATGTCCTGCCAGTCTCGATTTGGAGGAGGATGGCAGAGGGATGGAAGAGGAGGTGGGTGACATGGAGTTTTTATTAAATTTATCTAAGTTTTTGTTAAATTTATCTAAGTTTTTATCAAGTTTATCTGAGTTTCTGTCAAATTTATCTGAGTTTTTCAATTTTTGTCAAATGTATTTGAGTTTTACGCAAATTTATCTGAGTTTTTAGCAAATTTATCTTCATTTTAGAAATTTTAGCTGACTTTTTGAATAAGTCTTTGTGTGTGTTATGCAAATTTATCTAAGTTTTTGGAAAATCTATCTGAGTTTTTTTCAAAAATTCATTTGGGTTTTTCAAATCTATTTGTGTTTTTTAATTTTATTTAGTCTTTCAAAATTTATTTGCGTCTTTTCAAATTTATTTATATTTTTTGAATTTTATCTGGATCTTTTGAAATTTATTTGCCTCTTTGAAAATTTATTTACATTTTCTGAAATTTATTTGGATCTTTTGAAATTTATTTGCATCTTTTTAAATTTATCTATGTTCTTTTGAAATTTATTGCTTTTTTTTTAATTTTATTTCATTTTTTTAAATTTATTTGCGCTCTTTTGAAATTTATTTGTGTTTTTTAAATTCATTTCATTTTTTGAAATTTATTTGCATTCTTTTGAAATTTATTTGCATTTTTTAAATTTATTTCATTTTTAGAAATTTATTTGAAATTTATTTCCGGTTTTTGAAATTTAAGTGAAAACCTCATTAGTGAAATTTTATTAATCTTGGCTAATTAAATGGTAGTTGACCATTATTAATGGCTTATCCCACTAATCATGGGATATCATTTGAAGAAAGGGTAAATTAGACATTTTAGGTTTTCAAATTTGAAAAAAGGACCTATCACACTATGAGAAAAGATTGTGGATCTAAGGCAATAAAGTGGAATGTTCAGGGACCCATCGCCGAATGCCCCTTTTTAATATTCACCTTTGTTTCTTCATTTTTAACTACTTCGAGAAATACAAGTCTTAGAGTTCCTAAGAATGCAGTGATATGAGACAAATGGGCCTTAGGCCCAACGGTGGCTACTTTTGGGGAGACGCTACACCATTTGATATATTTAGATTACCTTAGATCTTCTCTTAAGGGCATATTTGATTGCAAGCATTTGGGGATATCATGTCTAGAGAACTCAGAGAATTCCAAATGCCGTCCTTGAGAAGTAGAATTCCAAATGACAATGACAAGATAGCTTGAATCTCAGAATTCAGAGAATTTAGTTGGCCAAAAGTGAAGCTCAAAAATTTCTCAACCTCAAGACCTAATCAAACAGGGAATTCCACCCTCTATACTTGTGTTAGGAATTCCCAACAACAGGAATTTCGCTCAGAATTACTCTCTACCAAATAGTCCCTAAAGATTTTAGGGAATTTTACGAAAAAAGTATCCATAAATGTGTATGATCCCATTTTAAACACAAATACACAAAAATGCCCATATTGGTGTTCGTACAGCGTTGTTGGATGATTTTACCCCCTCTTGTGCGAACGAAATCGTTATCTCACTTTGGCCCTGATCCTCATATACCACGGTCACTTTTCTCTCCCGCCTATTCTCTCTTTCTCCCTCTCCATGCGTTCTTCCTCTCTGCATGCTTTTTTCTCTCTTTCCCTCCCTGCGCTCTACGTCTCTGCATGCCTATTTCTCTCCTTATCCCTATCGCTGCGCTCTGCCTGTCTGAATGCCTGTTTCTCACCTTTTCCCTCTCCCTACGCTCTCCCTCTCTGCATGCCCTTTTCTCTCTTTCTCCCTTTCCTTGCTCTCTCCCTCTCTGCATGTTCACGTCCGATCCCTGCTCTCTCCTCTCCCCTCGCTCTGCACAAACATCTTGTCTCCCTACGCTCTCTTTCTCTCTTCCTCTTCGGTTTCGCCCAATCAACCCCTTTTTAGTCGGATCCTCTCATACCAGCAGCCAGCGATGCTCTCTCGTCGCCAGAGTTGATGTAGAAAATCTTTTTTTTATGGAAGAGGGCTTCTCTAGCCAAAAAGGTGAGAACTTACATAAAGTAATCATTTTTTTTTTTTTGGCAAGTGCACGGCAGTGCCTTTCCTTCATTTCCTTCTGAAGTTTTGTGTTTAGATTGCCCTGAATCCAATGCTCTGTTTGTATACTATGGATTTTCAAAAAGGGGTTGATGGCCATTTGAAATCCTAGAACAGATGCTTCAGTGATGCTTTGGTTCTCTATCCTATATTTGTTATTTACTATCTATTTTTTTTTATTTTGATCTACTTAATTGGATATGGGACTCGATTTCATCATCTTGACAGTTTTAGGTAGGCACGCAATTTCCTCATGTTCTTTTTCTTAATACGATTGTATAGGGTTTTTAATGCATCCCTACCTTTATGTGCGATAGTAATTTTTTCCTAAGATATATTGTAAGTTTTTTTTGCTAAATTACGTGATAGCAATTTTGCATTGCATTGGTGTTTATTATTTTGAATCTGATAAAGATATGGTTGCTATTTGAAATCGATTTTTGTACTTGTTTTCTTTTTGGTTATGCTCTTCTTGGAATCAGATTCTGTATGAGAGAATGTTTTTGATTTGAGGGAATGTTTAAGATAGATGAGTTTAGTCTACATATTTTTTCTAGCTGTTAAAATGACAGTGAATTCCTACAATCTCTATGAGATTGAGTGATTTATTCATTACTTACTTGACATAGGCAGCAGAGACCATAACAAACGACATTCAAATGGGTTATGGATTTTTGCCTTGTGGTCTAATATACAAGCTCTCGTCGATAAGGTTAAGATTGATTTTAGATACTCGAACAAAATCCAGCACTTGGAGTTTTGTATATCCTTTTAGTTTGGATAGGAAGACTTCAAATGTGTAGATTTCTATCTTAAATGAATGAGAAGGGGAAAGAAGCTAATAGTTTTATGGACCGATCAAGGTTTAGAGATTAGATAGCTGAATTTGCAGTCTTTAAGGTCCCTCCCCACCCCCTCTCCATGGATCGAGCTTTAGAGATTTGATAGCTGAATCATTAGTCTGTAAGCCCCCCACCCCCTATCTTTTTGTATCCCTTATTGCATCCTTTCCCAATCTAGCTATTTCCTTTTCCACACGTTCTTCCCCATCGTCATCTAGGCTTCTTTTTTCCAGTAAGTAATCACATTGCTCAGGTACAAGTAATCTCGATGGTCACTTACACATAACCTAGCAATTTGATTCCTAGTACATTATCATGTGTAGAACAAAAGAGAAATGTTACCACTCATGCTTCCATCTATTTTCTGGGTTTGGTAAGCGAATTACTAATGGCCGTTTTTAAAATAGTCGATAATATGAGATTCCAAGCCTCTGGACTAACATACATGCTGCACAATGACATTCAGAGTGCATGATCAAATGAAATTTATATCACTCATATAAATAATGGCAAGGAGAAAACCCACATTTGAAGAAAATATCTTGTCAATATTATTGTTTATTTGATTAACTGATGAGTAGGGTCTGTAAAAATGATATTTGATGATGTGGGCTTTTGTTAGATGCTTACTGAATGACGATTGATGCATGTGACAACATTTGTAGTGCATCTAGAGATAGGGATAGGAAATAGAGTAGCTAAGAATTTGATATTACACATATGAGGAAGGATTATCAGTAGCATACCTCATGGTCATCGATGGACTTGGAGATGGAACTTCTCTGGTAGTAGTATGTGGAAGAAGAGCAGCTACCAATATGTTGTTTTAGAACTCGGAAATCAGATTGTATGCCTTGTCATAGACTCATGTTGGCTCTTTTCCTGTTTTTGTCCATATGGGGTTGTAGTGTTATTGCTGTTTGTTTTGCTGCTTCATTCAGTCTTTCATTAGATTTTCTTATGGTGGGGTTCTCATCTGTAATTTGATTGTCTTGTATGGGTTTTATTTCATCTTCCTTGTTTAGTCTTTCGTCTTCGTTCCGTTTCTAACTTTTCATTTACTTTTGTCTTGCTTCTATGCTTTTCGCTTGGGATTTGGGTGCTTTGATTTTTTTCATTGCATAGTAATTGTGAATGTGGTTTTGGTTCTTTAATGTTATGGGCTTTTGTAGAACTCAAAATACCCAGTACAAATGATGTTGTTCCCTGTCTTGTGATGTCTCATTTCCATTTTATTGACATCCCAATTGTAGGCCCTTAATACGTTGGGTCTTATAGGTACATCGGTGGCTAAAATGCTAAAACCTGATACCAAATTGTCGGACTTTCGTTCATTTTCTTTTGCCCACCTTAATCCGCATCGTCATGAAGGCCATTTTCCCCTCAAATTAATGACTTTGGTCATCTACAACATTTACACATAATCTACCAATATCATTTCTAGTACATTATCATTTGTAGAACCGTATAGAAAATGAACTAATGGCCTCCTTCCCCAATCTAGTTATTTACTTTTGCCCACCTACTTCCCCATCGTCATCTAGGCTTCTCTTTTCTAGTAAGTAATCACTTTGCTCATGTATAAGTAATCTTGATGGTCACACAATACTTATCAATTTGACTCGTAGTACATTATCATGTGTAGAATAAAAAAGAAATGATACTACTCATGTTTACATCTATTTTCCGGTTTTGGTAAGCGGATTACTAATGGTCGTTTTTAAAATAGTTGAAAATATGAGATTCCAAGCCTTTGGACTAACTAATATGGCTACATAAAGAGTAAAGACGTTCAGAGTGTAGTATCAAATGAAATTTATATTATTCATATTCACAATGGTAGTGTCGCGACCTCAGACCGAGACCCGGGCCCTGCGACGTTGATTGATGAGATAAGATAATTTCCCACAGGTTCATGCGGTGAGGATTCCAAGACACGAAGATCTAGCTCACATGATCAAGTATGGGGAAGCGTGTAGCAAATCACATCGCAACAAGTCATGTTTAACAATTCATTCAAGTGCACGGGTAAAATAGCATCAAGACTAAGATATCATAAGTAGGAAATATAAACTGACATTCCCATTATAGTTCAAGTTACAAGATTAATCAAAAGTATGTTAAGTTTGTTACATCCCAAATAAGAGGCCAACAAAGGCCAATACAATACCAAAAATATACGGAACCCAAAATAATGAATCGAAACTCAAGATCCCGCCCGACGTTTAGATGACGTCGTCGGGCTGCCACTCACGAGCTGGGGTTGGCTCAATAGCCTCCTCCGGGCACTCCTCCTTAAAGGCAATGCCTCCTGCACCTGGGCACCAAAATAACAAGTATCAAACACAATGGTTTGGTAGGTAATCAATTTAGGCATGATCATGGAACAATAGATGTTTTAAAGAATAATACTAAACAAGTCTTGCTGAGTTTGAAACAAACACTTACTAGAGGTACATTTAGAAATTACGAAACAAAACTAGCATGAATACATAATTATATCATGAATAGTAAATTCACAAAGAGCCAATCCTTTCTCTATCATATAATGTCTCAGGATTGAGACCCTATTGCTAGGGAATTATGAGAGCAGACCTTTAAAATCGAGACAGTATTCCATAAGGGCTTCTCATGGTCCTTCAATACATCAAATGTATCAGCACTGTGATCCTGAATCTTACATTCGGATGATCGAGACAAATCACACTATCTCATAGTGATAAAAGTGTTACAATCTTATCAGATGAGATGCCCAGTCTCATCACTGGTTGTGAAAATATTTTTAGTATAAGATTTGTGATACATGTCTCCCGTGTGTGGATCTCATCCATACACATATATCACATCTAATATACTAATGGGACTCAGTTCATCTCATGAACCATCATGTCATATGTATTGGTCATGTGCATTAAGTAATAAAACACCATTCATCTCATGAAAGGAAAACATGATTTTATTGATGAATAAAGAAATTATCAATTTATTACATCTTCTGATGGATTGAGACCAAACAAACTAACAACGACAACTATAATCACACTCCTAAAATCGCCCAAAACGGAACACAAGTCAGCTACCTTAACTGTCTAGAGCATTTGTAAGTTCATCAAATTGATGGAAAACTAGATGTTATTATCACATAAAGTAAATAAAAGGACATGTCAATAAACATGAAAACAATGAAGACCAAATTCAGAAGAAAAAAAGACCATCCACAAACAAAAATAAATAAAAGACAGAACAACTAATATTGTAAGGGCTCTGTAATGACTCGCATGTACCTTATACCAAGGGTTAGGTATTGAATTACAATGATCATAACGTTGTGATGCAGGAACTTCAAAAATGGATGGCTAGATCAAAATGCTCCAAGCATACATTATGCACGCTTATGATTCAATATTTTTTACCAAAGCGCGATGTGTGAGGCTTCAAACTAGGCCTTTTCCTTTTGTATTTGAATAACCCTAGCCAAAACCCTAGCACATTCACAAACCCTAACCCTAACATAAGTCATTATTTGCTTATATCACAATAGACCCGCATAATAAGTAGCCCTTAAACTTGTAGAAGCTAGAACTAAGGCTGAGATCATTTTGATTAGACTGGTATTCAGGACACCCTCCACTCATCTACTAATAACTTGTTCTTTGTGTTTGATTATCATGCGCTCAGTTAAGCCTAACAAGAATCTATTTTTGGTTGAAAACATTTTACGAAAGGATAAGAGGCGATATAAACACAAAATGAAATATATCTCAAAAAGGTATAAATTTAAGGTTCTTTTGTTTTCCAGATTTATTTTACCCCTTTTGAAAATCAGACACAGACGTGGATCACTTATACAGCCGTACAATTGCTGGTTTTTGGTAAAACTGATGAGTGTGATTTTTAAGCCAATGCAAGGGACAATAGTTACATGTCCAATGCAATTCTTGTTGGGCCTAACCTCTTAGTTGCATAAGCTGAAGGTATCAAATGCCTATGCAAATATGCCCAGATGTTTTATACATAGAAGTTTTTCTTCTTCCCCGTTGTTCCCATCCAAATAAGCCCAAAGGAACATGTGACTATGGGATAAAAAGGAGAAATTATTGGGCAAAACTGCCGACAATACAAATTTGAACTATTGGCAGTTTTATGCTGCTCCATTAAAAAGACTTTTACCAACGTAAATTTTCACTGCATCGGCAAATAGTGTTGAGAAATTAAGTGCGTCGGAAAATAATGTTGACAACTTTTTGATTGGTTCTTTTGGAGCTACTACTGTTTATTCACTGCATAGTTGCCTCCATTTTTGCGACCCTAGTTCTAGTAAGCTGTGGGGCCCACATGGCAGGGCCTATATAAGGCAGACACCTCCCTTCTTTCTTTTTCCTCTCTCGATCTCCATCTCTGCGCAAGCGATTTTCAGAGCTTCATCGGCAGTTCACGGTCCTCATCTCATAGCTCCCTTGTTTCTGCATCAAATCTTGCAAAACCACCACCAACCTTATTCTTTCTTCCTCCTCTCTTTTCCTCAAGAAGCCAAACACGTTCTAGCACCTTGGATCGGCAGTTCTAGCAAAGGGTAGCCCCCTAGCTCGTGGGTTCCTTGTGTATAGACCTTTTAGAGGTGGAATTTCGAGCTTCTTTCTCACTTGCGTTTGGGAGCCTTTTTACCTTAAGATTCTGGTATCCAAGGGCTCTCTCAATCATTTACATAGTTTTTTTTTTTTTTACTTTTAGGGTAATTGTAGCAGTAGATTTAGGGATTTTCGCTCGAGGAGCTCTGGCAAGCTCCAATGGTGTCTTGGAGTTTGATTGGGAATGTGTTGAAGCTAAGACAAGTGTTTTACTTAGAAGACATAGTATGCATGGTGTATTTTTTTGTTTCTTGTTTTCTACTTTACACGTGTAGCTTACCTATGAATTCATGCTCTTATGTTTCTCATGTTTAATGGATTTTAATTTTTCACCTAACTCTGTTAGAAACATTCCCAGCCTTGGAGAATCCCAAAAAGTTGGGAAACAACTCAAAACACCCCATCCCGAGGTGAACAGCCGGTTGTTCAGGGCCTGGAACCCAACTTTGCACCAAACAACCGGCACCCCTGCTTTGGGCAACCGACTGATATGTCCACAAAATTGTAATTTCATTCATCATTTTATGTGCATTTGTGGTCTTCATTAGGTTAATTGCATAGAATTACACTTAATTTCATGATTTCATGCATTTGAGCATCAAAGTTGGAACCTTGGTCAAAATTTATTACATTGCACGACTTTTGTGAAATTATGATTTTCATCTAATTCATCACCCCAAAATTAGGTTTTTAGCGTCACTAATGCATATCGCTAATTTTGACACCATGTGTTATTTTTAGAAAGTTGGGTATTTTTGGTGTATTAAGTAGGCATGTAGAGTCCCATGCATAGTCTATCCAAATTCCGTACCCTTGATTATTATTGAGACTATTTAACTTTATTTGTGTAAGAGAAATCAAGAGTGGGACCTGCATTGGTGAAATTTGAGAGAGATTAAAGGCGGGATGCCCTTCATGGTGGGCCCACATATCTTAGCATCTTGGTGGAGCTGGAAAGCTTAGAAATTCTCAAAGAGGAAAGAAGAAACTCAGATTTGGAAACATAGTGTTGACTTGCTAAATCTGGAAACCAAAATCAAGAAAGAGAGAAAATTAGAAACTTTGCGAGGGGAGTTGAATAGTCACAAGTTTCAAGTAAAGAAGTAGCTTGTTTGGTATCTCTACTCTTTTTTTGATAGATCCATCTAAAATAGATCCATTAAAAAAAGAGTCATAAAAAAAAGAGGCTAGAATAAAAAAAAACGCGTTCGGTAACGCACGAATTTATTTTAAATACATCGCCTCTATATTTTAAGACCCAAAAGCTCTATTTCTCATCTGCCTACTTTTGGAGCATTTGGATTTTAGAGGATTTGGCTCTAAATGTCTAAAGCGGAAAGAGTCTAAAATCTTGTGCCAAACGCTCTAATTGTTCAAACCTCTGAACGATTTAGACATATAGAGAAATAGAGGCATGAAATAGAGATGCCAAACATGGGCTAAATATGAAAAGAGAATCAAATAAGCAACCAAAGAAAGAGTCCAAACATGCCTTGGATGTCTAACATGGGTCCCACACACCCAATTGCATGCCAAACATAGAAGTTCCTTTAATTGCACAATTATTCTTAGATTTTTTTCAGGCGCAGAAATTTTAAATGGATATAACTTTCAACCCGAGTATCGGATCGGCGCAATCTACCCCCCGTTGGAAATATCTTTTCGAGTAGATATCTGTGGAGCCCAAAATTTCATAAATCATAGCTATGTTGAAGGAGATATAACATTGGGAAAATGACTGTTATAATTCTATGCGGGAATTGTAATTTTTTTTTCAAAATTGGCAACATGAGAGATCTTTGAGGAGCTCAATTTAGCAAGACTTGGTGCTCAAAAGACCACACTCAGTAACAAATCCTCTCCATTTCAAGTTGTAGCTTAAGTGAGAAGCTTTGCTTTAAAGCTAATCCAAGAATCATCTCAAGAAGAAAACAACTCTTAACAAAAGGAGGTGTACGAAACTATAAAATGAGGCCACTAGTGTAAGACATTCTATGCTTATTCTCCTTCAAAAAGCGGCCCAACCATTCTCTCTATCTTCTTCCCTTTTCTTCTTTCCCCTCTTCCAGTTCTCCATATTTTTATTTTGGGTGGCTTTGGGCCTTGTCCAAGCAAGTACTTGAAAGAGAAGTTATAAAGATGGAATCTTTAATGAGAAATCAAGAAGAATTCTTTACAATGGTGGGCTAAGTTCTTAATTGGGGCTATGGATGAAGATAAGTGATTGTATCTTATTTATTTATTAATTCTAATTTGTGTTCCATATTTATGTGATTAATGATTAATATGCTTGTCTTCATGCCCTAGGCAAACTTTCATTCTTAATTTCTGAAAATAAAAATTTATTTTTGACTATCCATCCTTAGGTCTGATAGGCCATGCTTAGGACTTAAATCTTTTGATGGTTTATGTTTACTTTTGATGGGTAGTGCTTAGATTATTTTTATTCTTTTATGAGGTGAAGGAAGTCTTGGGTTTTGGATTTTATAATTAAAAAGGGATTTTAAAAGGGGAATTTTACCAAATAAATGTCCTTAAACTTGTATTAGATGAATTTAATCACAAATACACCAAAACACCCATTATGGTGTTCGCATAAGCATTTTTTACGCCTTCACCCTTCTGTGTACGAACAACGTCCTTTTTTTATAGCACCCACCTTTTCATCCCTGATCGTCATATCCCATATAGAAGTTTCTCTCTCGCATTTTTCTTTCTTTCCCTCTCTGTATGCCCTCTCCCCTCCCTCCTGCCCTCTCCCTCTAACGATTTCATTTTGGGCTTCTTTTAGAAAACCCATTGTGTTTTGTTTTTTCGCTCTTCTTCTCCTCTGGTCTCCATTTCTTCCCTAATTCCGAACTCCTGCTTGCCATCTCTCAACTCCTTCTCCCTATCCTTCTCTCTCACTAGCATCTCCTTCTTGGTCTCTCTCCCCATCACCATCTCTTATCTCCATTACTAAGCAGTCGAGCTCCTCTTTCCCAACGCTAGAACCATTTCATGCTCTCTGTTGCTGGGAGGAAGATGTAAAGGATGTGGTTTTTTGGTGCTGATATGCTTTCTCTTCTTAGATTTAAAATCACTGAAGCCTTTCTCGTTCTCTTTCTATTTTGATTTGTAATGAGTTAAAGTTGGAAATCGATAAGCTTTTATGGATCTACTACTCTCTGTTTTTATACAAGGAGTTTGCTTCTGGTGTTGGATTTGTAACTGTTTGTAAGGAACTAGCTCTAAACCTATTTCTTCAATTTTTTCCTTCAAGATCTGATTCTAGAATACCTTTTAGATTTTCTCATGATAGGGTTTTAATTGATAAATTCCAAGTTTTCATTTTAGATTGAGCTAAAATGATTTCATTAATGTCAGTTCTAGTTGATTTTGAAAGACGACTGCAAATGGTTTCAATTGTCTTAGTTGTTATAGGAGTTACGGTCTGACTATTTTTCTAATATTGTATGCATAGAATCTCTCTAGGTTTCAAGATCCCCCAAAATTTTAGTTTCTAATTAATCTCTAGCATCTTATGCAAATAAACACGACCTAAGTAGGACCTGGTGAGATTTACTGACAATCACAACTGATCCAGATCTTGGGTCAGTGGTGGTAATTGGTATTCTCTTATGCCCTCTATCAACCTTTAACCAAATATGGATTTGATGGATATCACTGTTTATTTTCCAAATTAGGTTGTTTTGTAGAGTTAATACATGATGCAAATAGGTGATCAAGTTTTGGTTCATGGGGGAAAGAAAACTAGAATTGTTATTGATAATGAAGATTTGTTTGGAATTGGATCAGTTCAATAATGTAGAAAACTGTGGTTCAGTAGCTATGCATATACTATACAACAAATTAGAAATCCTTAGGGATGTTTTCCATTATTGGTTTCACAGGCATATTTTAATTCAATGAATTATCATGTCAAGAAGGCATTTTGAGGATTGATTTGCAGGTCATGGCTTGTTAAGAAGTTAGAATGATATCATCTAAGAAAATGGCCCCAACGAGTAATGTATAATAGGTTGTTGGCTTTGGCTTCCCAGGCCTTGGCCATGACCTTTAATGTTTATGTGGTAGGAGAATGCACATTTTAGCTCACAATAAGGTTTTTTTTTTCTACTAGTGCTTTTGGGAGTAAATAAACCATAACCCAAAGACTTGTGTCAAATTCAGTAAATTATCATTCTCGTTGGACACCTTGTATGTGTTGATCCATTCAATTAGATAGCTAGTGTTATTAATTACTCTCCCGCCTGTGTTCACCAATAGGATTTATTATTGTGAAGTATTAGCCATATTCCATTTTGGAGGAGATTTAATTTGTTTAGGATAATGAAAATCCAGTCTTTGACCAAAAGGTTCTAGGGTTTTTTTTTTTGTTGGGGGTGGAGAGGTGGGGAGGGTGTTATTCCAAAGTGTGCTAAGAACTCTCAATAAGCAGAGTGCTTTCGGATGTACCTTAACCAGGGATGCCTATGCAATTGGATCTTTAATCTAGATAAAGAAACTTTGCCCCTTGAATTTTATCATGGACTTTTTGTATTTTATATCTGTCCGTTTGATGACCATTAACTAGTTAAGAATTTACAATTGTCTGATCAATATGATGTTACCCATGCAGTGGATCTTCAGATTTATATTTTGTGTTGATCTACATTCAAGCCACGCATTTGGTGGGACCTTTGAATATTATGAAGATGACAACTTAGAAATTATCCAGTTGTTTGATTTAGATAATAGAACAAGAGAAATTATACAATCAATGCAATTCTTGATCTTCTGTATAAGCACCGTCTCTTATGGTCCAAAAACTAGATGGCTAGGATGACCCAAGTGAGTTCATTAATTTACTCTCTTTCTCTCTCTCTCATTTTGTTCATAGTTTGATTATGATCATATATGAGATTTCACATATATGAATTGTATAAGAGAATTGTAGTAAGTGGAGAATGCACATGTAAGTGTGTATTATGAGAATTGTAGTATTTTGTTGGAATACTTAACATCCTTTTCTCTATAAATGCTTCCAACTCCTCTATAGGCTTCAATGGGCCCTAAGGCCCAGTTCATATTATAACCTGTTAAAGAAATGAGGTCTAGTTAGAAGTTTAGGCCTGACTTATTAGGTTTGTATCTATGTGACTCTTTGTGAGCGTTACCAACATCATAATATTCATGCTTCATGTCTTCTACCTCCCAAGACTCTAGATATCAACTACATGCTGTAAAAAAAGAAGACATTCTGAAGCGAGCTAATTTTCCAATATATTTGGAAGTGGGTTCCTTGGAACTAACAAAAAAAATCACATGCTTCAGAGAAACAAAATGGTGGGCACTTGCATCTGAAACTTCTAATCCATAACAAGCAATAGGACATTTCCAAAAAAATTGGTGTTAAGAGATAAGTTGTTATATTACAACCACCACCACCCTCATTACCAAACCTTTATCCCATCTATATGTGGTCACCAAATAAGTTGTTATTACAAAACCTTTATCCCATCTATTCTTCATATTTTTTGTAAAGTTCTTTGTTTTTCTTATTATCTATAGTGTTTTAACATTTGTCGTAGAGTAGTGATTTTTATTTAGATTTGATTGTTATGATTAGTCTATGTGGACCATCTTTGATACATTCTTTTTGTTATTTAAAGTCTCTCACACATCCATTATTTTTTCAAGGCCATGTTCTGGTAATCATTTACAATCTAAGTAGCCCTGATATCAAAACATTGTTCTTTGAATTAATACTAAAATGACCACAGCAAAGAAAAATTTATTTCCCATGTGATCAGTGATTCTACTCTTGCATGAGGCACAAAAAAACAAGATAAGTGATTTATCCTATTAGGTCCTACCATGGATAGGCCCTAAACCAAAATCAAGCAAACAAACCTAGCCCTCTGAAGTCATCTGATCAAATGGAAGCCATTGCCCGATTCAATACATATATACATGATGACTTCCGCAACCATAAAGCAACACAGATCGAGTCAGTTACATGAAATAGAGGCGAGTGTGAGGGGTTATTCTATGAGAATCCAGCCCCTGTTTTGAGCAGCATTTGGTCGTTGACATCCTTTTTTCCCCTACACATAAGCATTATATTCTTCATATTGCCCATAATCTTGTTAAGATGGTCAAATCTATATAGCACTTGTGAGTTGGGATGAATTGTATTAGATTTGTTTCTTCCTTTTTAGTTATGTGTTTAAGGGCGTTAATGTGCCATGTTTAGTTAGTCAAATTATCACAAATGGCATTTTTCTCTTTCGGCATGTAGTAAATTAGTATTTATATATTACTGTTTTGATAGGGAACAAACAGATTCCAGTGTAGAGTAGTGGTGCGCCGCAGAATCAACCAAATGTTGTACACACCTAAAGAGGTTAAACAATGAATGCCTTTTTGTTTCATTGTTCGCCTTATGAAAGTGTTTTTTGACTCTAAATTCAATACAGTGAATTCCACTCAACTCCATCTTGAGGCAGCTCAATGAGTTTAGAACTAGAATTCACTTAATCTGGACATACTTGAATCTCCCTGTGAATTCTACTTTTGAATCATTGTATGACTCATTTTTGTTGCCATAAGGATATTAAAGGAGAATCAAACAATCATGATACTTCTCTCTCTCTCTCTCTCTCTTTTTTTTTTTTGTTTTGTTTCAATAGATATGCTTTTCTTTTATTCATTTAGATATGTTGTCTAAAGTGCATTACAAATATGTTCTTCCATCTTGTTGGCAATATGGAGAATTAATTTCTCCATATTACCTGTGGGCATGGCCCATTTGTGTACAGCTCATTATGGTGAACCATGTAAATCTTTGTGTATAGCTCATTTCAATGAATTATGTAAACATGTGTATTGTGTCTGTTTATATATTTTTTAATAATATTCTGCCATGATTGAATTAGTTTGGAGAGTTGCTGGAACTACAGTTCATGTGGTCTGGCATCTTTATGATTTGGGAAGGAGCCACATGCTCGATAAAAACTGCCTTTTGTCTTCCAATGATTACAAGCACCGTAAGCTGTGGGGTTACTTCTAGAGCACCATTCAATTACTCGAATGAATACAAGCAAGTTATGAATCTTCCACGATGACTTGTTCTGAATGCAATTGGAGGAAAGAGATTAGACTGATGGTGGAACCATGCTTCCTGTTAAGTAGTGCTAGTTCATGACATCTATTGATTTGCCTTTTAAAGTTCTCTGTCTCTTTTTATGATTTCATTGTTAAACATTTCAACGCTTTATCCTTCATCATGTGGATTATCATAGCAATTGATGTATGTTTAAGAGCAACTGACATTAAATGATGTTTACACAGAATCTAGTAGCAATGATGTGTGGGTACTGACGTTGTAATAGGAAAACCAAAGCAGTTTAGGTCCTCTTGCTCCATTGAACAAGTCAGTATGGAAATCCAGATGTCTAAGCTTCTTTTTATTGATTTGAAAATGAAATCCAAATGTATTCTTGTTGCACTTTCTCTTGACAATTTGGTCGATTTCAACTACTATTTTGAATTGCATTGATATGTTTTGGATTTTTTCCCACCTCAATAAAAGCATTAAAGAACTTTCTTTCATGCCATACTGTTCTGGGCATGTCTTCATGGACAAGGTGGAGCTAGATGCCCATAAATTTGAATATGCATTCCTTTTGGATTCTTCACCTAGTTTGGGTGGACCGCCTGGTTGTGCTATTGCCAAGGCAGAATGAGAGAGCATTGTGGAATTCAAAAGCGTATTATAGAAAATAATGAATACTGATGACTTCCCAAGTTTTGATTTGGGGATTTAGACATGACTGAGCATTGGAGCTGATGTCATTGCCTTTTGATTTGTAATGGTTTGGTTTATAAATTAGGTGGTAGGTGTTGAAAAAACGAAACAGCTCCTTTTGGGAACCACCACTTTGTGTACCGTGTTGTGTACATGTAAGAAATAGATAAAACTGAAACGTATCAATTAGTTTGTGTGTTAACTTCTCAGGCATAATACATGAATAGCCTTTGGCAATTTAAATTATAATAAGGTCTTGACTATTAGTATCAGGTGTGATACAGTGATTTTGAGATTTGACATAATGCGCCTTTACTTCTTATTTACCTTTTTAATATGTGCCCTTATCTATTCTTTCACGTTCCGAAATCTTTAGGGTAAAACGTTTTTTGTTAATTGGATGGATCTTGATGGTAATTTTATCAAGACAGGGGTTACATGAGTCTTTCTCATTGTTTATGTGTCTTATTATAAAGTCATTGCCATCTAGCCGTTGGACACAAAAAATGGACCAAGAACGTGTAAATAATGGAAACGACTCCGTTATCAAAAAAAATTTGAAAAACAAATTTATGGGTGAAATTCCTTAGTCTTTCTCCATGTCCATGCATCACATTTTAAATTCATTGACATTTGCTTGTTGGATGCAAAAAAATGGATAAAAATTCTGTAAATAATGGTAACGATATCGTTATGATAAAATTTTGAATATAAATTTTGGATGAAGTCCGTAAGTCATTCTCATTGTTTATGTACCTTATTATAAAGTTATTTCCATTTGGTTGTTGGAGACGAGAAATAGACGAAGAACCTATAAATAATGGTAACAATATTGTTATCAGAAAACTTTGGCTAAAAAATTCTAGGTGAGATCCGTCGGTCTTTCTCATTGTTTATGCATCACATTATAAAGTCATTGCCATTTGGCTATTGGATACCAAAAAATGGACAAAGAATATATAAATAATGGTAACGATATTGTTATGATAAAGTTTTGAAATTAAGTTATAGGTGAAGTCCGTAAGTCTTTCTCATTGTTTATGCACATCATTTTAAAGTTATTTCCATTTGGTTGTTGGAGATGAGAAATAGACTGAGAACCTATAAATAATGGTAGCGATATCGTTATCAAAAAATTTTGGTTAAAAAATTCTATGTGAAATCCGTCGTTCTTTCTCATTGTTTATGCATCACATTATAAAGTCATTGTCATTTGGCTGTTGGATACAAAAAAATGGACAAAGAATCTATAAATAATGATAACTATATCGTTATGATAAAATTTTGAAAATAAATTCTAGGTGAAGTCCGTAAATCTTTCTCATTGTTTATGCAGCTCATTATAAAGTCATTTCCATTTGGATGTTGGAGACAAGAAATAGACGAAAAACCAATAAATAATGGTAACAATATCGTTATCAGAAAATTTTGGAACAAAAATTCTAAGTGAAATCCGTCAGTCTTTCTTATTGTTTATGCATCACATTATAAAGTCATTGTCATTTGGTTGTTGGATACAAAAAAAAAAAAAAAAAAGGACAAAGAATGTATAAATAATGGTAACGATATCGTTATGATAAAATTTTGAAAATAAGTTTTAGGTGAAGTTCGTAAGTCTTTCTCATTGTTTATGTAGTTCATTATAAAGTCATTTCCATTAGGATGTTGAAGACAAGAAATAGACGAAGAACCTATAAATAATGGTAACGATATTGTTATCAGAAAATTTTGGAAAAATATTCTAAGTGAAATCCATCGCTCTTCTCATTGTTTATGCATCACGTTATAAAGTCATTGCCATTTGGCTGTTGGATACAGAAAATTGATGAATAATTTATAAATAATGGTAACGATATCATTATGAAAAATTCTTGAAAAACAAAACTCAAGTTCTTTCAGAGTCAGAATTCAAGTTTTTAAAGCTTTTTTTCCATAAATTCTCTTTTTTCCACATCATGTTCTTTTAAATATGTTCAACTCATATGCCTTCTTGAATTTCGTTTTTCCTTGTCTGTTCAACTTCATCCATAAACACAACAATGATGTCATCCAGGCCTTCTTGGTCAAAATCAGTCTTGATTTGCAATCAATGTAACAAATGGGTAAGAACCTAGATTATAATGGATCATGATCTAGGTTCTTGGTCCTTTACCATGGAACCTCATGACCAGAATGACCACCCAGCCTATATATGATCAATTTATAACCTCAACACTCACTATCAGATTTGGCACCCTTAACACTCATTCAATTTCTATAAAACTTTGGATTGGTCGTGCTTATGGGTGGTTAGCCTACATGCATATGGGCGGGTTGGCCATTTCTGGAAGGAACCACATTTAGGTATGTATATTTGTCTCTTTTTTTTTTTTTTTTGCTGAAACGTCTATTTGTCTATTTGTGTGTTTGGGTGTGTATGGATCTGTGTTGGACCAGTAGCCTTTTCTGGTGAACTAGTATCATTGTGAGCTTCTCTACTATTTTACTGATACATTCGTACAGTCTTAGTAATATGTGATTGATATTTAGTACTTCAATTTATTGTTATCCTGATGCTAGATTATTGTTGTGGGGCCAAAACTCATCATCATCTTCATTCGTCGTTCTCAAAGAACACCAGGCCTGAGGTTTACCATCCATAAGAGAAGGAAGAGCTATTGAGAATCACAAAGCCTTTTTTGTTAACTGGTGGGGCTCACTATTTGTTCCCTAGTGTCTCAACATGATTCAAGGAAGAAATTTTGTAATTTGTTATGTGAGATGTAAAGCAAACAATAGCAAGACCATGTGAAGGCACTTGAACTACACCTAAACTTTACCCCCACAGAAAACTCATTAGCAAATGTCTCTTGACCACTCAATCCTTATGATTGATTGATTATGTATATAAATACACATACATATGTTGTGGCTTCATTAAAAAAATCATCCTTCTGCAATTCTTAATAGCCTGCCTTCTTATCAAAATACCTAAAAATCCTTTTGTTCCCATTTCAGCAAATATTAGTAAATCTAATTCCAAGATTGTCAATAAAACTTCACTGATCTCATGCAATTCCAATAACCTTTATATAGGTAGGCGTAGCTTCCAGAAAATCTCTAGATAACAGACAAGAAGATGAGCATTCACTTTAAGAAAAAGAGCAAAAATGTTATATTTTACAAATCTAAAAATTAAAAAACGACACTCTTTAAGAACATTACAATCCCTTGATATGGCAATCCATAACTTGACCATTAGAGGTGACATCAGCCGATAACAATGATAATCCTGCCAAAGCCAGTTCAAGAATCAAAATTGGCAAAGATAAAAACTAAAAGATTGAAAAAGATAAGCTGTTGTAGCATAAGTACCACATATATGAAGCTCTATCAACTGTGTTGATTGAATGCAAGTAGAAAATGTCATATTTCAATGTGACAACACAATTTTTACAGGCCAAAGATTACAATGAATACAAACTACACTATTTACAAAAAAAAAAAAAAGATTTGAGAATGACAACCATTTATATTTCTATAAAGAAACACACCTAAGCAAAGATGAAAAACCTCATAACCATGGTCATGCCCAACCAGTTACTTTACTGTATGTTTTTTTTGTGGATAAGAGACGTTTTCTTCAAAAAATAAGTTTCCTTGAAAACATACAGTAAAAAGAAAAATAGAGCATAACTTCAATTTGAAATGAAATGAGAACGATCATTCCTAGGAGTTGTGAAATGAGAACGATCATGCCTAGCATATATATTGGTATTTCAATATGCTAAGCTCATATAAATATAATGAAATATTCTCAAGGATAGAGTCCACATGTACTAGAAGTGAATAACATGAAGCTAGGCCCTAGGAATGCATTGTTTTGGCAATCTCATTATTAGATTAAATTATGGGTAGATTAAAGTAATAATAACAAGTTAAAACAACATCTTAAAGGGCCTCTTTGTGATGTAAGGCGTCACCTAGAATGCAACGAAGGAAATGAGAACTGTTGGACGCCTTCTCATATCTAGCATTTAATTATTGATTGAAGGTTGTTGAGATTGAGCTGCGAATGAATGCCACGACAAGTAATCCCGCTATCATTTTTCTTAGACATATCTTCAAGTACCTGAAACATGATTGCAAAATAAAAGGTGAAATGCAACTAAAGTCATAGCCATGTCAAATAAAGTTCCTTTTGCTATGACAAAATTCTATGAATGAGGGTGAAATAATTCGGACCTTGGTACAGACATAGCCATTTGAGCTTCACTAAGGACACTCATGCCAGTTTGTTATCTTGCTTACTCCTGGTCACACTTCTTCATTTGAGGTACCAAGTATCCTACATCAAAAATGATTAATGATCAGAATCAAACTGGGAACAAAATGAGAGAGAGAGAGAGAGAGAGTAAATGAACTCATTTGGGTTATCCTAGGCATCTAGTTTTTGCACTAGAAAAGACAGTGCTTGTACAAAAGATCAAGAATTGCATTGATTGTATTTTTTTTTCTCTTGTTCTATTATCTAAATCAAACAACTGGATAATTTCTAAGTTGTCATCTTCATAATCATCAAAGGTCCCACCAAATGCGTGGCTTAAATGTAGATCAATACAAAATATAATTTAGAAGATCCAATGCATGGGTAACATCATATTGATCAGACAATCGTAAATTCTTAACTAGTTAATAGCCATCAAACAGACAGCTAGAAAATACAAATAGTCTATGATAAAATTTCAAGGGCAAAGTTTCTTTATCTAGATTAAAGACCCAATTGCATAGGCATCCCTTGTTAAGGTACATCCGAAAGCACTCTGCTTATTGAGAGTTTTTAGCACACTTTAGAACAACACCCTCCCCACCTCTCCACCCCCAACCAAAAAAATAAAAACCCTAGAACCTTTTGGTCACTAACTGGATTTTCCATTATCCTAAACAAAATCTCCTCCAAAGTGGAATATGGCTAATACTTCACAATTAGAAATCCTATTGGTGAACAAAGGCGAGAGAGTAATACCACTAGCTATCTAGTTGAATGGATCAGCACATGCAATGTGTCCAACGAGAATGATAATTTACTGAATTTGACACAAGTCTTTGGGTTAGGGTTTATTTACTCCCAAAAGCAATAGTAAAAAAAAAAATACCTTACTGTGAGCTAAAATGTGCATTCTCCTACCACATAAACATTAAAGGTCGTACCTTGGCCAAGGCATGGTAAGCCAAAGCTAGCAACCTATTATACATCACTTGTTGGGGCCATTTTCTTAGATAATATCATTCTAACTTCTTAACAAGCCATGACCTGCAAATCAATCTTCGAAATGACTTCCTAACATGATAATTCATAGAGTTAAAATATGCATGTCAAACCAATAATGGAAAACATCCCTAAGGATTTCTAATTTGTTGTGTAGTATATACATAGCTATTGAACCACAGTTTTCTACATTATTAAAACTGATCCAATTCCAAATAAATCCTCATTATCAAGAACATTTCTAGTTTTCTTTCCCCCACGAACCAAAACTTGATCGTCTATTTGCATCATGTATTAACTCTACAAAACAACCTAATTGGGAAAATAAATGGTGATATTCATCAAATCCATATTTGGTTAAAGGTTGATAGGAGAATACCAATTACCACCACTGACCCAAGATCTAGATCAGCTATGATTGTCAGTAAATCCCAACAGGTCCTACTTAGGCCATGTTTATTTGCATAAGATGCTAGAGATAAATTAGAAACTAAAATTTTTGGGGATCTTGAAACCTGGAGAGATTCTATGCATACAAAATTAGGAAAATAGTCAGACCAGAACTCCTATAACAACTAAGATAGTTGAAACCGTTTGCATTTTTCTTTCAAAATCAACTAGAACCGACATTAATGAAAGCATTTTAGCTCAATATAAATTGAAAAGTTGAAATTTATCAATTAAAACCCTAGCATACGAAAATCTAAAAGGTATTCTAGAATTAGATCTTGAAGGAAAAAAAATTGAAGAAACCGATTTAGAGCTAGTTCCTTACAAACAGTTACGAATCCAACACTAAAAGCAAAATCCTTGTATAAAAATAGGGAGTCGTAGATCCATAAAAGCTTACTGATTTCCAGCTTTAACTCATTACAGATCAAAATAGAAAGAAAATGAGAAACGCTTCAGTGATTTTGAATTGAAGAAGAGAAAGCATATCAGCACCTAAAAAACCGAATCCTTTACATCTTCCTCCCAGCAACAGAGAGCATGAAATAGTTCTAGCATTCGCAAAGAGGAGCTCGACTGCTTAGTAACGGTAATAAGAGATGGTAATGGGGAGAGAGACTGAGAGGGAGATGCTAGTGAGGGAGAAGGAAAGGGAGAAGGAGTTGAGAGATGGCTAGCAGGAGTTCGGAGTTAGGGAAGAAATGGAGACCAGAGGAGAAGGAGAGCGAAAAAACATAGCAAAATGAGTTTTCTTGAAGAAGCATAAAATGATATCGTTAGAGGGAGAGGGAGAGGGCAAGTGAGAGGGGAGAAGGCATGCAGAGAGAGAGAAAGAGAGAAAAACGTAGGAGAGAAAATTCTATATGGGATATGACCATCAGGGATGAAAAGGTGGGTGATAGAAAAAAAGACGTCGTTCGTAAACAGAAGGGTAAAGGCATCAAAAATGCCTGTACAAACACCAAAATGGGTGTTTTGGTGTATTTGTGATTAAATTCGTCTAATACAAGTTTAAGGACATTTATTTGGTAAAATTCCTTTTTAAAAGTTAGATTTTTCAAATTAAAAACATTGATTTGTCTTTGATTTGAAGTAAAAATTGGAATAAGTTAGGGTTACTTGATAAATAATTTGTGGATGCTTATTGGATCCCTATGCTCTAATCACTTTCATTAATTGGTAGTTTTCATATTTCTAAATTAGTTGCTTGCTTTTATTTCTAAATACTCAAAACTTTCCTTAATTGTTAGTTAAATAGTTTTCTTAATCTAAAATTTTCTTGAATTAGCTTCCTTTGGGATCGACCCGTTCTTGCCATTGCCTCATCTAGTCAGCCGTGCACTTGCGGTAAATTAGTATCTTAAAGATCACATCATCGACTATCCCCTTCTGGCCACCAGGCGGTCCTCATGTTGGGCCTTGTTTTGGGTCTTTGGAAATTGACTCCAAACCTTCCTTAACCATTTACGGGCTCATTTCATGACCAACCAGCCATTCAAGTGACAGCTTTAATTGCACCGACTATCCACCCTTAGGTTGAGTGATGGACATCTGGAAGACCTTGTTTAAGGGCTTTTGAGATTCTAGAAATTGCAACAAACAACTATAACTGGGTACCCTTGGTTTAGGGGACCGGAACATAGAATTTGGTGGATCCTTATACCCGAACCTTGCCCAACACTGTTTTTACTTGAAACTTACGTAAAGTGGTGTCTTGAGCTATGATACCCGGATACTTATGCAAACCCAACGTATCTTTATCGGACCGATACAATACTTGTACTGGTACCCGATAGTGCACAGATACTTCGAGGGTATAAACTTAGCAAGTCCGTTATTTCACTTAGCTCTTTAAAATTTTTTACTTCTCAACATAAAAAATGTTAGAAAGAAACATAGACCATGATAATTCCATTAATTCAAACATGACTTAAAGGAAAAAGTGGGACACTTGTATCCGTATACGTGTCCTAGACTTACTTAAGTGCAAAGTCGTATCCCCAATCCCTGTATTTGTGTCCTTACCCATATTCGTATCTAGGCATCATGGGTCTTGAGATAACATGCACTTTTTAGATTGCTTAGAGACATGTGGAGCATAGTAATGGTCATTGTATTTGAACTTAGGGTTTTGGGATGTCCCAACCTTCCGGTTGCACAAAGAATAGTAAAATTCAACATTCGGACCCTAAGAGCACATAGAATCGAATGTTGTCGTGCTTGCATGTCGAAGGCAACTTTTGACCTAGGATAGCAATTGTAATGGATCCTTGAATGTTGTTTGGCCTGGTAGAGGTCACTTCATTATGTGTATACGTTAGTCCGTGCATCCTCTTTTCTAGTAATTATCGTTCCCCGTCATGACCATGGACTTATCTAGCCTTAGTGACCGTGACTTATGGGTCTCCTTGAGATTAGTGCATTGTTTATTGCCCTACTTTTCCCTTGGATGCACCCGGATCCTAGTGGGTTTCTTGGAGTGGTTAGCGTGCATTTGTTGCTCGGCTGCCTCCTACGTTACCCAGATCACTTGCCTTTTCTCACTCATTTGGGGCTACTCATTTCTAACCAAAATGCTACGCGGTTTTCATTAGAGTTCCCTAGAGCTATTGGCCTTTATTTGATCATACCTAGTTCGCTAGTTTTAATCATTTTGTGTACTCGATGCCCAACTTTAGTATTCTTCCAATTTTAGCCTTGTTTGAGGTAGGTTGAGTCTGGATTACTGATTTTACCGATTTTCTTCGGTGCTCAGAGCAGTCACCATGTTCTTGAGTTCTTTCCTCGATTCAAAGCCTAGTTAGGCTCTTTTGTACGGTTTATCTAGAGTTGGCATCAATTAGTTCATTCTCACTTGTTTATTGCGCTACAGCTCTCGGTTGAGTAGTGTACCCTTGTATTGCGCTACCGCTGTCAGTATGAGTAGTATGCTCTCGGTATTGCACTATTGTTCCCGGAACGGATAATATGCCTTTGTACTACGTTGATGCCTTGTTTAAGAGTAGTATGCCATTGATATTGCACCACGTGCTCTCGGATACGAGTTGTATGCCCATGTGATGACTAGTGGAGTTTTAGCCATGTGAATGTCATTTTGTTATGATTATACACTAGCAACACAGCCCGTGCTTACCCCGGGTCTAAAATAAATATATATTTAATTTGAAACTATCGTTTGAGATGCTAAGTGAGAAAGATATATATATATATATATAAAAGGACAAATATATCATTTTTCATTTTTAAGATTTTATAACATCAAATTTGAGTTTATAAATCTTCGCTATTTTTTTAATGCAATTTCTAAGAAATTATATAAATATTATTATGTATGTTTCATTAGAAAGCACTCAACAAAATGAATAGCAACATAATATTTGGGGTATCACACAGCAAAAGAAAGAGAAAATAGTAGGAAAGAAAAGGATTCATCAATACACTCACCATAGTCTCAAGCTTATATTTCTCATATTGAGCATAATAGAGTAGAGCTCCTTAGTGTTGTCTTCGAACCCAAAAACCTACAGATGGCCATTGCAATTTTACAAAAAGCTTTTTGCATATACCCCCCTAAGGTTTGTAGGATTTGTAAATAGACTCCTATTGTTTTGGTATTTGCAGATAGGCCCCCTACCTTTTCATTTTAAAACCTTTCGTGTCCCCAAAATCAGTAGCCAACCAACTATTAAAAGTTTTTAGCGTGAAATGACACATTTGCCCATCTCTTTATCCATATGTGGTTAAATTCAAAGGCTTGAATTTATTTTTCTCTAAAACCTGTAACATCGATAATTACATCTAGTAGGAGAGAATAACCGTATGTAAATTTATTTTTATCAATAGAGGACCTATTTCATTAAATCCAAATCTACTATAATGACAATCAATGCATGTGCTTATAATTAGTTACAATTGATCCAATCCATGTATGACCCACCATTAAATTGATGAAAGTTTCAAAATACATAATTAGGCTTCATGTGCATTAAAAAGTTATTGAAAGAGACCATTGGGAATAGGGATACAATAATGGAATTTTGGTAAATAATAATATACTCATATTTGCTTAATTGATATAAGGGCAAAGTTGTCATTTTTATAAGAGTTCAACACAAATCCCATAGTCATTACCCATTTCATTACAAATAATGATTTTGGGGCATGAAAGGCATTGAAATGAAAAGGTAGGGACCTATATGCAAATACTAAAACCACAGGAGGCCTATTTAGAAATCATATAAACCTTAGGGGGGCATATACAAAAAACTCTTTTACAAAACATATGAAGTACAATCATGCAAAATAATAAAATTGCCATTGGAAGAGAGTTTCTTATGGAGAGGAAGATGAGACCTCAATAGAATATGGGAGATGGGTTTTTGGTGATGAAATGATTTGAATAAAGTCCATCTATATTTGGAAAGTAGATCAATATATGAAAGTTAAATCATGATACCAAGCCTAAAGATTAGCAGAATTCCCTTAAAATTAAGGATTTGCTAAGAACCAATTCGAATCTATCAGGATATTATTAAGAGTTATACTAGTTTTAGAGTATTTTGACTTGGGATTCCAATTATGTAGATTACGATCTCAATGCTAGGGGAGAAATAATTGAGGATAAATCTCTGATTTATAGGAGACAAGATAATAACAAATTAAAAACAAAGATTAGAAGGAAGAGCAACGGATAGATTGAGCAATGGATTAAAGCTAAGACTGAGCAACAGATTAAGGCTAATTGCTAAATTCGGCTAGCACACGTATGGACTCCTTAACTAGTCCGAAAGTGACGTGGCACCTTGAAGCATTGTATAATTTTTGTGCATATTTTTTTAAAAAGGAGAAATCTTGTGCTAATGACGTGACACTCTCAACAACCTCCCTCCCTATTGCTTTAATATATATAACGTGTAGATATGATTCTCATGTCATTTACTCACTTTGCACTATAACACCTAGTTGTATAGTTTACTTGGCATCATATGATCTTACTTGTCACTATTCCTTTTGATATACTTAATATGCTCTTTATTTTGGATACTTGCCAGGCATTTGTGTCTGATTCTATACTTGGTGTTGTGGGTAACAAATTGGAGTTTGACATTACATCTTTTGGGTTTTTTTTTAAGTTATTTGCTGTATTGTGTATATATGGCCGTGGTTTTTGTAGGCCTTATTTTGGGGGTTGTAATTAACTTGCTTTTGTTAAAATTGCAAAACTTGAATATCAATGAATGGAAATGTGTTTTTTTCTACTATAAAATCTACCAGATGCCATGTGATGATTTACTTTATGCATTTGTTATTTGAAATGGCTTATGCCATGAATCCCTTGTAATCCTCACATACACTACAACAAGTCGCACTTTTAGCAACATTTCTTGCTGACGCTTTTATAAATTCGTCGGTAAAGATACACTTTTACCGACGAATAAAATTTCATCGGTAACGGTAAGACTTTTACCGACGTTTTTATATAAAACATCGGCAAAGTTAAATTTAAAATTCCAGATTATTACCGACGAATTATAAAAATGTAAACTATTGTAGTGATCGCAGAATTATGTGGGTAATGTGTGTGGAGAATTTTATTAATCAGTTTCCGCACACATCGCAATCCCTTAATCAATTTTGGTGTTGTAACAATTACGAACTAATAGAGAGATGCACAATGCTCTTAACAATTCTTCAGAGTAGATGTTAGACACTAGTATGATGAACTTATCTTCATTTTGTAAAATAATACTTGGACTTTTTTCTTTGGTAAAGAGAATACTTGCACTTAGTAACACTAAAAATACCTTTGGATGTACCCCAAATCACAAACAACTCATATATCTCTGGTTAATGTGCAGTTACGATTCAACAATATGGAGGAGAAAAATTAAATAAATAAATAAAAAGAACACATTTCTCTAACTTCTTTACAAATCAGTACCCACAATTGGCAGAGATTCTAATATCTGGAACAAGAAAAAAAAATCCAAGGAAATAGTATTTCGCCAAATGTACTTTTTCAGATCTCTGCACTGCCCCAAAACCCCAACACCAAGATATTAAAAAACCCTTTAACTCCATAATTTGATTTTACTCGCTCACTGTCATCTGCTTTCTATTCCAATAGTAGCAACAACAATGCCCACATCTCCATCTAAAATTGAACAAAAAAAAAAAATGCATGTTGACATTTGTATGTCTCAATGCCAATTTTAGATTGGAATCTTCTCTTTCATCTCCATATCAAGAAACAACTTACACTATTAACTATGTGTAAAGAAAACAATCCAAGAGAAATGAAATGAACAAATCTGCATCAGAAAATGCAAATCTAGAGAGATTGATAGTGAAGGTTTATCTGTGCAATGGATCAAAACAAAAGACAAGAAAATCATGTGCAGTTCCACCAGGGTCGGCTCAAGACAATCTAAGGCCTAAAGTGATAATCCTAAATGAGGCATTTTTTATCTTTTAATATTATTACAAAAGACTTTACTGAAAATCTATTTTTCTCGATTTAAGCTTTATTGGGGAAAAATAGTTAAAATATTAATGTTTTTTTTTAAATTTTCTTGATTAAAGAAGTTGAACACCATAATTAAAATATTAATATTGATAGTATTGAATGGATTGGGGATTAAATATAAAATGAAACACGGGTGCAAGTTAAAAAGAAGTCAATAGTTTCTATTTATATTCAGTATGATTTGTTGGGATTTAAAATTGTGAAGAGAAAAAGAAGGATGATAGTTATTTTAATGCTTCTTTTTTTAGAATGTGAAAAATTGTTTTTAGTGGGATGTGAAAATTACTATTATATTATATTATATTACGAGAGATTCTCAAAACCTGCCCATTTAAAAAGGGGCGTTTTCTCCCACTCTCTTAATATCCAAAGAAAGTTTGAAACGTCATGCCTTTTAATATTCAAAAAAATTTGCACATTGATTCAATTCGAAGGTCTCAATTTCATTTAAATTTCACATTATCTCTTCCTTTTATTTTTGCTAAAAAATTTGGATAAAGTTGTTTTGGGAAGAGGCCATGATGGAAGAGTTTCAAAGTGAGGACCTAGCACTAATAGTAATCTCTAAATCCCATTGGACGGTTAAAACAAAACTCATTGGACTACATAGTTAGGCCCATCATGATATTGTGGAAATTGCAAGTTTTTCATGGTGCTTAATATATATGATGTTGGGCCCACATCCTATTTGATTGAATTTTGTTGAAAGCTAATAAAATACAGGCCATTAATTTTAAATGGACTAGATCTTTTTCAAAAGAGGTCACTTTGAAACACTCAATGATCTAAATGGTTAGATCGATGAAATTATTATGCCATTCATCATGGTTCCATCAGTTGGCAGGTGTAACCTAAGCTTTTGGAGTTAATTGATCAGTAATTTGGTTTGGTTATTTATTTTCTTTTTCATCATTAATTCACAACACCACCCCCCCCTACACACACACACACACACACACACACACACACACACAATTGAGTAAATGACCTATAGTTAATCAATAAATTGTAGCATGAGTGGGTCCTACGCATAGAGTTTTAAAAGTCTTCTTAAAATTGAACGCCCTAAAAGGATAGAAGTAAATTACATTAGTGAGAGAGAGAAGAAACAAAAGGGAGTATGTGAGGAGGGGCCATGTAACTAGATAAGAAGGAAGGAAAGGAAAGAAAAACTAGAAGAAAAATGTGGAAGCCATAGAGATTCTCTTTTATTCATTTATGATACATATGATAAGTCCAACTCGCCCTCATCATTATGGGGCCTTATTTTCAGGGAGTTTCTTTTGGATTTGAAAAGATGTTTTTAATAAGATTGTGATATTTGGGGCCTTATTTTTAGGGGACCTAAAGGAAGGGCATTTCTTGCCTTATGGTAAAGTCGGCCCTAAGTTCCACCACTCAAACAAAAAAAAGGCAAAATAAAATTCAAGAATCTCCATCTCAAGGGAGGGAGCTCACAAACCAACAGGGCATGACAAAAGAGAGCTAGCCCTCATTGATTGGAAGTCCAAAATTTCTACTCTAGCTCAAATCAACATAAACGAATTCAAAGTAACAAGGAGAACTCGGTACAGTGCTTACCCACGATTGTGAATTCATTGCCAATTAAGTCTTCAAATCATTGGGAGCAATCACACAAACCAATGGGAAAGACAAAGAAGAAGTGCTCAAAGCAACTTCCATTGAAATAAGGGCGAGGCCTATCCCTCCTCCAGTAATGGTGCTCAAAGCAACTTCCATGACCCAAGAGAAAGCCCCCAAACACATGGGAAGGCAGGTCACTCAAGTGAGAAGGAGGCGCGCATAAGCGGGAAGAAAGCCCACACAAGCCCGGAAAAAGGTGACGTACCCAAGGTTCGAACTCCGGACAGCTAAGTAAGAACTGACGCACTTGGGTAAGGAGCCGTTCTCAAAAGAGGAGTGGGTTCAAAGAAATCAGCAGATGAATTACTTTTTTATAAGTTTGGATGGTTGGTGTAAAGTAAATGGATCTAAATTTGCATTTGGTTGGATAAAAAGAATGGCAAATGAGTTACTTACTCTACCCCACTTTATTATTATGGTATCTCCAAGTAATTGTGGGAGAGAAAAAAGAGAGTTGGAGTAAACAAACACCACATTAGTTAAAAAATCCAACTGTTGGGATTTATTTCAACCCTCCTTTACTGAACTCTTTTGCAAAGAAACACATGTAGAGATTACTAAAGATAAAAGGGGGCAGGCTCCGGTGCAGCAGCGCTGTAGCATAATACACTGCATCTCTCCATCTAAAGTGGATGAAATGGTAAAGAAGAAGAAATGAAATGGTAATGGTGGAGAGAAACATTTACTTTTGGAAGATGAGATGGTGTAGAGGACTGGGAATGCCAGAGGAATGCTGGAGAGATTGAGATGCCAGAGATGTGAAGAGGTCCAGTTGTGATTTGTGTGTGAAAAGAAAGGGAAGAGGATGTGTGTGCGAAAAAAGAAGGAAATGGAAGGATGGGTAATTTGGGGATTTTTGGTGTGTGTGGAAAGAAGTAATGTAATTTTTAATCATAGTGATGTGTGTAAAAAGAATTTGTGTGGGAAAAGGAAAATTTTGTTTCTCCCGTAAAACTTCTTCCAAAAATATATATATATATATATTTTTAAATTGCCCTCTTTTTGGCTTGCCAACGCAAAGAGCTGATCAATTGAAGATAGCACAACAAATGTGACCTGTATTATATCATGTCATTTATAAAATACACTAATGGGCCCCAATTTTCTCATGAACTAGCTTCCTAAATATAAATATGTTTGGGCTGTTCTATTTCAATTGGGGCCTATTGAATAAAATCTATAATGTGTATGCATAAATGTATAGTGTGGGATATCATAGGGATGTAAATGGTTCAACCCATTAATAACTGGATTTGGCTTTTTATTTAGGTTCCGATGAGTAAACGGGGTTTGGGTCCAACTTTTGGACCCGTGACCTAAATGGGTCCAGGTTCGGTTCTACATTAGTTCCGACCCATGGACTCGGAACCCAACATATTAAATCAAATTTCGGGAAAAATTCTCCTAAAAGTTAGGTTTTTTTTTTTTTTAATTAATTAGCTAGTGTTTTCTAAATAATTCTCAATTGGACTTGGACCCAGATCCAGACCCGACTCATTATCGGGTCTGGTTCGATATTCTCAATAACAGCTTTGGATCCGGATACAAGAAATTGGTTCCAATCCGAATCCGGTTCCATCGTCTCATAAATGGGTCCAGGTCCACCATGGACCTGGACCAGAACCGACCCGTGTACAACCCTAGGATATCAGCATGCTAATAAGTGATGAAGTTTTAGAAAATAATAGGCCCCACTATTTCTTTTTTTCAAATGGTAGCAGTGGACCTACTTTTTTTGGGTTTAATTTAACTTTGATTATACATGGGACCTACCATCAGATTTTTCATATATTTTTCTTTTAATTATTATTTAATAATGAGGTAAATCGTGAAAACTAATAAAGTGAGAAAGGAGTAATTTTAGATGCGAGCCCACAGTAGAAAAAAGGAGCCATTATTGTGCTATCTAATTTTCAAAAGAAGACGAAATTCTTAGTGTAAAAATTCTCTTTGCTTCAATCAATACAAATACAAATCGTGCCACATCTTCAACGTGCCAGGGCCCTCTTCAGACCGTTATGATTATCAGAAGATCTATGTTTTGATCAGTGGCCACTGATTAGACCCAAAAATGAGGTCCATTAAAAAAATAAACTAGGGGGGCCCATTATTTTCTAAAACGTCAACATTTATTATTATGCCAGCCGATACCCCAAGCTAAACATCCATGCATCCATATCATATATTTAATTCGGTGGGCCCCAATTTAAACAGAACAGACCAAACATATTTATATCCAGGAAGCTGGTTCATGAGAAAAATGTTTTTATTAGTTTATTTTATAAATGAGATTCTATAGTAATGGGTCCCATTTGCCGTTCTATCCTCAAGTCAGCTCTCCTTGTGCTGGCGAGTCATAATTCATAAAGATATAAAGGGTAATTTTGAAAGAAATCATATTGCAAGGCTCGAAATCTGCATCGAATTGCAACAACAAAACTGGAATCGTGTAATGTGCTGATAGGAGGCGAGGGGAGACGCAGCGTATTAGGCTGCAGCGCCGCTGCACTGGAGCCGGGGCCACATTTAAAAAAAGAGAATTTCAAATAACGCTTTAAATTTTTACCTTATTTATAAAAAGGATATAAGTTTTAAAATATTTTAAATTAGAAATAATTAGCAAAAGGTCCCTAGAATTGAATCTATCCAGCCTCCAGTCCAAGCAAATTCTTTTTAAGAGCTCTGGTCCAAGCAGCTAGACCGATTGCAGCCAGAGGTCCCTGGATACAATTTACATGACTAATTTGTCCTCTTTCAACTGTTTAGGCATCTAATCTTGAATTTTAAATTTTCAAATCTTTCATTCTCCCTCTCTCAAATCTATTCTACCAAAGGAACCACTTCTCTATTTTTGGTTTCTGCAATAGGGACGAGCAGCACCACGCAGCGTTTGGGACGCTTGTCCGGCGGCGGCGGTAGTATTGAGGATCATGTACTCTTCCGCGACTGTGCGTGGTATCTAGAACTTCGATCTTGGGCGGCAACAAGTATCAAAATCCCTATTTGTTTCTGCACTTTCTAACCAAGCCCGATTTTCAACCGTCCATCCACTTGTCAAAACAAAATAAGATTTCTTTTTGTCTTTAGTTCATAATAAATAAAGAGTGCACGAGTCCCCCAGATTCGAAATCCAGATTTGGATCTGTCACGGTGAAGATCAATTTAATAATCCTCGCCTTATTGAGTCACTTACACGATTTCGTGCCTTCTTCTGAATCGTGGGAAATCAGGCGAAGATGGGGTTTAAGTCAGGGAAACAAACCATGCCTTCTTCTGAAGCCCGGTGTCGTGACAAATTATGTGTGCGAAGATAGGGTTTTCCGATGCGATTGATGGTTCGAGGAAGTGGGTTTTTTCTGAGGCGAATGGATCAGATGAGGATTTGGGGAAATGTCATGTTGCCGGAGAAGGGCGATCACTACCGGACGTCGCGCCATGCCATCGCCGGAATCGAGGAAGAAGGCGAATGGAAGATGGCTTTCGTGTTTCTGATTCTCGAATGAAGAAGAAGAAGAAAGTGGACCTAGGATCTGCAGCAGTTTCGGGTTGGTTCTAGGTCAGGTTTGACCCGACCCATTCCAGAAGTCCATCCATATTCCAGTCAAAGTTAAATTTATTTGAGTTTTGTATTTTTTGTCAAATTTATTTGTGTTTTGGACAAAATCTATCTGAGTTTTTGGCTATTTATATGACTTCTGGCACAAATCTATCTGAGTTCTGGACAAATCTATCTGAGTTCTGAATGAATTTATCTGAGTTCTGAACAAATCTATTTGAGTTCTGGTTGAATTTATCTGAATTCTGGATGAATTTATCTGATTTCTTAACAAATCTATCTGAGTTTTAGGCTATTTATCTGAGTTCTGGAACAAATCTATATGGGTTATAAACAAGTCTATATTAGTTTTTGGCAGATTTATTTGTGTTTTTGAATTTTATTTGTGTCTTTTAAAATTTATTTGTATTTTTTGAAATAAATTTAACTGAGTTTTTGACAAAATTATTTGAGTTTTTTTCCACATTATTCGCTAATTTGGAAATCCGGCGATGTCTTAGTTTTGGCAAATGTATTTGCGCTTTTTTTTTAATTTATTTGCATTTTTTAATTTTATTTACTTCTTTTGAAATTTATTTCAGCCTTTTGAAATTTATTTATATATATTTTTAAATTTATTTGGATCTTTTGAAATGTATTTGTATCTTTTGAAATTGACTTTCATCTTTTAAAATTTATTTATATTTTTTGAAATTTATTTGTGTCTTTTTCAATTTATCTGCGTTCTTTGAAAATTTATTGCTTTTTTTTTTAAATTTATTGTGTTTTTTCTAAATTTATTTCGTTTTTTGAAATTTATTTGCTTTCTTTTGAAATTTATTTGGGTTTTTTAAATTCATTTCATTTTTTGAAATTTATTTGAATTCTTTTGAATTTTATTTGCATTTTTTAAATTTATTTCATTTTTAGAAATTTATTTGAAATTTGTTTCCTGTTTTTTGAAACTTATTTGTGTTTTTTTGAAATTTATTTGAAAATCTCATTAGTGGAATTTAATTAATCGTGCCTAATTTAATGGTAGTTGACCATTATTAATGGCTTATCAAACTAATCTTAGGATATAATTTGAAGAAAGGGTAAATTGGACATTTTAGGTTTTCAAATTTGAAAAAAGGACTTATCACACTATAAGAAAAGATTGTGGACCTAAGGCAATAAAGTGAAATATTCAGGGACCCGTCGCCGAATCCCCCATCATCGTGAGGATGCCAATGAAGGAAATAAGAAGAATATAAAGAAATTTAAGGAAGGTTTTATCTCAATAAAGGTTAATTTGAGTATTTAAAAAAATAAAGAAAATTTTTTCTTGGAAATAGCTTAAAATGGATGAATGTTCTTAATTGAGAACTTCCTAGAAAATTTAAGGACTAATTTGAGAAGTTTTAAAACTTGCGTCCTTCTTTGAAATAAGGCAAAAACTTAGGGCCTTATTTTAAAAAAAATGATCTCCTTTGTTTTTACACTTTATAGTTAAATGAATTTTTACTATTTCTCATGATTTGGATTTTTACTATTCCTCATGAATTACATGAATCTATAATATTAGAAGAAAATAAGAGATACAAGATGTCATTTTGAATACCCACATCAGCCAAACTTTTTAGGATGATATCACTAATTTATCAATTTATTTTACTGTTTTTTTTAAAGCCAAGCTATTAACCATGTCATGTCATGTCATGAAAATTGATAAATAACATGACGACCCCGTCAGGTAAAATCATCATTGCCTTTGTTTAGAAGATCATTTTATTGAAAATAAAATCATTTTACCAAAACTATCTTTGATGCTATGATTTTCTGAAATTACATTCATAATGTCAAGGAGGGGAACTTGCAGGGCTATTTGTAAAAAAAATAAAAAATGAAGAGACAAATATAAAAATATGTACATAAATTTTCAGATTTATGGGGGTTCTAAAAAATCTTAAGTCATATTCATGTATGGGTGGTGGCTTCTCCCCAGACGGCAGTGGAGGGCCATGGCATGTTGAAGAAGCAACCCATTAGGAATGTGAGTTTTCAGGACTTTATATCAATACGTACCTTGGCCACACATTTGACAAGATAGTTTGCATCCATCCGGGTTATATATCTTGCAGGGTGCAAGTACAGAATTAATGGCAAAGAGCTCCATTTTAACCTTATCTCATCAGTCAGGGTTGTGTTCTACTCAAAAACACAATCTACGATCATATTTTCGGGCACTAATAAAGTGTTACGGCTCTACATAATTATAAGATTTAATTTGATACGTTCCATCAGTTTTAAGGTTTTTGGTGTATCGGTTAATCCCAGAACATTTGAAACTAGAGACTATCTCCACGTCTTGGGTTTGTGTCACAGAAAGGACAACCTAGAGTAGAGTGGGAGCCCTCCAATAAAAAAGAAAAAAGAGCTGCCAGGCATATTGGTTAGGTCCATACAAAGTTGTCATGGTCATCTGGCGAGTTGATTAGATCCATAACATGAAGTCGTCAAGGTCATTGGGTCATCATCATCTCCTTATCCCATCTATTTGGAATCGGCTTTGTGACCATGGGCGATAAAAGTGAAATCACAAAATGCAAAGCTATGGGGATTTTCCTTCCTTCCTACCCAAGCATGGAGATATTGATGTCCAATAGCACTCGAGTGTTCCTCACCTATGGTCTCAAAAACAAACAAAAGGTACAAGAAAAGATTCTTAGAAGACCAAGACATTTCTTGATCTGAATTATTGATCGTTCTTTTGGGAAACCAACTCCAGTGAATGGTTGCAAGGTACTAAATTCTGGCCTAACCCTGTCAGAATTGTTGGGTTTTAGTGTGGCTGCCCATTTGGGTTAGTAAATCTCCTTATGGAGATATTTTGGTGCTTTAGAAAAAGTTGTAGAGTTTCGTATATTAAGAGAAATCTAAATCCTAATTTAAAATAAGAACTTCGTGATGGGAACAGAGTTGTCTAGGAAACAAATACATTGACTATACACCAATGAAAGGCCCTAGTGTAGTAGTAGTAGTAAATCCACAATCAAAGATGGTCATTCACGTATGTTAATCAAATCAATCCCAGTGATATGTCAGTCGTAAACTAACAAACCCAGATAGGTTTAGTTTGATACCTAAAATGTATTGGAACTCCATTCTCAACATTTTTTATATTCTATTTCCAACATCAAATGATACGTTTGTGCTCCACATTTTCCGTAAAAAAAAAAATAAAAAACTGTTTTCAAGAATTCCTTTTTTTTTTTTTTTTTTTTTTTGTGTCCAATGCCACAACCATGTTTTGCAATTTTCATTTTATGGGGTCATTTTTCTATAATAAAAGAAAACATATTCGTACTCTACAGTTTTGAAAAGTGAATTTGTCTCATAAAAAAGAATACAGTTGGGTCTTTGCAGTTTGGGAGGATTAAGTTTTTACTGGTTTTGGCTGGAACTTTTCCTAGTGGAACTCCACAATTTAGGACATCTTTTAATCTTCTCCCAGGAGCCAACCTTGTCTGGATATCCTGCAAATTGGAGCTGGTTCTAATTTGTGTAAAAATGATACTTAAACCTACTGCAGTTGCTCCCGTTCGGGTCTTCAGAACTCAGTTACCCGTATTTTCTAATTATCTATATAATTATGTTAAGCCATAAGAGCTTATTGCAAAGAAAACAACTCTCACTCGCAGTTATCCAGACACCTGAACCCTCATTTACTCATAAACAAAGTTACCTGCACTCAATTTGTGAAGATCCAAATGGGCATTTTGGTGTCGGCATGGGGCACTCGTAGGACTGAGCACAAATTCATTCATCCAATAGAGAGACATGCCATCCATCAATGTCTTTCAACAAGAAAAGAGAAGTGAAACAGTGTTCTTGCAGAGGTTAATAAAGTTACATGTGGCCAAGCTGCCATGACCAGTCCAGTTCTACAGACCGACACACATACAAAAGTTAAGCCAGAAATGGTTGATAGCAGAGGAACCAGGCAACAAGGACGATGAGGCTTCAAGTTGGAAGAAGGTAATCCTCAAGAGATCAACTGACTGTCACAAGGCGCTTATCGGACTCATTGAAGCATTGGGCCTCAATGAATTCACGTCGAAAGGCAGTCGAATTGGTGGGATGTTCAGTCACCTCCGGAATGGGTGTTGCCGCATCTTCCATCATCCTATGTTTTCTGCCTCCTGGAGAAGCCCTCAAAAACTCTTCAAGAGCCCTACGCATCCAATCATATCGGCACAGTCTGAAGGCCTCCTCCACCGACAGCTGTTGGAGTGAAAAAATAAATCCCGAGAAAGAAAACCGAGCACCATGCAAGAAAATAAGTATTAACAGTTCTCTTGGGAGGTATCATATGATGCTGGATCGAAGGTAGCAGCATCACGCACATGCACATTGGTTGAAAACAAGTGACTTTTATTCTGAAGGCATTTTATGATGCACAGTTGAAATAAACTGCATTTTTTTTTTGGGGTTCAATCAGCAATGATACAGACGTGACCCAAATACAATTATGGAAAGTGATTCCTATTGGTGGGTCATAAATATGATAGGGAACATAGACTACCTTTAGCAACTCCCCATGGGATGGCTCTATTAATCGTTTTGGTAAATTGACACCATCATCATTTTTTTAAATGGCACACATCTAACAATTGAGAGAAGGAAAATGGAAGGACATGATAATGGAATGGAGTAAGTTATTGGCGCTTCAAACATCCAAGACATGTGCATCATATGAATGGTTCAGGTTACCAAAGAAAGTGGGTCCCACATGTACACTATGCAGGACTAAACAAATTATTCAACTGAATATTGCATATTTCCTCTCTACCTAGTACACATACCCATATCCTTTCGTGGCTGGATTGCTCTGGCCAGGATTCGAGCTCCTCGGTCACTTCCAATGCAAACATGTATCCTCTACAATATCCTTCTGTGCTGCAACTGTTTTCTTTGCTCTTGCTTCTGAATACCCAAACACCCAATTCCTTTTCCTACACAAATAAAGCAGATTATGAATTTTTAGATGGTTGAGTACCTAAATCTGTAGAGACAGAATAACATCAGCCCATCATCATTTTGCCTGAAAACTATATTATTATGCAAGCAAGTTGCATTCCCCATTGACACATTAGGATTTCTGATCTCAAACATCTAATTAATTCCTACACAAATAAAGCAGATGATTTTTGGATTGGTTAGACCCCCTAAAGTTGAGGATAAGAGAATTATATCAACTGATCACCAGCTCGCTTGATCAATATATTATGCAAGATGGTACATCCAAATCTCTGAAATATCTAACTAATTTTCATATACAAATAGCGCAAACTAACAATTTGGTTAGATCATCTAGAGCTGCAGACAAAGAATAATATCAAAGATGATTATCAGCTTGATTGAGAACTATATTATGCAAGCAACTAGTGTGTCCCACACTCCCATCAAAGCAACTCTTCTTCTTGAACTAACCATGCCCAATATAAATTAATTGGACGAAAGGCTTCACATTCTAACAGAATTCTGCAACCGTCAACAATTGAATGCTCATTGAAGCAGATGGAATTAATTTTTATTTTTTTTCATCAGGAACAATGATATACTTTCAAATTATTCACTTGTGCACAATAGAAGGTAGCACAAACATTGCCAAGTTATACCTTTTCCTGAAAGTATTAAAACATTTAATAACAACTTAAATTCTCTTCACCCACCCTTTTCTAATGAATGGAATTATATCTAATGAGAACTCTCTTTTACCAGTGAAAAAAAATATGCAATAACACTGAGATGAAACAGATAAAAACTAGTACAAGTTGCATTGACCAATAGCATTCAGGAAATGAGAGGAAGAACTACAGCATCAAGCAAGACATGGAACATACATCAAGTATGCCTCTCACTCCTGCTTCCTCCAAGGCTTCACGGCGAGCAGCTTCAAACACGTTCTCATCATCCTCCCACCCACCCTAATAATCAAATGAAGACAATGAACAGTGTGAACTTTAAAGCTTCAAATGATTTTAAATGGAACATAGGGGGCACACCGGTTACCTTTGGAAACACAAGGTCATCACGATTTGGTGTGGAAATCATAAGGACTTCCAACCCATTTTCCATATTGACTGTTAGATCGTCAACATTTTCTTTCTGCCTGTAGGGAATACACCTGTTTGTGTTGCAAGAGAGGATGGATGAGAAAATAAACCCAGATTGTTATAAAATATTTGTTCATGATGGAAAATACTCTACATAGCACATTTTTCCTCTTATCAATGGTGATATATATTTTCTACTTCAAGTCCTGAACGTACTCATAAAAAGTCACTTAATATGAGCAGTACATTTAAAAAGATATATATATATATATATATATATATATTTTAAGATGGTTCATATACAAAATGACGTAATATGCAGTTGCAATGAGGCATCCAAACTAAGGGCTGAAATTTATGTTCACGTGCCTAAGTTTGAAATTGATGTTGATGGCATTTGGCTATCAGTAAAGATTAAGTTGACAGACAGAGAGGTGGCCAGGCCAGACCAGGCTGAGGCATATCCAGGCCCTGCCCGACTTTAGAAAGACAGGTGTATCAAGCACAAGCCTGACAAAGGCCTTTAAGTGCCGGCCTGCTTCAAACATATCAAGCCTGAGCCCACCCAGTTAGTCAATCAGGCCAGGCTGGGCCGGGCGGGCTTTCTATCATTTGTCTGATCAAATCAGCCACTAAATTGCATGCACTACTTATTCAGGCAGGGCAGGGCCGGACATCACTTAATCCAAGCCCGGTCCAAATATTAGTCAGGCCCAAAATTTAGATCTAGTCCTGGAATAAGTACTAAACCTCAAGGCCCGAACCCGACCCAAAGCCCATCTGGGGGCCAACCCCAGCCCAACCCTTGAGCACCACTAGACAGACACGACTGAGAATATGGTTTTCAAATTCATCTGAATCAGAGATGCATTGACGAGTACATAGCCACATTAAACAGATAGTGGACTCAACATGGATGCAGATAAGCCACAGGAAAATTCACATCATTGCTGTTTCTAAGCGGTACATATCTGTGTTGCTAGGATCTAATCACGTGTATGAGTAATTCTCCAAAACGGCCCACTTTACGCATGGGCCCCACCTGAGCCAATCAGGTCTTTTCACACCACACCACACACACACACACACACCACACCACACCACCGTAAAATAAAATAAAAATGAATCAATTCCAAATTTGGCACTCATCCAACTTTTTCTCACAATTGGATTGAAATTATAAGAAAATGATGCCTTTAAAACCATTAAAGTTTAGGGTCATGAATAAAAGGGTTAGGATGATCTTATGGAGTATAAGTTTGCACTTAGGTTGGTCCCGTATAGATCTTACCATCCAATGGACTTCCATGATCAACATGCATTATGGTAGGTCCTACTAAGCGGGGGCGTTTTTCTCAAAAACAATAACCTGGGCATTTTCTAGCATCGCCCAGATATAGGGGGTGGGGGAAGGCATGACGCACACCAGCCAATAAAACAATTGAATTAGGTATCACCATGGAAAAACCACCGAAAGATGCTACAGGTCAAAGACCCAATATTGAGCATAGAAACACTTGACGAATGAAATACTGAAAATTAATAATTTTACACTGTTGCAATCATGAGCAACTTTCACTGTGGCATTGACTCTTGTTTATGTGCTCATAATCTTCCATAATATTCAACTGCCGAACCCAAAGGAGAAGAAGAAGAAGAAGAAGATCCACAACCTCAAGGATTGCAATCGTGAAAACTTTCACTATGCCACAGGCTCTTGTCTATGTGCCAAGAAGAAGTCGACTTTCCCAAGATCAATTACAGCAAAGGGAAAAGATATGGAATTGCAGAAGTCATTATAAAACCAAACAAATTCTCCATAAGCAAAAACAGCTATGAATACCTATAATCTTCCAAAAGTTCCCCAGAAAAAGACCAAATGAAGCTCAATCAGAGCAAAGGGTAAAAGACATGGAACCACAAAAACCAACACAAAACAAATCTGCTGAAAAAATGAAGATATCTATTTCCAATACTTCATATTCAGACAGCTACAAATACCTATAATCTTCTAAAACATCCCTGGTAAAAGATAAATTGAAGCTCAATCAAAAGTCACAACAATGGGAAAATGACAAAAATGCTGTGAAGGCATCATAAAACCAAAACAATTGAAATGATCTTCTGAAGTTTTTCACAATAACAAAACAGAGATTAAAGATCATCCCAAGCTCAATTAGAGCAAAGTGGAGAGAGGGGATGTGAATTTTTTGTTCAAAATACAGATCAAAACGTATATTTTAGCATCAGATGTACTGAAAATCGCATGCACAATTTCAGTATTTTGATGGAATTTGATTTGATGCTCCTCCACTCCGCTGTTACAATAAGATAAATTCAGGACAATTAACTAATTCAAATGGCAGTGAAACATAAAACCCAAATGAACACTACAAAGCTTGTAGAATACAATTAATTACCCCGCTACAAGCCGGTGATTGTCAACGTCATAGCGCTGTCGATGCCTCCCCGTTCGAGCTAGCAAAGCAGTCATGGTCTTCTGCAACAAAAGAAATTTTAGCATGGAGAGTTTCAACTAAGAATCATAAAATAAAAAAAAAAAAAAAAAAAAAAAGAAGAATTACCGAAAAAGTATCAAATACATATAAAATCTTACTTTTTGCCTTCTTCAATCCTAACTAACTTCAACAACCAAAAAAAAAATGCATAAAAATAAAAATAGCAGTAATAATTCATGTAGGAAGAGATGAGGATATGAGAATAAAAACTAAAACTCAGTTCACACCGAGTCGACTCGGACACACACAGAGTTTAGCATTTTTTTCATCCTCTCGGTAAAAAAGAAAATACCGCAACCAGCAAAATCTCGGCATTTCTCGTGATATATCAAAAAATCTCGTCACCACTAAACAAATTCGATCAGAAAAAACCAAAAGATTATCTAAAACTTAAAAAAAGAAAAAAAAAAAAAAAAAAAAATTTACATCTTAGTCTCGAAAACTTGTTTCGAGTCCGAAGAGAAATGACTCGGTTTCGGAATCCAAGACACCGAAACCGATATTTCCAGTTTCGCATAAAGAGAACTACAACATATACAGAAGAAGGAGAACAAGAAGAAGAAGAGAGAAATCGAAGAAGGATTCATGGACAGAAAAGGTGATTACTCTTTGAAACCGAAGATGATTCGATCATAACACTTGGTATCGCGTCCGATACGAATCGATTCGACAAATAAACCGATACACGTCTTTCTTCTCTTTTAACCGCCAAATGCATTCAAATCAAGAAGCAAACACCCGAAAAAAGAGATATGAAGCCCTTTTCGGAAAGGTCTGACAAAAAACAGACGGAAGTCAAGAAGGAAGAGCAAGCAAGAGAAAAAAAAAGCTTTCTTTAGTGAGCTTTGACGGTTTGAATCTCTCTTTTTCTCAACCAAGATTAGATTTTTATGGTCTAAAACCCTATAAATGAAGCTCTCTCAACCAGATAGGATTTCAATGGCGTAAAACCCTAGAAATGAAGCTTTCTCTCTCAACTAGAACGGATTTTAATGGTCTAAAACCCTAGGAATTTGTGAGGATTGTTTGAGGAGAAGCAGATCAGGGCCGTTGGAATTGTTTTGGGGGAAAGAGTTGCAGAAGAAGATGAAGATGGAGAGGGATGGGGATAAAATGCGCCGGTGGTGGAGGGAGACACGCGCATTTAATAGGACTCGACGACGTACGGCACGTGTAGAGATTTATCTGTGGTTTTCTACTTTTTCAAGTGCAAATGGTTTGTTTTTTTCTTTTACAATTTTTAAACGAAAACGGCGGTAAGGAACGTAACGGAGAAGGCCAAAGCCGGTTTTGTAAAGGTAGGAAGAACGAAAACTTTTTTGGCCGGCGCTGGTCTACGCCACACAGGCCACCGCCCTTTTTTAATTGAGTACAGTTTGTGGTTGTCTTTTTTAAAAAGCTAATTGAGTACCGGGTTTGGAATGGAAACGGATTTATGCTGGTTTGACTTAGGCGTGCTTCCCGGCCCGGCCGGGCGCATTGACTCTCCCCATACACGGCCGTGCTAGGTAAGGGTACAATGGCACGGCCCACCTAGGGCCCCCAAGAACCCACCCCCATGTATTTTGGGTCATCTCAACATTTTGTAGATTTATCAACACTCCATTTTTCCTTATTTCTAAACATTTATCTACACTCTTTAGGGCTACTTTGGTAACTCTATTAATATAGCCAAGTCAAGTAAAATTGATTTTGAAGAAAGAATAAAATATAAGTGAGTTATGATGGTATTTTATTTTTAATTGTTTGTTACAGAATCTTTTTGACTTTTTGTTTGGAAAAGTGAGGTTTTTTTTTTTTTTATTATTTTAGTAGATAAAGGTAGTTGGTTTTAACTTTTCGTATGAAAAAGATAGGAGGAGTTTTAAAATAAAGTGCATTTGATGTGACATCTTGTCTGGAAAATGAAGACTTTACTTGACTTTGATTGTATTACTAAAGTGTCAAACGGGCCCTAGGCTATCTTTAAGCTCTTTACGTTCATCTAAGCTTTCTCTAACCTTTCAAAGGCACCAAAAGCTTTCCCTATAATCTCAAAGGGTCAGAAGATTAATTAGTTTGCAGAGAACAAAGACAAATCAATGAGCTCTCTCTCTCTCTAAGAAATTTTGTATGGCTCTCTTTCTCTTTAAGTTATTTATTAATTTGGATTTCAAATCTTATTTAGTATATACTTAGTAATATTATATAATAAATCTTATCTTCTCCCCTTTCTTATATAAATTACCACAACAGAATATTTTAGTATTTATATATAATTATTTATTTAGTTTTTTTTTATAAATTTTGTTTTTGAGAAATGACTAGAGTACTATTACAACAGTTCAACTTTTACTTTAGTCTAAATAATTCAGATGATGTAACTTTGGATCTAGATCAAGATCTAGAGGTAGAAAGCACTCCTCAATCTGTTGCCAACGTCAACTGAAAAGAAAAGAAAATTGACTTCTGAAGTTTGAAAATATTTTGAGTTAATTGAGATTAAAGATCTTAATGGAAATACAGTGGAAAAGGCACAATGCACATTTTGTAAAGAATGTTACAGCTATAAGTCATTAGGGGACACTGGCCACCTTAATAGACACATGAGAGTGTGTATAGTCAAACATGTAGGAGGGAATGTTGATTTGGAGGCACGTCTAGGGGCATGCAGACTCTACTATCTTAAAGCTCTTAATCTTGTAGTTTGGGAGTTTTTAATTATAACCATTCTAATGCTAGATACCAACTTGTAGAATTTATTGTAATTAGTAAATTATAATTTCTAATTAGTGTGAGTAAATCCCTTGAAGAATTTGTAAGCCTTCACCCCTTTATTTAGAAAGATTTCTAAAAATGTTGTTAGAAATTATGCCAAAAAAAAAAAAAAAATGTTTAGAAAAGAATGAGAGAATTTAAAAGTTTCTCTTCAAGACATACCCAGAAAAATAGAATTCACTTTGGATTTATAGACCTCCAAACAAAATGTTGGGCATATTTCAATAACTGTACACTATATTGATAATGACTGAATTATATTGATAATGACTGAATTATAAAGAAAAGAACGATTTCATTTTCTTTACTTGATTGCTCACATATTGATAGGATATGGTTTGCTGTCCTAGACAGAAATCAGATAGTATAATATTGAAAATAAAATATTTTCTATAACTTTAGATAATGCAAGCTCCAATAATAGCATCGTTGAAACAATAACACCTACTCTCCTACTTAACTCAAATGGGATGGTTTTCACAATCGATGTGCATGTTACATCTTAAATCTTATTGTACAAGATATATTAAGATTTATTAACCCTATAATGATAGTGATTAAATACATTGTAGGTTACATTTTTTCATCTCCTCAAGGAAACAAAATTGGAAGAAAATAATTCTACTGTTTACGGTTACATCTGAGCAAGTTTTTAGTGCAGATGAGATACTCATGAACATAAGGACAATGCTATTAGAAGAAACAGTAGAAACATGCATGTACCTATAAGACTAGTTATTGGCAGAGAAGACAAAGAAAAACTTGATGCTAAAAGAAGAAATGAAAGATGACCTTTTACCATTAGAAATATCATTGTATTAAAAAATCATCATAGTTGTAATTTTTAAAATTTATTTAAAGTTACAAATTATCATCATAGTTGTTGTAAAATTTATTTTTAGAAAATTGTCATACTTTTAATTTTTCTTTTTTTATTTACAACCTTTTAAAGTTGAAATTATCATCACACTTGTAAATTTTATTTGAAGTTGAAAATTTTCATCAAAGTTTTTGTAAAATTTATTTCAAGAAATATAAAATAATTAAAGTTTTATTTTTATTTATAAATTATCATCAATGTTTGTGTATTTATTTTGTTAATTTCAATTTTATTTCAAGTTGAAAACCCTAAAAGTCCATAAAGTCCCTTTCAATTTATATTAAATCTTTTTAATTTGTTTTCAAGCATTAGGAGGGGTCCGTGGGCAGGCCCGGATGTGGCACGTGGGCTTACATGACCCAGCGCGATATAACAATTGTAGTACAATGGGCCATGTTGGGCCGACCCTAGCTGGCAGCCCAGGCACAACTGGACCGGCCAAATAGTGTCGGCACAACGCGTTTTATACCCCTAGACTCTTACTGAAATGGGAGAAATGAAAGAGGGCTATATGGCTATAGGTACCTATTTTGGACACATTGGTTTTTGAGTCTCCATTCGAATTTAATCCAATATATTCTGATTTGAAATAGACATTTATAGTATCTTAAATATAATAGAAGATTTTACCCAAAAAAATACTTTATGTGGCTGATGGACCCGTTTCTTCCTTTCCTCTCTCATCTGTCGCCGGGGCTGCCGAAAGGCTGAATGGAGGGAAAGAGAGAAAGGCGAGTATCAACATTTTTTTGTACGGGTATGCTAGATTTTCTATTCTACTTGGAATTTAGAAATGGTGATCCGGAGATCCACCTTCACAAGTAGAAAGGAAATCAATTTTTTTTCTAACTTTCCATTGCACATATATTTAAGAAAAGAGACAAGTTTTTTTTTTTAAATGCCGTAAGAGGCGATTTTGCCGTGAAAGGCGATTTTTGTGCTGTGAAAGGCGATTTATAAATCTCATCAATAATGAAAGACAAGAATTGTGATTTTTTGTCTCTTTAAAAGAAATACAAAATACAATAGAAAAGTAAGAAAATGAATTCTGACTTCTCAAGAGATTGCGGGGACTCGTTCAGATCGACGGTCGCAAGTCATGTATGGACTTTGCCATCGTCCACTCAGATGAGAACGTATGATGCTTTGATTCGTTTGGCTTGGATGGGACTTCAGTTTTTTTAGAAGATAAAGACCAAGGGGAGGTCCTATATCCCATAAAAAACCGAATAGATGAGCTAAAAAGCCACGTCTAGGCCATATTGAATAGAAAAAGAGAGAGCTTTGCCTTAATGGGGGGAGAGAGGGGGGCGGGGGGGGGGGGGGGGACTTCAATCACCTTGCGGTGCTTGCTGTGGTAGAGTAGCAGGACTTCTTCAGAATTTCTCCCTCTATTGCTTGTGTGTATGCGTGTATGGATCCGTCTCTCTATGTGTGTGTCTGTGTCTGTTTCTCTTGGAATGACCCCTTTTTATAGGCTCTTAGTAGCCATGGGGTGATTTATGGTATTGATGACCCATAATAAGAGAAATGATGGCCTTGATGCTGTATGATGAGAGGAGTTACAAGTTTTTATTTCTTGATTTTGTAACTCCTTTTTCTTGGCTTGTGATTGGCCGATGGAGAATGATGGGTATTTAATCGCCTTTAATTTCCATGATGAGGGGAGTTTTATGATTTTAATGCCATGATTGCTTGGACTTGTAACTCCTTTTTCCTTGAATCTGATTGGGCCGTCCAAAATAATGGGTTAATAACCGCATTAAGTTGTCATGAAACGGGTCAATTAACAGCATTAAGTGGTCGCCAGGGCATTTGAAGAGTCATGGGCCATGCCACGTCTTTTGGAATTCTTCTTGCAATGGTTGCCGATGGATCCACATGTTGTTTGATGTCGGATGGCGATGCAACTTCAGACATTAATTAATACCAGTGGGCCGGTAACATCTGTCTTGTCGATTTCTCGATCGGTCGGATAGAAAGTGTACTTTCTTGGTCAGCCGGTTGGCGATCTTGGAGCGATCAATGATGATTTCATGCTCTTGACGGCGGATCCGAAATGTTGACGAAGATAAGTCGATTTCAAGCATCAATAATCAGATTTTCGGAAAATCACAGGGGCTGGAAATCCCGAAACGCGAAAAGGGTCGGAAAACAGGCCACCTGGTGGAAATTCGGCGACCCGGATTTCCATGGTTGCCGGCGACCATGTACCCAGGGTCGCCGGTGACCATGGGGTTTTTTCCCCTTTCGGTCGCCGTTTCTCGGCCGTTTTTCGATCTTTTTCGATCCTTTTCTCTCCTGTATTTTTCTTGACATTTTTCCTCGTTTATTAGCTTGATTCTCCTGAAGAAAACCTTATGAGAAGTCGTTCAAACCAGAGCACAAAGTTTCCTAGTTTTTGGAAAAGTCGAAGACTTTGTAGCTGATTTTTCGTCAATAGTCAAAACTAGGTCAAACAATGTCGGAATGACCCGAAATTTGAAGTGAAGCCTCCTGAGTAGTAGATAGGATCAACCATGGGCTTTTGTTTGGGTTTTGAAGCCTTTTTGGGGTCTCATCGCTGCTAGACTTAATTTTGCTGCGAGGAAGATGTCGCACGTTAATGTACTGTCAACTGATGTCCGATTGTCCTGAAATTTGACAGGGAGGGTATTGGTGTCATTTTAAGATGATCCATTAGCTCCGATTTGGATGTCATGGTACCAGGGTGCTCCGCCGCCGGTAGGCTTGATTTTGTTCCCGAGCATCAAAGTCTGGTTAAACGTCATCAGAATGACTTGAAATTTGACGTGTAGCCTTTCGGAAGTATGTAGAAGCTACCCACTTGCTTTGTTTGATGAGTGATGGCCTCGGTGGTTCTCGCTGCTGAGAGGCTTGATTTTGCTGCTCGAGTGTTGATGGAGGGTCAAACGTTGTCGGTTTGACTGGAAATTTGACACGAAACCTTTTGGACGTATTTTGAGACCATCCATAGGCTTTAATTGAAGATTTGATGTCTTCTACACTGTCGCCACTAGGAGCGCCTGTTCAGCTGCCGGATGAGTGAAGTTAGATTAAATGATGCTGGAATGGCCCGAAACTTCAGGTGTATCCCCATTTTAACTGTTTTGAAGGATCTTGCAGTTTTTGTTTGGTTTTGACAAGATCTGATATTTGAAGCGCCATTCGCCTGTTTATGGCAGGATGCAGCTCCATGTGGCTTTTTGATGTTGAGAATGTGTGAAGAGGCAAAGTGACATTTTTGGTGTCAACAAATGCCCCCTCAAGGTACAGCGACGAATTGCATAACTTTTGGAGTCGATGTGCCTTGAAGAGAAGCTTGAAGGAGAACTTTTGACCAAGAGTCTTTGAGCATTTTTCTTTTATATAAGGTAGCCTTTTGAGTTTCCAAGGGAATTTTATGGTAATGAGAGGGATCATGTACCATCTCAAGGCAAAGTTTTGAAAATGACATGAGGGATTCGGATTTGGATTTTGGATTTTTGGTTTTCCTTTCGACCTTGTGAACCTAAGGGCTTTATGTGGCGCATTTGGCGGTCAAGAGGGGCTTTTTTATTTTTTATTTTTTTTTGGTTTTGGCCTAACAAGCTGTATGTGGCAGGGTAGGGGGTTGGAGTTGGATTGTTGTTTTGGACCTTGTGACCTAACAGGCTGTATGTGGTAAGTTGGGGGGTCGAAATTTGGTTTTTGGTTTTGGTTTTGCTCTTGTGACCTAATAGGCTGTATGTGGCAAGCTAGGGGACCAAGTGTTGGTTTTTTGTCACTCTTTGGGACAATTTTGGGTCCATTGGAGTGGTTTTTTTTTTTTTTTTTTGGAATGTCAATTCCAAGATTTTGGCTCAATTTGGTGCATGGGGTTGGATGGTTTTCGATTTTGGAAGCTCATAAGGCTTGGAAAAAAATTTGTATGGTCCAATCAACTCAAAAGAGGCATGGAACTATTTTTTTTAACTAAAAGCCACCTTTAGTGCCTAGGTGGTCAAACCTGGTTCATATGAGCTAACCTATGAGACCTTAAGCTTTGAAGATGGCTTAGATCTCATATGGTGTCATCTAAAAATATCTCTTTTGGATAGAGAATATCTTAAAATATCCTACTTTGGAGAAAATCTCTCAAGTTTCTTTGATTTTGGGAGAGATTTTCTCAAAGCATCTTTCTTTGGGAGAGAATGTCTCACATTCCCTTTCTTTTTTGGAGAGAATTTCTCAAAGAATCTTCTCTTTAGGAGAGAATATCTCAAATTTCTTTTCTTTTGGGAAAGTTGCTAATTTTTAGCACTTACCTCCTTGGTTTTCTCCTTGTTTCCTTTTTTGGTTTGCTCTCTTCTATGAAAGCAAGGGTATGTTGGATCTCTTGCTTTTATTGCTTTTCTTTTTGCAAAAATCTTCAAGAGTGCTTTAAGATCAAGAATCTCTTTTTTTTTTCAAAGATCTTCAAGTTCTCTTTCTTCTCCATCCTCAATGGCTTCAAGTAAGTTTCATTTTCCATCAAGAAAACTCCATGTAGAAGTAGGATAATGGGAAATTCTTCTTTTCTTTTTCTCTCTTTTTTTTTTCTTTTTTTTTGGCACTTTTTTTTTTTTTTTGTGCTTTCTTCTTCTCTTTTTTTTGCACATTTTTTTTTGGTCTCTTTTTTTGTGGCCGTACGGCCACGTGGTAGTGGGCCACGGCCTGTCCTCTTTTTTTTTTTTTTTTTTTTTTGCTTTTCCCTCTCCTCTATTTTTTTTGAGGGGTTTCTTTTTCGCTCACCATGATAATGAGGTTTAAGCAAATCAAGATGTTCATGCTTTTTTTTTTTTTTTGATGCATCAAGATAGAAGGCTAGAGTTTCTAGGTCAAGTCAACATGAATTTTGACTTGGACAAAGTTTGATTGATTTGACCAAGTTGGGTTGGAATTGGTTAAATTTTGTCAAGGTTTTCCTAGCATCTAATGCATGATGATTTTTCTTTTTATGCATGATTTTAGCAAATTGATTTGGAAGCATGATGATGTTTACCTGGAAATCTTTTACAAGTTTCGGGATTTGGAGCTCGCAGCAATGTTGAGCCTTTTCTTAGTCTTACGGGATTTTGAGGAGCTTTGCAAGTTTTGGAGTTTGGAGCTTGCAACAATGTTGAGCCCTTTTCCAATTTTGCATAAATTTGATAAGACTGGCTTGATCTCGCAGCAATGTTTGAGTTCAAACCTTTTTTGAGAATCTTCCACTGACTATGAGCTTGCAGTGGTGTTAAGCTCATCTTTAAGCTTCCTATCTTTTTCGGGGTGTTTCCCTTTTCTTTGGAATTACCCCGGAGCAATGCCAAAATTTCGCTAGAGTTTTTTAGCAAAATTCTGTCATTTTAGTGATGATTGATCTTTTCTTTTCCATCCTTTGCAGGTAGTTTCTCTAGAACGAACAAGGGCAAAGAGCCTGTTACTGATGCACCTCGCCGTTCTACTAGATCTTCTAATGTGGCCGTACAGCAGGCTTGGGAGAAAGTCCAGTATGTTGAGAGGAATTTGGAAGAGTGTGATTCCTTCAACTGTGATGAGGCGAGACAACAGTTGATTGCTTTCAAGGATGAGGAATTCTACAGGATTTTGGTAAGCAGTCGTCCTTGGGTCATGAATGATCAGAGCATCGTGCCCAAGCCTACCTTTTTTCTTTGGTGACGCAGTCCCTAATGACTTAACATACCAAAGGAGATGTTTTCAGTTCTCTTACACGCTAGATGGTGAGGAAAGAACTATTTCTACCTGGTCGACCTTTGATCGCACTATCTCGATCATCAGCCTTTCTCCCACATGCCCTAAGAGGGAAGATCCTCCGAGCTGGGTGAAGAGGACTAATGTGATCAAGACCGGGGTTTTTGTTGGCTGCCCTTCCGGTTATGCAGAGATATGGACATGCTGATGCCAGCCAGTGGCTACAAAGGTTCAGATCATCCTTCGGTCGATTTGACACCGGTGGGCCTTGGCATTTTCAAGGGTGATGGCAGCAATTGGGTAAAACCCTTCCGACTTTGTGGTCGTTTCAACGCTGACTTAGATTGGAAGTCTTGGACTGATCACATCTTACAAATTGGTAGTGTCATTCTGAAGGAGGCCGAGATTTTCGACGTGGGCTGTGCTTTTAGGGAGACCCTAGTATTTTCCGATGAGGCTTTCATGGCCATGTTGGAGTCTTCTCTTCCACTAACCAACACAGTCGTTGTTACAAATGGTGAAATTGGTTTTTCTTCGACTGAGTTGAGTATCATCACTGGGCTGCCTATCCTTGGCAGACTGTATGAGGAGTTCATGCCTATTGATAGTGTCCTCGAAGAGCAGTCTAAGGAATTCCAGCTTCTATACTTTCAGCTCGTTGCCTTCTATGATTTTTTGAAGGAGAAGGAGGGCTCGAAAGTCAGGTGTAGCAGTTGGAAGAGTTTTAGTTCTTCGTCTTCCAACTTCTTTGATAGAGAGATTCCCAACAGCATGACTCGGGAAGTTAGAGCTAAGAATCCGGGTTCAAAGAAGACTTCTATCATGCAGGGAGATTTGAAGAATTTCTTCAAGCCTACAAATGCCATTTGTCCTGACATTGCACTGCAGAGGGATCTCGCTGTTTACCTCACTTACTGGCTTGGAGAAGCTATTTTTGCTGTAGGAGATAGTACGCACATCAGGCCGCATTGCATTTTTTCGGCTTGTCAAATGGCGTTAGGAGAACAACTGGCTTTGGTACCTGCTCTTTACTCCTATTTATATACCGAACTGCAGTTGCTGCTTTTCTTGTTCGGCTTGGGCTCCCCATGAACAGGGTATTTTCAGCCCATTTATTCTATTCGTGGTATGTATACCATTGCCCTAGCTTCCATCAGTTGGGTGCTATGCAGGACAATGATCCATTCATGATTCGGTTGGCTAGAGGAGTAGCCGTTTCCGAATATCTTTTGTTTGCCCGTTTGAGAATTCGACGGTTCAGGGATGTTGAGATTGGGCAGTCTTCAGTGAAGCTTTCTCCGGGGTCTGCAAAAGAAGGCTTTTGATTTTGGTGTCTCCCGTGATTCCACCAAGGCAGGGTCGGGAAGGCACTATTCTTTGACCAACGCAGAGAAGAGGTGGCTTTTTAATATATGAGTTGGTACAATGGTGTACCGCAGACATCTTAGCTTTCCTCGACTGTGATAAAACTCCTTGACAGATTGGCACTACATAAACAAAACAATCCAATGCCGAACCAAGCCATTTGAAATGAGAAAGGAAACAATTTATAGGGTAAAAGCATTGTTTCCATGTAATGTTGTGCCCAAGATCAGAAACAGAAACAAAATTTACAGGTTGTTTTAGGATGATCAACATCTTAGTAGCTTTATAGAAGCTACGGGCCTACCGCCTCTTATGGAAGTCAATATAATGGTAAGAAACGCCTGCTGTAATATCCACTCTAGGCTTTCTCCACTTCTGGAAAGCCACAGGCACATATTTCTACTCCACATGGTATAAAGAAATGTAGCTGCCAAAAATGAAAAAGTATAGGAAATTCAAATCTCTAATAAACAATAATTCCATGGGAACTTTCATGATGCCAGGCTTTTAAAAGCACTCAGACTGCACCTTTTTTTTAAGGAAAAACGGATGGTTTTTTTTTTTTTTTTTCCTTTCTGGGGGGGGGGGGGGGGGGGGGGGGGGGATTGATTCAATTGTTGATAAATATAGCACATGAACTGGCACTCGTGTTTCCCACGATAAATATCACTATTTTGGAATCAAACCTTCAAATTGTCTACAAATATTTGAGATACTAATTAGAGACGAGATAGCGAAATACCATGTCATTGTATATACGCAGCCGTTCTTTTACGACTGCTTCAGTATCATCTGATCGTGTGATGAGTTTAGATGCACAATGTGCAGGAGTGAATGCTATTGCAAGTATCGATGGAATGTCGCCTCCTTACTCATTTGGTTGCGAGTATCGATGGAATGTCGTCTCCTCGCGGATTGGGGTACAAGTATCGACTGAACGTCGCTTCCTTGCTTTTTCAAAAAATTTAGTTTTGCCGGTATTGACTGAATGTTGCTTCCCCACGATTTTTTGAAATTTGAGGTTCTTTTTCCAAATTTTTTTGGAAATTTGGGTTGTGGATATCAACTGGAATGTTGTGTTTCCACTATTTTTTTTTTGAAATTTTGGGTTGTGGATATCAGCTGGAATGTTGTGCCTCCACGATTTTTGAAATTTGGGTTGTGGATGTCAACTAGAATGTTGCGTCTCCACGATTTTTGAAAATTTGCAAGTATCGACAAAGTGTCACCTCCTTGCGATTTTGAAATTTGGAAGTATCGAATGAGTTCGCATCCCTCCGATTTTTGGGTTTTGCGAGTATCGACTGAGTGTCGCTCCCCGCGATTTCTAAAAAAGCATTTTTTTTAAGACACGAGGGTCATAAATTTTGACTCAAAACCATTTTTGGTTGTAAAAGTCAGGGCGGACTAGGGTGGAAATTCCTGAGTCCTGATTTTGTTTCAAACCATGAATTTTGGGTTCAAGGATCGAAAATTTTGGTCAAGTCCAAGAAGAGGCTCCTAAACTTGGATTTTTGGTTTTGATTTTGATTTTTTTTTTTTAACAATGGAACTATGAAAGTAAGCATTGTTTTGAAAGTTTTTTTTTTTAGAAATCTCAACATAGGGATGAAAATTCCAAAAGGGATGAGTTTGGTGAGCAAGTACCTAGTAATAGGCTTTGGCCATATAGGCATCGCTCTGACCCGTTGGAGGAAGTCTTCAAGGGTAGTACCGCTTCAAGAACTTGCCATAGATGGGCAGCATACATATGTCATCTTCCATGTTTAGAAGAGCATATATGCCGTTGGAGAAGACTTGGTCGATGACGAAGGGTCCCTCCCATTTTGTTTCGAATTTTCCTTTGGATTTGTTAGCAAAAACAATTGGCCTTTTTACTATAAGAACCAAGTCTTCCTTTTTATAGGCGCGTTGCCTAACCTTTTTGCTGAAAGATCCTGCCATGCGTGCTTGATACAGCTCAATGCTTTGTAGAGCTTCAAGCCGTTTCTCATCGAGATTATCCAGCTCTTGGAGTCTCAATTTGACATTGCTTTCTTACGTCATATCATTTTGCAAAGATACCCTTAAGGAAGGAATTTGTACTTCCAAAGGGACAACAGCTTCGCATCCATAAACCAATGAGGATGGTGTGCTATGAGTTGGACCCCGAACGGTGGTTCGATAAGCCCATGAAGCTTCAGGTAGTTTTTCGCCCTAGTCTCTTTTGTGACTAAAGACCATTTTCTTGAGAATTTTGCAGAGTGTCTTGTTGAAGGCTTCTGCTAGTCTGTTCGCTACTGGATTATACGGAGTTAAAGGACAACTCTGGATTTTGTACTTATTGCAGAACCTGTAGAATCTGTGATCCCGGAATTGTGGTCCGTTATCATGGATGAATCTTTTAGGTATGCCGAAGCGACAGATAATGTTGATGCGCAAGAATTGAAGGACTGATGAGGTCTTTATTTCGCTGAGCACAAATGCTTCTGACCACTTGGAGAAATAATCCGTAGCGGCGAAGATAAAGCGATGACCTTTGCTTGATGGGAGAGAGATAGAACCTATGATATCCATACCCCAGGCTTCAAAAGGCCATAAGATCACTGTAGGATGTAGCCATTCTGGAGGCTTGTGGACATAATCTCCATGAATTTGGCATTGTTGGCAGCATTTAGCAAATTGCATTACATCAGCTGCCATGGTGGGCCAATAGTAACTTAACTTTTTATCTGATTGTAGAGCTTAGGACCGGCCTGATGAGCTCCACAAAGACCAGCATGTACTTCTTTGAGAGTTTCCTCGGCCTCTTATTGTGACAAGCAGCATAGAAGTACTCCGTTGAATGATTTTCTGTAAAGCATTTTTGAAAGAATATCCAAATGAAAGTTTGGGGCTCGTCTTTGAATGCTTACCCGCTCTTTTGGATCTTCAGGTAGGATTCCGAACATTATGTAATCAATGAACAGATCCATCCAGTTACCGATCGGAGGTTTGAGGATGAATATCCGACTTCCAACCACTTGGTGGCATTCGACAACTGCTTGGTGTGTGTTAAGAGGATGGAGAATCCTTGTTTGACACACTGTGATTTGCATATTTTCCCCTTCTTGGATTGTCATAGACATTGCAAGTCCAGCCAGGGCATCTGCACGGATGTTTTCACCTCTGGGGATGTGGCTTATGTGACAGATGTCAAACTTTTGCCGAAGTGATTGTGCCTTGTTTTAGTAAGGCAGGAGATCGGGTTTCCTGACTTCAAATTTCTGATTCATCTGGTTGATGATCAGTTGAGAGTCCCCAAAAGCTTCCAGCATGGTGATGCCAGATTCGAGGGTAAGTTCCAATCCTATAATTAGGGCTTGGTACTCAACTGCATTGTTTGAGCATGGTTCCAGTAGCGAGAAAGCGTGCGGAATCATGTATTTTTTGGGACTAACAAAGAGAATGCCAATTCCCGATATCTACTTTCCTTTTTCATTTGTCCTAGTCGCGCCATCAAAGTACAAGTCCCAGAAAGCATTCGATAAGTAAGTTTCCACGTTGTAGACGGGTTCGTCTTGGAGATCATTCATGAGTGGAGAATCTTTGGGTAATGGATGCTCTGCGAGAAAGTCTGCCAGAGCTTGGCCTTTGATTGCCTTTTGTGGTACATACCTAATATCAAACTGCGACAGAAGGATGAACCATTTTGCCAGTCGGGCATTGAGAGAACCTGCTTTTGTGACAAGGACCTTTAAGAGATTGATCATCGAAGTCAGGTAGACCATGTTGGACAGTAGGTAGTGACGTAGCTTTTGTACGGCAAACATCACTGCAAGACATTCTTTTTCGACTGGGGAGTAGTGATGCTTTGCACCTACTAACATGTGGCTAAGGTAATATAGAGCAACTTCTTTTCCCTCGTCATTTTCTTATGCGAGTAGAGCACCCAAATAATAGTCGAGAGCTCTTGTGTACAAGATGAATGGTCTTCCAGTTGTGGGGGCAGCCAACACTGGAGGTTTGGTTAGGTATGTCTTGATGTCTTGAAATGCGGTTTCACATTCAGCATCCATCCCTAACAAAATCTACACCTTTCTTCATTAGGCAAGAGAATGGGCGGCACTTCCCCGATATATTGGAGATGAACCATCGAATGTATGCCAACCTTAAAGCCCTTTTAGTTCTCTTAGGGTTCTTGGAGATGGCATTTCTAGGATAGCCTTGACTTTGGTGGGGTCAAGTTCTATTCCGGCTTTCCGAACTATGAATCCAAGGAACTTACCCGATGATACACCGAAGAAGCACTTTAGTGGATTCATCCGTAGTTTGTGTTAAAGAAATCGGAGGAAGACTTCTCGAAGATCTTTGAGATGGTCTTCCTTTCTTCGGCTTTTGACGGCGAGGTCATCAACGTAACATTCGACCGTCCTGTGCTGCATATCTTGGAATATTTTCATCATAGCCCTCTGATATGTTACACCCGCATTTTTCAAACCAAATGGCATGACAGTGTAGCAATACATGTCAAATGGAGTCCGAAATGATGTATGTCTTTCATCTTCAGGATGCTTCTTTATCTGATTGTAGCCAGAGAATCTATCCATGAATGTCATTCGCTCAATCCCACAGGTATTGTCAATCATCACCTCTGGTATGGGGAGCGAGAATTCATCTTTGGGACAAGCGCTATTCAGATCTCTATAATCAATACAGACCCTGATCTGCCCATTTTTCTTTATCACTAGGACAATGTTGGCCAACCATTCAGGATGTTGTTCCTCACGGCACGGATGAAGCCAACGCTTTTGAGTTTTTGAACTTCTTGTTCAATTTTATCTATCACGTCTGGATAGAATCTTCTTTGGCCTTGTTTGACAAGGTTGATTGAGTTTGTGAACTGCTATCTTGGGGTCTAAGCCAGGCATTTCAGCATAAGACCATGCAAAACAATCAACGAACTCACGAAGAAAAGAGATATACTCAGGTAACTAATCATCATTTATATTCTTACTTATGAATATAGGATGTGGGTTATCAGGCGTCTCCAAGTCTATCTTTTGAACAGAATCTTCTGTTGGAAGATTTGAAGGTGGTTCCTCCATAATGTTTTCGGAGGCTTCCAACTCAACAAGACCTTCATGGAGTTCCAAAGGCATTTACAGACCAAAGTTTTGCTTTTGTCCATGAGTCTTCTTAATCGGTACTTTTCTCAAGACTTGCAATGAGATGATCCCAATCATCTGTTGAAACTGGGTCGAAGTAGGGTACTTCTTTTGGAGACAATGGCTTTTCAGAAAACCACGCGTATGAGTCATCGGACAATTCCTCTTCATCGTTAGAGAAATCATACCAATTAGAGGAGCTTCTTGGATCCTTGATTGGCGACTCCTCAAAGAGATATACAGGGAGATCAATGTCTTCATGGACACGAGATGTTGAGGCTTGGTCGGTAGAACGACTTTGCAGCCTTTGTGTCAACTGTCTCATGGGAGTGTCAGGATCATACCCCAACCCGTATGAAGACTTGTCTATATGACGATAGAGTTTCCAATCCTCTAGTTGACTTTTGGTCAGGGTGGGTTCCAATGGTGTGAGAATACCACGGCCATCTCCCAAACCGATTGGATTCTGAGCATCATAGCCCATTCTCTTCATGATAGCTTGTGTGCCATTGGACTATACAGGGATAGCTGAGGCATACCTTTGTTCTAGAAAGGTTCAAGCGGAGCATTGGTTGAAGAAGCTTCCGATCTATGGAAGAAGATTGACTTTTTTTCTGTCACAGTTGTCGAAACGATGTCAATAGATGTCTCCAATGGAGTGAGAGCAGGCTGAACTTGCTGAGTATCAGCTTGACTTGATGATGTGTCATCTTCTGGCTCTGAATCTGAATCTGTGTCATGCATTATAGAAATAAGGGAAACAACAAACTTGCCCTCAGCCTTTTGTTTTGTCTTTCTTGCTTTGGTGGTGATTACCAAAGGCTTTGAAGATTTGAGAGAGACAACGAAGGGAGAATGACTGCTCTCTTCGGATTTGTCGAAAGGTTTTTTTTCTTCCGATGATTGCTGAGGAGCCTTGCCCTTATCTTTATGGAGATTTTCGACAAAGGGTGTTGTTTCTTCCTCCTTTTCATCTTTTTCAACTTTATACATATGAGCGTCTGCAAAATGGACGTCTTTTCCTTTGAAGGGCTTTTATCTACAAACACTCGATGTATTAAGCCATCGTTGCCAACGAACTTGATGCACTGATATAGAGTTGAAGGGACGACACCATTCTCGTGTATCCAGGGACGTCCAAGAAGAATGTTGTAGCATGAAGGGGTCCTTATTGCGTATACAGTGACTTCAGAGATAAGATCACCGATTTACAATTTGAACCTGATTTTGCCGATTGGCTTTTGAGCACTCCCATCATATCCAAAGATGGATACGGATGTGTGACTCAGCTTACTAGGTGGAATGCCTAGCTCCTCGAGTGCCGAAGTAGAGATGAGGTTGAGTGCAGAACTTGGGTCAATCTGGACTCTGTTTATTGGCATCCCTTTGACATACCCTGTGAAGTACAAGGGTCGGTTGTGCTTTGTCTCACCTAGCAGGAGGTCATCCTTATCGAAGGCAATTGTTGCACTTGCTGCTTTTTGAACTGAGAGGCATTCAATGCTTGATCCCTCAATTTTCTTCTTTTTTCCCTTTGAGGAAGTACTTGATTTTTTGACCCTATAGTCCCTTTCAATTTGTAGGACTTGTGGGCCATGTTTTCGACATCCGCATTCAGCCTTTGCAGTTCTGAGATAAGACTATCACGAGTTTGTGGAGACATTCGTAATGCAGGTATGTGTTTAAAGTGCTCGATCAAGTCGTACTTGAAAGCCTCCTTCAGGCCTGCATTTTCATTATTGTTGCCACTTAGGGCGTTTACAATATCTTTTCCCAAAGGATTTACATAAGAAGAAGAAGGTTGGTTGTAATTTTTGTGGTGATCCCGGCCAGAGCGGGTACCTCTACCAACTTCAAGTGCTTCTTGAGAAGGGTCTTCATTTGGATGATCTTCGTTAGGATCTAAGGGTTGATCCTTCTCATTTACTGAAGATGTGTCTGCAGCAGAGTCGCCATCCTCAGTGATTGCGTTGCATGGAGCATTTTCAGAAAACAAGTCCTGAACAACATCCAGCAACTTTTCTTCCTTGTTGAGAAATTTATCAGTCCAGACATCACCTATGAGGTCGAGTATCTGAGACCAGTTGACCGGGTTTTCATTGAAGAGGACTTCATCGACTGGAGTTTCTTCAAGATGATCAGTCGGAAGAGGTGTGAGTTCTGACGTCACAGTTTTAGAGGACGAAGGTTTAGAAAGTGATATCTCAGTGGAAGTCACCTGAGAAGATGTAGCTCCGAAAGATATACTATCAGGTGTAGTCGGAGAGTGTGTCTTCGGAAGATGATGCTTCAGAGGCACTATCATCCTGAGCTATCGCATTGCGGGTTGCCCTGATAGGAGATCCCCCCAGAATAGACTGTTGGGAGTTGGGCACATCATCGGATTTGAGAGGATCATCTATCCAGCAGTTTTCTCCATTTTCAAGAGTTGATGGAGGCGGCACCTATTGATTTTCAAGGACTTCCGGTCCTGGATTTTTATCGCAAAGATCTTGCTCTTGTTCTATGGCAAAGCGTTGCAAGATTCTCGCATATTCTTCAAGATCAGGCATGAGAGCCAATCTTCTTCGTCGTCTGCTCCTTGTGGTTCGAGATGGTTGGGTTTCAGTAGAGTGTCGGCGAGTGCTGGATCAACAACATTTTCTTGAAAAGCCCCTTGGTCTTCTTCATCTTCAGACCAGGATCCTCGTGGCTGTAATGGGTTATACCAGATTAATGGCATAAGGTGAGTTTCATGAACCCATTCTTCATCGAAGAGATACTCTCGTATTTCAAGGGATTCTTCCCATTCGTCCGTGTCACTGGTGTTGTCACTGGACTCGTATCCATTCATGGAGAATCCGACTACCGAATTGCAAGAGTATGATGCCCCCTGCATAGTTTCATTCCTGAGTTGAGGTGGCATGAAGTCACTAAGAGTGAATTTTCTTACCACTTTAGAAGTCTCGGGAATGGACTTTTTTGTTGTCCTTGGTGAAGCGGTAGAGGATGTCTCTTCTTTTTCACGGACTTCTTGTTTTGCCTGAGCTTTCTCCTACTGTTTGAGCTTGTGGAGATGTTTCCTGACTTGCCTTCACTGTTGAGCTGTCGACTTTGTTTTGACAACCTCCCAGTTTTCATCTTCCAGGAGATCAGGATGCACCCATATGGGTTGTCTGTTTGGTGTAGGGTAAGGAACCAGCTCTTGGGAAGTTTGAGTCATATTTTTCACCTTGAAGGAAGTAGTGATCTTCTCCTTCGGTGATTCTGAAGTTTGTCCACATGACACTATGTTGATGGAGGCAGACCCATAGTTTTTGTCAAAGGTGATGACTCCGTTTTTCCACATCTCGTTAATCTTCTCTTTTACAGCAAAGCATTGATCGAGAGGATGCGAAATCGTCTGGTGGTATAGACAATACTGGGGATCGTTGGTTTTGCCAACATCTCCTGGTCTTTTGGGTTCAAGCAAAGTGAGTTTCCCATTCGCTAAAAGAGCCGCAAAGATTTTTTCAACATCTTCATCGAACGGGTATTTCTTTTCTACTTGCTCTTTGAAGGCATCAGAGAGTTCAGGTCTTTTACTTGCAGCTTTGTTCTCAGCTTTCTTTGGCAGCTGAGGAGCTAATTTGGTTTGCACATTGAGGGCCTCTTTCTTCTTCTGCTTTGAGGTTGCAATGGTGGTTGGCTCTTTCCTTAATGATTTCTAACTATCAAGGCCTTTAATCACCGTTGCAGCTTCCATAGATGCTTCTAGGAGTTCACCTAGGTTCTTTGATTTGTTGCCGATGATCATGGAGTTGATCCTTGCTTTCATGTTGTTACGGCAGATGTCGACCAGCGACGCTTGTGGCAGTACGTCTGAGCACTTGTATGCCATCGCCTTCCACTTGTGAATAAAGTCGTATATTGACTCGTTCTTTCCCTGTTTTAGGCTGCAGAGTTGCGCCATAGTAACAGGATGATCCTCACCTTTAAAGTGGGTTAGGAAGCGTGTTTCTAGCATGGCCTGGTTTTGGATGGAATCCTCCGGCAGAGTGAAGTACCAATCGAAGGCCGTACCTTTTAGGGTACTTGCAAAGAGACCGATCTTGGGGGCATCTTGATCCGCGATAGCTCCCGTCAGAATCTTGAAGTGGATAACATGCCGTCTGGCTGAACCTTTCCCCGTATATGTTTGGAGAGTAAGTTGTTTGAATTTTGCAGGGAACGAAACCAAGTCCATCCATAAGGGATATGGTGGCTGATCCCATGTTCTTTCAGTGTATTCCCTTCTTTTGCTTTGGCGAGGATATCATCAACGTCCTTTTTGGTAAGGGCGCGTGACTCATTGTTTTCCCCATCAACCTCGTCATCTTGATGATTCAGAGGAGGTTGATTATTTTCTTGACGCTGAAAAGCGAGAAGAAGGTTTTCCATCAGAGTCTTAATCCTTTGCTGACCTTGCTCCAATTGTTGGATGCACGCGGTCGTTTCATCAGGAGGTGGGTTGCGTGGTGACTCAAAGTTTGTAGCCAGGACATTCATTCTTCGGGATTCAAATGAAGAAATCGTCCTGGTGACTGAGCTGGGGCTCTTTCTTGAAGAGCTTGAGGAAAGATTACTCGAAGGAGTAGAAGATTCTTCCAGATGTCTTCGTGTCCGGGAGTCGCAACGAGTCACCGGTCATCGGACATGAAGTTTGGTTGCTGACTTTTGCCGTCTTCTGGTTCTGCCAACCATATGGACAGCAACAACTTGGTTGGGTCTTTCTTTTTCGACCCATCTTTGAGAGACCTGAAGTGTAGGATGTTTGGTCCTCTGCTTCTTTAGTCTCTTTTGTCAATATGCCGTGCGGCGACGTATGCGACAAGCAATTTGAGCTTTGGTAAGCTCTAGCTGGACTTTGGTGATGAAGGACGTAGTCCCCCATGCGCAGCAGCCGAGTTTGTCTTCTTTGAAGCTAGGCATGGACAGGATCCGGACGCGGTCCTTTGCCTGTAGTAGCGAAGCCTTGAATCTTGCGAGTTCGGCCCCTGTTGAGATGAAGGGTCGACTCACAGGAGTGTAGGCCTTAGCAGGTTCTTGAAGAGGCCTGGTGATGCATGACTTGATTTTGGGCTTGTAGGAGTAAGCTGGCTCATGCTAAGTTGATTTGTTTGTTTTGCGGAGGGTAGGTTTCTCCTCTTTCATGTAAGAGAGAGGGTAGAATCGGTTCTCCTTGAGAGGGGCCAGGTATGCTGGCTTTGTAGATGTTCGGGACCTCCTCTGCTTTAGTGAAGGTCTCGAGGATCAGGTCTTGGGACAGACCTGGTTTCTTGTAGGTTGAGGCTTCGTGGAGCTGCCACGGGCTTCAGGTTTCTTTGTGTTCGCCCTTGGTGTCATACAAGTGACACGTCGTGGGGCGATCTTTTGCTTCTTGATAGGTGCGGTTTCATCTGCGGGGAGTGGGAATGGTCCTAGCGACCCAAAGATGATGGTCCGGGGAGTAGAGGTCGACTCAGTATTTTGAGAGTTGCTGAGGAAGACGACGCTTCGGCAGTTGCCAGTGCGCTTGTGAGTGCGCTTGTTTTGCTTTTCTTGAAGCAAAAGTTGGTACTTGTTCTCATCGAAAGTGATGGTCAATGAAGCTGCCATTTTTAGTTTGGAAAACTTCTGAAACAAGACCACATCCATTAGTAATCACAAGAATATGGTGATCATTAATGGAAAATAACTATGGTTTTGTCTTTTTAAATCGCTTAAGGGGACATGGCCCAGCCCAAGCAAGATGAAAAAGACAAAAAGCCATAGAGGGTACAATTGTTCTAAATGCAAGTATGGTAGGCTCAGGGTGAGCGTTCAACGACTGCTAGAAGCAATTGTAGACCTTAATTCAAATTACTGAGAAACAAGGCTCACTCGAGGTAAGATGATATAAGGTTGGAGATACAAATGTGTCGGTTGCGAGTACAGTAGACCCGAAAGGGCGTACTAGCATCGCTAGGCACAAATGTTGTAAATCGCATCCTTGAAAAGGACATGAGATGGGATTTTCTTTTTTGAAAGGTCAAGATTGGATTTATAAAGGAGAGCAAATGGTATTCTAATCCGAACACAGGCTCAAACATTTCTGCGAGCACTGAGTCCGAAAGGGAAGGAACCAGAACTTCTCGAATCTTAACCCAAAAGTGACGGAAGTTTTTTTTTTTTCAAAGGTCAAGATCGAATTCATCAAAAAGAGCAAATAGTGTTCCAGGCTTAAACATTTCTGCGAGCACTAAATCCGAAAAGGAATGAACCAAGATTTCTTAAATCTGAACTAAAAAATGACGGAAGTTTTTTTTGTTTTGAAGATTTTTTTTAAGGGTACACATAGGTTTCCAATTCGGTCTTATGAAACCTTGGTAGATAGATCAGCCCCCAGGTAAGGATAGGATTACTTAATGAAACCGTTTGGAGGACCCTTGCCTCGAACAGTCTAGCTGTCTCCACACTCTAGACAAGGCTTTTCTTAGATCCACTTTGGTCAAAGAACGCAATTGGTGCAACCTTAGTGGTTTTTTTTTTTTTTTGGAACTTCTTTTTTTTTTGAAAGACTTCTAATGGACTCATCAAAGAGAGCGAATGGCCCCTTCAAATTCAAACGTTGGCTACAAATTATTTCTGCAAGCCATTGTCCGAAAAGAAAGAAACCAAAGTTTCTCAAATTTGAATCCAAAGGAGAGAAAACTGATTTCTTTTAAAGAGTTTGAAATAATTTTTTTTTATTTTTTTGAAAATTCCTATTGGACTCATCAAAGAGAAAAGATGACCCATTCCCTGATACAAACACTAGCTGCAAACATTTTAGTGAGCTATCAAGTTCGAAGAGGAGATGATCAAAGTTTCTCAAAATTGAATCCAAGAAAGAGAAATCAGATTTTTTTTTATTTTGCGAAATGAGAAAGAGTGGAAATAAACTCAAAATAGAAATTTTCAAAAAAAAATCCCATCTCATTTTTTAAGATGCAAGATCCAACATAGGCCACCAACTAGAAAGGAGCCAAAGAATCTAGGAATCACGTTCTCAAATGAACATGTCCCACCGGGTGTGCCAACTTGATGGACCCATTTCTTCCTTTCCTCTCTCATCCGTCCCCGAGACTGCCGAAAGGCCGAATGGAGGGAAAAAGTGAAATGCGGGTATCAACATTTTTTTGTACGGGTACGCTAGATTTTCTATTCGATTTGGAATTTAAAAATGGTGATCCAGAGATCCACCTTCACAAGTAGAAAGGAAATCAATCTTTTTTCTAACTTTCCATTGCACATATATTTAAGAAAAGAGACAAGTTTTTTTTTTTTGAATGCCGTAAGAGGCGATTTTTGTGCCGTGAAAGGCGATTTACTAATCTTATCAATAATGAAAGACAAGAATTGTGATTTTTTTGTCACTTTAAAAGAAATATAAAATACAATAGAAAAGTAAGAAAAAGAATTCTGACTTCTCAGGAGATTGTGGGACTCGTTCAGATCGACGGTCGCATGTCATGTATGGACTTTGCCATCGTCCATGAAGATGAGAACGTATGATGCTTTCGTTCTTTTGGCTTGGCTTAGACTTTAGTTTTTTAGAAGATAAAGACCAATGGGAGGTCCTATATCCCATAAAAAACCGAATAGACGGGCTGAAAAGCAACGTCTAGGCCATGTTAAATAGGAGAAGAGAGAGCTTTACCGAATAGACGGGCTGAAAAGCAACGTCTAGGCCATGTTAAATAGGAGAAGAGAGAGGGCCGGGGGGGGGGGTTGCAAAGGACTTCAATCACCTTGTGGTGCTTGCTGTAGCAAAGTAGCAGGACTTCTTAGAATTTCTCCCTCACCTTCTTGTGTGTATGGATCCGTCTCTCTATGTGTGTGTCTATGTCTGTTTCTCTTGGAATGACCCCTTTTTATAGGCTCTTGGTAGCCATGGGTGATTTATGGTATTGATGACCCATAATAAGAGAAATGATGGCATTGATGCTTCATGATGGGAGGAGTTACAAGTTTTTATTTTTTAATTTTGTAACTCCTTTTTCTTGGCTTGTGATTGGCCGATGGAAAATGATGGGCATTTAATCGCCTTTAATCTCCATGATGAGGGAAGTTTCATGATTTTAATGCCATGATTGCTTGGACTTGTAACTCTTTTTTTCCTTGAATTTGATTGGGCCGTCCAAAATAATGGGTTAATGACCGCATTAAGTTGACATGAAACGGGTCAATCAACAGCATTAAGTGGTCGCCAGGGCATTTGAAGAGTTGCGGGCCGTGCCGCATCTTTTGGAATTCATTTTGCGATGGTCGCCAATGGATCCACATGTTGTTTGATGTCGGATGGCGATGCAACTTCAGACATTGATTAATACTAGTGGGCCGGTAACATCTGTCTTGTCGATTTCTCAATCGGTCGGACAGAAAGTGTACTTTCTTGGTCAGGTAGTTTGCGATCTTAGAGTGATCAATGATGATTTCATGCTCTTGATAGGGGATCCGAAATGTTAACGAAGATCAGTCGATTTCAAGCATCAAGAATCAGATTTTCGGAAAATCACATCGGCTGGAATTCCCGAAACGTGAAAAGGGTAAAAAAACAGCCACCCGGCAGAAATCCGGGTCAGGGTCGCCGACGACCATGGAGCAAGGTCACCGGCGACCATGGGGGTTTTTTTCCCTTTCGGTAACCGTTTCTCGGCCGTTTTTTGATCTTTTTTTATCATTTTCTCTCCTGTATTTTTCTTGACATTTTTCTTTATTTATTGGCTTAATTCTTTTGAAGAAAACCTGATGAGAAGTCGTGCAAACTGGAGCACAAAGTTTCCTATTTTTGTGGAAAAGCCGAAGACTTTGTAGCCGATTTTCCATCAAGAGTCAAAACTAGGTCAAATGATGTCGAAATGACCCGAAATTTGAGGTGAAGCCTCCTGAGCAGTAGATAGGACCAACCATGGGCTTTTATTTGGGTTTTGAAGCCTTTTGGGGTCTCGTCGCTACTAGACTTGATTTTATCGCGAGGAAGATGTCGCGCTTTGATGTACGATCACCGATGTCTGATTGTCTTGAAATTTGACAAGGAGCCTATTGGAGTCATTTTAAGACGATCCATTTGCTCCAATTTAGATGTCATGGTACCAGGGTGCTACGCTGTTGGTAGGCTTGATTTTGTTCCCGAGCATCAAAGTCCGGTCAAACGTCATCAGAATGACCTGAAATTTGACGTGCAACCTTTCGGAAGTATGTAGAAGCTACCCACGTGCTTTGTTTGATGAGTGATGGTCTCGGTGGTTCTCACCGTCGAGAGGCTTGATTTTGCTGCTCGAGTGTTGATGGTGGGTCAAACATTGTCGGTTTGACTTGAAATTTGACACGAAGCCTTTTGGAGGTATTTTGAGACCATCCATAGGTTTTGATTGAAGATTTGATGTCTTCGACACTGTCGCCGCCAGGAGCGCCTGTTCAGCTGCCGAAGGAGTGAAGTTATCCCAACTGATGCTGGAATGGCCCGAAACTTCAACTGTATCCCCATTTTGACTGTTTTGAAGGATCTTATAGTTTTTGTTTGGTTTTGACAAGATCTGATGCTTGAAGCGGCAGTCGCCTATTTGTGGTAGGATGCAGCTCCATGTGGCCTTTTGATGTTGAGAATGTGTGAAGAGGCAAAGTGACATTTTTGGTGTTAATAGTGGCCACTATACCAAAAAGGTCACTTTAGCCAAACCCACACCTAAGCTACCTTCCAGCCCAAAATCTCTCTTTTTTACTATTTTTTCCGAGGGTCAATGTTGATCCTCACTATAATGCACCGGGGTCGACGTCGACCCTCGCCTTCACATTCTGCCAAGGTAGAGTGTCAGTACCTACCACATTATCGACCTTGGCATGCCCAAGGAGCTGCTCAAGCTTGGGGCATTTCTTCGGCTGGTGTAGTCTGTCGACCCAAACCCATCTTCCCCAAGAGCCAAGAAGTTTCGATATTGTTCCAGGAAAAGCAGCCAGAGCTTTTGTTCACCAGAGAGTGGAGTTTCTTTGTGAATGACAAACAATTGAAGGCAAAGGATGTTGTTGTATTTTATAAAGGAAATCAAAGGAGAGAAGAAACCTAGATTCTTCTTATCTACTTATAAGCATCTTATTCATTTGTCTGATTTCTCTATTGTTCTTGTTTATCAGAATATTTTCATCTCTATGTCTTTGTGTTCTCTTCCCTCTTCTGCCCTGAGAACGTTAGTCCTTGATTATATGTTCCATTTTTACTACAACACCTGGCAGACCCGATCTTGTTCCAGAATGTCACCAAAATTATAGCCACATATTATTCCCATCCTTTTGTCTGGTTTTCTGCCCACTTGTGAGAACCTGTTTCGTTCAGTGTTTTTACAATTGCTGTCTCCCACTTCCATTTCCTCATGTAGCAGGTTTATATGTCGATTTAGTCTTTATACTGCATTTCCTTCCAGTCTTGTTTCCTTCAATCACATTGATCTTATATCATAACTTAGTTCCTTGATCAATCTAATCTCGAATGAGAATGTCTTTATGTGATCGTTAATGATGATTGCTACATTACTTCTTCCCTCCTCTGCTTCTCCTCTGTACACGTGAAGTGTATGCCCTTCTCTCTAGCCCTTCAACACATTGCTAATGCTGGTTCTTCTTCTTCTTTGGCCTATGCTTTGGAGCAGAATGAATGCTTCTGCTTTGAGTACTTGGCTTTGGCCCCGGATGTGGAAAGCTACATCCCTTCAGCCTCCGAGGCTCTCAGGTGCCTACCCGAAGCGGTCTGAAAGTCTGGGATTCGAACCCTAGAGGGGGGTGAATAGGGTGAGCTATACAAATAATGCCAATTAATCTAATTTTTAATTTCTTTAAACAAAATGGCACTTGTGATGAACAAAATAAATGTGCGGAAGCAAATAAGAAGAGTAACCACCACAAGAATCACCACGACACAATCATGTATAGTGATTCAGCCCAAATGCTTACATCCACTCTCGGCTTGTGATCCTACACCATTGAATTTCCACTATTTATGCTTTTTAATAGGCTAAGCAATAACCTTTACACAATGCTTTCCAAGGCTAAGCAATAACCTCTTACAATGATGTTTTTCAAGGCTCAACAACAACCTATACAATGTTATTTTTCTAGGCTAAATAACATCATTTACAACTCTAAAGATTTGATCTCTCAAATGTATCTAGAGTATAGTCAAGGAGATATAATGTTTCAGCTCATTACATTTGCCTCTAACACAGATTGATATGAAAGTTAAAACAAAACTCAATAATACACTTACAAGTAGCTAAGGTGAGTGCTCATGTGTATGAGTGTTTACTTCAATCAATTCTAAAATTAATGCTCCTAAATGAATGCTTGATGCGTTAAAAAGTCTAAGCACAGAAATTATGATTGAAGTGAAGAGCTAATCACGTGTGAGTCAAGAACAACTTGAAATGATGTTCCTATCAAAATACAAAAGTTGTATGAAATTTCAAAGACTAAAACACATGTGATTATGACATGAATGTTTGTAAAACAAACTAATATTCCTATGTGATCAATGCTTGCAGAACAACTCAGTCAAAACTAGAAATCATGTTAAATTAAAGTTTCAAAGATTTGAACAAGCATAGATTTCAAAAGGATGGAAATCAAAGCTTAACTTGGAAAGATATACCTATGTATCTCAAGCTTTTTGGATTTTCATTTCTCTTTTAGCCTCCTTAGCTCATTCTCCTTCCTTACACTTCAAAACAGTTCCAAATATTCAACAAAAAAGTCTTTTTTTTTTCTTTTTTGGGAATGAGTTGGAGCTATATACAAGAAATGTCCCAACGGCTAGTTCATCCGATCGACATCCTAAGGCTCGAGTCGACTGGATCCAACAGTCATATTTCTAATGGCTAGTTCATCCGGTCGACATCCTGAGGGACCCGATTGACTGGGTACACTAGCCTGGCAGAGGTTCTTTTCATAAATTGTTGATTATGATTTATTTATTTGGGAACTCAGGTCCAATTGGATCCATGAATGTATTCATAATTCTAAAAATGAAAGATGTATGCAAATCATGAACCTAGATGCCTAACTAGATTTTCCTCAAAAGAACAAGGGTAGGTATGAATCAAACTAGCCTTTTGAAAGTGCATTTAAGATCGAAAACATCCAAGGTAGTGTCTTTAAAAATCAAATGAACATGCATCTCTAAATTCCAGATTTCAAGGTTTTAACTTCAACACATGAGTGTGTGATTAGATGAAAGTGAAGGTGATAGTGCATCCGTCAAATTATAAACATACAAAATCCCTAACACGGTTAACCTCTAGATGGACAACCGTCGCTCCGAGACGTCCTTCCACAAGGACTACTATAAAACCCCCTACGCTGTTGTCCTCCTCCCCCCACCAACATCCATAGGATGTACATTCACCAATACGTCCATAGTAGTGAAGGAAATCAAATGAGAGAACAAACTCGGATTAATAGTGTAAACAAAAAGTAAAAGGGACATGAGGGTCAACGTCGACCCTCAACACTGCAAATGAGGGTCCATATTAACCCTCGAAAAAAATGGTAAAAAGCAAGGTCTTTTGGGCGGGAAGGCCTCTTTGGTGTGAAGTCCCCTAAAGTGCTCTTTTTAGTCTAGTGTCCATTTAAAGTATTTTTTCGGTTAAAATCCTCAATATAATACAAGCATATCATAATGCAAGAAATATTTCAAGTGGTAACAACTCTCTTCGTGGTTAGTTTTGTGTATGTATGTGTGCTTTTTTTAGTTTTATTATTAGAGGATTTTACTGTAAAGAACAATTAATGCGCATGTGGCACCCAATCAAGCACTTTAGATGTTACTGAACCAATTAGAGCAATTGGGTCGAAGCAACTTTTTTTGACCAATTTGGCACATGTTTGGTGCCGACCTTAATTTACACCACCTAAGGTTGGTGCCGACCCTGTCCGAAAACCCTATATAATGCGATTTCGAGCTTCATTCTTCCCATTTCTCCAAAATCGCAAAGATGCCGATTTCTTAAGCATTGTATTGGTGCCAAGCGTGATATTTGTAATTTGTTTTCACCCTTGACTTCACCATTAGCTGTGTATCAATCTCCTATTTCTATTAGTCGGGTTTCCACAAAAGGAGGTAATTAAAAATTGTCTCTTCACATTCTCTACGCTAGAAATTAATATCCTCTTTCTATTGACACCTTATCATACATATCATCTCATTTAATGCTTGGACAACTATTTCTTAGGCAGAATACATGTTCTCTTTCATTGTATGTGGGATATGTTTGGTGCCATTGACTATGGTATAAGTTTCACAAGAGCCCTATTGACTTGTTTGCAATCCACAATGTAATACACATGACTAAATTCATCATGTCAACAACCAAAGTACTTTATATGTAATAGTATCTACGAATGAGGGAAAATTTTACAATTTTAATCTAAACCCTATACATTGTTGTTATGAAATGTAACCTTTCATAGTGTAAGAAAGTATGGGAAACCTCACAGATAATAGTAATACTCTCATACCACGTCGCATGATGTATTTTTGAATCTTCTAATGAAGTTCTGCTATTTAAACTGCATAACTTTCTCTTTAATTCATAGAAACATGTCAATTGAACTACTTCTGTGAAGGAGCTCTTGAGTACCTAATAATCTTTCACTACCATTTCACTAATTTAAGTTTTTTTGATGTTGTAATAGAGTGTCAGATGTTGAGCACCTAATAATCTTTCACTATGACAGTGAGTTTGAATTTGAGCTCAATCATCCCCAATATAGGGGTAAAGACAGAAGAGGAGATATCTCTCGAGCAATGTCACATACAATGAGTTGTCCAGTATTGCCCAAGAAGCATCAAGTTGGGCAATAAATTCCGAGGACATAACTCTAAAGTATCTTCTACACAATGGTAGTTTTTTTTTTTTGTTGATAGATATCGATGATGACAACGATATAAAGGGTTCGTTAAAAACCTCAAGAAGTGAAGCAACAGGGATATTATTTTTCATCTCAAGAAGGCAAGGCGAGGAAGGCACTTCCCAATACTCTCATGGAAATAGGTATGTGATGAAATTAATAATTATTGCACCCTTTTGAGTTTGAATCGTAACTAAAATGTTTTTTCATAACTCCATATTGCAGGTTTGTGCATAAGGAAAGGAATCAAACCATTCGAGACACTCCAAGCATTGGAAAGTTTGATACTAAATTAAAATGCTTGATACCACTGTCACCATCAGCTGTTAAAGATATTTCCATGATCGATCTATATGAGGTTCGTGATATTAATTTCTCATCAACAATGAATGACCTGGCAGAGGATGATTAGTCCATGTTCAAAGAAATCAATGTAGAACTGCTGGATGTGAATGTATCCGAAAGTGTGCACAGCTTCATAGTTGCTCCCGCAATTAACGTGGATTTGAATGGAAGTTCACTAGCTGTTCAATATATTGAATCAGGTGTCCACAGAGATAATAGAAGCACAAACCAACAAGATAGCATTCCAGAATCTTCGTTCGGGGACACGATGGTCCCTAGAGATGTCGCGCCCGAAGAAGGAAACAATTTAGCAAGGGAAAAGTGGCTAGGTGGGGAGTTTCTTGATCGCGAGTCTTTTAGAAGAGTTATAGCAAAGTATGCAATATGCAACAACTTCACCTTGGAACATTAGATGACTAACATGAAGATGGTCACATCAAGATATACAGGCGTCGATTGTCCTTAGCATATACATGCCTCTATGGTAGATTCTAGTCCATATTTGAAGGTTCAAAAGTATAATTCCAAATACTGTTGCTCTAAACCACTAATGGAAATGGCACATCGACAAGCTTCCACGAAGCTGCTAGCGGAGTTCGGTATGATGCAATAATGATCTTAGACCGAAGGAGATCATCAATCAATGTTAGATTCAATTCGGAACCCGCATTACATAAGGGAGAGCACAGATGGCAAGGGAGCTTGCACTACGCAAAGTGCGAGGATCATACAAGGAGTCTTTTAAGATATTACCACTCTATTGCAATGAGCTCCATAGAACCAACACCGGGTTGTACACTGCGTTGGACATCACAACGGATGACCGGCTCAGATGCTTCCTTTGGTCCATCGATACATGTTTAAGGTCATTTCAAACTTCTCTAAGGCCATTGATAGCGGTTGATGGATTACACCTTCGTGGCAAATACCCCGGAGTGATAATGGTAGCCGTAACACATGATGGAAATCATCAACTATTTCCATTGCATTTGCCTTCGCCAAAGCGGAGCAGTGTGATAGTTGGGAGTGGTTACTTGCACACTTGTCCTTGTCATTAGGTGAGTCAAACAATCTCACAATTGTATCTTACCATCAGAAGAGTCTAATTTTTGAGGTACAAACCATGATGCCAATGCACAACACTGCTTCTGTTGCCATCATATAGCTGAAAATATAAAGGCGGCATTCAACAATCATGCTATTACAAGAAAGTTTTGGAGAGCAACGGGGGCATAATGACCTTCCAAGTACGATGCATACATGGACCACATAACGTCTGTAGACGAGCGTGTATATAATTACATCCATGCAATCGGACGTCAATTCTGGGCAACGGCATTTGTTCATGGACGTTGATACAACATGCTTACCAGCAATGCTGTAGAGTGCACAAATAGTCTTCTAAAAGACATTCGAGTGCTCCCAATTATAAAATAAGTGGAAGAGATACGTGCAAAACTGATGGAATTCTTCCAAATACAGTCGGCTCTAGTACAAACCATTAATTCATGACTAAATCCATACTTAGAGAAGTACCTTGACAACGAGATGGAAGAATCACACAGGCGACTTGCATGGATAACAGCCTGAATGAATTTCAAGTGCAATCTGCAGAGTACGTTTATGTAGTTAATCTTGAACGCAAGTCATGCTCATGTCTCAAATGGGGCATCATTGGGATCCCATGTTGCCATGTTGCTGCTGCTATGAAATTGCAAAATATGAACCCATATGAATATTGCGAGCATTGATATCTCACAAGCACGTATCAAAGGACGTACAATGACGTCATTCATGCCACCTATGATAGAAAGCAATGGGAGCAACGTTTGACTAAGAGAGTCCTCCCAACATTAACCAGCAAGCAGCTCAGTCGACCAAAGAAGAACATGATCTGAGTCAAAGGTCGACATTGCAAGCGAAGGGTGGCAACTTGTTAAACTGTAGAGAGAGGTGCTATAACTGTGGGAGCTACAAAGATCCACCAGCTTAGCAATGAACTTCATGAAATTTGATCCAAAGAATATGCCATGAATTATTTTGGTTCTTTCCTTAAAAAAAAAATTGGCATGTATAATACATCTCTAATAGTCGATGTGACGTTTTGGGGTTGTATGTGAACAATGTTTGTGGAAAGTTTATTAAATGGCAATGATAGTTTTTGTATGGGTTATGTTTATGTGTTGACATTATCCTTGATTTGAAGAATGGTTTGGATGTTTATTTTCACCTAGGAAGATGATGTACGATTGTTCTTTACGTAATAAGTTTGCATGAAATCGGATTCCCTTGCATGTCACTCGCTACATGTACGTAACTCCCATTTTGGGATTTACTAATAAACTAATGTTAATACAAGTGAGCCTCCTATGAGAAAGACAATGGAGAAAAAGGAAGCCGGTCACTGTATTCATAATCACTAGCATGTCCAATTGTCCCATGAGTACTAAAAGACAATGGACATGATGACATTTAACTACATTTCTGTACAAGATAGCATTTAGATGGCATGATGAAAGAGAGCAAAATTTCTGGTGCATTAGGACTTGTATCCATATACACCTGTGAATGCTCAAATATGGCTATACGGCAGGGACATGCCACAGATATGGCAGGGACAAGGATCTTACACATAAAGAGTGAAGTATTGAATATGATATGTCACAATATATACATTGCCAATTTTGAACTATCCAAGTATCATAGGTGTACGCATGTTAGCAGATAGAAGATCATTTTTCTTGACTTTGTAGGTGAAACTTTATGATTTATTTTGATTAACCAAGTGATTGAATATAACTTGACTTCAATATGAAATTTGAAATAAGAAATTCCATGCATGACAGTTTGTTATAAGTTTAGAAACTAACTCCTACCCCAATATCTACTCCGGAACCACCATCCTTCTCAAGTCACAAAAACCCTAAAATCGAAATCCTACAAACCCTAATCCCTTCAAATGAACAATCTAGAGAAAATACTACAACGACATTGCAATCCATGTAGCATCCACTCTGATATCGCATGCTGGATGGTGGGAGAACAAAATGGAGGAAAAATACAACGATTCAAAACATAATGAACGATTAAAAATGGAAAGAGAAACATAACTCTTCTCAAAGATTGGAAAAACAGTCAATGGAGGAATGGTCCAGAATAGAGGGATGAAGTTGAAACGAAAGTTGGACGCTAGGCTCAAGTGGAAATGCCGATTACCATGCTGGCGTAGTTGTTCAAGGTCGGTCTCGACAATAGAGAGGAAGAGAAAATAAAAGAATGAGAAGAAAGAGGGTTTTGAACCCTAATAGCATATGCGGACAAAGTTGGCTTTGACCTTAGGTAGTGTAAATTAAGGTTAGTACCGACCATGTGCCAAATTGGTAAAAAAAAAAGGAGGGGGGGGGGGGGGGGGTGGTGTTCGGCCCAATTGCTCTAATTGGTGCAACAACATCTAAAGTGCTTGATTGGTCCCACGTGCGCATGAAGTGCTTTTTCCGGTAAAAACCTCTTATTATTCTTATTTTGTTATTTTGTGTTTTAATGGTATGATTTTTCACATGCCACTACATGCTTATGTAGAGAATCAACCAATCAATCAATCAAAATCTCTCTCTCTCTCTCTCTCTCTCTCATTGGCACAAGATCTAGACTCTAAGTCAATACCTTTATTGGGTCTAACTTTGGAAACAATTATTGAGACCCAAAATGGAGCAAGGCCCGAACTAATGACATTTTGTTATTTAGGTTATTGGTATAGCTGACCCCAAACCCAATCAATTTCTATCCCTACTTTTATTTTTGGTAAGTTTCTATCCCTACTTAGGAGTGTTGTGAATTATAGATAGAATTCAGCCGAGTCTAAAGCTATTGCTAGCACGTATAGGCTCAACTTAGACCCTTGAAATTGCCAACTTGAGCTATTAAAAGATCAAGTTTAAGTTGAGTTGGTGGGTCATAATTATGCAACTTAAATGAGAAGTTTTGACTGCAAAGTCTCATTTCCTTAATTCTTTTAAGATCTATAAGCCATTAGAGTCTATAAGATTTTTATATCGAGTAATTAGAAAAATCTCAAAAGTAATTTTAGACCCGAAATCAACCTTAGACATGCTATACATATATTAATATGCATCATATTGTTAGGGATTTTGTATATTGCAATTTGACGGATGCATTATCATTTTAATCATCATTTGAATTTTCACACATGCATTGATTTAGAAAATGTTGAAATCTTGATTTACACATGCATTGTTTTTTAGTTTTGTAGAACTATTAATTTATGCATGTTTTGTTTTTAATCTTGGATGCATTTAATTTGAAAAAGAAGTTTTATGAATCAAGCTAGCCTATGTTTTAAATCTTTCAAATCATTTTAGGCTTTTATGTTTCATGATTTTAAAAGCACTTAGATTGAATTAAAATCATGTTTCCAATCTTGATTTAATGGCCCAAAAGTCCCCTTAAAGAATTACTTTGAAATATACTAATATGGGGAATTTGGTCCCTGGACCCGGTCGACCCACAGTGTGGTCAGTTGACCGAGCCCATGGACCCGGTCTACCGACCACACATGGGGTCGACCGGGCAAAGAGCCGTTGGGCTGCTTTTTCAAACGGTCAGATTTTTTACCGTTAAAGCCAGGTCGACCGGGCTATATTGGGGGTCGACCGGGGATATGCCAGAACTCATTTTTTAAGTATAAAATGAGGTTCGTTCCCTTGAAAAAGTTGTTGATAAAAGTGAAACTTTTTAGTCTTCCTTGAAGTTTTTGGAGACAAAAGAAAGGGGATGAACTAAGAGAGATCAAGGGGTCTAATGGAAAGCTAAAGCTTGGATTAATGAAGTTAAATCTCTAAGTAAGTTTTACTTTTGATTATCATATGTTTTAAGTTTTACTTTTCATTATCATATGTTTCATACCTTGTTTAAATTATTGGTACATTAATTTTAGCATGTTAACTATGATGTGTTGAATCCATCACTTCTCTTAATCTTTGATTTAAGTTGGATTGGATTCTTCACCCTTGATTTCAAACCAAGTTCGTTTTAAAACTTTATATAACATGTTTTGTCAAATCATTTGATTTCTTTTATAACATATTTCATTTACTTGGTTGAATCATATTGTTGTTTTCATTCATTTGAACCTTAGTTAAACTTTTGTTTTTGAAAACAACATTGCACATGCATCACATGTTTAGACATAATTAATTTCATACAACTTGTGAGCTTTTGATTTTCATATCATCAACAAGTTAGTATTTTGTACATGTGATTTGCATTTCACTTCAATCAAATCTTTGTGTGATTTAAACTTTAAAATGCATTAAGCATGCATTAATTGAGCCTTCATTTTAACTTGATTGAAGTTATCACACACACACATCATGAACATACACCTTTGCATTCATATAGTGTTTGTTTGAGTTAGATTTTCAATTTCATATCCGCCTAATTAAAAGGCATTGTAATTGAGCTTAACTTGTAATATCTTAAAGTGTTTGTGTAGACACTTCTTTGAGAGAAATCTTTCTCCGGTAAAGGTTATTGCTTAGCCTAGAAAAGCATCTTGATAGGTTGTTGTTTAGCCCAGAAAAACAATATTGTTAGGTTATTGCTTAGCCTTGGAAAGCATATTGTAAGAGGTTATTGCTAAGCCTTGGAAAGCATATTGTAAAGGTTATTGCTTAGCCTATTGAAAAGCATAAATAGTGGATCCGGTAGGGTGTTGGATCACAAGCCGGTAGTGGATGTAGGCATTGAGGCCGAACCACTATAAATCCTTGTGTAGTGGTGTTTGCTTTGTGGTGATTGTTTTGTTTAAGCTTCCGCATATTATATACTAATCATCACATGTTACTAGTTGATTGTTAAGAAATTAAAATTGGCCATAATTAGTCATTAAGTGTAGATCACCCTATTCCTCGTGCTCTTTATTAGGATCAAGTGTTTTTGAAACTCTTGATTAGGTGTAAAAACCTAGAGTCATAACCCTAGTGTTGTATTTTCATGAAAATCATTAGAATGGATTCCACTATGTTAGGTTGTATAGATTCTTGTGTAGATTCTTCTAGACCCCTCCTTCCCACATTTGGAGATTCAAACCTTGAAATTAATGAATCTCAATTTGAATTAAAAGAGGAAGAAAATGATGAAAATGAAGATGACCTTCAACAAGCCTATGAGGAATTATATATATTGTCCATAGAGCTTGATAAGAAAAATAAAAAATTAAGAGAAGAATCTAAAAGACTAAACAAAGAATTAGTTTCTTCAAAAGATGAACTTAGAGAGAAAGAAGAAGTTATACATTGTCTAGACTCTAAGTTTATGATCTCTTTGGATAACCTTCATAATATTAAAGATGATCTAAATGAATTAAAAATAGAAAATGATGATCTTAATAAGGAAAATTCAAAACTAAGAGATCAATTGCAAAGGCAAGACAAAAACATTAACAACCTAGAATCCAAGTTGACTACTTCTAAGGAAAATTTATCTAATACTCAAAATAAGATAAAAACTTTAGAACTTGGATCTAATGTTATTTATGAACTTAAATTTGATTTAAAACTTGCCCATGAAGAACTAAACAAATTTAAGGGAATTGAAAATGAACTAACAAAAGTTAAAAATGAAAATTCAACCCTTAAAAACCAAGTCACTCAACTTGAAAGCTACAAACAAAAGTATGAGTGCAAATTTACCCAAAGTGAAGAAAAATTTGAAAATTTATTTAAATTGGGTAAATCTCAAAGAGATAGGACGGGTCTTGGTTATAATAAGAATATTTCACATGACCCTAAATTCACCAACACTTTTGTGAAAGGTGAATCCTCATTCTCTAGCACCCATACTTCCTTGCCCATGACTAAATGTAATTATTGTGGCATTGAAGGGCATTTTAGGTTTGAGTGCAAACTAAGAAGAAGCCATGTGTCTAAACCCATCTTTGAACCCAAGAAAGTAGAATCAAAATCTATGAAGGGTAAGACACAAAAAATCAAAGAAGACTCCAAGAAAATCAAAAAAGTTAAATCAATTAAAAAGGAGTCTCCTAAGATAGATTCTATAAAGGTTAAACAAGTTAAACCAATTATAAAAGAATTTATAAACAAAAAGCTTCTCAATCTATCTCCCTTAAGTCATCATATGAAAGAACTTTTGAATAAAGTTGCAAAGTTAAATCTAAAATTCAAAAGTCAATTAAAGGGAGAAAATAAGAAGAAAAGAATTCAATCCCCTAATAAACAAACTCACCAACCTCAAAAGACTAATCACCAATCTAAGTTAAATTTAGTAAAATCTAATTATAATGGTGATAAGTCGAAATTAAAAATCTATCAAGTAAAATCTCCTAAAGTTGGTGGGACTTCTAAACTAGACCTCAAAGATCAACCCTCGCAAGACCTTAGGTGGATTCCTAAAGTTATATACTTAATCAAACCTTAAGGCCTTGAACCTCATTGACCAACCTATCCTTTATAGTTAAATCATATTGTTGGTCATGATCATTTGCATTTATGTTCTTTCATTAGTTACATTTCTTTAAATGCAATGCTTATTTGTAATCAATTGATTTTATTTTCTTGTACTTCTCTAGTTACATATCATGGTTTTCAAAATCATTTGATTATAATTTCATCATGATAGATTTGCTTTTTGCTCACATTTAGTTATATCTCTTGCATTGCATTTCTATTCATGATCAATTGATTGTGATTTCAAAAGCTTTCTTAGATAGATTTTTCATAATCAATTGATATTGCAAAATCATTTTTTTGAATGTCTTATTTGTTTTGAAAAACAAATGATTTGAAACATTTTGGATTTTCCATGTTTTTCTAAGTTATACTTTCTAATGGAAAATTATTGTTTTATAAAGTCATCTTGCTTGTGTTTCAAATAAGTTATACATTATCAAATGCAAGTTGAAAATTGATTATCTTCAAAATCATTCTTTTTATGCTCATTGTTGGATTTTGTTTATTGAAATGATTTGAAGATTGTATGAATGGAAATGTTCTAAATCATTATTAGTTATAATCATCAAAGCATGTTCCATGTTCTCATTTCCTTATGCAATTGGTTATATCAACTTAAATGGAAATGAATGTTGTGATAGACAATTTGCATGTTTGCCCATTTAGTTACACTCTTGTTATATGCAAATGTCTATATAGTTCCTTGTTTGGTTGTGCTTAATTTTAGTTTTATTTATAGACACCATTCTACGACTCTTCAATCCATCCTTTGTGCTTTCTAGTCTTTTTTTTTTTTTTTTTTATGGTTATGTTGTTGATTCATGTATAGTTTTCTTATTGGTATCATTCTTTATACATGTCTCAACTTCATAATAGTGTGCTTAATCATATGAACCTATTTGAAATTTATTTCTTGTATTTCATAGTTATATCTATTGTTTGATGGATTTCTTAGATGTTGAATCCATATGGTTTTGACACTTTGAAAATTGCATGTTTTACTAAGTTATATCTTTTTATGCAATTTCTCATGTTCATCACTATGCTCATTAGTTATATCTCTAATAGTGATGAATATTCATTTATGATGCTTGATTTTGTATTTGTCATATTCCATTAGCATCATAATTTTCATGTTTGAATTTCATTTCACTCATCTTGCTCTTTATGGTCATATTTTATGATTGAATGAAATGTTTTCAAAACTTTCATAGCATATGTTTTTCATAAGTTATATTGATTGATGCTATGTTTAGTAATCCCCATAACATCATGGATAGCTCTAATTTGGATGAACCCTAATAGGTATATTCCTTAACTCCATTTTAGAGTGATTGAGTTAATAGTCATATGCTTCAATCTCAATTGGTATATTTGTTTTATATATATTTCAATTGATATCCATCATAGATTATCCTTTTGACCTTGCTATTTAATTATCCTATAGCTTACCCGTCAATTGGTATCTTTATAATGGTAATTTGATCATATTAAGCTCAATAGTTAAACTTGTATCTAATCCTTCTCTTGAAGTTAACCCTCAATTAGTTAAACCATCTTATTCTTGCTCCAAATAGTTAAATATTTGTCAAAAGTTTGACAAAAGGAGAGAATGGATTGAGGGGGAGTGTAAACCTTCATAGGAAGTATTAGTGTTGATCAAATTGACCTTTGTATTGGCTTTGAATTCTTAGAGGCTTCTAACCATACATGACGGCCTGTTATGTATTTCATTTTCGTTTTCTTTTGTTAACAAGTGCTATTAAAAGGTATTTTCCTTATTTTATGTGTGTAGGTACCTTTGCAATTTAAAGTCAAAGGGGGAGAGAGCAATCAAGTTGTCTCAAGAGGGAGAGTATGTCCATACATCCTAAAGGGAGATATTGTATGATCTTCTACAGGGAAGAGAATGCATATTTTGCCAAAATGAGAGAGTGCATGGTCAAAGGGGGAGAGTGAAAGAAGAGAAAGCTTGGGAGCTAAAGAAGATGCTTGGCTATTGAAAAGAAAGTTTGAAGAATGATCAAGCTCCAAGCATCAAGAAGATTGAAGAAAAAGACCTAGAGCCCAAGCTAAGTAAAGAAGCATCCAAAGAAGATTTCAAGTCTTGTCCAGCGTAGGGGGAGCTGAAGACTTTGTGTGAAAATCAGTGTTGAATAAGGTTTTCCATCAAATTGCAAAGGGGGAGATTGTTAGGGATTTTGTATATTGCAATTTGATGGATGCATTATCATTTTAATTATCATTTGAATTTTCACACATGCATTGATTTAAAAAATGTTGAAATCTTGATTTACACATGCATTGTTTTTTAGTCTTGTAGAACTATTGATTTATGCATGTTTTGTTTTTAATCTTGGATGCATTTAATTTGAAAAAGAAGTTTTATGAATCAAGCTAGCCTATGTTTTAAATCTTTCAAATCATTTTAGGCTTTTATGTTTCATGATTTTAAAAGCACTTAGATTGAATTAAAATCATGTTTCCAAGCTTGATTTAATGGCCCAAAAGTTCCCTCAAAGAATTACTTTGAAATATGCTAATATGGGGAATTTGGTCCCTGGACCAGGTCAACCCACAGTGTGGTCTGTCGACCGAGCCCATGGACCCGGTCGACCAACCACACATGGGGTCGACCGGGCAAAGAGCCGTTGGGCTACTTTTTCAAACGGTTAGATTTTTTACCGTTAAGGCCAGGTCGACCGGGCTATACTGGGGGTTGACCGGGGACACGCCAGAACTCATTTTTTGAGTATAAAATGATGTTTATTCCCTTGAAAAAGTTGTTGATAAAAGTGAAACTTTTTAGTCTTCCTTGAAGTTTTTGGAGACAAAAGAAAGGGGATGAATTAAAAGAGATCAAGGGGTCTAATGGAAAGCTAAAGCTTGGATTAATGAAGTTAAATCTCTAAGTAAGTTTTACTTTTCATTATCATATGTTTCATGCCTTATTTAAATTATTGGTAAATTAATTTTAGCATGTTAACTATGATGTGTTGAATCCATCACTTCTCTTAATCTTTGATTTAAGTTGGATTGGATTCTTCACCCTTGATTTCAAACCAAGTTCGTTTTAAAACTTTATAAAACATGTTTTGTCAAATCCTTTGATTTCTTTTATAACATGTTTCATTTACTTGGTTGAAACATATTGTTGTTTTCATTCATTTGAACCTTAGTTAAACTTTTGTTTTTGAAAACAACATTGCACATGCATCACATGTTTAGACATAATTAATTTCATACAACTTGTGAGCTTTTGATTTTCATATCATCAACAAGTTAGTAATTTGTACATGTGATTTGCATTTCACTTCAATCAAATCTTTGTGTGCTTTAAACTTTAAAATGCATTAAGTATGCATTAATTGAGCCTTCATTTTAACTTGATTGAATTTATCACACACACACATCATGAACATACACCTTTGCATTCATATAGTGTTTGTTTGAGTTAGATTTTCAATTTCATATCCGCCTAATTAAAAGGCATTGTAATTGAGCTTAACTTGGAATATCTTAAAGTGTTTGTGTAGACACTTCTTTGAGAGAAATCTTTCTCCGGTAAAGGTTATTGCTTAGCCTAGAAAAGCATCTTGATAGGTTGTTGTTTAGCCCAGAAAAACAACATTGTTAGGTTATTGCTTAGCCTTAGAAAGCATATTGTAAGAGGTTATTGCTAAGCCTTGGAAAGCATATTGTAAAGGTTATTGCTTAGCCTATTGAAAAGCATAAATAGTGGAAATCCGGTGGGGTGTTGGATCACAAGCCGGTAGTGGATGTAGGCATTGAGGCCGAACCACTATAAATCCTTGTGTAATGGTGTTTGCTTTGTGGTGATTGTTTTGTTTAAACTTCTGCATATTGTATGTTAATCATCACATGTGACTAGTTGATTGTTATGAAATTAAAATTGGCCATAATTAGTCATTAAGTGTAGATCACCCTATTCACCTCCCCTCTAGGGTAAGGATCCCGGACTTTCACATATCATTTTCATGATTTCTCATATGCAATGATATTAATGTATGCTTATGGCAGTATTTATTAAAGTATGTATGTTTAATATGTAGTAGGACTTCAATGATCGAGAATACTAATATTCTGAAAGTGCTTTGTGAGTTTATGGAACTAGCTTTATATTTATTTTATTTTATTTTAATTTTTTACTCTTCATTATGATTATATTAATAGTTATTATCTTTATTCCCTTTTTGTATCTTAATAGTGGGCTCTAGAAAAAGTCAATCTACACGATCTTCTATATATGTCGCACAAACATACCCTAGTCTATAGTCAATAGTGATAAATATCTCATTTCAATTCTATTTCATGTATCTTTTTCTAATTTTATATTTTGAGAATTTAGCATTAGCGAGAGTTGCCCCAAAAAAAAAAAAGGCCCTTTCTAAATTTTGATACCTATACTCAAATGTATAAAGATAATTTTTCTTTTCATTTTGGCAACTTCCATCATAAAATTTGTATTAATTTCTTATTTCATATAAAATCTTATATTTATTATTATTTTTTGGGTTTTTTTTCCAGAAAAAAACCCTTAGACTCTGACTAGATAAAAAAAAGGACCCCCAAAAAACTCATGGCTCGGAGTCCCCTGGGCTTGTTTGCTTTCTTTTTCTTTTTTTAATGTTTTCTACAAGCATCAATATCGCTACTCGCTTCAAAGCGATAAAAACTCAAATGCTCCCCATTTTTCTTATTTCCTTCCTCTTCCTCATCTCTTGCCTTTCCCTCTCCATCGACTGCAGCGCCCCCTTGCTGCTGTTTCCCAAGCTCCTCTAGGTCAACTATCGTAAGAACTTTCCAACACTTGATTCCTACCAAAGAGTTATGGGTTTTCTTGTCTACTTTTTCTTCTTTGTGGCCCAAGGGTGGACGACCTAGGTTTGGCTTTCCTGTTTGATTCATACTTCTTTATTGGAGTTCATCTTCCACTTTAGGAGAGTAATGGAAGAGAAAATGCCAAAATAGGGTTCTAAGATGAAAAAGTTTGCAGAGGTTCTATTCTCTGACGAAAAAGATGACAATGAGAAAAGAGAATTCGAGTTGCTTAAATACTATATAAGCAGCGATATCGCTACTCATGGCCCATGCGATAAAAACCTTACCCGCGTCTGATTCTTATTTTCTTCTTCTTCCTCATCTCTTCCATTCTCCTCTCCATTGACAAAGATGCTCCCTTACTACTTTGATCCCAAGCTTTTCAAGTTAGCCATTTATTTTATTTTATTCCAACTTTTCATTCATACCAAATGGGAACGGATCATTTATTGGGGATGCCCATATGCCTCAACAAATGCAACTTGAAATATCATTATCACAAGGCACATCTCATACTCCTGTTACTTTTGGACCGACAACGTGTATAACACAGTATTAAGAAAAGGTTTCTAATAGAGTAATAGATCCATATACATTGTAAGGACTTGTCCCTAAAAATACCTAGTGGGGCCCAATTTGACCAAGTCAACCCTAGGTTATCTTGTTTAATAGGTGATTGGTATGAGTAGTTAGTAATTCCCATTAATTAAGCCTAATTTATAGGGTTAAGAACCTTGTGAGGTTAATAGTTCCAATAGAAGTTTAATTGGATTCCCTAGAAGTAATTAGATAATTAGAGGCCTTAGTTGTAATCATAATTATAGATGGGTTTTTCTTAGAGAGTTGTGCAATTAACCTTAGAATGACCCAACTACCCATGGCCTAACCCATTAGCTCATTAATTATATGAGGATACTCTAGTCCTTCTAACCACACATTTTCCTCCTTTTTGAAAATCTCAATACCTTAAATGACCTTGGCCTCATTTATTCTCTACCAAGTAAACATGAGCACTTTTGTCATAATAAATAGCCTACCTTTATTGCCCTTAGGCTCCTTTATTCACAACCACTCATTTGAGGATACTTTAGTCATTAAATGTGAATACCTAAACTGCCCTAGTCCTTATCCTTTATTTCTATTAGCTACCAAGGACCCTTTGGTCATTCCATTTTAACCTTCCCTAAATACCCTCATCCTTATCATAAACTTACACTAGCAAAAGAGGGCATTTTAGAGTATAACCCAACCAATTCCTATAAAAGAAACCCTTCTCATCTCTCCCTTTCATTTCACTACAATTTCCCCCCATCTCTCTCTCTAAGTTAGAGATTAGGGTTTCTCTCTCTCTCTCTCTCTCTAAATCTTAGCCCTCCAATTGCAAGAAGCAAGAGTCTCATCTACATCTAGCCATTTACAAGCTAAGGAGCTCATCTCATTTCCTATATTTCTCTTCCCTCTCCGAGTAAATGTAATCCTCATTTTCGCTTTTCAATTCTCTTGTAGTATAGTTCTTTATCTTAAAATTCCCTTTCTTATGCATTTCTCTCTTTCGGAATGGGTGTAGAGATTGTAGATTCAGCTATTGGGGTGATTTCAGAGCTATTGGAGTGAAGCCAAGCTATTTGAGGAGTTTCCTTCCTAATTAGGCAAGTAGACATGCTTAGATTCTTTAATTAAATTGATTAAGGTGCTTAGATTGTTACTTACTGTCTTTTATGGTTACTTGGCATGATTTCTGTATTTGGATGGTTGTATGGATGCTATGATGTATAAATCTCTCTTTCTATGCTCCTTTATTTGTTTTTGGCCATTGATGGATGGGCATCCCCCATTTGGAAGATCAATGGTCAATTTGTGATGATATCATGATGTGGGAGATGTGTTTGATATTTGGAGATGATTGGTGTAGCTCTGGGATGGATTTGATATAGTTTTGATGGAAAATGGAAGAGGGCAGAATGTTGTGATTAAGGGTTTCGTGTGTAACCGATCGACTTGGTCACCCAGAATGTTGACCTGGCACACAGGGGGCTTCCCCACAACTTAGAGCAAAAAATACACTCATGGTACAGAACCTAGTGTACCCGGTCGACCAGCCACACTGTGAAAGTCTGGGATCCTTAACCCTAGAGAGGGGTAAATAGGGTGAGCCACAACTTAGTGACCAATAGTGCCCAATTTTAAATTCTATAGTTCAATTAGTCACAAGTGGTGATTAAGTAAATAAATATTGAAGCTTACAAAATAATCACTACAAAGCATGCACCATCACACAAGGATTTATAGTGGTTCGGCCTCAATGCATACATCCACTACCGGCTTGTGATCCAACACCCCATCGGATTTCCACTATTTATACTTTTCAATGGGCTAAGCAATAACCTCTATCAATTATGTTTTTCAATGCTTAACATTAACCTATCAATGTACTTTTCTAGGCTAAGCAATAATCTTTACAAGATGCTTTTTCAAGGCGAAGCAATAACCTCCACACTATGCTTTTCTTAGGTTAAGCAATAACATTTACAAAATGATTTTCTCAAAATAGTGTCTACACAAACACTTTAAAAGATACAATTAAAGCTCCATACATCTGCCTCTTAATTAGGCTAATATGAAAGTTAAAACAAGATACAAACATACACTAACAAGTAACTAAGGGGTGTGCTCAAAGTGTATGAATGTTTACTTCAATCAATTTCTAAAATGAAGCTCTTAAATGAATGCTTGATGCATTTGAAAATCTAAGCACAGAAATCTATGATTGAAGTGATGAGCTAATCACATGAATTAATCAAAAAAACTTGGAAAGACATACTATACAAGTTGTATGAAGTTTAAAGACTAAAACACATGTGATTGAGACATGAGTGTTTGCAAACCAATCTAATATGCTAAAGTGATTTGATGTTTGTAAAACAACTCAGTCAAAGCTAGAAATCATACTAAAATGAAGTTTCAAAGATTTGAACAAGCATGGATTTCAAATGGAATGGAAACCAAGACTTAACTTGAAAGATATACCTTTGTCTCAAGCATTTTGGATTTCCATTGACCCTCTAGCCTTCTTAGCTCATTCCTCTTCCTAAGGCTTCAGTACAGTTCCAAAGATTCACCCAACAAGCCTCTTTGAAGTGAGGAATGAAATAGACTTTTAAATAAAAAACAGTCCAATGGCTAGTTGGCCCAGTCAACCCCATGACCCTTCGTTCGACTGGGTTCAACAGTCATATTGGCCAATGGCTACTTTTCCCGGTTAACCAGGAGCATGGCTCGGTCGACCGGGTACATTGGCCTAGCTGTAGTTCCATTCAATTTTTGAAAAAAACTGTTTTATGAAAACAGGAACTCTAGGCCAATATGTTTTATGGATACTAAAATGATTCTGAAAATAAGAGATGTATGCAAAACATGAATCTCGATGTCTAACTTGATTTTTCAAAACCATGCATGAAGAACTAGATTTTTGAAAGTGCATTTTAAGTTTTAAAACATATAGGATGAAGTCTTTGAAAATCAAATGCATATGCAAGTCTAAGTTCTAGATTTCAAGGTCCAAACTACGATGCATGGGTGTACGATGCATGGGTGTGTGATCAGATGACGGTGAAAGTGATAGTGCATCCATCAAATTAGTAACATACAAAAATCTTAACACACTGTTGAAATCCCCACTTGCCACATTTCTAATACAATATCCCCAGTTCACCCAGTCGACCGGAGGACCCTCCAGGTCAACCAAGGAAACTGCAGACAGTGTTTTTTGTTTCCTAATTATCTATTCCTTTCTACAGAGTACCAGGTCGACCCATGGACCCCTGATGTTGACCCGGTACACTACAGATAGCTATTTCCCAGATTTAGTTTCCTTTCAAGATCTGATCATGTGTGGGCCCCGTTGACCTTCCATTTAAGCTGTTTGGGATACGATAGACATGAGTCAAGGGCCAGGCTTAACCTTGACTTGTGTACCGCCTAAGTAGGGTCTTGGATTATAAACGAAACCCAATTCAATGGTTATTGATGTCCTATGACCAAGGATACATAATAAGCATCTGGGACTCCGTGATCATTGTCTTAAGTGAAGTGGGACCCTAGACCTGAAGAGAGGGGCATCGATCATCGATGAATTCGTGACATGTGGTGCTTATGCTGATGAGAATGGAGCTGAGGCTAGCTGATAGGTCCAAACCTTGGATGTAGGCCTCGAGAGGTATTATAAATCAAGGAATTGCACTTAGGTTCTGATCCATGATCACGGTCTGTATTGGATGATATGTCGGGACATTGCACTTAAAGTCCTGACGTATAATATTAGAAACTTAACGGTAGATATTGATGGACGGACTGTATAATGAGATAATGTCAATTAAGCGTATCGAGAAGCAGAGTTTACAAAAGTATGCATTATTAACTGTTGGGAATCGTGAGGATGGATAAGTTATACCCAAACTCCGTGACTCATACTCTTGACTAATACTGTCTCATATTAATGATGATAAGACTATCCGGTTCGGAGTACCCCTCCCTAGTGTTCTGTAGGATTTGTGGATGTACAATTGGTCTGCCGAGGGATATGATGCCGACATAGACAATGATATTGAGATATGGTTTGGATGACACAGTAGGTACCGTGTGGGAGGGGTACTAAGACCACCGGCGCTCTGACTAGGTGTGTGGATGGAGATTGATGTTAATCTAGCTCGTAAGACCAATGGCTGGGACTTGGCCGTGGCTATAGATATTGTTGGTTGAGTTAGCACGTAAGACCAATGGCTGGGACTTGGCCGTAGCTTTAGATATTGTTGGTTGAGTTAGCACATAAGACCAATGGCTTAGACTTGGTTGTGTCTATGGATGAGATGGACTCCTAAACGCCTATTCGATGTGACGGCAATGATGGGTGGCTATGACCCCTATGGTTGATGTCCATCGACAGTTGTTGGGACGACGACGACGGGCTGGTTCTGACCTCCCACGTCCCTTGTACGTCAACTGTGGACATACCCTTGTGTGATCCTATGTACGTATATTGGGTGTATGCATATTATGTATTATGGATGTCATTGCTTAGTGTCTTTAACTGCCAATACTGAAGAGATTGGATTTAGATACGATGGTTGTGGTTATGGTAAGGTTACTTCTGCAGGCTACTTTCGTTACCGGTGACTCTGATGTACTTGTATGATTTATATGATGTCTTGATGATGATGGCTTCTTTTTATCTACCTGATATGCTGTATCAAACATCTATTATATAAATATCTTGATTATCATTCACGCACTACAATCCACGTTGTTTATGTTGCACTCAAATATTCTATATTATTATCGAGATACTAATCACGCATGTACAACTGAGATCGAGTATGGTCTTCTTTCCTATCTATTAATATAATGCATCTAAACATGTCTATTTGCTTGGCTCTGAGCCTGACCCAATCCTTGGTGTTTTCAGGTATCTTCTCTTCCGCTTTCTTTGATTGGTGGTTTGCTTGGTGGTTGATCCGTTGCCGCAGGTTTCGGAGAGTGATGCAGTTGGTGCATCTAAAGGCGTCTATCATATAGATCTCTATTCATTCTTTTTCTTGTAGCTGGCTGTGTTGGCCTAGGATTGTAGTTAGTTTAATTACAGAAAGTACCTTGTAATCCCTTAAAGTGAAATAAAATTTTAGGGCTTTGTCCATTTACTTGCTCATATGAGATTCACACTTTATCATATTATTGGATTTTCTGCTTCTCTTGGGCACTTTCCCGTAGCACCCCGAGATTCAAGGCCCCCAGATTTGAGAGCGTTACATACATCCCATTACCTAACTCTTTTTTTTAGTCTACATTCCTCTTTAGTGGAGTAATCTAAGAGAAAAGGCCAAAAAGGAGTTTTGAGATGGAAAAAGTTACAGAGATTTTCTTCTCAGACGAAGAAGGTGACAAATGAAAAAAGGGAATTCGATTAGCTTACATTGTTTTTAAATAGTGATATCGCTGCTGAGTGCAAAAGTGCAAAAAAAAAAAAATAAAATAAATAGAAAAAGTGTGGTGGGAATGGCGGGAAGTCCAATCTGGTTACCAACGGAGTTTTAGGTCCTTTTTATCTTGTAAGGGTCTAAGGGAACTTTTCTCATAAAAGGACCCGTTAAATTTGTCTAAATTCCGGAAATTGACACCAATAAAATCTGTTATGATAGATTTTTAAAACTTATTATATTTTAAAAATGCTAAATCGTACTACTTCAACTATTTTTAATAAATATAAATGCTAGTGCTTTTAGCATGGATGGTCAAGCTAGTTTTCACTTCATCTTACTGAATATTAAAAGACCCCATTTTCTAGTGCCCCTATATTGGTTTGAATATGGAAGGCCTATCATCAATAACCCAATACTTTTAGAAAAATCTAAACCCCTTTCAATGGTAATATCCTAGTTTTATACGTCCCTGATTGGGTGGTTCTCAATTTTTGTGTACGATCAGTCATAAGAGGATCATTCAATTACTCTATCCTACTTGTGATTACCATGCTTTGATGTGACCCTTAATTAAATCCAAACTATTTTATAGGCTTACACGTATGGGCTGTGCTCACCTGCAGACCTTCCATGTGTTCTACATCGTAGGGACACCTGGAGCCACACTAATCATGCACAAGGTAGGGGATCCTCTTTGTCTTCAAATTAATTCAAAACAATGGAGAAGATGAAGAAACCTAAAAATCCAAGCTCCAATAGCCTAACATCTAGGTTGCCTTTGCCTGATAAGTCCATAAAATTTGGTTTAAAAGCCATCAATTTATGTGCATTTATGAACTTAATTAAGACAAATTGCATCATAATTTCATAATTTCATGCAAATGGGCATAAATTTGGAATTTTAGTAAGAAACTATTAATCTTGCATGAATTTGTGAAGTTGATAGTTTGTATCACCCCTAGGTTCCACCAATTAGACTCTAAGCACTGTGGCCCCATTGTATTAATTCATTAGGCATAAATTGTATTAAGTAGGCCCATGCATAGCACTTTTATTTAATTCATTGCTAGTAATTTAGTTTTTTCACCATGTAGGAATTGTCATAGCTATGGGGGCCCACATGGAGAAATTTTTGAAGAAAAAAAGAAAGAAAAGACGGGTGGGTCCCATTGTTGCTGCACAAAATTCTTAACTTTCCAAGACTCCTTCCTCTCCTATCAAGATTTGAAATTCAAAATAATCTAGAAGAAATCCTAGATAGTGTCTGAGTTGGAAAATTTCTCAAAGAAGATCTGAGATGAGTCAGCAAAGAGATAGAATTTCAGGAAGGTAAAAAGGCCAAGTTATAGAAGGAAAGGAGATAAAAGTTTTGTGAGAATGACATCCCAAAGGGATGTGGACATCTAACAGGGGGGCCCACTTACCCTTGGATGCCCCAAAATTCCCTCCCCTCTTTTCTTCCACTGCTCAATCAACATCACTGGTTATCCTCTCCCACTGCACAAGAAATCTCTGGCGGGACCCATAGCTTAAAGTCTTGTTCAAACAAGAAGAGATTGGGATTGAGAAGAAGATCAATTCATATTCCAAAAAGACTTTGCTCGGAGAGCTAGTCAACCCAAGATAGAGTTTAATCTTGGGAAGACTTTCAAGCCCAAGAAGAAAAAAATTAATAAAAGGAGCCCAAGGGTGAGACGTCCAAAGCGTGCACTTCCTATGCTGGACGTCCCCTCCCCTCTCTCCTCTCTTTCCCTTCTTCCTCTCTCCCCTCTTCTAGATCTAGGGTTCTTCTAGTTCTAGGTTCTCCACTTTATTATTTTTTGTAAAAAAGGTAGCTTTGGGCATTGTCCAAGCAAGATGTAGATCTAGGAAGGAGCAGAAGCTTTGTACTAAAGACATGCCATCAATGAAAAAATTAGTTTTCTTTTATGCAATGGTTGGGTAGATTTACGATCGAGGCAAAGGAAGAAGTTAAGTATTCATAACCCTTTCTTTTTACGTATTTAATTGAGTTATTGATGTGCTAATCTAATGCTTTAGTAAGGTTGTCTTCATACCAATCGGTACCTTCCATCTTGTGATTATCCATGCTTATTTTTGATAGATCATGCTTAAGGTTTTGTCGCGACCCCGGACTAGGTCCACGGGCCTAATTCAAGATCGAGACTAAATGTTTGGATATACGAACGAAAGAATGAACGAATGAATGGTTAATGCCATAAGACATATAATACATTTGTTAATACGTCCACGGGTCAATAAAGATAAGATATTACCTGTGTACGTGATTTCCCACAGGTGTCCGCGGTGATAATATCACAATAACATAAAAATTTCTTTTAAATGCGGAAGCGTGTAGCAAATCTAATTAACACATTCATATCCAAAATAGCATGACTGATAACATATTTCTAATTTCCGAAAGTATATATTTCGCCGATTTCGGGGATATCAAATTTTAGGTATAGATTTAGTGTGAAAAGACTGTTTTGCCCTCCATGACTGTTTTGCCCTCCATACTAGGAAAGTCGGGTTTCGGGGTTTCGGAAGGGAATGAGATCAACATGAAAGTTGTAGAAATTAATGAGATAAGCAAATTGAGATTAAAATACAATTTATTAGGATCTTGAATAATCCCCCAAGTAAATACAAAGTCACAAAAAAGAACCCTCAAAGGGCCCCACTAAGTACCAAGGCACTCCAAGAATCCCCAAAACTATAACAAAAGCTATTCTAATCCCAACTAAACCAAATCCACTAATCAAACTTAGAACTAACACACAACTTAAACAGTACTAATCGAGGTCACTCGGGTCGAAGTCTTACATCCTCCAACCCTTAAGGCATTTGGTCCTCCAAATGAAACATAAAACTCACCTCAGGTAGAAGATATGGATATTTCTTCTGGACTTGATCTCGTAATTCCCACGTTGCTTCCTCCAGTCCGTGGTTTTCCCAAAGTACTTTTACCCACTGAATAGTCCGTGTCCTCAACTATTGCTCTTTCGTGTCGATGATCTTAATAGGCTATTCTATATATGTAGCATCCTCTCGGATTTTCAAAGGTTCATGCCGGAGTACATGTGAAGGATTGGGGACGTACTTCTTCAATATTGACACATGGAAGACTTTGTGTACGCCGGAAAGCTCGGGTGGTAGGGCGAATCTATAAGCCGCGTCACCAATCTTACTCACAATGTCGTATGGTCCAATGTATCTCCGTGATAGCTTTTCTTTCTGCCCTATTTTCAATGTTCCTCTCTTAGGTGACACCTTCAAGAAAAACTTGTCTCCTTCTTTAAATTGTAAGTCCCTTCTGTGAGAGTTTGCATAGTTTTCTGTCTACTCTGAGCTACTTTCAGACGTTCTTGAATCAACTTAACTTTGTCACTAGTCTCACTCACTATGGTTAGTCCATGGAAACTGCAAATACCAACTTCTTCTCAACAAACAGGTGTCCTACACCGTTTGCCATACAAAGCCTCAAAAGGTGCCATTCCAATGCTCGAGTGGTAATTGTTGTTGTAAGCAAACTCACACAATGGTAGGGTCTCATTCCATTGAATCTTAAAATCCAATACACAAGCACGGAGCATATCCTCAAGAGTCTGAATGGTTCTCTTTGATTGGCCATCTGTCTGCGGGTGGTAAGTTGTACTGAACTGTAGCTTCGTACCCATAGATTCATGCAATGTCTTCCAAAATATCGAGACGAATCTGTTGTCTCTGTCAGATGTGATGGAAACTGGCTGACCATGTTTACTGACAATCTCATTAACAAACAACTCTGCCAATGGTAGCATATGCATCTTCTTTCCTGTCCTCATAGGAATGAAATGAGCTGACTTGGTGAGTCGGTCCACAACGACCCATATTGCATCGTTGCCTTTGCTGGTCCTCGGTAGTCCCGAAATGAAATCCATGGTAATATGCTCCCATTTCCATTCCAGAATCTCTAACGATTGCAATAACCCTGGAGGCTTCTGATGTTCCGCCTTTATCAACTGACAAGTCATACATCGAGATACAAATGCTGCAATCTCTCTCTTCTTATTATTCCACCAAAATCTGCCTTTCAAGTTCTGATACATCTTTGTACTGCCTGGATGCATGGAATACTTTGTACTGTGAGTTTCGGTCATATTGTCATTCCTCAAATCTTCAATGTTAGGCACATACAGACAATCACGGTAGTACAAAACTCCATCTACAATACGGAAGTCAGGACGGTCTGCTATATGCTCTGAAATCTTGACCAATTCTGGATCTTGCAACTAACTATTCTTGATCTTTTAAATGAAGGAAGGCTCTGACACTGACATGTTAGCCAATACTACACCCTTTTTCAGTGGTTGTAAATCTATTTTCAACTCTTCAAATTGCTCAAAAATACAAGTGCCACTGAGATTGCCAAGCCTACTGGTTTTTTGCTCAAGGCATCAGCAATTACATTAGCTTTCCCCGGGTGATATTTGATTGGAAAATCATAATATTTGATATATTCCATCCATCTTCTCTACCTCATGTTCAGTTCTTTCTGAGAAAACAAATACTGTAAGCTGCGGTGGTTGGAGTGAACCTCAAATTTCTCTCCATAGAGGTAATGTCTCCACATTTTCAATGCAAGCACGACTGCTGCTAAGTCAAGATCATGGGTGGCATAATTCTTTTCGTGATCTTTCAACTGCCAGGACCCATAAGCTATCACTTTTCCATCTTGCATCAACACACATCCAAGTCCAACATTCGAAGCATCGGTAAAAATGGTAAAACCGCTGCTTCCGGATGGTAAAGTAAGGACTAGTGCTATAGTCAATCTCTTCTTTAGCTCTTGGAAACTATCCTCACATTGATCTGTCCACATATATGACACATTCTTCCTTGTCAACTTCGTCAATGGTGACGCAATCGATGAAAATCCTTGTACAAACCTCCGATAATATCCTGCCAATTCCAAAAAACTTCTGATTTCTGACACATTCTTTGGTCTTTCCCACTTCACTACTGCCTCTATTTTGGATGGATCTACTGACAATGCTTCTTTGGAGATGATGTGCCCTAAAAACGCTACTTGTTCCAACCAAAATTCACACTTGTTGAGCTTTGCATACAGCTGGTTCTCTTTCAGAAGTTGTAGTGCTACTCTCAAATGTTCTTCATGCTCTTCCTTAGTCTTGGAGTACACCAAAATATCATCAATAAACACTACTATAAACTGATCCAGGTATTGAGCAAATATCTTATTCATCAATGCCATGAACACTGCCGGTGCATTAGTTAATCCAAATGGCATCACAAGGAACTCATAGTGACCATATCTTGTCCTGAAAGCTGTCTTTAATACATCTGATTCTCTGACTCTCAGCTAATGGTAATCGGATCTCAAGTCAATCTTTGAAAAATAAGAAACACCTTGTAACTAATCAAACAGTTCATCTATCCTTGGTAGTGGATATTTGTTTTTTATGGTCACTTGGTTCAATCTCCGATAATCTATACACATTCTCATCGTACCATCATTCTTCTTGACAAACAAAACTGGAGCTCCCCAAGGTGAAATACTCGGTCTTACAAAACCTTTGTCCAACAATTCTTGCAATTGTGTTTTCAATTCTCCGAATTCCGTCGGAGCCATTCTATATGGAGCAATGGATATTGGAGCGGTTCCTGGTAATAGCTCAATAGTGAAGTCTATTTCTCTAATGGATGGTAATCCTGGAATCTCTTCTAGAAAAACATCCAAAAATTCCCATACAATAGGGATCTCCTCCTCCCCTTGGGACCATTTATCCTCCGTGATAAACACCAAATAGGCCTCACTTCCACTTTTCAAAAGTCTATCAACCTTTAACGCTGGAACCAATCCTACACGAGGATTTCTCCTCTCTTCCTGGAACAATACTCCTGCTGGTGTCTCATCTAATTTGAAGGTGAGAGTCTTATGGAAGCAATCCATTGTAGCATGGTACCCTACCAACCAATCCATCCCTAGGATGACATCGAAATCATACATCTCCAATAAGATGAGATCTGCGGTTAAAACAACTTCTCCTATCTAAACTATACAAGTAGGGTGATAAGTGGTACACACAACTTGTTTACCTACAGGGGTGGCCATAGTCAAAATATACTCAAGTTCTTTAGCATGCACATCTATCAACTTAGAATATTCATGGGATATAAAAGAATGTGTAGAGCCAGGGTTAAATAAAATCCTAACTTTAATCCCACAAATAAGGAGTGTACCTTCCACTACATTGCCTACTGCTTTTGTGTCATCTTTGTTGACCGCATATACTTGTCCTCTCTGCTGTGGCCTGCCTTGCTGTACATTTCTGTTCTGTTGCAGAGGATGCTGATTTTAATTTTGCCCTTGCTGACGGGCCTTTTGTTGCTGCTGTTGGGGCTGGTACTGTTGCTGTGGTGCTTGTTGCTGAAGTGGTCTTGCTTGGGTTCTGAACAACCAGTGCATTTTGAGGTGGTGTTGGATGTTGTGCTCCCTGTTGTTGTTGATTCTGTCTATTCTGTCTTGTGCATCCCTCATCTGATGGTTCATCGAACCACACCCAAAGCATGCTCCTATAAGAGTACGACACTAGGTACTCTCATGATTCTTCCCACAGTGGATACAAAATATCTGATTCTGAACATTCTGATCTGGCCTATGTCTCTTATGCTGCTGGTGGTTTTACTGATGAGCTTGCCCCGTTCCTTGAACTCTGACGATCTTGAGATGAAAGTTCTCAAACTTGTAAGCTCTCTTGACAGCCTCTTCGAAGGTCGTAGGTGGTACAACCCCCGTAGCATCTCTCTCAATGATCGGATTAAGTCCCTCTAGGAACTTGGCAATCTTCTTCTCCATCGTGTCTACTAACTCTAGAGCATATCTAGACAATCTCTCGAACTTAGTGAGATATTCGATGACTGTCATATTCCCCTGGACAAGCTGCTGGAACTCTATTGCCTTTTGTCTCTTGATATGAGTGGGTACAAACTTATCCCCAAATTGTTTCTTGAAATTTGCCCAAGCCACTGCGTCAGCCATAGTTTTGTATTCTTCTCTGACGGTCTTCCACCAAATTTCCGCTGAACCGGTAAAGAGAGATGTTGCAAGTTTGACTTGTTCTCTTCCCGTGCATTGGAAGACTTTGAAGATATTCTCCGTGTGTTCTAGCCAGTCATCTGTAGCCAAGGGATCCTCTGTCCCGATAAATTCTTTTGGAGCTCTCTTTCGAAACTTCTCAAATAATGCGTTCGAGTCATGCTCCCTTCGGTTTATGACAATTGCAGGTTGAGGTTGAACCGGTTCGGGCCTTCTTTGCAATACCTCTAACAATTGCCTCTAGATTTCTGCCAACTCTCTGGCATGATCTTCATCCTTCTTAAGTATCTGCTCTTGTAGTCTATCTTGGTTTTCATTTGTCCGACGCTGTTGATCTAGTATGGCTTGTATCATCTGCTGAAACTGATTCTGCATGGTGTTTTCCAGGGTATCTTCACCAACTGGCCCTGTATGGTCACTGTTACTTGTGGTGGGATTGTCGTTTAGTGGTCGCTTACGAGGTGGCATAATGCTGCAAAATAAGTTGTTAGCACATAATAATCAAATAATGGGTCACACATTGCTCACACGACACTATCTAACGAAAATTCTAACAAATCCTCGCAACGTCCTTAGGATTTCTAGTTTCTTTTAATTGCTTGAAACACGTCTCGCTCTGATACCAGTTGTAAGGTCCCCGACCTTAATAGGGTGTTTAATTTCTTAATATTGGCGATTAGCCTAATTAATTGTGATTTTAGCTAATTAGGTGGGTTTAGTGGCTAAGCGAGTTTCTTTTATCATTAGAAAGCGGTTTGCGAAGTTTCGTTTGATTCCGAGTGCGATTAGTCTTAATAGGGGGTTAGGTTGTGATTAATAGGAAAATTGGGGATTTTTCAGGAAAATTTCGTTTTTGCCAAATTTGGGTATGTTGGAAAGATCTCGTCGCGCTCGTCATTTTTCGTTTTTGACTCATCACGATTCGACGCCCCGAAGTCCCTCAAATAATCACATTTCTCTTAATTCACTCAAAGAGAGCATTTGAGTTATTTCCCCCTCCATCCCTCATTTTTAACTCCATTCCAGCTCTTTCATTTGTTTCCTTCTTCATTTGCAAAGAGTTACAACAATTGGGAGACTTCTTCTCTTCCTCCTCTTCATCTCTTCTTGCATGTGCTACCTAAGGGAGAGATTTCAAGAATCCAAGCTCACCAATCTCTTTCTCTTTTCTTCATCTACATCTTGATCCAAATTGGTAAGTTTTCCTCAACCCTTTCTTCCCTAATTTCCTTCCTGATTGTTGTAGAGATGTTACATGTTGATAGATTTCCTTTCTTTCTCTTCCATTGTGCTCTTTGGGTGTAGGAGAAGGGTTTTTGGAAGTAGTTTGGCTAGGGTCTGAGTGGAGAGCTCTCCTTCCTCCTTTATCTTCTCAAATTCCCATTTCTTCACTCTCTTTGGTGAGGGCAAGTAGATTAGCTTTAGTTATTGCTCATGTATGTATATTATCTTCACTCTTGACAATGAAATTGTTTAGCAACCCATAATACCAAGCTTGTCTATGTTTATTTGGATTTCACATGCTAGATTGGTAATTAATGGGATTGGACCTTAATTGAATGGTTGGGTTTTTTGATGGGAGGAATGGAATGAATGTGGAGAGAGCAAGAGGCTCTTTTCTTGCAGGGATGATCTTGGAGGAGAGGAGATTTGATTCCCCAAGTTTTTGACTCAAAATGAGTCATTTTCTGCAAATTCTGGGCACTTGGTTCGAGCCAACCTTCAGTTCGCTCGAGCCAAGTGGCCCTTGGGAAGATTGGCCCGAGCGGACCTTCGTTCGCTCTAGCTAAGGAGGTTCTGTGACCAGTTCACTCGAGCCAACCTTCAGTTCGCTCGAGCGAACTGCCCGGGCTCAGGATGACCATCTTCCTGAAGCCATAACTTTTGACCCGTTCGTCGGAATTTGGAATTCTACATACCATCGAAAAGCTCTTGAGACGTAGAATCTAATGGTATACTTATCTTGATCATCAGAGACTGGATAAGGAAGTTGGTATTTGATCAATGAGCCAACCCTTTATCTCTTTTGGAAAGGGATTCTAAACCTAGTTTGGGCCCTAGGTTGGAACCCATTGACCCTACCTTTGCATGACCAATTGGGGAAAATGAAAACGTAGAACGTTTGGCTTGGTGTGCTTCGTTGGTTGTCCGGGATTTTCCATACATGAACGTAACTTGGCCGAATACGTGTGAAATTGAGTTAATTGGTGCCCAACAACTTCTGTACACCATGGGCCTGCCAAACTAGGACACCATTGACTTATCCTCCATACTTACTCCGTTGGGGATACGTTCGGTACATGGTGAACAACTCTTGACCTAGGATTGGCTTGTTCTTCACTCTTGAATCGCGAATCATGTATCCGTAGCTTGTCGTACATTTTACACTCTATCTTGTATACTTATATAACTTTTAATTTAACTTGTAGAATTAGGATGTGTCCGGACTTAGAGTGTATCCTTAAGTACCTTGTCTTGTATTGATGGACACATATGGATAGACTTGAAAAAGGACTACTCATGGAACTTGGAACTTGACTTGTATCTTGACTTGACTTGGAGTAGCCCTCAACTTGTCACCTTGTACTCGGGAACCTATCCACGTGTATTTTTTGTCTTGGAACTTGTGTCATATACAAACCATTATCATCATCTTGTATTCATGGCTAGCTGCAGACTGAGAATTATAAAGTGGGCCGGATACTGGACACTAAAGTGGGCAGTCGGCTTTGGACGGCGTCCATGGCGCAAATAGCTGGGAGCGGGCTAGGACCGTGCAGTTATTCCTAGGACCGGGAGCTAGGATCCCCCAAGAGCCGAACTTTGGGTATTCGTAGTCAGCTCGAACGTCACTTATATCCCCGTGAGATGGCTAGGACATCGACGGAGTCTCCTCTTGCTTGACATTGCATTTCATGGATGGTTATTCTTGTTTTCCTTGCTAGGATTTATCTTGTTACTTGATTCTTGTATTATTCATGCTTTATGCCTAGCTTGTACCTTGCTATCTTATAATCAGGTACTTGTCCTTACTCTCCTTTGAAACATGTTATGAATAATGTATATTGCTTACCTTCTTGCCAACATGTTGTTGATCCTTTATTCCATGGTGTGCAGAGGACACCTATTACTATTACGCCGAACCAAATGCCGAGGCAATCCCAGAGGATCCTCAACCGAGGGAGGAGGACGAGGTACGAGAGTGGGGTGCCGATGACACAGCTTAGTGTCATCACTCCCTGCACTAGTGTGTGTTACACGGGGATATCTTCTATCGTGCCACCTCTTTACATCTTTTGGGTTTTAGATCTTATGGACTTGTCTACTTTAGTATTGTATATCTTTTGTACCAGGACCTAGGTTTTTGGGATAGTCCTGATGATTATAAATTTTATATGTTTTACCCTTTTGAAACTTGAACATATATAATGGAATGAAATCCATACTTGCTTTGATATTCTTATAAGTTTAATGTTGTGCGTACCAGATAAGTTTCGTTGATTAATTCGTTAATGAGGCTCAACTATACAATCCTCGCAGCGGACTTCGATCCTTGGGCATTAAGGGCAAAAATTTATAATTAACCCTAAATTTCACACCCCGGATCCGGTTTAATCACTAATCGAGTTTGGGGCCGTGACACCAGTCCTGTCGCGACCTCGGACTGGGTCCACGGGCCTAATCCGGAATCGGGACTAAATGTTTGGATATACGAATGAAAGAATGAACGAATGAATGGTTAATGCCATAAGACATATAATAAATTTGTTAACACTTCCACGAGTCAATAAAGGATAAGATATTAACCGTGTACGTGATTTCCTACAGGAGTCCGCGGTGAGGATATTACAACAACATATATATTTCTTTTAAATGCGGAAGCATGTAGCAAATCTAATTCACACATTCATATCCAAAATGGCATGACTGTTAACATATTTATAACAAGTATCAGAATGAACAATGATCATTAGCGTTTTCCCAAAAGTGATGTTAAAGTTTATACAAAAGATAAGTTAATTACATTTCCCAAAAATAGAGGCCAACAAAGGCCAATACAACTAAACAGTTTCCCCAAAAGAATGGGTTATCCACAAACCCCAAAATGAATCGTATCTCGAGACAACCAAATGTCTAGACGACATCATCGGCATGCCACTCAACTAAGCGCTGTGGTTCTCCGATCGCCTCCTCGTGCTCCTCCTCGGGATAACCAACGAGTGGGACTGAGTACCAAATAAATGGATTAGACACAACAGTCTGGCAGGTGGGTAAAAAGATATGACAATTCAATAATAACTACATTTACCTTGGAAAACATTAAGAACCTGTTTAAACAATAACTTTCATAAAAGAAATGAATTATTTATTCAAAAACATATGTACAAGGTAAAACATATAAAGGTAACCAAGGAAATGGGAAACAAGCAAGATGGCAACCACACGAAGCTAAGTCCTCTATCACCGAAGTGATAAGAGCATATCAAGGCGTTGACTTCAGTCACCGAAGTGAGGAGGTACAACGAAATTTAAATATACATATATAATAATACGAGACATGACCACGGTAGCGAGCCGGGCATCTGGAACCACGGTAGCAATCCGCGACATCAGGACAAGACCACGGTAATAACTAAGTAGCGGGATCCAAACTGCAGCTGGCGGGACAAGTGGGGGATCTCCAAGTAGGTGGATCAGACCAACAAGGTTATTCAAGTTTAGTGGTGCCGACTCATAGGTCAAATAACAAAAATCAAGACATGTATAAATACATCAAGTACAAGTAAATAACCGAGTGGGACAAGGATGCTCAAAGGCATAACTTTCATTTCATATTGAGTCATGTACTACGGGACAAGCAACTATAACAAGTACAATATCAATGCTTTCGGGGATAACAAGTCATGCAGTATAAAACTCGGGAACAAGAGGGTACAATTTAACTTTTGAAATCATGGGTAAAATATCAGAGTTCAAGATTTGTCCAAGGTGAATAGGGGTCCCGTATGTCGATTTTAATAATGAGACATTCCGGGCTCCTTATACACCTTATGAATTTTTGAAACTTCAAATGAGTCTTCGTGATGTGGCTTCTTTCTCAAATGGTTTCAAACAATGTTTATAAGTTTTCCCATCACAATAGGGCTACTAACAAACCACTCTCAATCATTTAAACGTTTCATTTTCGTTCTCAAAATAGCCCCAGATGAGCAGTACCCATCACTCTAGCGGACCAAAGGTTCGCTCGAGCGAAATGGTCTCTGTAATGGCTTTTTAAAAGGGTTCGCTCGAGCAAGCTGAGGTTTGCTCGAGCGAACTCGTCCAGTTCAGGTTGGCTCGAGCAAATCAATCATTCACTCGAGCTAACCACTCTCTGGAATGAGTGGGTTCGCTCGAACAAACTGTCTATTGGAATGGTTCGAACCCTTTTCTGGACGGTTTGCTCGAGCGAACTGTCCAAAACTGATTTCGAGACAGCTTTGCTCCTTCCATTTTCCTCTTCTTACAACTTCTTTGAGCTTCATTTCTACACCATAATGGGAGGCTCTAAAACCCCTTTCAAACATCATCCAAAATCCCCATCAAAACTTCATTAAACATTTAATCCAAACACCTTCTTCTCAATCACATTCAACCACAAAGAGAATAGAAAATCCACCAAATCACAAGGATTTATTTATACTACAAACAAACAATAAATGAGAGGTCATAAAAGCAATGCTTCAAGAGTTAACAATCAACCAACTCATTCATGTGCATTTATTTCAAAAGTATATATGTAAATCAAGAATAATATGAATAGAGATGACAAAAATCAACACATTTCTCATAAAACCATTTAATGTACAAAATATCAATTCATCCACTTGCCTTGGGTCTTTAATCAAGCAAACCAAGCTCTAAACACAACTCCAAGCCAAAGATCTAAACTACAACAAAACCCCCAAATAAAACCCAAAAAATGGTCAAAACAATGAACAAGGAAGAAGAAAGCTTCAATAATACAAATGGAGCTTCTCTAAGGCTAGAGGAACAAAATCTAAGAGATGGGGAGGGTTGCTTGAAAGTCCAAGATCGAATCCTAGAGGGGGGGGGGGGTGTGAATAGGGTGAGCCAACAAGATACTAGACCAATTTTAACTCTTTTAAAATTAAGACACTAATGCTTAGAGAAAGATTAATTATCTTGAGAAGAGGAGCAATCTCTAAGTTAATCATCCATGAAAAGAAAGCAAAAATTCAATCACCATAACATAAGCATTTATAGTGGTTCGGCCAACATGCCTACATCCACTCCCGGCATCCCTACCGGATTTCACTAGATCAAATAAAGGTTTAGGATCACCTCAAACCTTACAAATACACCACTTATGCTTTTCAAGGCTAAGCAATAACCTATACACAATGCTTTTCTTTAGGCTAAGCAATAACCTTTACAAGATGATTTTCTCTTAAAAAAAATGCCTATAAATGCATGGATAAGAGAACAATGAAGTGCAATTTAATACCTCTAAAAAGGTTGAATAGAAAGTGGAAACTTAACTTCTAGAAACATGCATATGAATGACAAAGTCTATGAATAATGTATGAACTAGAAATCACTCTATCTCTTTTTGAAAGATGAAACTTTAAATGATGCAAAGATGATGAACATATGTATGAGAAAGAGTTGTTGACAAACACATGGTTTTCAAAAAGATCAAACTTGAATGAAAAAGGTACAATCTTAAGATTAGCAAGTTAGATTTGAAAACAAAGATTCATAACTCATGTGAAAGATAAACCATATGTTGATTTCATGAAGCTAAAAGATTTCAAAGATCTAAGCATGTTATAAAACACAACATCACAAGAAGAAGGCCAACTATTTGATCATGCTTGAAAAGAAAAACAAAGATTTAAAAATAAAGCATGAAATTAATCTTGGGATAAAGAAAGCACACCCATTTGAAGATCAAAGGTTGAATCAATGGATTAGCTTCATAATCCCTTCACTAATTCTCCTAAAAGTTATCCTTTCTTGTCCTTAAAGACTCCTCAAAAGTTCAGCACTTTTTACAAAACAAAAAGCCACCTTTTATAGAGAAAAAGTTCCCAACGGCTAGTGCCCGGTCGACCTGGTACAGGGCCGGGTCGACCGGGTGCTCAACGGTCCTAAAAAAGTCCGTTGGAGAGTCTAACGGCCACAAAACCCCGGTCGACCCGCAGTGTGCCCGATCGACCGGGTCCCTTGGCCCGGTCGACCGGCCACACAGGCAGGTCGACCTGGAGACAGCCCATAAAAACAGAATTTTTATGAAGATGAAAATATGAGGGCTTTTTTCCAGGGGACTTTGAGGCACAATGAACAAGCTTGAGAAAATGACTTAAAAAGGATGAACATAGAATTTTAAAGCCATGAAACTTTCAAACCAAAATATGGATTTAAAGTGAAAACAATTGGAAAGCTTGAAATGATTTTTGAACTCAAAGAAAGAACATATTGAGAATTTAAAAACTTGAACTAAAAACTTCATGAACTTTAAGATAATTAAAATTAGAAAACCATGCATATCATTTGATAAAAACAAAGATTATGAAAAAGAAATATGCATGAAGATCCCTAAGATGAAGAACATGAATGAATGAGAGGACAAGCTATGAAATTGAATGCATCCTATCAAATTGCAACAAAATAAAAACTCTAACATTGCTTACTTGTAGGTTCCAAATGGGCAAGACTAGCTCAATGAGGATCTTGGAAAGGAGGTTTTCTCCAAAATGATATCAAGAAGAAGCCTTCAAGGAGAGGAAGAGAATGATGATCTCTATTTGGCCTTTGATGCAAGATTTGGTGGAGATTGGGAGATGAAAGAGTGAGGAGGAGAAGAGAAAAGTCAAAAACCCTAACTTAGGAGATTTTGAGCTTAAAAGAGAAGAAGAAGAAGGGTTTCTCTTATATACAAGTGAAGAGTGGGCTCCACCACTAGCAACCTTTGTGGGCTGAAATCATGGTTATCGGGGCTTCGAACGAATTCGACGAAGAAGGGAGAAATGATCGTCGAAATTTCTAGTTTCCGAAAAGTATATATTTCGCCGGTTTCGGGGATATCAAATTTTAGGTACAGATTTAGTATGAAAAGATTGTTTTGCCCTCAATACTAGGAAAGTCGAGTTTCGAGGTTCCGAACGGGAATGGGAACAACATGAAAGTTATAGAGATTAATGAGATAAGAAAATGGGATTAAAATACAATTTATTAGGATCTTGAATAATCCCCCAAGTAAATGCAAAGTCACAAAAAGGAACCCCCAAAGGGCCCCACTAAGTACCAAGGCACTCCAAAAATGTCTGGCCACGACCAAGGTTTAGTATAATTTATTATTATCTTAACTGTGATTAGTCACTAGGCGGGATTAGAGGATGATTAGCGTGAGTTTCTAGTTAGATTAGAATTTTGAATAGCTTTGGGGAATTTTGAGAGTGTTGTGTTTGGTTTGACCGGGCCCACGGTGGCCCGTGTGACGCGTGTTAGTGTCGGAATTTGATTTGTTTGATTTATTTGATTTTCGAAAAAAAATATGGATTTCGATATTTTTGAACTTGTCATTTTGATCCCAGCAACTTTCATGTTTGTTCTGTTTGCATTTGAACCCCAGAAATCGCGTTTTTCGAGAAAAATGGCTAATCAGTCTTTTCACACACAAGTCTGTGCATAAATTTTGAAATTTAAAAATCATGGGGAAAAATATACTTTTTCAAAACTAGATTTTTCAACGATCATTTTTCTCTTCTTCGTCAACTTCATTCGGGACCCATAAATGATAGATCCAGCCATGTGAGGATTTCAGGGCCATTGGAGCCCACTCCCTCAATATAAAACCCAAAACCCACGTTCGGTTCCCTTCTCTTCTTCATTTTCCTGCAACAACCTGATGAAGACTCTTTCTCTCCCTCCTTCTCTCATCTGCATGTCCATGAAATCAAGCCCAAACTGAAATTCTGATTTCACCCTCATCTTCCCCATTTCTTGAGCTTCACAAAGACACTGTTTTGGAAGGTTTTCTGCTGAAGCCACTCTCTTCTTCAAGTCCATCTTCTTGGTTAGGACACCTAAAGGTTAGCAATGACTTCCATTTCGAATTTCTGATTTTTAATGGAACATTTAGTACCCTTCTTTCATGCATGCAAGGGTTTTCATGGAGAGCTCTCTTATTTTCCAGATTTTTGTGGATTTTAGTGGTTTTCCATGGGGTTCTTGGTGTAGGTTTAGAGTTGAACTGAGCAAGGAGTTATTAGAGTGTTTTGAGACCTATTTCAGCTTGAGGCAAGTGAATAATCAGCTCTTTGAATGCATGAAAATCTACACCTTGTTTTCTTAAGAGTTTTGACTCAAAAATTGTATTTCATCCTACTGATTTTATATGACTATTTAAGGTGTGTTTTAGAGTGTTATATGTCTGGGTTATAATCAATCTCCTGCAGGATTGGAGTTTATGGAAATCTTATAGCCATGAATTGTTTTACAAGGTTAAATTTTAAATCTTTGAAATTCTGCACTCTTACTTATGTTGAATTTTGAAATGTTAGTTAATAATGTATATGGTTTGGAGATTGGATTTAGTGGTGATGGATGTGGTTGAATAGAAGTATTTGTCTAGAAGAAGATGTTAGAATGGTATAGGGAAGATGGAAATGAAAGGATGAGAGATAGCTTCAGAAATGTAGAAATTCTGCACTGGGCGAAACAGCCAGTGAGCTGTTCGCTCGAGCGAACCTAGTGGTCGCTCGAGCGAACAGGCCACTGTCTGATGAAAAACATTGCAGAAACCTGTCCGCTCGAGTGAACTGTGTGTCAGCTCGAGCGAATGAGTTTCTGGAATGGCTCGCTCGAGCGAGCATATGTCAGCTCAAGCGAACTTGTTACTGTCTAACGAAATTTGAAACAGAAGCTTGTCCGCTCGAGCGAACGTTCTGGTGGCTCGAGCGAAGGAAGTTCTGGGAGGGTCCGCTCGAGCGAACCTAGGCACAGTTCAGGGTATTTTTCTTGTGCCATATTGGTAACCAATTGTAGAGAATTGTTTCTGTAAGGCATCAAGATAGGTCTCACTATGCACCTTGTGTCTCAAACATCGGAGATCTTCAGAGGCACCAAACTATGTTTCATAACCGATGCTGTGACATTAAGTTTACAATGAGAAAATCCTCGGGAGATCAAGCAACCACTATGTATCACCTCATTCCATATTAGCGAATTTATCATAAATTTTCCTTATGATTCGTTTTGAAACATAATTTATTGGTTTGTTACGTTTGAAATTATCGGCGATAAGGCTACTCATCTGATTCGTCTGAAATTGTCAGTATATATATTTGTTCAGAGTAGTTCCTTTTATCGATTTTGGAAATGTAATATTATTAGTCGAATTGTATCGATTCAGGTTTTGGTTTTTTGAACGGCACCACTAAGCTTAGGTCACCTAGTTGGGCTAATCACCCGGCTTGGGATCTTTAAAATTATTTGCCAACTGCAGTTTGGATTCTGTTTGTTTGCTCCAGTCATAACAACGGTTCTGTTTTCCGGTCCCACGAGTAGTGGCAACGGTTTCTGTCTGTTTGCTCCGGCCATTTCATATGGTAACGGTTATTTGTTCCGGCCATTCTATATGGCGACGGTTTCTGTCTGTGTGCTCTTATTACTTTGGTAATAGTAAAATTTAGCTAAATGTGGTTTGCCAATATTTTGATTATTTGTTAGTTAGTTTAAATATTTAAATCATGAAATCCTTTTATTTGTACATAAATGACTCCTTTAATTTACTCTCATTTGTGTTTCGTTTCAATTGTATTTCAATGATTTTAGCATGGTATTTATAAAACTTGTATATCTTATCTGTATTATTCACATGTCAGATCGTCGTGTCTGATATTCTTTTGTTTGGTGTCAGATGTCGGACCCGCAGCCCTTGAGGCGGAGTGCGCGCAGGAGGAAATAGGGCCTCAGGTGGAGCATGAGTGGCAGCAAAATGATGTCATGTAGACGTCATGTTGGGTCTGGAGCTTCGATAACATCTTTTGGGGAGTGTGTTATTTTGGAAACTTTGTTTATGGCCTCTGTTGGCCTTGTTGGGTTGTATAACTTAATACACTTTCTGATCTTCATAACTCTTAACTTTAAATTTGGGTTATGCCTTTACGTATATATTCCTCTTTCGATACTAAACTTGTTCAATTACCTTATGTTATATATAATTTTATATTGCTACATGCTTGCACATATTATCATTCATTATGAAATTGATTATTTGGTTGTGATGGATCGTCTGAAATCCTCACCGCGGAATCTTGTGGGAAAACAATTAGCACGTGCGGGTGGAATTTTCTGGCCCGTCGGGCCACGTTCCTCGGATTAAGGACTAGATTATCAGGGTCTCGGTCCGGGGGCGTGACAAAAAATCCCCAAAACTATAACAAAAGCTATTCTAATCCCACCTAAACCAAAACCCACTAATCAAGCTTAGAACTAACACACAACTTAAACAGTACTAATCGAGGTCACTCGGGTCGGGGTCTTACAGGTTTTATTCTCTTTGATGGTCTATGCTTAGATTTGATCGGTAATGCTTATGTAACTTTAGTAATTTTAGGAAGGGAAGGACGTCTTGGGTATTTGATGAATTTTGTAGAAAAAGAAATCTCTTTTGAGAAAATTGGTTTTTAAAGTTTTATCATTCGGATTTGGGTGCCTTGATTGGATCCAGATCTGAAGTAAAAAAGTGATCAAATAAGTGTTTTCAATTAGAAAGTGGTTTTGGATTGCTTGATGGATTTTTATACCTAGATCAATTTCATTATCATTGATTTTGTTATCTCATTATCTCATTACTTTAATTAATTTTCTGCATTTTTAATTACTTTTGTCTCTAAAAATTAGTAAGTTTTGTTCTTGAATCGCTCTCTGTAGGTTCGACCCATACTGGTCGTTGTCTATTCGTAGACACCCGCACACTTGTGGTATTTTATGATTGATTGAGATCACATCATTGCCCCTTTCTCTCCTTCTGTTTTTCTCTCTTGTTATGTCTCTAGTTTCTCTCCCTAGGCATGCAAAGAGATTTGGGCGTGCAATAGGACTCCGAGTGTGGAATGTGAGTGTTTTATAGGTTTATCACTGTGGTTTTTTACTTTTCAAGTTGGGACTCTATGCAACGGGTCTCCAAAATCCACTCAACTTATGCCACTGCTTAAGCAAAAAAAATATAATCCTTATTGGGACTAGGTTTCCTTGTTTTATGCAAACTTCTCTTCCTGGTTCTTTTACTTAATAAGCTCCTTTGTTTCTTAATGATTTAGCTTAATGAGAACTTTACGGGAAAAAACCCCTTAGATGACCCATACATGACATTAGAGTTTCTACTATACGAAAAAGGCTCTCCTGCCAATTTTAACCTCTTTTTTCTGTAGCTTTTTAGATTGAGCAATGATACTGTTGCTTGTTTCAATTGAACAATGATATTGTCACTCGTGTCTTCTTCTTTTATTCCTTTCTTCCTCTTTTCCTGCCTCTTTCTCCATCTCCCAGCCACTCCATTCCTCGCTCCAAGAAGAGCACACCACACACTTGCTTCTATTTCTAATGGCATACTCTTTAGAAAATTCCATCCTTCATCCAAGTACATTATCTACCCTTCTATAACAAAAGAAGATGCTTCACAGACATAAAGAAATTCCTTTATGTAGTTTTTTTTTTTATATCGTTAGCTCGATGGGTGAGCAATCATTTCCTATTAAGGGGGGGGATCTTTTTTTTTTTGGATTTTCAACTTTGTTTTCAATTTTAGCCCATTTAGTTTGGATGGGTTTTATGCAAGGTTAAGATAAAGATGGATAGTGTGAGAAGGTGAAAATAGAAATGAGTTGACTGAGATGGAGGAGTTGAGGATAATGGAGGTCTTGTGTATAGTGGGTTGAACAAGAAAGGAAGTGGGGAAGATGGAGAAAGAGGAGGCAATAAGAGGAAGAAACAGACACGAGTGACGATATTGTTGTTCAAATGAAACGAGCGACGATATCGTTACTCAGTCTAAAAGGTAAAAACAAAACGTGATTAAAATTGGCGGGATGACCTTTTATGTGCAGTAGAAACTATGATGTCCTTTTTTGTGCACCGGGCCATCTAAGGGGTTTTTTCTGTAAAATCCTCTAGTTTAATAATGTAACTAATTATTATTAGGCTCAACTAATTGAGGAAACATTCTACTTTAACTAGCTAGAAAGCTTCTAAATGCAAATCCCACCCCCCACCCTGCATTTTTCTATGCACACCCACCATTTAAAAAAAAAAAGTTTTATTACGAATATACCCTTGTGGAAGATCCCCAAACTACCCGTCTCCCTCCCTCTCCATTTCCCTATCTCTTTGTCCCCCTCTCCCTGCCCTCTCTTCCTGTCTCCCTTTCCCTCTCCCTGCCCTCCACAGCCTGCTGCCTCCTTGTCTCTCTCTCCTCCTCTCTCTAACCTCTGCCACCCTGTTTCCCCCCTCTCTCCCTCTTCCTTCATCTATCCCTCCCCGTCTCTTTCTCTCTCCCTCTCTCCCACTACCTCTCCCTCTTTCTCTATTTTCTGCTCCCTCTCCCTCGCTCCCTCTCCCCCTTTGGTTGTGCTACCGGAAGTGGGGGTGGCGGTGGCTGAGTTGGGGGGTGGGGTTTAAGGTGAGGTTAGTTTAGGTATTATGGGGCTGTGCAAAGAAAAACATGAAAATTCCGAATTCAAAGATGGGTGTAGCGAGAAAGAGGGTGTGCAAAGAAAAATAGGGAGTGCATTTAGAAGGTCTCTTTAGCTTTGATTCCCAAATTTTACGATTATTCCCGGCATGCCCTCAACAATTACAAAAATTCCATCCATGCATGTCACCACCCCCACACCCCCAATGGGGAACCCTGCGTCCTCCATTGGTGGTCGTGCCACACATGCAGGCCCTCTTGTGGATCCACCACACTTCCTCCCTTTTGTTTTTGTTTTTAATTTTTTATTCTTCACTCTCTGTTTATGCAATTTATTATTTTTATGATAATAACTACTTGGGCTAATATGGACACAAACACAGGCTATATTTTATGTCCAACTTAATTTAATAGGATCATCCAACTTAGTTTAATAGGATCATATATTGATTTAGTAGAGTTGCCTGAGAAATACAAAGTGTGCCATGTCGATTTTGGAATCACAATCGAATTATTTGATAATTCCAACCTCCTTGTTTCATCTATTCTCCCTGTTTCATCCTATCAACATTTCTTCTTATCTTTTTTCCGTACCAAAGAAAGAATTGACAGGGTGTATTATCTGTGTATTATCTGGCTGAGAAATAATAATCCAAACTCACTTTTAAAGTATTAATAAATCATATATTTTGGGATTGAGTTGCCTTACAGCCGATCACATCCTCTTAACAAAGAGGTGGGTATTGGATTGAGTTGCCTTACTGGGTATTGGATTGAGTTGCCTTACAGCCGATCTCATCCTCTTAACAAAGAGATGGGTATAGTCACGCAATATCCTCAAAATTTGATTCAATAAATAATTAACTAACTTCAAGCTGAAAAATCACATACGGGAATGACGCTCTCGCAGCTACAATGATTCGAGGGTACTATTCTGTCACCCATTAGCGCTACAAGTGGCCAATGAAAGTTGCTCCTATTCACCACTATGCAAGTAATTTATCACAATTGCAACTACTATTGATGGTTTGTCATGTCCAACCATTCACACAAGGTCTCATTAGCAAGGTTGGAAATATCATGACTCGGATTTGGTTCAATGCAAACAAATTAATTTGGAAAGAGTTAACGCGGAGACACGAGAGAGTCATGTTTAATTTCAAAAATGTTTAGAAATGAATCCTTTGCTCATAAAATATCCATATACATTTATTTACATGCATCCATGATAATCAATTCAAAACTAATAATTTTTTTATACGAGGAAAGTAATACAATAAGAAAAATAAAATAAAAGATATTGCATATTACATAAGCTTTTAGCCCAAATATTGAATGTAAAAGAACAAATATAAGTTTCAAACTACATTCCAAGCATCATTTTTAAGTTTTTGACTTCAAACCTTGTACAAAATTACTTATTAAAAAACTTTAAATGTTTAAAATTAGAACTACCCATCAATTGGCTTAGAATGCAAAAAATTTATTAAAATGAGATGACTCGGCTGCGTCTTCCCTGTATTCGATCTTTTGTCAAAATAAGATGTCTCGGAAGAGTACAATAGTCAACTTGGAGAGTTTTCCAACCATTTCTGAGTTTAGTCGGTCTAATATGATATCCATGCACTATAACCTATAGGTCTGATGAGATATTTTAGGCTCTCCAATGAAGACTTTAGTTAAACAACCTGATGAGATTAATTAGTTTAATTATGTTATTTTTATGTTTACAGGTGCCCTATAATGAGAAGAAACCATAGCAAAGAATGACAAGAAAAAGGACAAACCGAAGCACTCTGCCTCTAGGCGTCTGGACGCCAGACCCTAGGAAGTGCACAGAGGCTACTTCCTCCTCGCGTCCGGACCGGGTGAAGACCGCCTCAAGCGCTTTTTGAAAATAATTTTTGGTCCAAAACCTTTACAAAGGATGCCAAAATCATTTTTAAAGTATTCACATCTTGGGAGACAATCTGGAAGTTGATTCTAGAGCTTTGGAAGGAGCGCCGATGGGGATTTCGTCGAAGATTCTTCGTCAATCTCTCTCCATGAGTAACTAACTCTCTACCTTAGGGTTGCGATGAAGCTCTAATCTTGTATTTTGATGATGTATAGGTTTCTGGGTTTTACTTTGAATGCTTTTGGTTATATGACATTGATGTTATCCATTGTTGGATTCTATTTATTAATGCAGTATCTTTCTTTAGTATTTTAATCTTGTAGATTCGAATACTAGTAATATAGCGATGCTTGAATGAATGTGTTGTTAAATTTTGGATAATCTATGCCTTAAAGATAGGTTATGCCAAGATCTAAATCTATATAACTTATTTGTTGATTCTGCGAATGTTTGTAATCAGAACGAGTTTTTAAAGCATTGATAGTGAAACCCTAGGTCTATACTTCACCATTCTGCGAGGTTAGAGTGGATTGGTACCCTAAGATCTTCTCTCCGATTGAATCAAAACCTTGCCTTTACTTTCTAATTTAGGAATCAAACCCATCAATTAACACTTCGTTTTCTATTAGGATTAGTTTAGGAGTTCTGGAACCAACACAACTTAGCCTTCTTATCTCAGAGGATATGACACCCGGTTGACATATTTGCTCTCACGAGTAGAGATAGTAGGTAGGTATAAATTATATTTGCAACCCATGTTTTAGGATGATCAAATTTTGGCGCCGTTGCTGGGGACAATTAGCATGGTTGTTTGTTTCTTTTAATTCTAACATTAGTTTAGCTTTTTTCATTTTTTTTTATTCTACTTCATCATCTTTACTCACATCATTTACCATCCGTATTGCAGGTTATTGATTCTAAAAAAATTAAAAAACGATCGTAGAGTTTGTGCAGGGATCCAAGAAGGTTCACAAAGGACAAAGTTTCACTCAAGAGAATCTCTCTTCTCTACCCGAAGGTTAGTAAGCTCTAGACTTTTTTAATTTTTTATAACTTGCAGTAAAAGTTCTGTGTGCATATATTTAGCTTTGTCAAAGCACTCATCTAATTTTCCACACACAAATTCACAAATGGCAGAAAAAAGAAAGGAAAATGAGGCTCCACCTGGTACACCCCCTCTTCGGCCCTTGAAGGAGCACCATACTCCTTCAGAATATGCGCCACCATCGTGCATTCAACTGCCTACAGTTTAGGCAGCTCATTATGAAATCAAGCCTGATACAATCAACCTACTTCCTTCTTTCTATGGCTTGAACAATGAAGATCCGTGCAATCACATTGATGATTTTCTGATTATTTGCTCCATTGTGAGAATAAACAATTTCAGTAGTGAGGCCCTCAAGATGTTTCCTTTTCCGTTTTTGCTATAGGATAAAACTAAGTATTGGCTAGGTACTTTACTAGCGAACTCCATCAAAAACTGGGCCCAACTAGAACAAAAGTTCTTAGATAAATATTTCTCAGTAGGCAAAACCAATCAATTCAGGAGATCCATCACATCGTTCGTTGAAACTTATGGGGAACATTTTCATGAGGCATGGGATAGATTCAAAGATCTCATTCGGAAGTGTCATCATCACTAAATTGCCAAGTGGCAATTGGTGCAATTCTTTTATGATGGACTTTCTCATGAATGGAGAAACATGGTAGTCACCGCCAGTGGGGGATCTATTATGTTGAAGAATGAGGATGAGGCATGGGAGTTTTTCGAGAATTTGAGTGAGACCTTTAAACACCATGCCTCCACTACTAGATTGGAGAGGCCGGTAGCCTCTAACTTACAAAAACCTAGAGGTGTGTTTGAAACTCAACCCTCTAATGAACTCACCACTCAAGTGGCTACCTTGACCCAAAAGTTAGATCAGCTATTATCTGTAGGTCAACCTCTCTAATCCCTATCCTCTCAGTGTGCTTGTGCTTTGTGCTCCAGTCCCACTCATTTTGTGAGCGATTGTCCTACAGCACTCCAATTTCCTAAATTTGTGCAAGAGCAGGTGAATCCTGCACAGGGGTTCTCCAAATCGGGCAATGATCCTTTTTCGAATACTTATAACATGAGATGACGTAATCACCCCAACTTTTCATGGAAGTCACCCACTCAGGGCACCTCGTTCTCTTAACCAAGAAATAGGCCTAATTTTTCTATTAACCCTACAGCCTACCATTCCCAACAGTCCTACCAGCATCCCAACCCCTATGAAGAGACAATGCTGCAAGAGCTCAAAGCAACCACTCAGCTGGTCCATTCCCACTCTCTGTCCATGGCCAAGCTAGAGGCTCAGATCGGGCAAATAACCAATGCTCTTAATAGAAGAGAGGAGGGACGTTTGCCTAGCTAACCAACAATTAACCCTAAGAATACATTCGAGGTGGGTAATGGCTCGCAATCTCATGATACCTATCACGAGCAAGCAAAAATGGTTGTCACATTGAGGAATGGGCGTGAGGTTGAAACTAAGCCTGAGGAACCTAAGAAGACTCTTAGAGAGTCTGCTCCAAACCATAAAGATTCTGGGGCTGAACGGGTTTCTAAGGGAAAGGAGTTCACCCCCTCCCAGTTCTTCTTCTGTCCCAGCTGTGGCACCCCCATATGTGCCTAAAGCCCATTTCCCCACTTGTCTTGACACACCCTCTCCCTTTAGTAAAAAGGGAGCAACCATGGATGAAATGCTAGAAGTGTTCAAGCAAGTAAAGATCAACCTACCTTTGCTGGATGCTATCAAGCAGGTGTCTTCTTATGTGAAATTTCTGAAAGATTTGTGCACTCCAAAAGCGCAAATCTAAATCTCATGTGCCTAAGAAGGTTTTGCTCACCGAGCAAGTGAGCTCAATTATCCATAATGACACTCTTCCTAAGCTGAAAGATCCTAGCACTCCACCATTACTTTTACAATTGGGAGTCACATCATTGATCATGTATTATTAGATCTTCGAGCAAGTGTCAATCTCTTGCCTTACTCAATGTATGAGCAGATTGGGTTGGGGGAATTAAAGCCCACTCAGGTTACCTTGCAACTTGTTGATAGATCTGTCAGAGTACCCCGGGGCATAATTGAGGATGTTCTAGTCAAGGTCGACAAGTTCTTTTTCCCTGTCGATTTCATCATCCTTGACATTGTACCAGTGTAAAATTTGAGGAAACATACTCGTGTCATTCTTGGCCGGCCCTTTTTGGCCACGACCAATGCGAACATTAATTGCCTCGCCGGACTTATGGGTGTTTCCTTCGATAATATGAAAGTGAGGCCGAATGCTTTTAGGGCATCTCATCAACCTCCCAATAAGGAAGACTGCTTTGCAGTCAATGTTGTTGATGATCTCATGGAAAAAGCTCTTCAACATGAGGATACCTTGCCAGTTATCATTATTCCTGATTTGTCTGACGATCAAGAAGATCAAATAAAGGAGGTAAACATGAAGGAAGTGTCGAGTCATGTCTTTTTACAGATTTGGCTTATACTTAGTAGGTTTTCTTCATTTTTTTTTTTTGCTTGGCGCTAACGTCTTGCAGGTACTTTGGTCTGAGTTGGGGGGTGTCCTCCTCGTCTTCCTCCATTCTACCTTATGTTAAGCGATACTCAGGTGATATCCCTCATTTTCCTTTACCTTACTTGTCGCCGGGGGGTGGGGGTGGCGGCGGGCGCGCGGTATTAACATTTGGGTTAGTCTTAGTAGTTTTAGTTCTTTTCCTTTATTCTTTTTCTTTATTTTTAGTTTTTTTGAGGATTTCTAAGAGGATTTTTTTTATGAAACAAAGATATCTTGATTTTGGAAGTTTTATTTTGTGAAGAAAAATGAGAAAAAAGGTTCACTATCTTGTTTTAGGAAAGAGTTTTTGAGAAATTGTTGAATTGTCGATCTCTCACTTAACACGTATTATATAGAAGATTCGAAATGTGAAGCTATATATGATTTCCATACTTGTGATAACTTCAGAACAAATATGATGGAAAACCGACCCTTAGTCATATAGTGTCCTGGTTCAACTGAGTGGATTTATCTACAAATCGGTGAATTAATTCGAGCGCATATGGAAATGGCTACCTATTGTTGGGAACCGTTTTAAAAAAAAAAATGTGTTTAGTTAGAAATCTTGAAAAGAATATAAAATTTTGTGACTAGTTTGGGTTCGTAGTCTTTTTAACCCAAGTAAGTAAGCCCGTAGGGGTATTTACATACCTAGTGCCCTAAAGACATCTGTTTTGAGAGTCATTGGCAGAATGCTCTTTACATGGGCTAATTAGAAAGCTTAAGGGACCTAGGCATCGCACAGTCACATGTGTGTTTGGTATTAAAAAAAAAAGAAAAAAAATATATCACTAAAATAGTGTTGCTATGGCCTTTGAAAAACAATAGTGTGAAAGCCACCATAAATGCTTTGAGAGGAATCATGTTTTCTTTTACTGAGGTTATGTGGCCCAGAATTATGAAAGAAGAAGAAAAGGTTGTGTTTTCACGAAATTCATAGTTCATCGTTTTATGCTTTCATGCTTCTATATATACACAATTTTCATCGTACACAATCAATTTTTCCAGCAAGATTTTGAGGATTTCTGACCAACAGATAGGATTTGTGAACCAAATTTGAGATGTGTTTTGAAAACTCCATAATCAAGAATATCCAGTGTTTGTAGATATTATTTTGGAAAAGACTCCTTGATTTTTGTGTTTTAGGAATTTTATAGGTAAATTTACTGTAAACCCTCACGAAACTATAGCTCGTCATTTAGGGAGAACTTAGAGGTTTAAAGGCTTGCTGAACATGCTAAGTGCAGCCATGCTCCCTACGAAAGTGGCATTAGTTTAGTCTTTGCTTTTTTTTTAACTTTGCTTGAGGTCTAGCAAAGTGTAAGTTGGGAGGTGTGATGAGAGCCTAAAATATACATTTTAGGCCCCTCAATGAAGACTTTGTTATACTGTCTGATGAGATTAATTAGTTTAATTATGTTATTTTTATGTTTAAAGGTGCCCCTTGTGCAATGAGAAGAAACCAAAGCAAAGAATGACAAGAAATAGGAAAAACCGGAGACACTCTGCCTCCGGGCATCTGGACGCCAGACGCTAGAACCCAGAAAGTGCACAGAGGCTATTTCCTCCTAGCGTCCGAACGCCCAAATCGGGTGAAGACCGCCTCAAGAACATTTTGAAGAGATTTTTTGGTCCACAACCTATAAAAAGGATGCCAAACTCGTTTTTAAAGTATTCACATCTTTGGAGACCATCTAGAGGCTGATTCTAGAGCTTTGGAAGGAGCGCCGATGGGGATTTTGTTGAGGATTCTTCGATAATCTCTCTCCATGAGTAACTAACTTTCCACCTTAGGGTTGCGATGAAGCCTTCAACTTGCATTTTGGTGATGTATAGGTTTTAGGGTTTTACTTTGAACACTTTTGGTTATATGACATTGATGTTATCCATTGTTGGATTCTATTTATTAATGAAATATCTTTCTTTAGTACTTTAATATTGTAGATTCAAATACTAGTCATATAACGATGATTGAATGAATATGTTGTTAGATTTTGGATAATCTATGCCTTAAAGATAGGTTATGCTCAGATCTAAACTCATATAGCTTATTTGTTGACTCTGCGAAGATTTGTAACCAGAACGAGTCTTTAAAGCGTTGATAATGAAACTCTAGGTCTATACTTGCCATTCTGCGAGGTTAGAGTGGACTGGTACCCTAAGATCTTCTCTCCGACTGAATCAAAACCTTGTCTTTACTATCTAATTTAGGAATCAAACCCATCATTCAACATTTCATTTTCTATTAGGATCAGTTTAGGAATTCTGGAACCAACACAACTTAGCCTTCTTGTCTCAGAAGATATGACACCCGGTTGACATCTTTGCTCTCATGAGTAGAGATAGTAGGTAGGTATAAATTATATTTGCAACTCCTGTTTTAGGACGATCACAGTCATTGAGACATCAAAGGTGATCTAATTCATATTTAGGAGTGCATGACCTTGCTTATCCCCCGCCATGCTTGCAACTAATACACGCACTAAAGAATATGTAATATACACGCACGAGTAAAGAAAAATGTTGCACATATGTTTTTAGAAATTATGAGGAAATAAACGACAATGGATCCGTTACAATTCCATTGATCACCAAAATAAGTTTACATGTATCTTAAACACATTTTTTATATCCGTTGGAACAACTCTCGCGCAAGGGTTTAGTATCAGGATCAACAAGCTTCTATGATAGGCAATGAGAATTTAATCATTGGATCGACAAACATCTACGGTCGGAATGTAAAACAAACCTCAGAAAACATGATTGTCCATCCTGTGAGATCATTAGCTATGCATACCATAGAGAATCAAGGGCACTTAGTATAAAGCCGAAATCTATTGAAAACAATGAATACATGCAACATCTATGGCAATCGTTGAACAGCTCTCATTTTTTGCCTTCCCGATATAATTGTCGACTCCTATTTCTTATTGGACTCTGAAATCACTATCCTGTCTAGTGAATAATTATATCCTAATGTGGATATTTGTCACTCAGGTCATTTGAAAAAGACAAATCAATGTATGCTGCTGGGCTAGGGTTGATATCGGCCCTTTGAAACTCAGGCCATCGGATGCAAGTGGTTCTATGAGGAAGAAGAATGAGCTTCATGTGTAGGTAGAGTGCAGACAAAAGTTCCTGATCATGTATGCAGTTTGAATAAATCATTATACTGGTTGAAGTAAGCTTCTAGATAATGGTGCAAGCGATTTGGTGCATTCATAAAGGAATGGGTTAAATTCAAGTTCAAGCATTACTTAAACTTGATCGGTGTGCTCGGTACTTGAGTGTCCTAAGGGGCAGGTGGAGACGGTGAGGCGTGTTATGTATATGAGGATCAACTTCAATGTTCGCAAGGTGGAGATTTGTTAATTTGTATGGCTCAATGAAGTTAATTAATCTTGGTTAACTGGGCCCCTGGATTGCCCAACTTGTACTGTGATTAGAATTAGGCCTGTTATAGGTCTACGGCGGATTAAGAAGTAATGTTTGGGTGTAACAAGGTTTTGGGGCTGGTATTATAAATAAAGACTAAGAGTCTTTAGGATGTACATCTCTTTGGATTGCATAGTGATTTCTCCCGTCTTCTCCGTGAATGTAGGTTACATGATCTCTTCTAGGCCCTAGATAACAACAAACAAGTATTTTTGTGTATTCTGGCGTGGTAAACCATACAAACTAGTATCAAATTCTAAGGATCTTTGGATTACTGCCTTGTTGTATAGGAGTTAAATGAGCAATATAAATCTAGCAGAGTTATGCTTGGTGTAGAAGTCTACTCTACCAAGAAACTTCATATTTGTTGATTGGAATAAGAAGATTTGCCATACTAGTTGGATCGTATTATTGAGGAGTGGGCTCTACCCGAAGGGAATATTAAAAAGTATTTATGCTGCCCTGCTAATACCTTGAGGTTTGATAGTTCAAAATCAAATTCAAACCACACTAGTATCCCAATCTAACTCTCAAGCAGATTAACACTTCTATTGGAGGTGGCCTTGGCCTAAGCCAATCCATAATCCAAAGTGGGCCATTCTCACAGGTGTATGGTGTGCACCAGCTATTGGGGCCCACTTGGGGCCATGAGATTGTGGAAGGAACAAAAAAAATCTAAGTAGGACCACCGTAGATATGAAGGTTGAAGCCAATCTCATGCCTCTATCGCCTTGATCCATGGCCCACAAGTTCACGACTCCATATGAAAAAACTATCCCTAGATCGAACAGTTTAATTCATTTAGATGGGTGAAAAACTTAGAGATCTATGACTTTTAAGGGAGTCATTGTGATCCACTCAAATGGATCATATAGACCCCACTAGATGGTGCTCACCATAAAATATAGAAATAAGATGAGTGCCGTGCCCATAGGATCGTTTGCCTATCTATATCTATATAAAATACGTAAGAGAGAGAAATCAGGCGTGTCCAGCTGAATAGGATATCTACCATGAGCTCAGGTAACGAGACAACTTGCATGAGGCAAGCTTCTAGGACCATTTGCCTATCTATATAATATAAGTAAAATATAGAAATCCGACGTGGCAAGTTGAAGAGGATCAACCTTGAGCTCAGGTAATGAGACAACCTGTATGAGGCAAGGCCGACCCTGTGCATAACCTAAGCAGTGCTAACTTGCATGCTACTCAATTACTTTGGTGTGCATTCCTACGACAAAAAGGTCAGAAAAATTGCAATAATAAAAAGAAAGAGATGGTTACAAGTGAGTAGACCGCAGAAGTCCACAAACATGTTGCATGGATGCACAAATTCAAAATATGGCTCCAAAAGCAATCATAGAGATATGAAACTCACGAAAAAGCCATGGGAAGAACAAAATGCAATGGTTGATGTGAAAATTGACTGACATGTAGAACAGGACAAAGGGGGTGTTGTGGCCAGGTTTGTTTTCTTTGCATATGCTTTTTCTTATTATTTTCAAACCCAATATAAATCATTATTTTAATTAATTTGATTTAATCCACTTCTACTAAAAGCATCATCAAATACTTCTATACCTCCAAAAGCATCATTAAATACATGTAATGTCCAAAAACATCTTATTCAACAAACTTCATTTTTTTTCTAGGCCAAATTGCCCTTCACTTTATCTCTAGCGAGTTCGAGACAATATTGACACTCGCGAATTTGAGACATAACACTCCCAAGCCTATGATTTGATTTTGTGTGTGTGTCTATGGGGTCAACATCATTCACGATATCGATAAACAACTTGCGATGTCTAGAAGTATAAATATGATTATGTGGCGATGTCGAAAAACAACTTGCGATGTCAATAAAACAATTCAAAAGTTAAAGTTAACAAAAATATAATACATAAAGGTGCACCTGGATTAACTAACAATTTTGAATCGAAACCACTAATTTATGTAGATGTATGAGTTCAGCCATTCTATTATGAGTTTATTCAATAATGAATGCATTCACTGTGAGCATTCTCTTACTATAATTTGTGGAGACTTTGCTAATAAAATCTAACATTTTCATTTTTTTCAAAATAATAAAAAATTCCATGATCCGTTCCATTCCCTATTTGTAACCCTGCTTCTACTACAGTCGTGGAGAGGATTTCCTTTAAAGTTGAGGATGTTTTTTCTCGACGTTTATTGCTTTAAAATATGGGTTTAAAATAAATGTTAACTACTTATGCTGTCTTAAATAAACTAGCGAGTTCAAGAATTGAAATAAAAATAACAATTCTCGACATACTTTAATATGCGAATGCGGTCGAGTCTTGATGTCGCGGGAAAGGGCTTACGAATAGGGAATGGAGCGGATTACAAACTTTTGAATTTTTTCTTTTGTAAAAATAAAAAAAGTTTGATGTTTTTTTAGAAAAATCTCCACAAATTGTAGTATGAGAATGCTTGTGGTTACTGGTTACTACATTCATTATTGAAGAAGCTCATAATAAAATGGTTGAACACTTTAGTCAATCTAAATGCACTTCAATGTATCATATTTTTGTTAAATTTAGCTATTGAATTGTCAAGTTTTTTCTCGACATCGCGACTCAATTATGTTAATACTTCTTGACATCACCAATGATGTTGGACACATATATAGACACAATATCCTGAGCTTGCAATATATCTCAAACTCGCGAGTAATATTTTAAGCTCGCGAGTGTCATGTCTCGAACTCATGAGAGATAAAGTAAAGGGCAATTTGGCCTAGAAAAAAATATTAAGTCTGCAGTATAAGATGCTTTTAGGCAACGTATGTGTTTAAGGATGCTTTTGGAAATATAAAGATATTTAAGGATGCTTTTGATAAAAATGCCCTTATTTTAACATCAAGATTTAAAACTCAAAGTTAGAAGGAGATTCAGTCTCTTTTGAGCCCATCTGACTTGGCAAGTCGTATGGGAATTTGATCTTGTTAGATTGAGTTGTACCTTGAATCCGAGGAACCAACTTTATAAAAGTGAGTAAAAATAATAAATAATAAACGCTGTCCCATGAATTTAAAATTTTAAGACCTATTTTTAGCATTAAAAATATTCGAGTAGTAGTAAGTGTCCGTATTTATGTTTTATTGTGTTGATTAATAGTATATTGAATCTTTGAATGCTAAATCTTTCCAAAAACTGTGATTTTGATCTTCCAACATCACATAGTTTCATAACATGAACGCCATACTAAAAAATATTAAAATTTCCCTTTTTAAGGGAATCGGTTACAAGTTTGACTTAAATAAGCGACTTGAACCAATAGGTGCTGAGTCCGAGTTAACTCGGCTAAGTTGACTCAAACCAGCCGACTTGATAACCATGTTTAAGATACTGATGGCTAATATCTTCCCATTCTAACTTGCAGTCAAACCAAAGTGTTGTCCACTAAGGACTTTTGATGTCCATTTACTGGATGAAGGCACTTAGCAGAATACTCTAGGAAGCATGGTGTGTGTTTGAATGTTTGGGAGCCCTTTGAAACTCTAGTCTAATTAATAAAATAATAAGATTAAGATTTTAAGTTCTAATTTATAATTAGTCTGCTTGGTAAAGTTATTAAAAAGTCTTTTATTTCTTGAGGTAGTTGGGGGCCACTTCTAGGAATTGTGTTAATTGGGGCCTACCTTTTAAAACTTACAAACTCACCATTTTTGTCATTTTGAAAATTTTATCAGGTCATTTTGTCTAAAACATTAGTCAATTTTGAATTATCCGTCTCCATCTGTTTTAGCTAAAAACTTCCAAAAACAAAGCAGGATCCTTAGCCTTTTCCTTTTATTTTAAATGAAGAATATCTAATTTATAAAAAAAAAAAAGCTCTAAAAATAGAAAATGTAGTGAGAGGTTAATTACAAATGCTCTTAATAATTAACTAAAAACTTATTTTTAGAGTTTCCAAATGCTCATTAGGCATGATAATAATGAGAGAGTAGGAGTCCTGAAGGGTCATCCAGCGTGTACCTCTATGCAAAAATGGAGCCATGTTAACCTGGGAGGTGCAACTAATTAAGTTGCTAAGTTGAACGGGTTCCAGATTTGCATGATCAATCTTGTTGGGGTCTATAAAATTCGGATGAGGGTCAAACCCTGGAAATCTGAAGCCATGTAAAACCATAAGTAGCTAAAATGAAGATCAAAGGTAATTTCCAAAAATGAGAATAAAAAACTAAAGAAAATAGTGTAAAAAGAAAATGGGAAATAATATGTAGCCTCCACCCTAGTAATTCAATTAATAAGAAAGCAAAGGTTTTATCCACATCTCCACCTTATATCCTTCGGACTATACCTCTTGATGAGTAATGCTTAATTTGATTGAGTTCATTTCACCTTGAATTCCTACGTATTCAATTTAATGCAAATAAATTAACAGGCCCTAAATTGAAAATAGGACACTTTTTATCATTAGAACTAATAACAAAATGCATGTAAGAGTGTACAAAATTTCTTATAATATAAGAATTTATATATTTTAAGAGTTGTGTTAATTAATTTTCCTTCTATGTAATGTCTAATGAGATAAAATATTAATCATTTTGTTTATTTCTCTCTTTTCTTTGTTTATGAGAAATCAAGATAAGTGAAAATACATAATTTTATTTTTTCAGTTGTAATTCATGTGTATTGTGTAAGTCTAGGATAATTATTTTGAAATTTCTAAATGATTATAACAATAGATTATTTTCATTCTGAATTGTTTTCTTCCTATGATATTTTTAAAGAAAGAAATATATTTGATATTACAACATCAATTATCTAAATCATTTTTTGCTTCATTTTCTTATTTTAGTTAATTTGAATTTTTTTATAAAATCTTTACATAAGTATATCTTTAAGAAAGCTACAAATCTAGTACGACACCAAAAAAAAAAAAAGAAGAGTTGTTTGGATAACTTAGAAAGTATATTACAATATATCACTTTCTTCTAAAAACCTTTATATTGCATTATTTAAGGATATGCTGCATAAAATAATCTTTTGTTACAAAATCTTTTCTATATACGAAATAATTCATGAGAAAACATTAATTATAGTGGCCTACTATAAGTTTTAACATCAAAGATCAGTATGGGAATGCAACTGTGACTCCCAATATTAGATTGGCCACACAATATTTAGAAGTTTAATGTCGGGTCCTATAACCATATCACAACTATATAACCCTCATTAATTATCAATATTACATGTATCACACTAAAGAGCCTTCATTGTGATTACCAATATTTGGTGGGTCCCATACTAACAAAATTAGCTGGGTTTTTTTTTTATTAATTACCAAGATTGAATTGTGCAATTGCAATTATCAATTTGTTATCATTAAATGGGTCCCACTATTTGATATCTCCGCTTGTGTTAATATAACTACCAATACCAAATGGGTCCCACAATGATTTCACATAGATGGATTCATCAATGATGTTTGACATTAGATAAAGTTTTACAAAAAAAAAAAAAGAAAAAGAAAAAGGTAAGCCCATTTGTAATAATCACCATTAGATGTAATTACACTATGACTATCAACATTTGGTGGACCTATCTTAATTAAACAACATTGATTGGGTCTCAAGGTTTTAACATTTTATCCTATGATCTCTTAACAATAGTGGGTCCCACCATGATTATTAACACATTTTATTACAAATTAGTGAGTCGTGCATTGGATCAATTGATTACTTTTCATTTCATTTCTTATTCAGTATATCTTCTTGTGATTTTTTTATAAATTGCCAAACGCTTTAATGGTATAATGAAATTTGTAAAAATTTTCAAACACCATAAGTGACAAAGTATAATAATATGGCACTATCTTATTCTATGATAATGAATTTTTACAGTATTTAAAGTTGTTGATAATATATTTTGCATTTATCCAAACACTTCTTTAAGTGATATGAACTAAGAAGAAAGTGATCAATGGTTCAAATTCAAGCAAAAGTAGATGGTTAAACATTTGAACGGTTCATTAATTCTACCTAGTCTGAAGGATTGATCAATCAGTGGGCTATCAGGTATACGGTCACGATGATCAAACAGTAGGCGCGCTACGTATATACAAACACAAAACTCGAGCTTACATTAGAAATCCTTGGGCCGAGGATCACTTGATTTTTTTTTCTTTTATTTTTGCTAAATGAGCATCACATGATTTCATTCCCCAGCCCTCTTTTATATAGAAACATGTGGCATAAAAGTGTTGTATATTTTAATTGCATGTGACCACATTTGATGATAAATATTTATTTTATTTTTATAGGGAGGTGCTCTTGTGAGACACTCTCACCTTACTATGAGAGATAAGGTGAGGGCCCTCACATCCATATCCAATGTCAACAACTTAAATGTGATGGCCCCTATCTTTATCTTTCATAGTAAGGTTAGAGTGTCTCTCACAAGAGCACCTCCCATTTTTATATATCTAGATGATAGGAAACAATGTATGTGAGGTCCACATTTTGGTGATCGCAACCAGTCATCTGATCAGGTATTTAGAATTGTTGGACTTGGTTTGAAAGAAGCCCTGATCTAATGTGGACCTGCATTAATACCAACAGCAGGAATCATTTGAGAATAAACTGCTAGTTAGCAGGACACCATATTATAAAACAGCCTAAGAAAACAGTACAAATATCATAAAATGGAAGGGAAAAAAAGAAACTTCTCTTATGGTCTATTTCTAGAGATGTAAATGGGTTCTCAATTCTCCGATTACTTGGAGGTTTAGACCCGTTAAAAATTAGGTTTGGGTCTTTATTTAGGCCCCCAATATGTAAATGGGTCAGGGTTCGGTTCCACATTAGTTCCGACCCGTGGACCCGAGACCCGACATATTACTACAATTTTCGAGAATCTCTCCTAAAAACTAGTGTTATTTATTTTATTTTTCTTGCATATTATTCTCTACCTAGACACGGACCCGTCCCATTTCCAGTTCTGGTTCGATCTTCTCACTAATGATAACGGTTCCAGATAAAAAAAAAAAAAAAAAGGGTCTTGATTTCACCTCCTCATTAATGGTTTCGGTTCTGGGTCTACCATGGAACTGGACCGGAACCGACTCGTTTACATCCCTATCTATTCAAGCTTGATAGAAAGTTTGGAGACTTTCTTTTTAAAAAATATAGCTTATGTTCTATCTTTCAAAAGATACTGAAAGTTGCGGAATTAAGCCTCAATATAGGCTAAGGTCCCTTGAATCGATATCTCTATTAGATTTCAAATCTGATTATTAATCTAGTTAATAAAACTAAATCCAGAATATAAACAAAAAATTCACAAGAGAAGGAGAAGCAAGATTTATACGTGGAAAACCCTACTCGGGAAAAAAAAAAAAAAAAAAAAAAAAAAAACTGGACTTTGCTATGCCTACAAACAATAAAGCACTAAAATAATTGAAAGTTACAAAACTCACAATAGCCTTCCCAATTGCAACTCAACCTAAGGACTGTTCGATTTGCCGACGTCTCGCCGTAAGCCTTCACTGTGCTCAAACCAATGCCTTGAACACGTCTTCAAGGTGTATCTACTGCGAGAGAGTCGACGGAGAGAACTCCAAATCTTAGATCTTCAGCGCTGCAGAATAATGGCTCTGGAGAGGATGATGGATCTCTCAAGTCTTTCTCTAAGGTTTAGAGTTGGAGAGAGGTAGGTTTAGGGTTGCAAGAAGTGTATATCTATAGGCTAGAAGTCGTGGAAAATAGTATCAATTTGGATGGGACTAAGAATAGAATTTTGGCTCAAATTCGGAAACTGGACTTTTAAATGACGTAGAACACCGTCTTGTTCGCTTGAGCGAGCAAGCATTCTGAATGGCGGTTTTATCGGGCTTGCTTGAATGGGAGTTTAGGCTCGCTCGAGTGAGCAGGTCTTCTGTCCTTAGCTCGGTTCAGCTCAGTTTTGCCTTCTGGTTATCTTCAGTTTGCTTCTATTTATTCTTCAATCATGAAGTCCAGTCACAACCCATATCTAAACAATATATTAAAAATATAATTCTCATTTTTGTCCATCACCCAATGAAATTGCCAATACTAAAAAATCCTTACAATCTTCCCTTTTAGCAATTCATGGACAAAATCCATAGTTACAATAAAATCCACCCAGGCAAAATAACCTGATCGAAATAGAAATATTTCAAGAAGCCTTCCTTCAGTTCAACATCATCTTGCAACCGCTGCATATCCTGTTCATGAAAACATGACAATAGATCAAGTGCAATGTCATCACAAAATTGAATTAATTAAAATCAAATCAATGTTATACTTATACTATTCTCCCCGTTTTTTTTCAAAATTGACAAAGTGAGTATTCCCCCTTAATCAGAGAACTTTATCCTCGATGCAAAATATATAGATGCAAACACAATCAGGCCTACATGGAAAATCTTTGATGGTCGAACACAATGATTTGTGATGCATGAGACAACACAATTTTGAAGAATCTGACATGTGTGTAAATTCTTTGTGGGGGATAATCTCAAATGGAAAACACGAAGAAGTCTCAGATTGGCAAGAAATCAACATTCATCAGGTACAAAAATGAAATTCACACCTTTCAAAAACATTCAATCTGATCAACAATGAGATGTGAAGATCCCCATTAAGCCACAATATTTTCTGAAACCATATTGACCCAACATAAGATTTTCTCACGAACTTTTTCACATGTAAAGATGTTCAAGTTTGAATGCTATAAGAAAAGTTAAAATCAACGGAGCAGACCTAGTTATTAACAGTATCACTTGTTCATTTTTAAATGCAGAAATTTCTGAACCCTATAAGATGGACACAAATAAGACCAAGGGAGCAAACCTAGTCGTTATTCATTTTCGCATGTCAGTCTACAGAAATCTCTATGCACATTGGGCCACATATATTTGTTAGATTGTATGGACTCAATCCATCAGATGATGTAATAAATTGATTAATTTCTTTATTTATCAATAATATCATGCTTTCTTTTCATGAGATGAATGATGTTTTACTACTTAATGCACATGACCAATACATATGACATAATGGTTCATGAGATGAACTGGATCCCATTAGTATATTAGATGTGATATAAGTGTATGGATGAGATCCACACACGGGAGACATGTGTTACAAATCTTATACTTAAATATAGTCATAACCGGTAATGAGACTAGTTATCTCATCTGATAAGGTTGCAGCACTTTGATCACTATGAGATAGTGTGTTTTGTCTCGATCATCAGAATATAAAAATTTTGGATCACGGTGCTGATACATTGGATGCATTGAAGGACCATGAGAAGCATCTTATGGAATACTGTATCGAGTTTAAGGTTTGCTCTCACAATTTCCTAGCAATAGGTTCTCAATCCTGAGACATTGATGAACTCAAGTTTCTATCTATTCATTTACTTTGAGTCACCAATGAGTGAGGCCAACTGTAGGTCAACACCTCGGTGTCTTGGGTACGTGGTAGTAGGACTGTGGGAACATCCAATGGTCAAGATGGAATCTATTTATATTATCCTCTTGTGCTAATTAATGGATTTGTCATTAGTAAGTGCGCACCCATTTCGATTAAGAGTTAATTGGATGGTACTGATGATTACTATGATTAATTGGGGCTCAAGGATAATAAGATGTGGATTTAAATCGGTGGGACAATTTTAGTCCAATTGATCCATGGATATTGATAGACGGGCCTACTTGTGGTAATCGGAAAAATTAGGGTCTTCATTGTAATTTATTCCTAAGACTGGAGTGCAATTTCATTTATATAGTGATGTTATTTGCAATTAACTGTGGGCCCAGATTGCACATGAGATGTGGGGTCGCGGTGTCCCAGTTGGAGCCAGCTTTCTATGGAATCCCTAGTGGTCCCTACGCTAGCCCAAGTTATTGGAAAGATACTAATCCTACTAGAATTCTGAGATGAAGAAATTAGAAAGTCCTGATTTTCTATAGAGCATCTTTGAAGGAATGTCCAAATGAAAGTTTGGGGTTCGTCTTTGAACACTTACCCGTTCTTTTGGATCTTCAGGCAGGATTCCGAACATAATATAATCAATGAACGGATCCCTCCAGTCGCCGATCGGAGGTCTGAGGATGGAGATCCGACTTCCAACCAGTTGGTGGCACTCAGCAACTGCTTGGTGTGTATTGAGGGGAGGGAGAATCCTTCTCTCACACACTGTAACTTGCATGTGTTCTCCTTCTTGGACCGCCATAGAGGCGGCGAGTCCGGCCAGGGCATCTGCACGGATGTTTTCGCCTCTACGAATGTGGGTGATATGACAGATGTCAAATTTTCGCCGAAGTGATTGCGCCTTGTTGTAGTAAGGCAACAGATCGGGCTTCCTGATTTCAAATTTCCGATTCATCTGGTTGACGATCAGTTGAGAATCCCCGAAGGCTTCTAGCACTGTGATGCCGGATTCGAGGGCGAGTTCCAATCCTACAATCAGGGCTTGGTACTCAGCTGCATTGTTTGAACATGGTTCCAGTAGCGAGAAGGCGTGTGGAATCATGTGTTTGTCGGGACTAACAAAGAGGATGCCAATCCCTGATATTTGATTTCCTTTTTCACTTGTCCTGGTTGCACCGTCGAAGTACATATCCCAGGAAGCATTTGATAAGGAAGCCTCCACGTTGTAGACTGACTCGTCTGGGAGATCATCCCTGAGTGGAGAATCTTCAGGCAACGGATGCTCTGCAAGGAAGTCTGCCAGAGCTTGACCTTTGATTGCTTTTTGTGGTACATACCTAATATCAAATTGTGACAGGAGGATAGACCATTTTGCCAGTCGGGCATTGAGGGAACCTGCTTTTGTGACAAGGACCTTCAGGAGATTGATCCTCGAGATCAGGTATACTGTGTTGGACAGCAGATAGTGACGTAGCTTTTGTACAGCAAACATCACTGCAAGGCATTCTTTTTCGACTGGAGAGTAGCGATGCTCTGCACCTACCAGCATGCGGCTGAGATAGTATAGAGCAGCTTCTTTTCCCTCATGATTTCCTTGTGCAAGTAGAGCTCCCAAAGAGTGGTCGAGGGCTCTTGTGTACAAGATAAATGGTTTTCCAGTTGTGGGGGCAGCCAGTACTGGAGGTTTGGTCAGGTATGACTTGATGTCTTGGAACGCAGTTTCGCATTCATCATCCCAGACAAAGTCCACGCCCTTTTTCATTAGGCGGGAGAATGGACGGCATTTCCCTGACAGGTTGGAGATGAACCGTCGAATGTATGCCAATCTTCCTTGAAGCCCTTTTAACTGTCTCAGGGTTTTGGGGATGGCATTTCTAGGATAGCCTTGACTTTGATAGGGTCAAGCTCTATTCCCGCTTTCCGAACTACGAATCCGAGGAACTTACCCGATGATACACCGAAGAAGCATTTTAGGGGATTCATTCGCAGTTTGTGCCTGCGTAGTCGGAGGAAGACTTCTCGAAGATCTTTGAGATGGTCTTCTTTCTTTTTGCTTTTGACGGCGAGGTCATCAACGTAGCATTCTACCGTCTTATGCTGCATATCTTGGAATATCTTCATCATAGCCCTCTGATATGTCGCACCAGCATTTTTCAGACCAAATGGCATTACAGTGTAACAATACACGCCAAATGGGGTCCGAAATGATGTGTGTCTTTCATCTTTAGGATGCATTTTTATCTGATTGTACCCAGAGAAACCATCCATGAATGTCATCCGTTCGAATCCACAGGTGTTGTCGATCATCACCTCCGGTATGGGGAGCGGAAATTCATCTTTAGGACATGCATTGTTCAGGTCTCTCTATAATCAATACAGACCCTGATCTGCCCATTTTTCTTTGTCACTGGGACGATGTTGGCCAACCATTCAGGATGCTGTTCCTCGCGGATGAAACCAACGTTTTTGAGTTTCTGAACTTCTTGTTCAATTTTGTCCATTATGTCAGGACGAAATCTTCTTTGGCCTTGTTTGACAGGCTTGATATCTTTTTGTAGGTTGAGTTTGTGAACTGCTATTTTGGGGTCTAAACCAGGCATTTCAGCGTAAGACCATGCAAAACAATCAACAAACTCACGAAGAAAAGCGATATACTCGGGTAACTCATCATCCTTTATATTCTTGCTTATGAATACAGGACGTGGGCTATCTGGCGTTCCCAAGTCTATCTTTTGAACAGAATCTTCTGTTGGAAGACTTGAAGGTGGTTCCTCCATAATATTTTCGGAGGCTTCCAACTCAACAAGGCCTTCCGGAGTTTCAAAGGTATGCTCAGGCCAAGGCTGTGCTTCTGACCATGGGTCTTCTTGATTGGCACTCTTCTCAAGACTTGCTATGAGATGGTCCCAATCGCCTGTTGAAACTGGATCGAAGTATGGCACTTCTTTTGGAGATGATGGCTCTTCTGGACCAGAAGACTGTGCATCTGTATCATCGGACAGTTCCTCTTTATCATCAGAGAAATCGTACCAATTGGAGGAGCTTCCTGGATCCTTGACGGGCAACTCTTCAAAGAGATATCCAGGGAGATCAATGTCTTCACAGACACGAGACGTTGAGGCTTCGTCGGCCAGACGACTTTGTAGCCTTTGGGTCAACTGTCTCATGGGAGCATCAGGGTCGTAGCCCAGTCCGTATGAAGACTTTTCTATATGACGATAGAGTTTCCAATCCTCCTGCTGGCCTTTTGTCAGGGTGGGCTCCAATGGTACGAGAATACCATGACCACCTCCCAAGCCGATTGGATTTCGAGCGTCATAGCCCATTTTCTTCATGATAGCTTGCGCCATTGGACTATACAAGGATAGTTGTGGCGTACCTTCGTTTTGGAAAGGTTCAAGCGAAGAGTTTGATGAAGAAGCCGCCGACCTGTGGAAAAAGATCGGCTTTTCTTTTGATGAGGTCGTCGGAACAACGAAGGAAGCTAATGCTGGATCGCCTATGCCAGCAGGTGCCTCCAATGGAGTGAGAGCAGGTTGAGCTTGCTGAGTATCAGCTTGGCTTGACGAAGTGTCGTCTTCTGTTTCTGAATCTGAATCTGTGTCTTGCATAATAGACACAAAGGAGATGACAAACTTGCCCCCAGGCTTTTGTTTGATCTTCTTTGCCTTGGTAGTGATCACCAGCGGCTTTGAAGACTTGAGGGAGACAACAAAGGGAGATTGGTTGATCTCCTCGGTTTTGCCGGATGGTTGATTTTCTTCCGGTGATTGCTGAGGAGCCTTGCCTTTATCTTTCTGGAGACTTTCGGCAAAGGATGCTGTTTCTTTCTCCTTTTCTTCGTTTCCATCTTTGTACATCTGCGAGTCTGCAAAATGGACTTCTTTGCCTTTGAAAGGTTTTTTGTCCGCAAATACGCGATGTACCAAGCCGTCGTCGCCAACAAACTTGATGCACTGATGAAGAGTTGAAGGAACAACACCACTCTCGTGTATCCAGGGGCGTCCGAGAAGGATGTTGTAGCATGAGGGGGTCTTTATTGCATATACAGTGACTTCAGAGATAAGATCACCGATTTGCAACTTGAACCTAATCTTGCCGATAGGCCTCTGAGCGCTTCCATCGTATCCAAAGATAGACACGGATGTGTGACTCAGTTTACTAGGCGGGATGCCCAGCTCTTCGAGTGCCGAAGTAGAGATGAGGTTGAGGGCAGAACCCGGATCGATCTGTACTCTGTGTATCGGCATCTCTTTGATGTACCCTGTAAAGTATAAGGGCCGGTTGTGCTTTGTCTCGCCTAGTAGGAGGTCTTCCTTAGTGAAGGCGATAGTTGCACTTGCTGCTTTTTGGACTGAGAGGCAATCATTGCAAGATCCCTCAGTCTTCTTCTTTTCTCCTTTTGAGGAGGTATTTGATTTTCTAACCCTATAGTCCATTTCAATTTGTAGGACTTGTGGGGCATGCTTGTCGACATCCATATTCAGTCTTTGCAGTTCTGAAATGAGACTATCACGAGTTTGGGGAGACATTCGTAATAAGTCTAGGATGTGCAGGCGTGCAGGTATGTGTCTAAAGTGCTCAATCAAGTCATACTTGAAAGCCTCCTTAGGGCCTGCATTTTCATTAATGTTGCCACTTGGGGCGTTTACATTCTGTCCCGAAGGATTTACATAAGAAGAAGAAGTTAGATTGTAGTTTTTGTGGTAATCCCGGCCAGAGCGGGTACCTTTACCAACTTCGAGAGCTTCTGGAGACGATTCTTCATTCGGAAGTCCACCCTCAGGATTGAGGGGCTGATCCTTTTCATTTGCTGAAGATGCTTCCGTGTCAATATTACCATCCTCAGTGACTGCATTGCATGGAGCCTTTTCCGGGAACAAGTCCTGAACAGCGTCCAGCAATTTATCTTCTTTGTTTACAATTTCATCGGTCCAGACATCACCCATGAGGTTGGGCATCTGGGACCAGTTGACTGGGTAGACTTCATCGGTAGAGACGTCTTCAAGGTGGTCAGCCAGAAGAGGTCTGTACTCTGATGTGACAGTTTCAGAAGCTCTAGAGGCGCTGTCGTCTCGAACTATCGCATTGCAAGCAATAGGAAACGTGTCCGGAACGGATTGTTGAGAGTCAGATTCGTCCTCTGATGTAAGGGGATCATCCACCCAGCAGTTTTCTTCATTTTCAGGAGTTACTGGAGGGGACTCCTGTAGATTTTCCGGGACCACCGGTTCTGGATTACGATGAAGCTGATTGATGTGATCTTGTCCTTGCTCTATGGCAAGACGCTGCAAGATCCTCGCATATTCTTCGAGATCAGGCATAGGGGCCAGATCTTCTTCTTCATCTACTCCTTGTAGTAGTTTCCTCCTGATCGGGTTCTATCGGAGCATTGGCAGGTGCTGTGTCAACAGCATTTTCCTGAACAACCTCTTGGTCTCCTTCATCATCAGACCAAGATCCCTGTGGTTGTAAAGGGTTATACCAGATCACCGGCATGAGATGGGATTCAGGGATCCATTCCTCGTCGGAGAGGTATTCTCCTGTTTCGAGGGATTCCTCCCATTCATCGGTGTCACTGGCGGTGTCACTGGACTCGTACCCATCCATGGGGAATCCAACTACTGAATTGCAAGAGTATGATGCCCCCTGCATGTCTTCAGTCTTTAGTAGTGATGGCATGAAATCACCAAGGGTGAATTTCCTTGCCGGCCTCGAAGTCTCGGAAGGAGACTTTTCTGCTGCCCCCAGTGAAGGGGTAGGGGAAGTTTCTGTCTTTTCAGGAACTTCTTGTTTTGGTTGAGCTTTCTCCTGCTGTTTAAGCTTGCGGAGTTGTCTCCTGGCTTGCCTTCGCTGTCGAGCGGTTGGCTTTGTTTTGACGATCTCCCAGTTTTCATCTTCCAGGAGATCGGGATGTACCCATATGGGCTGTCCATCTGGTGTTGGGAACGGGACTAGCTCTTGGGATGTTTGAGCCATTTTTATCACCTTGAAGGAAGTAGTGACCTTCTTCTTTGGTGACTTTTGTGTCTGTCCATACGACACCATGTTGACGGAGGCAGACCCATAGTTTTTGTCAAAGGTGATGACTCCGTTTTTCCACATCTCGTTGATCTTTTCTCTCACAACGAAGCATTGGTTGAGAGGATGCGAGATCATCTGGTGGTATGGACAGTACCGGGGATCGTTGGTTTTGCCAACATCTCCTGGTCTTTTGGGTTCAGGCAGGGTGAGCTTCCCGTTTGCCAAGAGAGCCTCGAAGATTTCTTCGACATCTTCATCGAACGGGTATTTCTTTTCTACTCGTTCTTTGAAGGCATCAGAGAGTTCAGGTCTCTTACCTGCACCTTTGTTTTCAGCTTTCTTTGGTGGCTGCGGAGCTGACTTGGTTTGCACATTGAGAACCTCCTTTTTCTTTTGCTTCGAGGTTGCAACGGCGGTCGGCTCCTTCTTTGATGATTTCTGACTGCTGAGGTCTTTGATCACCGTCTCAGCCTCCATAGATGCTTCTAGGAGTTCTCCCAGATTCTTTGACTTGTTGCCGATAATCATAGAGCGTATTTTTGCTCTCATGTTGTTACGGCAGATGTCGACCAACGACGCTTGTGGCAGTACGTCTGAACATTTGTACGCCATTGCCTTCCATTTGTGAATGTAGTCGTATGTCGACTCATTCTCTCCCTGTTTTAGGCTGCAGAGTTGAGCCATAGTCACAGGATGATCCTCACCTTTGAAGTGAGTTAGGAAGCGTGTCTCCATCATGGCCCAGTTTTGGATAGAGTCCTCCTGAAGAGTGGAGTACCAATCAAAGGCCGTACCTTTTAGGGTACTTGCGAAGAGACGGATCTTGAGGGCGTCTTGATCCGCGATGGCTCCTGTCAGGATCTTGAAATGGATGACATGTTGCCTGGCCGAGCCCTTCCCCGTATATGTTTGGAGAGTGGGCTGTTTGAATTTGGTAGGAAACGGTACCGAGTCCATCCATAAGGGATATGGTGGCTTGATTCCATGTTCCTTTAGTGAATCCTCTTCCTTTGCTTTGGCGAGGATATCGTCAACGTCCTTCTTGGTAAGGGTGCGTGACTCATTTACCTCCTCTTCGTGGTGACTTGGAGGAGCTTCATTATTCGGTGGACGTTGGAGGGTAAGAAGTAAGTTCTCCATGAGAGCTTCTATCCTCTGCTGTCCTTGCTCCAGCTGCTGGATGCGTGCGGCTACGTCATCTTGCGGCGGAGGTTGCTCAGCATTTGTGACTAAGACGTTCATCTTTCGAGAGTCGAATGAGGATATCGTCTTGGTGACTGAGCTGGAGCTCATTCTTTTGGATGAAGAGCTCGAAGAGTGATTGCTCCGGTGTCCTTGACTTGAAGGAGTGGGAGAATCTTCTCTACGTCTTCGCGCCCGGGAGACGCTGCGAGTCACCGGTCGCTTGACATGGATTTTTGTTGCTGACTTCTGGCGTCTTTTGGTTTTGCCAACCATATGGACAGTAGCAACTTGGTTGGGTGCTTCTTTTTCGACCCATTTTTGAGAGACCTGGAGCGTGGAGTGCTGCGCTCTTTGCTTCTCTAGTCTCTTTTGCCGATATGCCGCGCGGCGACGCATACGACGAGCGATTTGAGCTTCAGTTAGCTCGGGCTGTGCTCTAGCCACGAAGGAGGTGGTCCCTCGTGCGCAGCAACCGAGCTTGTCTTCTTTGTAATTTGGTAAGGACAGGATCTGGATGCGGTCCTTAGCCTGTCGCAGCGAAGCTTTAAATTCGGCGAGCTCGGCCCCTGTTGAGATGAAGGGCCGAGTTGCTGGAATACAGGCCTTGACAGGTTCTCGCTGTGGCCTGATGATGCACGACTTGATCTTGGGCTTATAGGAATAAGCCGGCTCGTGCTGGGTAGATTTTGTTTGGTGGAGGGCTGGTTTCTCCTCTTTCGTGTACGAGAGAGGGTAGAACCGGTTCTCCTTGAGCGGGGCCAGGTATGCTGGCCTTGCAGATCTTTGGGACCTTCTTTGTTTTGGAGAAGGTCTTGGAGACCAAGTCTTGAGGTAGACCTGGTTTCTTGCAGGCTGAGGTTTCACGAGGTTGTCGCGAGCTTCAGTCTTCTTGGCGGTTGCCCTTGGTGTCACGGCAGTGACGGGCCCAGGGGCGGTTCTCTGCTTCTTGGCAGGAGTTGTTTCTTCTGTGGGAAGTGGGAAAGGTCCCAGCGACCCGAAGATGATGGACCGGGGAGAGGAGGTCGACCCGGTGTCTTGTGCGTTGCCGAAGGAAGTGACACTTCGGCCGCTGGCAAGGCGCTTAGAAGCGCATTTGTTTTGCTTCTCTTGAAGCATCAGCTGGTACTTGTTCTCATCGAAGGTGATTGTCAGCGAAGCTGCCATTGTTAGTTTTTGAAAAACCTTTCTGAAACAAGACCGGATCCATTAGTAATCACAAGAATGTGGTGATCATAAATGGAAATAAACTATGGTTTTTTTCTTTTCAATTTGCTCGAGGGGACAAGGCCCGGCCCAAGCAAGATGAAGAAGGCAAAAAGCCATAGAGTATACAATTGTTCTAAACGCAAGTATGAAAGACTCAGAGTGAGCGTTCCAGTGACTGCTAGAAGCAATTGTGAACCTTAATTCAGATTACCGAGGAGCGAAGCTCACTCGAGGTAAAATGATATAAGGTTGGGAGTACAAATGTGTCGGTCGCGAATACAGTAGACCCAAGAGGGCGTACTAGCACCGCTAGGCACAGATGTTGTAAATCGCATCCTTGAAATGGACACGAGATGGGATTTTTGAAAGGTCAAGGTTGGGTTCATAAAGGAGAGCAAATGGCACTCCGATCCGAAAACGTGCTCAACATTTCTGCGAGCACAGAGTCCGAAAGGGAAATAACCAGAATTTCTCGAATCTGGACCCAACAATGACGGAAGTTTTTTTTTTTTTTTTTTTTGAAAAGTCAGGATCAGATTCATCAAAGAGAGCAAATGACGTTCCAACCCAAACACGTGCTCAACATTTCTGCGAGCACAGAGTCTGGAAAAGGAAGAGATCAAAATTTCTCGACTTTTGAATCCAAACGTGACGGAAGTTTTTTTTTTTTTTTTTGAAGATTTTTTTTTATTGAAGATTTTTGGAGAGCAAATGATGTTCCAATCCAAACACGTGCTCAACATTTCTGCGAGCACAGAGTCTGGAAAGGAAGAGATCAAGATTTCTCAAATTTGAACCAAAAATCTATGAAATTTTTTTTTTTAGGGTTTGAGAATACATCGAGTTCTCACGATTCGTTTTTATGAAACCAATATTGATAGATCAGCCCCCAGGTAAGGGTAGGATTACTTAATGAACCCGTTTGGAGGACCCTTACCTAGAACAGCCTAGCTGTCTCCACACTCTGGACAAGGCTTTTCTTAGATCAACGTCGATTAAAGAACGCAATCGATAAAACTTTCGTGTTCTCAAGTGATTCCCCGTTGTTTTTTTTTTTTTTTTTTTTGGTGGATTCATCAAAGAGAGCGAATGGTCCGTTCCCCGTCTGAACAGGGGCTCAAACAATTTCTGCGAGCCCTAAGTCAGAAAGGAAAAGAAAACCAAAATTTCTCAAATTTGGATCCAAAAGAAAGAAGATTTTTTTTTTGAAAATCTGACAAGTTTGAAATTTTTTTTTTTTTTTGGTGGACTCATCAAAGAGAGCGAATGGTCCGTTCCCCGTCTGAACAGGGGCTCAAACAATTTCTGCGAGCCCTAAGTCAGAAAGGAAAAGAAAACCAAAATTTCTCAAATTTGGGTCCAAAAGAAAGAAGTTTTTTTTTTTTGAAAATCTGACAAGTTTGAAATGAAATTTTTTTTTTTTTTTTGGTGGACTCATCATAAAAGAGAGCGAATGGTCCGTTCCCCGTCTGAACAGGGGCTCAAACAATTTCTGCGAGCCCTAAGTCAGAAAGGAAAAGAAAACCAAAATTTCTCAAATTTGGGTCCAAAAGAAAAAGAAGATTTTTTTTTTTTGAAAATCTGACAAGTTTGAAATCAGATTTTTTTTTTTTTTTTTTTTGGTGGACTCATCAAAGAGAGCGAATGGTCCGTTCCCCGTCTGAACAGGGGCTCAAACAATTTCTGCGAGCCCTAAGTCAGAAAGGAAAAGAAAACCAAAATTTCTCAAATTTGGATCCAAAAGAAAGAAGATTTTTTTTTTTTGAAAATCTGACAAGTTTGAAATCAAATTTTTTTTTTTTTTTTTTTTTTTTGGTGGACTCATCAAAGAGAGCGAATGGTCCGTTCCCCGTCTGAACAGGGGCTCAAACAATTTCTGCGAGCCCTAAGTCAGAAAGGAAAAGAAAACCAAAATTTCTCAAATTTGGGTCCAAAAGAAAGAAGTTTTTTTTTTTTTTTAAAAAATCTGAAAAGTTTGAAATCAGATTTTTTTTTTCGAACTCATCAAAGAGAGCAAACGGTCCCTTTCCCAATCTGAAAACGTGCTCAAACATTTCTGCGGGCACTGAGTCCAAAAGGGAGGAGATCGAGATTTCTCAGATCTGAATTCAAAGAACAAGAGAAGATTATTTTTTTTTCGAGAAGGAGAAAGATTGGAAATAGACTTAAAGAAAGAAATTTTCAAAAAAAAAAAAAATCCCATCTCATGTTTTTTTTTTTTTATGCAAGATTCAACATTGGCAACCAACTAGAAAGGTGCCAAAGAATCTAAGTTCATGTTCTCAAATGAACGTGTCCCACCGGGTGTGCCAGCTTGATGGACCCGATTCCTTCCCTCTCTCCCGCTGCCTCCGCCCCGGGTCTTTCGGGGTGCGGCGGAGGGGAGGAGAAGAAAAAGGTAAAGGGTTTCAACATCTTTCTTTTTTTTTTGTACGGGTATGCCAATTTCACTTTTCTACTTAGAATTTAGGAATGGTGATCCGAAGATCCACCTTCGCAAGTAGAAAGGGGAAATGAAACTTTTTCTAGTTTTCCATTGCACACATATTTTAAGAAAAGAGACAAAGGGTTTTTTTTTTAATGCCGTGAAAGGCGATTTCATTTGTTGCCGTGAAAGGCGATTTTGCCGTAAAAGGCGATTTACAAGTCTCATCCATTATGAAAGACAAGAATTGTGATTTTTGTCTCTAAAAGAAAAATAAAGTACAATAGAAATCAAGAAAAGGAATCTGACTTCTCATTCGATTGTGGGGACACGTTCAGATCGACGGTCGCGAGTCATGTATGGGCTCCTCCATCGTCCATGCAGATGAGAACACGATGCTTGGATTCTTGGCTCGGCTTTCTAACCTCAGATTTTTAAAGGACAAAGACCAAGAGAAGGTCTTATATCCGATAAAAAGCTAAGTAAACGGGCTGAAAAGCCACGTTTTAGCCATGTTGGTAGAAGAAGGGAGGTCCTTGGGGGGGTGGCCCCCCAAGGGTGCTTCAATCACCTTGTAGTTGCTCTTGCAGCAGAGTTTCTTTTCTTCAAATTGGCAGAGGTTCTTCTGATTTCTCTGGATTTTCCGGGATTTTCCGAGCAATTTTTTCTCTGTCTCTCTGTCTGGGGCCTTCTCCTTGGAAAAGCCCTCCTATTTATAGGCTTTTGGTGGCCATTAGGAGGGTTTATGAGCATTTAATACATTAATGCTCATAATGGGAGGAGTTACAAGTTTTAAATGATTTGTTTTGTAACTCCTTTTTCCTTGAATTTGATTGGTCGATGGAGATTAATGAGCCTTTGATTGCATTTAATCTCCATCATGGGAGGAGTTTCGTGGCTTTAATGCCATAAATCATTGGATTTGTAACTCCCATTTGCTTGCTTTTGATTGGGCCGTTCAAAATAATGAGTTAATGACCGCATTAACTTGTCATAAAATGGGTCATTTATTCTCATTAATTGGCCGCCAAGTCGCTTGAAGAGTCGCGGGCCGCGCAGTGTCTTTTGGAATTCTTCTCGCGATGATCGCCGATGGATCCACACATTGTTTGATGTCGGATGGCGATGAAATTTCAGACATTGATTGATCTCAATGTGCCGGCAACATCCGTCCTGTCGATTTCACGATCGGGCGGGCAGAAAGTGTACTTTCTTTGACGATTTCGAGGCGTCGAATGATCATCCAATGATTTCGGCGGTGAATCCGTGATTTTAATAAAGATTGACGGATTTCATGCACGAAAAATCAGATTTTGGAAAAATCACAGGGGCCAATCAACTCGGATCGCGAAACGGACCCGAAAAAGTGGGTTTCCGGCGACTTTTGGGTCGCCGGAAATTCCATGGTCCATGGTCGCCGGCGACCATGGCGACCATGGGCCAAGGTCGCCGGCGACCATGGGCCTTGGGCCCATTTTTTGGCCGCCTTCCGGTCGCCGTATCTTCGCCGTTTTTCGCTCTTTTTTGATGCTTTTTCTTCCTGTATTTTTCTTGACATTTCCCCTCATTTATTGGCCTGTTTTCCTTGGAGAAATCCCGTCGAGAAGCCACGGAAATCGGAGCACAAAGTTTCCTATTTTTCTGGAAAGCCGAAGACTTTGTTGTGCGGTTTTGCCGATTTTTTGTCAAGCGTTGAAACTAGGCCAAACGATGTCAGAATGACCTGAAATTCGACGTGGAGCTTCTTGAGCATTAGATAGGACCAACCATAGGCTTTGGTTTGAGTTTTGAAGCCGTTTGGGGTCCCGCAAATGCTTGCCTTGATTTCGCCGTGAGAGAAATGCCGAGCTTTGACTTGTGGTCAACCGATGTCCGATTGACCTGAAATTTGACAGGGAGCCTCCTGAGTAGTAAGTAGGACCAACCATGGGCTTTAGTTTGGGTTTTGAAGCCTTTTGGGGTCCCGCAAACGCTCGCCTTGATTTCATCTCGAGGAAAGTGCCGAGCTTCGAAACTAGGTCAAACGATGTCCGTTTGACCTAAAATTTGACAGGGGACCTATTGGAGTCATTTTGAGACGATCCATTAGCTCCAATTTGAATGCCATGATTCCGGGGTGCTCCGCTGCCGATGGGCTTGTTTTTTGCTTCCCGAGAGTTGATGAAGGGTCAAACGTCGTCCGTTTGACTTGAAATTTGGCAGGGGGGCCTTTTGGAGGTATTTTGAGACCATCCGTAGGCTCTGATCGAAGTTTTGAAGTCTTCGACATTGTCGCTGCCGGGAGCTCTTGTCTGCCTGTCGGAGGAGTGAAGTTAGGCCAAATGATGTCGAAATGGCCCGAAACTTCATGTGTACCCCTCTTTTGGCTGCTTTGAAGGATCTTGCAGTTTTTGTTTGATTCTGACAAGATCTGGTGCTTGAAGTGGCGCCTTCCTATTTATGGCAGGATGTGGCTCCATGTAGCATTTGGTATTGAAGGGACATAGTGACATTTTTGGTGTCAACATCCTCGGCAATCACCGGAAGAAAATCAACCATCCGGCAAAACCGAGGAGATCAACCAATCTCCTTTTGTTGTCTCCCTCAAGTCTTCGAAGCCGCTAGT